>OY979705.1:60333250-61056288 GCA_963855925.1 Inga laurina
CTAGATCACACTTTTAAAGACGGAACGTTCAGTTAAATGGTATTATGTAGGCCATTATTGGGTTCTCTTCGATTTTTTGAAAAACAAATATGTTGTTAAACCAATCAAGCCACTTTGTTTGATGCATCCTCTAATAACTTTCCATGGGGAATATTTCCATTCTTTCTCTGCTCTTGTGAAGAAAGAAAGAAAAGGTAAGGCACTTTATGATGATGTTATTGTGTGGGTTTGTTTGGATTAACGATTGGCTTTTGTATACGAAAATTATGGTAGAAGTCAATTAGCATAATGTTATTTATGTCCCAATATACTTTTAAAAAGTTAATTTGAATGATATATTAGAAAGTTAATTTTACCTCACCTAAAAAAAGCTAATTTTAAAATTTTTAAATATGAAGAAAAGTAAAAAGTTGTAGTAGCTTTAAAATGGTATTGAGGCAAGAAAATCAGTTGTTCTTAAAGTCATATCAAACATTTTTTTTCCATCCGATTAGCATTTTATTTAGTGTCAACTGATTTTTGAGGCTTCCTAACGTAATCTAAAATAGATTATTGACAAGTTATGTATAAAACATTGGACCCCATGAAAACGAGCTGAAGAAATTCTTCCACACCACCTCAATTATATGTTTACGGTCTTGGTGGCGTGCACCCTTGCGGGTTGGATTTATATATTTATAGTTTAATTCCTATCTGTTTAGGGTTTTGTAATTTTCCTAAATGCGTTTTTGTTTCTTACTAAGTCATTAGTTTTATAAGGTGAAGTTTAAAACTAGGTTAACTCACCAAAATGCCTTCAAGAAGCCACTCATATTGTTGGAGAAACTAGGGAGGATTTTGTACATGGAATTTGTTAAACGAGTTGTATTATTTATTACTTTAGAATAGTATGACTTGTTGAATTTTTTTCTTTAATATTAAATACATGGAGACTAGGTGGTGGAGAAAGAATGTTAAATATTGTCCCCTCAAAAGAGAATAATTACACATTGAAGGCTTGGCTCTAATTTACCTACACATGGTGTTGACTATTGCAAATCAAATTGAGAGGGGAGATTATATTTTACGTTTTGAATTACTCCCTCCGATCCTTAATATAGGACATATTTTGGGAATTGATCTTGGTTCTGAATATAAGACATAATTTTTTTATTTCTTAATATTTTTCTAATTTACCCCTATTAATGCTCTCTCAATAAAAATCAAGGGGGAGAGAGAATAAGGGAATTAAATAAAATGATTAGGGTGTTTTAGAAAATACATGTCATGCTAACTAACTTCCTTAATATAATCAAATCAGGATTTATTAGTATAATATTAATATATCAATTTTAAAACAAAACAAATTCAACAAAAGATAAAATTAAAGAAATGTTAATTATCTTCTTACTCGGCTTGGAAATATTAGTTGTCATTCTTTGATTAATTCTATAATTGATATATTAACAATATTAAACGGGTTTCGTTGAAAGTGATAAAAGATGCATTTTCTTCTTTGATAAAATTTACATAATTAAAGTTTAGGCCAAAAACAAAACGCAATTGCTTTAGTTTACATCATCAAGTTTTTTTTCCCAATCAAACCAAAAAAGGTGGACTTTTTTTTGTTACTTATCATTTATCCCATCACTAACTCTTGTAATTGGACCTTTCATTAAAAAAAAAAAATGAATTAAATACGCAAGTAATTTAAGTATTTAATACTGATTATTAATTATCCTATTGGAATATCTAGTTAGGCACCAATAGTAACTTGGTGAATAAGCAATCAAAATTCTGTGGTAGAGGTGCTGACTAAGTCCAAGGGTCAATGAAAGCAAAAGAATACACGCATTAGAATTCTAAAGGTTCCTTGCCTTGTTGTAATTGACTTGCCTTATATAAGACTGTCTGCTACATACATAATAGCCCATCAAACTATTCTGCCTGCTGATATATCAGCAGCCATGTCGGTAAAGAAATCTGCCTCTGTCAACGGCGGAGCTGTTGACAAAGCCTGTAAACGACGGCGTTTCAACCGGTGGTTCTCGTTCGTGGAAGTGCCTCTGGAGCCAGGGAAGCAGCTGAAGGACATGGATTCGAACAAGCTCAAGGCTGAGATCAGGAGGTGGGCTAAGGCTGTTGTGGCATATGCCCGCCAAGTCAGCGGCCGGTTTGGAAGCTCCGGCGGCAGCGGCAAATCTCAGACATAGTTTTTGTCAGAACTGATTGTGAATTGAAGAGACAAGAGTTATTAGTCATTGAAGATGAAACAGATTGGCTTAATTTGGATGAGAGACGTTTGTTTTGTATATAGATGTATGTGGTGTGAATAATTCTTTCATTCATTTATTTGTTTATTCGTTTATTATTGTTCTGCTATGGAGGAGGAAGGATAGAATCATAAGATAAGGGTGTGAAACTGCATGCCATAAAGAAATAGAGACTTTTTTATTCTTCAATGCATGCAAAATTTCAGCAGATGCAAATGATTATGTGTATTGGATTCTATTGTTAATTAATTATGCGGTTAATAACTAATAAGACAATAAGTTAAAACAGAAAGTTATGAACTCTTAAATATATTATTAAACTCTTAATTAGTTGGTCACAAAAGTTATAAGCAACAGATAAAGCAATGTTCACCAACGTATGTATGTACAATCAATGTGCTTTGTGGACTCCACAAGCTTTAAGTTGTAAAAGTGAAAATACTGAGCCAAACGAATGAACTTTTCCTTGAGAAATGCTGAAAATGAATCTCTTAGACTTAAGATATCATTCATATCTGGAATGATAACATCATGCTTCCCACAAAATAATGAAACTTCTTTGTACTGCTTGAGATAACTCGTAAGTAATTCCCAAAATATTTTAACTACAGGTGTTTACTGTAATGTCCAATATTGGTTGAGGAGGTAAATAAAAGGACACCATATAAGGTATTAGATACCTCCTCTCTTGACGCTTTTTAAAGCTGTGAGGGGTCATGGAGCTCCAAAGCGGACAATGTAATTATATCAAGAGCGAGGCGTTGGAATATTACAATTGATATTAGAACCAGGCTCAAATCGATGTGGATTGTTAGCGAGGACATTGGGTCCAAAGGTAAGTAAACAAAAGACGCCTTAGTGTTTGTTTTGATTAGCGGTCTACTTTTCCAACGTGATTTATGATTTATGAGGTAAGTATGGGAGAGGAATTTCGTCTCGACTTACTTGAACGGGTTTTTTAAACGTGATCCCAAACATGCCCTTATAAAGTTTTAGATACCTTCCCTCTCGACTTGTTTTAAAACCATGAGAAGTTATGGGGCCCTAAACCGGACAATATCGATAGAATGTTACATCTTATGTCCTCCCTCTATCGGGTTATAAATTCTCCCTACTTTTTTGGTAATAATTCGCTTTAAATGTTGGCCTCTACTGGTACCAGACAATTTGCTCAAACTGACATCTCCAAAGAGACGGAACTAATGAAGTTACCTTGAAGGACATCACCTCCTTTTGCCAACTGTTCTCTGATTTAGATATAGTGGTGGTTCACACTTCATACTTCTCCTTCTGTATTTTCTAAATTTCCTTATTTTTATTCGTCTTCCCTTTTGTACTTGTTACCTTTTTCCTTTTTCAAGTTTTCTGTCAAAAATGCACCACCACTATCTTTGTGTTCTCCAGCATCTAATCTCTTAACAGCATAAGCAATACGCATCATCACCATCTTTGCCATATTTTGAATACTAATTTGGATTAAAATCTACAGAAAGTATTCCCAAATTGTCTGGGGAAAATCAATCTCTTTTGGATGACAATGACCCTTTTGCAAATAATATCTCCTAATTTCATTTATATCATTTGTATGATAAAAAAAAAAAAAAAAAAAAAAATTGGCCCCAATCCAAATGATCACGAGGAAGCTTTTCTAAATCAAATTCCAAAAATCTTTTCTTTTGATTAGGTGCTTGAGAAGATTGCATTTCTGATGTTGCTTTTCTTATGAGAAATTTTTTCATTGTAAGAAGAGCCGGTAATATAGGCACAACCCGCGAGCTCGCGGGTTTTGACGAGTTAGGATTGGGAAAATCCCAACTCGCAAAAATGCGGGCTGCATAAGCCCGCACCGCAAAACCCGCGGGTTGGCCAGCAAAATTTTTTTTTTTTTTGCATATAACAATTTTACAAAACTTATAAGTTTTCCACTCCTATTTTAGTACCTCCCAATTCAAAGAGAAAAAATCTTAGACTTTTCCCTTCTTCTTTAAACAAAATTATTATATCTTGATTGCTTGAGGATAAGTTTATGTTTTGTTTATAAACTTTGGCAAATTTGATAACTTTATCTCTTGAATTGTGGATTATGTTTTTAAATTTTTATAAGAGAAATGATTGATGTTAGGAAATTAAATTAATGATTTATATATATATATATATATATATGTCTCCTATTTTCAACCTTCTTTAAAATATAAGATTTTTTTTTTCAAAAAAAAAAATACGGGCCCGGGGACCGGCCTGCAACCCGCACACTACGAGTTAGAGTTGGCATTTTGCCAACCCGTAGAAGTGCGGTCCGCACAGGCTCGCACCGCATGGCCCGAGGGTTGGTGCAGGCCAGCCCGCAACCTGCAGGTTGGCCCACATTCCTAGCTCTAGTAAGAAGCAAAAAAACCCCCCCCCCCCCAATTTCATTTAAAAATCTAAACAAATTACTTCTTACAATTCTTAATATAAGATATAATTAGAGAGTTGGTCTTCGTTCTAAATATAAGACATATTTGTTATTCTTTTCATAATTTACCCCTATTGATACTTCCTCAACAATAATCAAGAAAAAGGAGAAATGAGAGAATTAAGGAAAATAATTAAGATGTTTAAGAAAATATGCCACATTAACTAGTTTAACCAACTTTCTTAATCTAATCAAATTAGGTAAATGTCTTATATTAAGGACGAGAGGGAGTATTATAATATGATAAATAATTAAAGATAAAATAAGGAAATAAAACAAAAGGCATATGACCCACACTCCACACCTTTCAATTGGAACTACTCAGAAGAAAGTTGAAAGAAAAGAGTCAAATTCTTTAAATCACCAAAAGACGAAATACATCAATAAACTTTCAGTATTTTGATTCAATGTATCGGGTCATTTTCTAAAGGAAACATAGAGGACCTGAGACATATTACATATATAATTATAAATATTAGAGAAAATTTAAACATTTTGTGGGGGCCAATAGGTTGAGTGGGTCCATCCCTGTATGAAAAGAGGGTTGTTTGAAGACTGATCCAAAAAGCTCCCACAAATTTCATTTCAGTTGTAGACTTTTTAAGTAACTAATAAAGTTCAATATCCAAGTACAAAATGAATTGTCAAAGTCATTTGAGCGTCCTAAACGGCTAAATTCATGACAAGAAAAGAGAACTCTAATATCAGGTCACCATCGATACCTAATATTTGATCATCTTTACACCTCAGCTAATGTTACATTATTTACAGGAGCTAAAAGAAGCCTCAGATAATTTAAATCCTATCAGGCCTACACATAGAAATATCCTCAAATTGTACAAAAGTTTTCACCTTCATGGCAGAGTTAAGCGCTGCTGCAAACTGTGCATTTGTTAAAACAAGTAGAAAATCTTTCTAATTACTAATGGGACCAAGTCTCCATACAATCCACTCTCAGCAACCTCTTTCCATGAGCTCGAAGTCAAATCAAGGGTTGGATGATGGTAATACGCGGTATGATGACCGGGTTTGACCGTTCACTGCCTCATTTATCCTACTAAAAACCACCTTCAGGGGTATACATGCTATAACAGGGCCCTTTGGTTTATCAACCACGGGTTTTCTATCCTCGTCCGATTGCCTGTGACCCGTCAGTGATGACAATTTCCTGGTCTTCTTGGATGACATCCCGGATTTTTTTGATCTGGAAGATTTACTGGGTGAAAAATGAGGATAATTCTTGGAATGTATTAATCCTGTCACTGAGTTCGGCTTAGCAGCACAATAAATGTCACCAACTTGTGAGTCACACCTGATGCTACTCAGCAATTCATCGCAGTGACCGTCGGCCAAAGTCTCAACCGTAAGAGGGTGTCCAACGATCGCTTTGCCATTCAGTTTACTCATAAGAGAAACCAACGGTACATGTTGTGGTCTATAGCTGGCTTTAACTTCAAGCTTAACTTCATATAATGAGGCATCAGAAAAATAACTTCTACCAGGGAAATCCACTGTTTGATACCTCGAATTGACAGTAAAACGGGACTGGCGATAAGGAAGTGATCTTTGAGTCATGAGGGATCCATCAGGAATCAACTTCACCCCAGTTGTTGTTATCCCCCTTGTATGCTTGCTCATGTCATGAAATGCATCAAGATGACTTTCAGCAACAGGTTTACACTTAGCCTGAGAGGTACAGTTGTATGAACCAGCAGGTATACTAGAGACAAGTAGTTCAGCTTTAGGACCAGCAACCTGCGAGAACCCGTTGGGCTTCTCAAGACCTGCCAAATAAGCAGCGGGTTCATTGTCCATGTCCACAAATTTTCTTGAGCCTTGTTTTCTATTTTTACTTCTACGTCTAGAATTCCTCTTTCTTTTTGACTGCCACTTTGAACTACTTTTCTCAACTCTATGGCCAATAGTATTATGACCAGCGGCTGGGCTAGCAGGACCAGATTCATTCCTGCCCTCCTCTCGCAATGACCAAGCATCAGATAGACTACCATGACAAGATTGTTGCCCAAACCTAGCAACTTGAGGCTTTCCTGATGAACAAGGACCAAGAATGGGAGAGAAACCTGAAAGATAGAATTACATCAGCACTACGAAAAATTGACCACCCCAGGAATTTAAAAAGTTCAAACCACAGATTCAGAACATACAAGGGTGCATACAAGTAGCATGGCAATATGGAAGCAGATCCACAGACAAGAAACATTAATGGGGAAAAAAGATCTAATTCAGGAGGAAAATGGTAAGAGAAGGAAAGAAAGTTGAATTTACACAAGCATTGATCCGTTTGATCCATCAGTTAATACTTCAGATCTAGACCTGGAAAGTTACTCTACTTGAAGCCATCAATTTGTGCCATAACTTTGGGACACCAGACAATGAAAACCAATAGAAGCAGTTTAAAAAATTCAAAAGGGGAGATGTGTGTGTTCAAACAAATTATCATAAGTATATGATAATTAAAATTGATCAAAGCCCAGTTAGAAACTAAAAAGAAAAAAGAATACCTACCAACCATATTGATGCATTGGTCAAACGACCTGATTCATGAAGACGGGCAAAAAGCCATAAAAAGGGAAAAATAATCATTCCTAACAAAAAATAAATAAATAAAGGATGACAATGAGATAGGAAGCATCCAGAATTTCATCCAGACAATGCACATGAAAAAGAAAATCCAAATTAAAGCACTACATATTCAAGAATACCTGGAGTATGTTTCTCCTCCCCCAAAACTCCAACAAATGGCACATCAAACAATTTACCAGAAGAATCGTTCCCAGCCAACCCTGATACAGCAGGGGCCTCATTCTCCTTGACATTGTGACTAATTTGGGAAGCATCATTGCCCTGCTCATGAACACTTAAAGTGGTCCCCTTCTCACATTCAACTCCTGTACCATCCATATTATGTATTACTAGCGGAGAGCTTCTTTTTGACCCATTGGAATCTAATCCTGAAATTCTGCTATCAGATATTCCACAAAGTGGAGAACCGGTTGAACCAGGAAGCTGATCACAAACAACAGGAACTGATACCATGGCTGTACTCTCCAAAACCTTTGTCAAAGGCCGGCGCCGATTTTTCCTTTTCAAGAATTCATGAACATGTGCCACCTGTGATCTCTTTCTTTTCAGAGTTGAACCACCACCCTTAACCCCATTTACAGAAGTTCCATTTGCCAGGCAATTTCCTGTATGCAAGTTGCCGGGAGAAGCACTATCTTGCTGAACTACAACAGATGTCCCCGCTCCCTGGACCTTTCTCTTTGAGGCTACACCAATACCAAGGTCCTCAAGTCCTCTCATTCGCTTTACTCCTGTTCCGTCATCTTCTGAATCATTAGGGGTTCTTCTTCTTCCCTGAACAGATTGCATCTTGGAGGAACCGTTGTGATTTGGCTCTTCAAAAGATATGCCAGATTGAGATAATTCTGGAGCTGAATTAGAATTGTCTTCAGAATCACTCAGATCATCAGTCACATCCTCATTGTCATCCCCGGAATTAGATGTGCCTGGTGAAGCTCCAGCTGAATCACCATGCTCACTAGCTGATTTGTCTGCTCTTGAGTAAAATTTTAATGGTTCTTTACCAAGGCGAGAGGTCTCTATCTCAAGAGCATGGAGAATAGCATCTTCCCTGCGAGCATACTTTACAGTTTTCTTATTGGAACTAGCAGCAGCAGCCTTTGCCTTCTCAATGCACTCATTGTACTCTCCACACCGGAAAGCTTTAACACGCTTTGATTTTTCAAGATTATACCAATCCCTAAATCATGAAAGAAGTTGCCAAAATCAGACTGCAAGAAACGATGAATAAATCTCCACAACATTGACAAAACAATTAAAGAGACGATAGGTTAACCTCAATGAATTAAAATACAGGAGATCTATAAAATTTACATGCCTGACTTCCTGCTATGGCATTTATCAAGCATAATAAAAATAATTTACCGCACCTCTTCCCTTCCTTCAAACAACTTTTCCATGTAGCAAACACTATAACAAACTGACAACAATACAAGGACAAGTTTCTCATGCTGACAACAACATATGGACGAGTTTCTCAAGCTTGAAGCATGAAATGCTACATTTCCAAATATACATGACTGTGAGACCACCATACACCGATCCCAGGAATATTTCCCAATGAAAATCAACTAAACAACCATAAACACATAAGGAGCTGGAATTAAACATACAAAGGGAAATAATTCATAAATCTCGATAAAGATTTCACTGTTTTCAGTGACAAACAGCATGAAGCAATAACATTCATGAAATGACTCAAATACATCAATAAACTGCTGCACTCTAAAATACTTCAGTCCATGACACTCCACTCGACTTCCTTGCCAGCTAGAACCATCCACCAGTCAGAACTCTTCATAAGCAGCCCTATCTAGAGTCATTGGCCACTGGCTCTAATATCAATTGAAAAATATTGGAAAACAAACTGAGCACAAGATAGAGGGCTTTTCATTGACAGGAAAATGAAGCATGGGTCGAGATGGACTTGTACAAGTCTGTAATTTGATAGCAAGCACAAAATGGTGATTGGCTAAAGCAACATTTTATACGCCTTCTGTAATAGTAATAAGTACAAGCAACACACCAGGAATCATCTAGCTTATTGCACTAATCTCAAAACCAACTTAAACCTAGGCTGTTCTGCCCTAACAAAAATTAAAATGTCTTTTTCATATAAAGCTTGGAATCTATTTCAATACATAATATGATATCTGTACTAATACCATTCATAAGCCATGAACCATGAATAGTGCGAGTTACCCAAACTCAGTGCATAGCAATTAACCTATTCCAGGGGAGAATGAGGCAAGTAAATCCTTCTAAGTTAGGAAGATGAACCAAATTTTTAGACTTCACAGAACTGCATCCCAAATGTTTTAGTTTACTAGAACCAGAACTAATTCATCTGTCTCTACAAGATTGAAAATATATTTTGTCACCGACTCCGATTACAGCCTAAACAAAGTCAAATTTCCACTCTGGCAACACACGCATGTCAATTTTAGAATCTATAAAAGCTACACCAGGCAATGACAGGATTGATAACAATGGCATGTAAATCCCTATGCCATATTTGGTACTCGTACATCGGCACATAAATACACTTGAAGCCTTAACACATAGGGCATACCCCTTAAGAGAACATGAACCCAACAAGATTAAGATGTGAAGAAAACAATTCTACCTCATAATATAGATTCGATGGTACAGAACCAAAAACACCATGTCAGGCTACAATGAACATGTCCAGAAAATTTTCTCCCTTCCTAAGCACAAAATAACTAAACATAAAAAAATGCTCCATGTTATTGGGAGGCACCCAAATCTCTCAAAATATACTGAAAGTTTATTATAAAAGATCACAACCCACTGTAAAAAGCAAAGACAGAGCATTTTATCCACACAAAAAAAGCCCCCAAAATTTACAGTATGATCAAGCCATTATAGCTCCATCACCTAGCAAGATGAACTTTGAACAGCAAGGATGTGCTTGTTAAAGATGCAATTTGGAGGAATGGAGCTAAACAGGAATATCAGCAGCATATTGACAGCACGTCTTCATATATTGCCAAATTTAAATCCTAATTTCCTCTCCTTCCCTCCCTACCAAATACATAAATACATAATACATAGGAAGGCAGATGTGATAGTCCAATTAGGAATATATTTTAGCGGTGGTAATAACTAAGTAGCGCTCAACACCTGCCTAAAGTGCCAGTCATTCAAATGTAAAGAATATGCCATATACCACATAACACCAGTACTTGCCTTAATATGAAAAGAATGGTCTGCTTGTGAACATTAATTCTAATTCCAAGGGAAAATAAAACACAAAACTGAAATTTAGCACAATGAATCAAAAATCAGAAAGATAATCAAGATTATATTAGTGAAAACCAAAATAGAGAACCACTGAAAGCAAAATGCACTGAGGATACAGCCACACCAATAACCAACACACGTAATCAGACGGTAGAACTTACAAATACATTACTTGACACAACATCACCCAGAAACACTTAACAAGCTGTATATCAGCTAGCGTGGTACTAGTAGTGGTCAAGAGAGGGGGGTTTAACCCTTAAAACGTACACAACTCCATAAGAAATTCATAAGCAATTTTAAAAAAGAAAATAATTAACAAAAAAGGGACCAGAGATGAGCGAGTTCATTGAGTAGAAGGCGTGGAAAGTGGAAACACAGCAAGAACAAGAACTCACACACTTGCGTCGTCGCGACCCAGCAGCTTAACTGGAGTACCCGATCTCGGCGAAACCAAGCAACCCTCAGACAATTCATCGAGACCCATTATCCTGCCAGGCCACCAAGACCCATTTCGGCGTCGGACCCAAACCAAGCCACCCACCGACGCATCGATTCCGTTAGTGTTGGACTCTCCCGGGCTACCCATTTCACCAGGTGCAAAACCAAACAGAAAAATTGTAATCCAAAGCACTCAATCCCGACCCGCCATTGTCAAAATTACCGCAGTCCAGAAGAAGGCCTGAAACTTCCCTTTTGTGTGTGAAAGCTCACACCTCCAAGCCTAAAATCCCAATAAGAAATTTAAAAACAAAATCCAACAACTGGGAGAAGGAGTCGTAATCTCGCATGCAATGAAAGGGCATAAAACCCCAGAAATAATAAACACCGAATATCATTTCACTAACAGATACTTGGACAGAATAACATGGCAAACGCACCAAGATGGAGCTGTGTTGCTGTGCAGAAAGAAGAGAGAGAGAGAGAGAGAGAGACAACTGAGGCAGAGGGTTTAAAACTGGTGGAGATCTACAAGAGAAAATGGCATGAGAAATCAATCGCCGCCGGAAGAAAGGATATTTTGCACTATTTCTCAGTCTGTTACATATATTTTTCCCACTTCCCCCGAATAAACTGTGACTGTTTGTGCGATTTTCTGATCTTCCTTGTTGGTCTCTTCCTAGTGAGATATCATCCGGAGGAGGCTGGCTCACTCGTGGCACACCGAGAGTACGGACACCCAAGTGAGTGAAGCAGTAAGTGAGAGAGAGAGAGAAACAGAAATAGCGGTTCCAGGCTTGGTGTTTTTGGATCAAACGTACCTTCAGCAAATATATAGAGGGGGTTTGGGATAATTTATTTTTTATTTATAAATATTTTGTAATTCATGATTTATTATATGTGAGATAAGAATGTGAAAGAAGTTTTATCTCAGTTTATATAATAAATTCTTATTTCTTAAAAATAAGTTATTCCAAGCATATATACTCATATTATATACGGAATACGGTTTTAGCTACTTCATCTTGTCAAGAGATGTAGCTTTTCCCATTTTTGCACATTTTTCTCTTCTAGGAGGTGGTGACTTTTTTCCGTAAAGAATAAGAAAGAAGAAAATGAAAGGCAGGAATATTTCCAATATATGTGTGTGTGTGTAAGGAAGTTATTCCCCATTAAGTATAAAATATAGGTCTTATTCACAAATTATAAACATAATGACCTTTTCACCCCCCCCCCAAAACCATGACTTATTTTTCACGTTTTTTAAAAATATGAAATTAACCTAATTTATAATTGTAAATAATGTTATACTTCACGTGCTATTACTCCTTAATAAGATATTATTAGGATTTTTTGTTTTTTTAATAATTTTCATTTTGTCAAATCTTCTTCTTCGGAGTTACTTGTCAATCAAAAAGTTGACTTCTAGCCCTGTGTGAATCTTCATTTCTTTCCATCTGCAAACCCATAATAAAATTTTGTAGAAGAAAAATGAAAGAGGAGATATTAGGTTAGCTATCATAGAGATTTCTATACTAATGAACTAACTAATCAACACACCTATTTGTTTCTTTGAATGTATGGTTTAGGATAACAATCTAACCACTTATGATAAAATTGTCTAATATCGGAGTTTATAAGTTGATAATCTTGTATGTGATTGGTAATTAATTAATTTTTATCAAATCATTTTAATCAAAATAACATAAGAGTAACTTTATTTTGAAAGTTGCTAATTAGTAAATTGCTTTTCTTACTAGCTACCAAACAAGCTTTTTCTTGGGAACATTTCAAAATACTCACATGTTTAGCTTCTAGCTTGAGGCCATCAATGAGCTAATAAGTATTAATAAAGGCAATGTCTCCCAACGTCTTATTCAAGGGTGACTTTGGAGTGCAAGTGTGCAACACAATATATTTTTTTTGAAAAATTACTATAATGTCCTTACAAAATGTAATTATTTAAAATCCTAAAATAAGTGAGCAACACGACGTATTCATTTCTTATCCTGAAACTTCTCATTGCGTACTACTCATTTATCATTAGATTTTGTGATTATATTCTTTCCTTGAGATTTCAAGGTGATTTTTTCTATTTTTTTAATAATTATAAGTATCCTCCACCTACTGGAGATAATTCTGTTCAAGTCACCATCAAGCACTAAGACATCTCTTCCAATGGAACTCAAATATTGGTCCACCACATTATGAATGACCCAATTCCTATAGTTAGACCCAATCCTTTTGTTTTTCTAACTAATTCCAAGCGCCACCACAATACTTTTTTTCTGTTTATAAAATTGTGGCCCACATGCATTGTGGGCCCCGACTTACAATTTATATAGGTAAAATGATAGAAAAATAACTTTAAAATTGTAAAATTCTAAATAAGGTATTTGTTAAAAATATGAGTTATGAATTGCTTATTAAATCTTGTTATTCTCTTATCAGCTCTTAATAACAAACTTAATTTAAGATTTTGTGATTTTAAAGTTCTTTTTATGTCATTTCTTCATTCATATATATATATATATATATATATATATATATATATATATATATATATATATATATATATATATATATATATATTTATATACTATTACATCTCCCCTGTCGTTTACTTCTCTGGCGATATCATTAATCTTATCTACTCCCTTTTAATCTAAATTATAAGACAGAGTTGATATTTTTAGAAATTTTAATAAAACTAATTAAATTACTTTAAAAAATATTTATATTTATTATTTTTTCTCCAAACTATATTGTCTAACTTATAAACTGATATATAATCTAAAGATATATAATATATGATATGAGTGAGTAACTTATTTAGCTTCCTTAATCTCTCTAAGAAAAAGTCAATTTTGTCCTATATTTAGGACCGAAATTAGTAATTATTATTCTTTTTCTATTTTTCGAAGAAAAAGAATTCAATTTGCATATCCTCACCCTTGTTCCAACCATTTGCTTTTTCAGGAAATCTCAAGAGCACACTTCTTTTTCACATTGAATAGGTGGATTCACGATTTTTATTGTCAATGTATTTTCTAAAAAGATTAAAATCAATAAAATAAATTGAGAAATGAAATAAAAGTCAGTAAAGAAACAAGTTATAAATGATTTAATTTTAAAATATTAATTTATCGTGCAATGAGATTCTTAAGAGATGATTTTTATAATTCATTTAATGATAAAATATAACTTCTTTTAATTTATTCTCCCATCATTTTTTTTTCCAAATCCTAGGGAGTACCGTTTCTGAATTTATTGCCAACAAAAGTTCATAATTTCAAATCCAACAATTAATATGCAAACTTAGCGAATAATTTATAAATATATAAGTGTCATTTACCCTGAAACTTGACTCTCACAAAATCTGGAGATCAACCTCACCTCATCATCTAAAAAGCTTCAAAACCATTGCAATCTTCAACATCAACATAAGATATTAATGTGTGTGTGAGTGTGTGTAAGGACCTGTACTGTACTGCTCACAGAATCTCCAGCATTGGACCTAATTAAGACCGAACACAACACAATAATCATGTTCGGTCCTACTATTATATTACATCTAATCCAAGTCTGAAACTTGAAAGCATTTGGATAACTAAGCAAGCCATGAACAAATATTTCTTATTCCTTGCATTAATTGGGGGCACCCATTCTGTTATACATCTATTCCAATTTGTCCTCTAAGGCTTATATTTCTTTTCAAGTACAAATTATTACAATGCACATATTTTACAGTCAAATTGTCATCTTCTTCTTCCAAGTACAGGGCCCTGCATGACATTGAGATTGCAGAGCCAGCATTGATCTTTAAGCTCGTAGCTTAGCTACCGGGAGTAAAGTGGATTTTTTTCCCCCAACCAAGGTGATGAATAGCAGCCAATGAGAAGCATTCAAGTTTTTAACATTATCAACTCCTATACACAACCTTGATCAGTCATAGCTTGAGCAACGGTCAGAAATGCAGATATGACAGCTCCATGTACCAAAGCCCTGACCAAGCAAGCATAAAGGTTTTAAGTTACGACTGCGACTGCGACTGCGATTTGGATCAAATCGTACATGCACATGCGCGAAGGGGGAGAAAACCTCTAACAAGTCACACTATTCACAGAACCCCGTACAGGTACATGAGATCCACACTAATTTTTAAGAGAATATGGGCGTCGATAGAGAGAGAGAGAGTTTGTGAGCTAAACTCATGCATTGCAAGTTCACACAAACACAGTATCTTCTTCAAAAATTGTGTTCTCGATTTATTAAGAAATATGGAGAATCCAGATTTTAATGTATACTATAGCATTGGTTCTTATTTTTACTAATAATTATCATCACATCATTCTATTCTTGTAATTTAGTATATTCCATGATCACAAATGTTGGACAGCTCTTCAATTCATAGAGGAAGGTCACAAATTTGTTGTATGGGAAGAAAGAAAATTGAAAGGATAAAAGGGTAGAGCTAATCAATTGGGTAGCTTACTAGTAGAGTATTAGCATAGGAAAAATGTAGCAAAACAGTATATAGTACTCCCTCTGGTCCTATATATTAGACAAAGTTGACTTTTTTTCGAGAGATTAAAGAAGCTAAATAAGATACTTAATCATATGTTGTGCATCCTTATATTATATATCAGTTTATAAGTTAGACAAAATGGTTTGAAGAAAAATGACAAATATAAATATTTTAAAGTAATTTAATTAACTTCCTTAATAAATCCAAAAGGTCAACTTTGTCTTATATTTAAGACCGGAGGGAATAATTTGCATGAGTGGCATAGAACTTACTCGGGACTTTCTTTTTGATAACCAAAGTCAGCTGCTGCTTTCATAGCTCTCTGATAAGTCTGTTTCATTGCTTCCTGCAAAAGAAAATAGCCACTTAGATTACAGATGGAAATGTGAAACAGAGAAAATTTACCAAAAGGGAAGGAAGAAAACAAAAACAAAGAATTTTTTTAGTGTGGCTAAACGAAACTTCAAAATGCTCATACAAGGCGCCCCATCCAGGATAAGCTTTCTTAGCCTTTCGAAGAGTTAAAACCCAAAAAAAGGGAAAGAATAAATGACAAACACTTCATTTAGAATTTTAGATGAAGATGATATGTGATGATAACAAGGTTGGCGGTGATATAGGTGGAGATGTAATGGCGAGGAAGGCGAACACAATGATCTAACTTTTATTTGTGTTGAGATTTGATTATATTGCATGACTATTTATGTACCAACTTTATTGGAACTTCTATTTTGAGTAATAAGGAACATTACAAAAATTATTTTAAATTAGTATAATTTGAACTGAATTTGAATATTTATTGCTTCCTAACATGGAATTTTTTTTTTTTTTTTTGTAATTTTTAATCATTTCTCTACAACAACAACAAAAACAACAACAGAGCCTTAATTCCGCCTTAATTCCACTAGGTAGGGTCGGCTACATGGATCAGACGACACCATTGAGCTCTAATTTCCCTAGAGAAAGCTAAAATAAGGATTCAAGGAGGTGATATCTAGGCTTTGATAAGATGTTGAGAAGGTAGGAAAAAGGAAAGGTTTGGAATATTATTGAAAGACTCAATGACCGTAGACCCATCAACTTGACTTATAATATGACCACACGAATGCATCACATAAAATACTGCATATCTAGAAACTTTGCAACTAATAAACTGGAACATTGAATGCTATTAACTTGTACGGAAACTTGATTTATAAGAGGAAGATTATGTAAATTTGAAAACAAACCTAACAAGCCATATAATAGTTCTTAGAAAGCATAAAATATGATTAATACGAAAACAGATTTTGATGTACCTGCAATTTAGATTCAAAATCCTCTGGTGACCAGTGCATCAAATTGCACTGATGATTTAATTCAAGTTCTCCGGCCACAACCTGCAAGCAAGGATAGAATTGAATCAGATAAAGGCCATTTGAATGCTTTGACAACATGCTCTTGTACATGAAATTTTTGTTAGGCACAGCTTGCCAGAGCATTAAACAGTACTATTAGGTTGTTTTGATAATTGCTTTAGTCACACTCATTAAAATATCTTACTACACTAAAAAAGAATGAGGCTTTCTTGTCAATTAAACTATAAAAAAATTAAAGCTTCATGAATATTAGTTCCTACTATCAGCATGCTAATACTGTACATCTGCCAAAGGTTCAACGCATCAGTAAAGTACTTTTATAGAGTTTATGCGGTTGCTGAAATCGGGGGAAATTGAAGAGGATAAGAATTCAGACAAGGAACTACATTTCTTAAGAAACTAATTCATTTCCATTCCCAAGCCTCGCTCATCTCCAAGTTAGTTGAAGCGTAAATATGATATCAATGCTTTAAATAGAACGAATATAGCATTTATGCAAACACATGCATCATAAAGTGGGTAGTTTAACACCATGTCCACCATTATCACCATTATTGTTATCATTATTGCTTTGATTGACACAGGTCTCTAGCATGTTATAGAATACAGATGTGTGTGTGTGCACGCGCGCGCTAAAAATCGCACCCCTCCTGCACCAGCAGCCATTGCAGGAGCAATAAGAACATTAGCTTTCCTCAAAACATCAACTGCCTCAGGTGTACAGGGCATGCTTGAACCTAGGATACAAACAATTCAGAGTAGTTTCCATTAGTAAGAAAGAAGATAGAAGCAGAACAGGAAGACAAATCCACATTGCATCTTACAAGAGAAACTACCTTCTACAAGCATACGACATCCTGAGTTAACCAAATTGATTGCATCAGACTGATCAATTTCATTCTGGGAAGCACAAGCAAATGCAATATCACACCTTTCATTCCACGGTTTTGCTTCATCATAATATTTGGATCGAGCATAAGTCTTTGAGTAGTCTCTGCATATGTGAAATTATAAACATGTACCACAATTATGGATACTTTCCAGCACAAAACACATGATAATCAAGAGTGAGACAAACCTCAGACTCCTCTGTTGAGCTTTAACATCTCTCAAGAAAGATACTTTCATGTAATCAAATCCATCCTCGTCAACCAAATATCCTCTTGAGTCTGAGAAAATATTTGATTAAAAAGAAAAATTATGCATGTCATCATAAGAACAGAGTAAATAAAAGGAACTCAGAATCCTGACATCTCTGACAGATGAAAGAATTTAAAATCTAACTGGCATGCATTAAAAAGCAGATTTCCATTCCTATTCAGGAGATAAATGAAAACGCACAGCATCATAGCCAATGCAGTAGGCGCTATAAATCAGAGTAAAAATTACCTGAAACTGCAATGGGAAGAGCGCCATAAGCAATCAACTTCTCTAAAACATGTAATGCAATCTTTCCAGAACCACTTATGACACATCTACAGAAAAAAATATAACCAAAATATTCTATAATCACAAATATGTAAAATCAATTCAAGAAGCAAGCTACCAGGTGTGGTCTAGTGGTGAGAGGAATGAGTAGCAAGCAAGAGTTGTTAGGATCAAATCCTTCCTCTAACACATGTACCCAAATTTTTAAGAGGAGGGAAAAAAAAAAGAATTTAGAAGAAGCAGATTCCAACTAGGCAAACGATTTAAAAAAAAACAAATTAATTGAACAATAAATTTAACACCTCCAAAGGAACTTGGAGCACAAGAAAAAAAGGTTCAAAAATTTTATATGAATACATAGAGAGGAACCTTAATCCTTTGAGTTCTTTATTCATGTCAGCAAGTATAAGCTGAGCAAAGAAAACCTGCAGATGGATGGAAAAAATTTCATTATATTAGGAACTTAAATCAAGTACACGCAGAAACTTTGGATGATATTCTTAGGGGGAA
The DNA here is from genome assembly GCA_963855925.1 of Inga laurina. Taxonomy (NCBI): domain Eukaryota; kingdom Viridiplantae; phylum Streptophyta; class Magnoliopsida; order Fabales; family Fabaceae; genus Inga; species Inga laurina. Next base: position 60,352,091 of record OY979705.1, read on the forward strand.
TGATGAATGGCGTTGCAATGTGGTTCAGACTTCAGAAACAAATCAGAGCTACAACTCAGCCCTATGTTGGCAGAAATGATACAATACTGCTACAAGCACTAGGGATTGCCATCTTTTAAAGAAAAAACATGCAGAGTAATTCATTCGTATTTTCACATCCATCATACATCCTCATGTAAGATATCAAAAAATTTTAAGTTAAAATTACCAGGCCATAGCCAGTAGCTTCAGTTCGAAGACTAGAGCCAGACCAAAATATCCTCGGCCCTGTGAAACTTCCCTGCATAAGTAAAGCATACATATAAAAATTAAAGAAAAAGTTAATTAGCTTTCTGTTCTCCCATGTCTCTGAAATTAAAGGGTATCTAATTATTTGATGTGCATGGCCTGATTATTCGTTGAAGCACTATAAATGACGCAAAGGACATCTATTACGTACAATAAATAAATAAAGGTAAAAGTCAAAGGGATATAAATATCAAGTAAAAAAATTAATGCCCATCAGCTTCAAAAGAGAAATTAAATTTACACTTGATGACTAAAAGTTAACGCAACTTCACAATCAGATGAACCAGAATTTCAAGTATAGTTTATGCCACTGCCTCTCTGTTTGGACAAAGTTCTTAGTTTGCGGATTTGCAAGACAAATTTTTGTTGTCAGGGAATGGGCCATTAAGAGCCACTTCTCATTCAGCATTGAAAAAACTGCAACTCTGCCATGGTACTGTTTCTTTCTCACAAAGCAATAAAACGTGCTTACCTCAGGGGAGAAGAAAAAGAATAAACTGCCTAATTTAGCAAACATCGAGCTCACAAGGAAAGTTGCCCTTAGATCCAAGGCATAGAGACAGGGAAATAGAAGTCTACAATAGATTGCAAAATAAGTTATTATTCCCCCAATAACTTGGATCAGAAAGATTGGATTACCTGAAAATGACCAGCTAGCCGTCTATACTGTCCAAAGAGATATCCCATTTCCCGAGTACCAACACCCATTTCCTCTGATGGAAGGTCCTATTTTACATCCACTAAAAGAATAATAAGATGCTGAACAACTTTGAATGTGCAGAAAGAGATTCCACATCCAGTTACCTTGTCAGGACCAAAGTAGCGATACATCTCATTCATATAGCTTTGGCAGAAGCGCATAACCTGTCAGCAAAATAACATTTAGAAATCACACAATTACTCGAGTAGGTATTGAATGAAAATTGGGAGATTCACCTCATTATCACTTTTTCCTTTTGGATCAAAATCACTTCCACCAGCAGCCCCCCCTAATTTGTAAGGTGATAAGGCGTTCTTTAAAGTCTGTAGAGGAAAAAGTATGATGAAAAATCTTGAAAGAGGATATTGAGAATCGCACTTGTACAGTACAATAAGAAGATAAATTAAAAATTTATTTCCCTGCCCTTCAAGTTTCACAGACCTTACAAAAGGGCTTCTTCTATTATCACAACCCTTCCATCCCCAACTAAGATAAGCATCACATAAGTGATCCCAACAACCCCCCCCCCCCCAAAAAAAAACAAAAAACAAAAAAAAGGTTATGTTATTGATGGAAAAAGTAAACCAAAAAAACATGTAAACTCCAAGGTAAAAGTGAAATTGGACCAAAGAACACAGAAAGATATTGATTCAATAACACCCCAGCAATGTTAAAAGTTCATGTAAGATAACAACCAAATGATTCTCAGATAGTATTTTATGAACCCAGCGATCATAGACGTCCATTCTAAGACATCTGAGTTCTCCAAGCCCCCCAGGAGTATACTTAAAGCAACTCAAATTCCAACCCCTCTTGCACCCTCTTCTTTTATCTTTTATCACCTTTCAGCACCATGTCTCCCCAATTCTATCTCAGGTCTTGCCTATGTACTAAAACTCTAGGTTAGTAAACATCTTTGTTCATTTCTAAACATACGTAACATGTTTAAGTACACAATATGGTTGCATACTTAACCTACCATGTGTGTTAGAACCTCTATGACATATCATAGTGATCGACAAATGTACAACATGATTCCAATTGGGCATTTTTCCATGTAAATCAAGTGTCAAATAGGAAATGTACAAAATGGTGATAACATTAAAATTGGCTAAGTTTTGAAAAAGTTATCAGAAGCTTTAAAGTAAAATTTCCCTTATTAAACACTAAAAATATTCATAATACCTGTTCAAAACCAAGGAACTTAGCAATGCTTAAATTCATTGACGGATGAAAACGAATACCACCCCTGCATGGACCCAATGACTGGTTATATTGTACCCGAAAACCACGGTTAACATGTGTCTCACCCCTGTCATCAACCCATGGAACTCTGAAAATAATCATGCGTTCTGGTTCCAACAAGCGCTCCATGATGTTGACATAACTGAAGCATTTGATGATTTGGATTCAACCAATATCAAAGGATTAGCTTTCTTCACGTTGGAAAAAAAAATACAGCAACAAGAAGTAAATAATTCATTTGGAAGAAACTCACTGTGAATTTTTGGCTATTACTCTTTCAAGAGCATGAACCGCTTCCTGGACTGACTGAATGAATTCAACCTCATGAGGATCCCTTTTTAATACAGCTTCAACAATTGATCCCGCTGTTTTTGACATAAGAGCTTCAATTATAGAGTCGTTAGATCATACACAGAAGGATATAGATGAAAGCATTTTTAATAAAACCAATACGCCATAAGGACTTTATACAATTAACACACAAATAACAATTTCTTTAAAAAAAATAAAGAAATTGGTTTTTAATTCATATTCATGAAACTAGATCACGCAAAACAAGAGGAATTAGCTTACATTCTCTAATTAATCATCATCGAAAACTTGAGAATCAAATGTGCAAAATTAAGAAAAACTACGTCAATATTAAATTGGTCAAAAAATTAGGATCCTCCCCAATAACTAAAATAACCGAATTCCAATAAAAAGTAGAATGGTTAAAAAAAAGAGCAAAATAGCAGCAATGTTACATTCATGTTAGAGGTCTATCTAAAAGTAAACTGGTTGTACTTCTGGCATATTCAAAGTATCAATAAAATGAGGTGGAAGAGCATTTTCCTACAATATTGAAAATGATAGATTAGAGGGTGAGCCTTGGAGCAATAGTAAGGTTGTTGTCATGTGCCCTAGAGGTCACAGGTTCAAATCCTAGAAGCAGCCTTTCCGCTTATAAGGGTAAGACTGTGTAACATCTATCCCTCCCTAGACCCCACCTAGTGGAAGCCTTATGTACTAAGACATGGGAGTAAGACTACATGCATCTATCCTTCCTCAGACCCCACCTGGTGGGAGTCTTACACACTACGACACCCTTCTTTATTGTAAATGACAGATTTCATCTTTAGCACAATTCATGTTTTAAGAAACACATGATCCAATGTATTCCAAGTAGTGATTATAGAATGCTATCAGCTTGTGAAAACAAAAAATTATAAGCACATCCTAGTGATTAGAGCATGCTAAGATGGCCAACCTTTGACATAAATGGGCTTGTCAACAATAATTTTATCCTTGGAGGCCATTTGGAGACGAAGAGCTTCTTTGTGAAGCAAGCTATTATTGTGTTCTTCTAAGGCACTCATTTGCATATTCCTACTGCCCTCATTACCATAAGGATTTCTTCTATGCTTTCTTCCATACTCCCTGCAGACAGAGCAGAAAATCCTTGCTGTCCCATCTTTTACATCAACATAGGCCCATTTGTAAGTGTCTGCCCACTCCTCCCTCCATCTTTTCACAACCTTCTTCTTTCTTTTCACAGGCTGTGTCTTTGACATATCCTGATCATCATTAGGAAGCTGAGTACCCATTCCCATTTGCTTGCTCTCACCATGCTCTTCAGCGGAAGATTCTCTTGGAGGAGCACCAATTAAAGTAGCATTACCGAAAGAAGGATCATCATCCCCGGGTCCAATTTCTAAATCAATCTCTTCACCTATCTCTCTCACAACCAAATGATGCCTCTGAGCTTGCTGAATCAAATTCATATCATCCATTGCAGAATTCATACCTGCTCCTGTGGCTGGAAGCAACATTCAGCATGACAACTCTCCCCCCACTTTAATCAAATACTCTCTGTAAAGACAATAAACCAAGTAGGTGACTTAATTGGTAGATAAAGGTAAAAGAAATAACAAAAATTGTGACATAAAGTCACTCCTCCAGCTTCAGTGTTTGCTTTAATCGAGTTACAAGGCAACAGTGAACAACACCAAACTCAACTCCCCAAGTTACTTGAAAATGCAGATCACTAAGATCCTTAGATAGTCGACATCAGGCAGGAAAATAATAATTATAATGTAGCACGTAAAGAGAACAAAAACCCATTCAAATCACTCAAGATATCCTTTGACGACAATTTTAAACTTCCTAGGCAAGTCCCTATTTCTAAAAACCGAAACAAACAAAAATCCCACTCGAATTTTAAATCGCTCCCAGTCAACATAGCGATCACACAATTTTCCCCTTAACTTCTCGCAAGTCCGGCTTTAGTTATTATGGCTTTCCTTCGACAATCAATGACACAAAAAAGTACGGCTGAATACACCGAGTCAAAACGCAAAAAACTCAATATGAAATGAAAAGAAATTTTTCTCTGCGAACGACGCACAAGTCAGAATTGAATGCGAAGAAGTACCCAGAACTTACATCTCATCAGTAAACTAAAATACCTTTGAAATTTGAGCGGATAGGGTGGAGTAGAATAGCCCAAGTCAGAGTTTCAGACTCCTTCCCTGCGTATTCTATCCTCCCTCGAATTTGTTTCCGTGGATTTAATGAACGAGTCTGCAGACTGGGACGACAATTTTCAGTGAGATCTTTGGCCTCAAGTTGAGTGAAGGTTCTCTGATGCAAAAGATACTTGAGTGACACTACACAAGGATGTGATAAAAGAGTAACTTTATTTGAAGGTGGCTGTTGCTGATTGCAATAGACTGATTGATTATTCTGGGATTGTCTTTCTTCTTCAGAGGTGGGAAGATGTATGCGTGAGAGAGAGAGAGAGCATGATGAACTCATGGGCAAAAAAGGCATCCTATAATTAACAAAACTCGTATGTTTTTTCACAGCAAAAAAAACTCGGATGTTTTTTCTTTTTATAAATTATGCATGTATACCAATATATATGCACCCTCTTTTTTTTTACCTTGAACATATATATATACTCTATATTTTTTGGATAAATATATGCTACCTTAGCTCATGTCCTAAATATAAGTTTCAGTTGACTTTTTTGAGAAGATTAAGAAAACTGAATAAATTATTTAAAATATTTATATTTTTATGTTAAATTGATTTACCTGAATGGTAAACTAATATATAATTTAATAATATATTATATATGTTATGATTAAGTTATTGTGAAAATCGCACTCAAGTCCCAACGACTAGAAAAAATGGTAAAAGAGTCTTATAGTAGATTACCCTATCAAAAAGCTGAATTCAGCTTTCGTCCTTTTCTTTAGAGAAAAGGATAGAAGCCGCTTCCCAAAATGTTCCCCATGAACTATAGTGATATAAATTCTAGATGTGAAATTACCTTCTTACCCATATTGATTAAAAAGGGAAAAGATAAGTAATGATATATGATTAAGTGTAGATACTTGTCAATCGTCACTCTATGACTTATCAAAATAAACACATCCACTTGTCTACGGGAGCTGTTTTTGTTTACCTAGATGGGCTTGTTAATGGGCACTCTATGACTTGTCAAAATAGACACATACACTTACTGATGTATAACTTGCCATTATAAGCACATACACTTGCTAATATATAACTTGTCAAAATAGAAGAATGAAAACATTCAATATGCCCAACATATCAAAGCAATTGACCATGGTTCACACATGTACAAATAGGTCAATGAGACGCGCACACTTGCCAATATAAAATTTGTCAAAATAGGCGTAAAAAGTTGTACGTTGTAAGGTGCATATGCCTTTTTTTTTTTGTTTACAACTGGAAGAGACTAGTACAGATCAATCCGTGGTGATGCACATTCTTGCACACCCAACACCCTTTGCTTCCTTATGCAGAATCCGCTGTAGAGCTCCTGGTGGTTCATCTAACAAGTGGTAGCCTAAGTCTAAACCCAGTGCATGCGTTGCCAAGAAGTCTGCACTTCTATTCCCCTCACGGTAAACATGCATGACATTGACTTGCCAATCCTGATTTAATAGCCTATGAATATTCTTGATGAGCCCCATGTGAATATTGGAACCACTTCCCCCTCGTTGGATCAGATTTAATGCAACCAAGCAATCAATCTGGACTAGAACACGTCTATACCCTGTGGACCATGCTAAATCTAAACCATCTGCTAGAGCCCAGAGTTCCGCATGAAGAGACGTGCATGTTCCGATATACCGGCAGCCACCCGTAATCCACCGGCCTTCATGATCAAGAATGACACATCCTGCCCCCGCACTACCTGAATCACTTTTCCTGGCTCCATCACAATTTAAGGATATATGATCATGTGGAGGTTTGAGCCATGTAATAAACCTCTTTTCCTTCCTTATCGTGGCACCACGTGCAAGACACACCAAATTAGCAGCCTCTTCACTGAATTCCGCCAGTACATGCACTTCATGAATTAGCTTTAATACTTGGGGTTGCTCATTCTGAAAAATGGCCTTGTTCCTAGCCTCCCATAGCTTCCAGCATATGAGACCAAACAAGGTGCCCCATCTTGCTTTCCCACTGGGACACTGTGTCTCATTCTCCAGGTTCTGCAGCATCCACCTTTGAAAGTCCCTCCTAAGAAAGTTGGCTAGCTAGCCCAAGGGTAATAAATGCCTCCATGTATTCTGGGCGAACTCACATTTTCGCAATACATGATCAATATCTTCTGCCCCAATACCACACCTCACACACAAGTCAGAATCTATCATATGTCGTCGGCAACGTTCGACATTAGTAAGCAAGCTATTCCTTAAAGCCAACCAAAGAAAAACTCTAACACGTTGTGCCCCCTCCCACTTCCAAACAATACCCCAGTCTCTGTTTACTTCTAGTGAATCATCTTCACACAACATAGTGTAAGCAGAAGCAACGAAGAAATGCCCATTGCTAGTACCATCCCAGTAGCATTGAGCTTCACCGTCATCCATGGATGGGGGCTTAGAGCCTTCAATAAGAGAGATAATATTTATTGGGAGGTCACCACGAAAATGATCCCAGTCCCAACTACCGTCCCCTTTTACAAAATTAATAATAGGAAGAGACGCCTCCTCTTCTGAAATCTCACGAAAAGCCAAGAGCTTGAGAGAACCCACATCGAGAAGCCAATTGTCAGACCAAAACCGAGTATGTGTGCCATCTCCAATCTCCCACTTGGTTCCCAACTCTACCTCACTCCACATCTTCTTAACATGTCGCCACACATATGAACAGTTGCGATTTTGCTTATGTGGTCCCACAAAATCATCCCAACCATATTTGCTACGTAACACTTGAACCTAAAGGAGGTCTGGGCATGAACGTAAAGCAAAACCTATCTTCATAATGAAAGCATGATTTTGTTGTTCTAGCTTCCTCATGCCACAACCACTTGCTCTAAACGGTTTGCACATGTCATCCCATTTCACTAAGCTCGGCTTGCGTTCGCTTTCCATACCTCCCTACACAAATTTTCTAATATGTTGTTCAATGCGGTTGCACACCCCTTTCGGCAACTTAGTGGTTTGCATCACATAAGAAGGAATGGCTGATAAAACTGACTTTGCCAAAGTAATACGCCCAGCCAAGGAAAGGGTCTTAGCCACCCAACCAGAGAGTTTATGTTTTACCTTATCTTCAATATACTCGTAGGTGCGATTCCGAACACGTTTATGCAATAAGGGCACACCAAGGTATCTTCCAAGATCATGAGTTTTTAAACCCCAACTCAGCACTAAGCCAAGCTTTGGAGCTAGGCGAAACATTTTTAGAGAAAAAATACCTTTGTCTGCATATGCCTATTTTGATAGGCTTATTTGCCTATTTTGACAAGTTATACATTAACAAGTGTATGTAATTATTTTCATAAGTGATATATTGGCAAATGCACGTGTCTATTTTGATAAGTATATGTGTCTATGATGGCAAGTTATACATTAGTAAGTGTAAGTGCCTATTTTAAAAAGTCATAAAGTGCCTATTAACAAGCACACCTATGTGAACTAAAACAGTTTCTGTTGACAAGTGGATTTGCCTATTTTGACAAGTCATAGAATGACGATTGACAGGTACATACACCTAATTATATATCACTACATCTCCTTTCCTTTTTTTAACAAATAAGGGCTAGAAAGTAATTTCACATTCAGAATTTATATCACTTCAATTCCTAAGGAGCTTTTTTATAGTAGAATTTATTATGGGACTTTCTTGCTATTTTTTTTGGTCCTTATAACCTAAGTGCGATTTTCCCTAAGTTATTTATTTAGCTTTATTAATCTCTCTAAAAAAAAGTCAACTTAGTTTTAGTGTGTGTTTGGATGAGTAAAAAAAAAACGCTTTTTAAAGAAAACCATAGTTTTATAAAAAAAACATCCAAACATTGAACAAAATGGCAGAATTCCGTTTTGTTCAAAACCATGGTTTTGCACAAGCTATTTTTTTCCTCTTTTGCTGTGCTTTTTCTCCTTTGCTCGGAAAACAAGGTATGAGAAGAGAGGGGAGATAAGATGGGATGAAGAGGTGATGTAGTGATTTGAGAAGAGAGCAGGCGGGATCCACCAATAATAGGGACCTTTTACAGTTTTCCCATAATTTTTTTAATTTCAAAATTTTATTGCTCCCTTCTATCCTTAATATAAGGCCTACTTATCTATTTGATTATATTAGTTAAGTTAATTAATATTATATATAGACAAATTTATTTCATTTTTGGTACTCCATCCGGTCCTAATTATAAGATAAAGTTGACTTTTTTGGAGAAATTAAGGAAGTCAGTTAAATTATTTTAGAGTGTTTATATTTTTAATATCCTTAGATTATATATTAGTTTATTAGTCAAATTAATTAGTTTTGAGAAAAAAAATAAAAATATAAATACTCTAAAGTAATTTAACTGGCTTCCTTAATTTCTCCAAAAAAGTCAACTTTGTCTTATAATTAAGACCGGAGGGAGTATTAATTATGAAATTTAATGTTAAATAGCGGGTTAAGATGCATCCTTTTTAATGCAATTAGGGGTTTTGTTCTCGTATAATTTAACGTCGTTAAGTCAAAATTAACGGTTTTGTTAATTTAATTGTTCAATACCTTAACCCTTAAATAATACATAAAAAATAATTTTATTCTTCAAATATAATTATCACAAAAGTTAATGTCCTTTCTAGTAATTTGACTACGAAAAAAGTTATTCTGATCACAATATCCAAACTTTCTCATTTTATCAAAATCACTTTTTTTTCCCATAATCTGTTCTTTAAAAGTTATTCTCCACTTTTTCTTCAAAAATTAATCCAAACACACTTATTAATATATTGAAAACTAGAAGGAGTACTCTGTTTTTCTAATAAGAAAATATATGGTCTGTTTAACCTCAAGTTTAATGTAAGTTGGGGATATCCTTATCAAATAAAAAAGAACAATTGTGTAAGTATTTTCCTTAAAAAAATAATAATTGACTATCATCATCTCATTGATAATTAATGTCAACCATTGGCCATGAAACAATAATACTCCCTCCGGTCTTATTTATAAGCAACTTTCTCTTTCATAAGGTTGGTCCCTTTTATAAGCAACTTTCACTTTTTGTCTGAAAATGTAAGCTTCTCTTTCTTATTGTACCCTTATTAAATACTCATTATCTTTCATATCTTATACTCATTATCTCTCATACTTTTTATCTTTTCTTTCTCTTATACTATTTTCATAAATAGGGGCATATGTGGAAAAAATATGGCATTTTTGACACACTCATTACTTTTAATTACCAGTTCGTTTTGCGCAATCAAGGAGAAAGTTGCTTATAAATAGGACCGGAGGGAGTATAGGCATGTTTGGGATCATTTATTTTTTGGATATAAGTGTTTATTACGTAAGTCGAGATAATACTTCTCTCACATACTTACCTCGTATACCGTAAATTACGATTTATAAGCACTTATAAGTAAAAAAAATAAGTTATCACAAACGAACACTATATCAATTACGATTACAACCAATATAAAATATAAATTAGATTATTAAAGAGATGGGGTCTCTAAGTGTCTTCCATGAAATGAGTTTTTGTGCTTTAGTTTTGGTTGTGAAATAAATTGCTGTTGAGAGAGTTTTACATTCATAATATTTCAGCTAACTTTATTTCTTTAGAATCTTTGGTAAAAAATTTCTTTAAAATCTAATATAATTTTTGAAAACCATTCAGGTATCCAATATAAAAAATATTAAATAAAAATTCTATAAGAGTTCATGTTATTTATAACATGATTTATTTTGTTTGAAATTCTTACAACATTTTTTCACTCACTTCACTTATTTGTTGGGAAAAAAATAGGATTTAAATGTTTAAAATTTAGTAAATTCTTCCAAAATATCATATTTTTTAAAAGGTGAATGGTATTTTGCCATGAAAATTTCACATCGGAGCTCTATACGTATCCAGAATTTTTGTGGGCTCAATGTCCCTCAAACTATTGAAAACATTGTAATGTAGCCCTTTTTATTTGAATGAAACAGGTAGGGTTTTGAGGTTACAAGTGAAACAAATTCTTGACCTCCAATTTATAAGAGAGATTACATGCTATTAGACTATAGGACTATTGAATAATGACCTCTCCTTTAAGGAGAGACCATATGCCATTAAGCTATAAAACTATTGACTAATGTCGCCCTTTTTAAAGGCTCACCCCTCCACTTTTATTGACGGGGAAGAGAACATCTCCATTTTTGCTGGCATCCATACCCCTCCTCATCCTGCACTTCACTATTGATATAGTATCAATTTTGAATGGTAGAGAGGTTCTCTTATCAACATTGACATGATTAAATTTTAGTCGAATAACTTATAGGTAGCCACTTATTACCCTTTTTGTTAGGACGAGGTTAGGGTAACCACGTGTTACCCTTCTTATTAGAATGAGGTCGTTTACTATTTTTACTAACAGCTTGTTAATAACTTATTGGCTCTTTTTCTCCTCTCCTTCTCCTCCAAGTCCATCATCATCGTTTGCCTCCTGCTCCACTCAATCTTGCTCGACGTTTTCTTCTTCATCCTCATCAAAAACCTCAGACTCGACTTCTTCCATTCAAATCTGTACATTGATTCTTCAACAGTAACATCGTCACCGTCCCGAATGAATCTTGCTAATTTCTTTAACTTTTTTTTTTTTTTTTTGTATTTTTATTATGATCATCAACTTTGCACAATTCTACATGAGCTCAACTCATTTTTTTTTTTTTTTTAGTTTCTTGCATCATTTAATCGCATAGCAAACTCAAAACAGCTGGACAGAATAGTAAGCATGAGAAACAACCCAGGCATAATTATTTTACATTACAGCAACAAAAATCATGGTCTCGAACAGAAAAGGCAGAAATAAAATAAAAAATAAATAAAATCCTTTTACAGTCACTAGCTTCATACTGCTCTAAATCAAATGTAGAGATTATCAATTCTCCAATACAAGTAAACAGAAAGGAGACAGTATATTCTTCACAATCGAACATGATGTCTGAAACTGAAGGCCGAAAGTCATTTGCATGTGAAGAAGCTATGATCGAAATCAATCTTACCGGGCGACATTTTCAGAGAGAGAGAGAGAGAGAGAGAGAGAGATGATTAGAACCAATGTATCCGAAAATGAAATTCAATTCGGAGTAGCCAGAATCCCGAAACTAATTACAAACCAAATATCAAGAACTGACCTATAATCGAAATGCGTTGGAATTTTTGGATCCGAATCCGCCTTTGATGGGTTGGATTAATTAATTGGAAAATTAAAGTAAATCCTAATTAATTGGTTCATTAATTAATAAATCGGATGAAAAAATTATTTATTATTGACTAAATCGTGAGTTATCTGACGATCAGTTATATATATGTGTGTGTGTGTGTAAATATATAAATTAAATATGTTACCCAAATCATTGCCACACGGGCCATGTTGCCCAAACTCATCGGGTTTAGACCACTCAAATCAAGTCTGAACAGATTTAAATTATTTTGACTCACGATTTTTAAATAAAAAATTATTTTTGAAAAAAAACAATAATTAGAGATTATTTTTATTGTCAATCATATACTACTAAAATGATTTTTTAAAAATAAAAAATAAATGTGAATCATTCACACCAAATCTAGATGGTCCAATTCTAATGAGTTTGGGTGGTTATCAAAATGGTCATTCTTGAGGAGGCCCAAACCGGTTATGCGTTTTCCACTCCATACCTTGGCATCTTTTTTTTTTTTTTTTTTTCTAAAAAAATATGTTATTATGTTTTTTTGGGTATCTTTGATTCTTTAAGTTTATCTCATTTTGATTTTTGTTCATCAAGTTTCGAATAAAAGGTTTTAGTTCTTTAAGAGACAAAATGATCCAAATTTTTATTCAATAATGAAACCGATACTTTAAATTAAATGAAATTTGAGAGATTAAAACCTCTAATTTAAAATTTAAAAGGCCAAAACCTAAAACAGGACAAATTTAAAGAATCAAAGATTGTATTAAATTTTTTTAACAATATATGTTCCTGTGTCATAGAGACACTAGGGTGAAAAGGTTTCCGAGCCAGCGCTTAGACGCAAGTGGCATAGCTGGTGGCTTTTATGACACTTTGTTTAGATTGATCCAGCAAATACGCACTAGTGTGCCTAATTTTTTTTAAAAAAAAAACAAGAAGGTTTCCGAGGGCAGCAAGTCCACTAATGATAACCCTTTTTTTTTTTGGTCAAAGACAACCCATTTGCATAAGACTAGGAATTAGGCTTTACGGTCCAAATATAGAAATATTGGGTTTTAGAATATTTGATAAACATGACAACATAAAAGGATTACGCATACCAATAAGATATTAGTTAAAATGGTGAGGATTATCAATGGGAGTTGGTCCAAGTGGTAAGCAGTTTGGTTCTACTTAAATAAGGTATCGGGTTTGAGCCTTATGTATGTAGAAAATTCTCATTGGTAGACTCTCCCACCATAACCAGGTGCATGACGCGGGTCGGATCCGGATGTAGTCGGGGTAAAGCTCAAGTGAACCGGGTAGGCAACCAAAAAAAAATGGTGAGGGTTTTCACTCCTATAAAAATTTGCTTCGATGAACCGGGCGGGCAACCAAAAAAAATGGTGAGGGTTCTCACTCCTGTAAAATGAAAAACACAATTTTAAATCCTGAAAAGTATACATATTAGGAGAGATAAAAATCCTCTGTTCTCTAAATCTTTAAGAAAAACCCTTGTTATTATTAAAGTAAAGGGGGTTGTGCATCTCACTTCATTTGGGCTCTTTTTGGAGCCTTTCATCTCAAACATCATTTGGGCTATTTTGGAAAAAGGGTTAAAGAGTAAAAACTCCTCCAAAAACTTACACCAATAAGCACAGGTGTCTGAAAGTTTTCAAAGGGATAATGTGTGTGTTTGTTTCGCTGTTTGCGCGCTCAATCGGACTTAAATAGTGGCGCAAATAGATTTAAACAATAAAAAATATAAAATGAGTGTTTATTTCAGCGATTGGATTTAAGATGAAAAAATTCATAAATTGGAAAAAGTCATAAGCCTCAAAATGAAACTTATTGGAACTTATGTGCTTGTGTGTGTAAAATAAAATTAATAGGAGTATTTTCATAGTTTTGGGGATCAATGAGGTACTCAAAATCACTTCTAATCATAAAACTTCTTTTACGAAAAATGTTCCAAATAATTTTCTCTTTCGTTAAATAGTAATCTCCTGCTAATTAGAGAATACTTTGGGATAAGAGTTTAAGCAAGTTTTGAGTTTTGTTAATATATGACGGTAGAAATGTAGAAAATAATTAACAATTAATTTTAATCATTTTAGATTTATTATTTAGTTGTTTTATGATTTTATAGTCAATTTTTTTTTATAAACATGTCATAAATTAGTTTATATATAGTGTTTTTACCTTTTAAATTTAGTTTAAATAATTTATTTAGGTTATTGGAGGTATTATTGAGGTTTTAATCGGTTTATTTTATTGGATTTTGAGCTATGTGAAAATATGAGTTAGGATTTAATATTTAAATTAGAGTTTTGTATAATTTATAAGATTTAAGTTTGGGATGCACAATAGAAAAGACTTTTGGAGTGTACCAATTTAAATTAGGATTTGATATAATTTTATTAAAATTGTACCATTACCAAATTTTCAAAGTTAATTTTTGAGAAAATTGTGAAAAAATCCCTCCTTGTGTAGATATCTTCCCAAGTCCTATTGACAATTAAGTTGTCAATGAGGACTTTTTTCATAATTATCCCTTCATTTTTTCATTTTTCATAATTTTTACAATTTTTTCCCTTAAATAATACAAAAGTCACTTATGCAAAAGTCAAACAAAACATCATTCATTTTTACATAAGTTACTTATCCAATCGCCAATTCAAACACTCATCATTTTACCCAATCTAACTTTTTTCTAACTTTTTTTTAATTTTAAGATTCCATAAGTTTAAATAAAATAAATCACTTATCCAATTATCAATCCAAACAAACCCAATGCTGGCATCCGGCTAAACTCCTTCACGGTCAAATAGTTAGTTGACCAACATATAGCTGATGTTGACCGGATCTCCGTCTTCGTCGCCGGTGAAGTTGAATCGACTGCTCCTCTTCTTCAACCTCACCATCTCTACTATGGATTGGCAAAAAAGGAGTACTTGCTTATTTTTGGAATTTAAATCATTTTATTATAATAAATCTGAGCAATCTACCACTAGTTACTACTGCGCATACATCTGCGGAATCTTCAAAGGCTTCTCGTTTTTTTTCTTTTTTTCTTTTTCTCTAAATGGTTGGGTTTTCCATTTTTCTAGCAACTGATTTTTCAATTTTTTGACTTGATTCAAACTTTATATGATTTTTCGGATTCCATTTCAATTTTCTGATTTTGATTTGGATTGTTTCCAGTGAGGTGGTGCTGGCTGTCGCCGGTGAGAGTATGAATGAAGAGGTGGGGGTTGTTGGAAGCTTCTTGCCAAGAATGAAGAGGTTTTTTCTTGATTATTCATGGATCAAGTTTCTTTTGTTTTTTCGTGTGAGGATGATGAAGATGATGTGGCAATAATATGTTGCAAAATATCTTATTTGGCAATGTCACCTCAGCTTGAGTTGACGATTAAGGGACTTGACGGGAGGGCAACATGGCCCCTTTTTGAAACTTCTGGGCAAAATTTCCCGTTCAAAATCTTCCTGACGTTCAATGATTATTGGACAAAAATATCGGGGTGTGTTTGTCCCTTAGCCCCTGGAAAATGTGATTTTTTTGAATTTGATGACAAGGACCCTGGGTCTTGTACAAACAAGAATATTATGACTTCTTGTGGGAGAAATGACAATTTTGTTGAAAATATAAAGGTAATCAGATTCGGATCAGTTTGGGATATTATGTCAAGTTTCAGTAGATCAAATCGGAACTAACCCGATGTTAAATCAGTAAGAAATTAAAATTTTAGGATTATTAAAATGAAAATCTAAAAAAAATAAAAAATTTGGTTTTTTTAAATTAAAAAAAAAATCAAACCGGATCAAGTCATCGACCTGAACCGATCTAGAGGTCAGTTTGGCAGTTTCCGATCCGGACTGGCTAGTCCGAGTCTGATTACCATGGAAAATATTGCTTCAGGAATGAAATTGATCAGTAATCATTCAATAATTGGGAATCCTAGAGAAGCTTAGTCTAAAAGTGCATGTTTGGAGGAACTTCTAAAAAGCTTACAAGTGTTTATGTATATAAGTCGAAACAACACTCTTCTCACATACTTACCTCATATACTGTAAATCACGATTGAAAAGATACTTTTGAATACTTCAATCGTTGTTCCAAACGAGCATACACGCACTTTGAATTGGGCTCTTTACCCTTCAGTTAGAATGTATTTGGATTAATTTTTAGAAAATAGCTTATAAATAAAAAGTTATAGAAGTGATGTTAAAGAATAGATTCTGAGCGTAATAGATGAAAAAAAGTGATTTTGATAAAATATCAGTAGTTGGATATTGTTATTAGAATGACTTTTTTCATGTTCAATTTACCAAAAAGAACATTAGTTTTTGTGATAATTGCATATAAAGGATAAGATTTGATTTTAAATATTTTTAACATTAAATTTCATAATAAATACCAAAAATTAAACAAATTTATCTACAAAATTAAAATCATAACATTATTCAATTTTATAACATGATAAAAAATAGGTCAAACATATATATAGATATATATATTAATAAATTGTATAGAATAAAATCAAACATATATGTGTAAAATAAAAAAGTATATTATTGACAGTGATGACCAAACTTGGCAGGTAAGAAGTTTCCTGATTCATATGGAGTAATGTTTGGTGGGTTTCACAAACTTGACTCACCAGCCCTCATATGTGAGACCTTAATGACATGGCACAGAGGGGGGGGGGTCCAAAATTGGACCCAACATTCAAGATTCATGACTCTTACACACCCAAAAGCCAAAAAATATCACACCTCAACCACCAAAACCAATTTCCAATTCTCAATTCAAATTTAGAAAAATGGCTCTCCAAAGTCCAATCTCTCTTAAGCATTCATGCAATATTCAAATCCTATTACGTCATGCCCACATTAATCCGCCCTCTGTTTTGCCGCAATTACAAGTGGTGGTAGTTATATCCTTCTAATAAAAGCCACCACCTCATCCTCTAGGCCCGAACTTTGTCTTCTTTGAATTTCTTTGGATAACATAAAATTTCAACAGCACAAAATGTCCAATCTTTCTCATTCACTCATGTTAGTGCCATGTGAACTGGACGATATCTCTCACACTAACAAACAGATCAAAATAAGTAAATATTACTCTCTTTTTTTAATCTGAACAAATCATGAATTTCAAATTTAAACAAGTCAAGCATTGTTTCTTAATTAATGTTTTATTTATAAAAAAAAAAGGATTAATACAAGTGTTTGGTCCTCATAGTTTGCCCTTTATTTTGATCTTAATCCCTTAAGGGGCAAAATTATCAAGATTCTTATTAAAGTACAGGGATTAACGTTTTAGATGGAAAGAAATTGAGAGAACAGATCCTATAATTTGAAACTATAAAGGTCAAAACTAAAATGAGTATGAACTATAAATATCAAACATTATATTAACCCAACATAAAAACGAGTGAAATATCAACATTCTAACTTCCAAGTCTTTGAGTTAGATCCATCTCCAGGTGAACATGTCCTTGAAATATAGAGATAACTACGACATGTATACATCTAGAACTGGGAGGCAACTCTAATAAATTCTGGTTGAATTTGCGACACTTGGACGAAATAAACTGATAAGATCTACCAACAATTCAAAATTCAAACTTGAAATAATTAAATCAACAGACGCCACCAGCTCAGTGCTAATATTCATGGACACTTAATAACCTAATAAAATGCGTTGAAAATGTTTGTCGCCAAAATGTTAGTAATTTTTAAGACAAAAACAGAGACCTTCAGGTTAGGCTAATAAGTAATAACACCTAAAGTGGCGTTGATCCTTATCACTCTGATCCTATTTATAAGTCCCTTTTAACTAAATCTTACATACCAAGAAAAAGTGGTTAACTCAATAATTATAAGGTAAATTTCTAACTTTGCCCTTATTTATAAATGAATATTTTTCAACTCTTTCTTCTCTCTCTCTTTAATAGGGATTGCTACAATCTCATTTACTACCTTGAAACTTGACTTATAAATATGACCAAATTTTTTTTTTATCAAAAAGACTTATAAATAGGATCAGAGTATTGCCTCTTTATCCTTTGTTTTTGGTAAAGATTGTCAGCCGACAAATTTGGGAATAACGATTAAAGAACTACATCGAACTTGAAACACTTGAACCATACGTACTTTAATTCAAAGGTTTCAGGGGGGGAAAATGTTTAAAAAATAGAGAGTTGGTGCGCTTCGATTTCTTCCATATCTTCCTCCATTCCATCAAAAGTCTAGTTACTGAGAATGCATAAATGGATCACAGATTCATGAAAACACTATGCATAAAGATATATCTTATTACATTACATGTATACAATACATATAAATTAGAATCCCAAACCATTACGCTAACAAATCTCCTACATCACAAACACAGCCATTCTATAGTAACATTCATATATGTATATTATCCCTCCTCCAGAAATCACCTTCAATATGATTCTCAATTCGTTTCTTTTAAAGAACAACATTCACAAACAAATCATGAAACAAAAGAGAGCTATTAGACTTTACCTAAACGATGATGCTTCTTTAGAGGCCTTTTTCTGGTATGAGATCTTCCAACCAAAAGCGTCAGAAAATGCTGTTTGAGGGTTACTATGATCACTCTCATTTGATAAAAGGTTTTCCAAGTATGAATCTCAGAATCAGCAACAAAACCATAGGAAAAGAAAGTTCAGTTAATTGCCTTTTGCTTCTTCTACTGGTAGCTTGAGCCTGGTGTATATATTGCAAGATCAGACCACCCATTGCTACTACCATTCCAACAGCTTGAATCAACATTTTGCTTACCCAGAAAGCTCTCTGAATTACCATTGCTCTGCCTTTCCAGCCCTGGGTTTCGACCCGAATCCGAGTTCTTCACAGGGCCAGAACCCACATTCTCCCCAAATTCATTCAGTTGCATCATTCTCAAACTAGACCCATTTGAATTCAGACCCTCCCACAAACCACCCCAATGCACAGTTGACGCCAGAAGGGAACTGAAACTGCCACCAGTGTTCATGGGACCACTCGGGTTGGCATAAAACCGGATCGGGTCAGGATCCGGACGAGCTGTTGCTGAAACCGAAACCGAGACCGATGCAGGAGAAGGTGATGTTGAAGTAGTAGTAGAAGAAGAAGCCGGAGGGCGTTTGGTGGTGGTCGACGACGACGATCGTTTCGTGTTCTTCCTGCTTCCGCCACCGACTGGTATGTTTCGAAGAGCACCACCTTTGGTCCAATACCTTCTGCAATTCTTGCAAAAATGACGTGGCTGGGAGAGATTATAGTTGTTATAGTAGCAGAATTTGGTGTTGGTAGAATCACAACGCGGACATTTAAGCTGTTCTTGTTCAGGAAATTGGGGTTTGATCGGCTGAAATGCCGTTGGGTCTTGCATTTCTTATATACCTGAACAGAAATTCAGTCCTAGAACTAAAAACCCTCCCCTGGTTCGGTGTCTGAGAATCAAAGAAACACACAAAAGACGAAGCAAGCTATAGTAAGCGGCGAATAGTTAAGAGACCAGAGAGTGAGGAAGAAGACAAAAAGGGAAGGATATTTTGTTCAGAGTATATGCTACGAGTCTTAATTTAATAGAAGAAACAAGATATAGTAGAGATTAAAAACCTGAAAACTCTGTAGAAAAAAATAAGGCAAAGAGAAGGAGAGTTTCACATGCTAGTAGGGTTTTTAGTTGATGATTTTCATGAGGGATAAAGGAGACGGATCTGATGGCTTTGTGTGGTGGTGATGGTGAACTGGAGAGGGACAAAAACTGAGGAGGAAGAGGAAAAAGAAGATATTTTGATTGGAGGGTGAAAATGGTGATAGCGATAAGCTAGCTATCTTTGAAGCTTGTCTGCGGAAGAGTGACGAGCAACCCAGGCTTCAAATAGAAACACAATTCTGCTCTCACTCTCTTACAATGTTCTTTGCTCGGTCTTTTTTCCTGTGCAAAATTCCCCACAAAGCCTCGTTTGATTAAAAGTAGCTTGGATTAAAAAAAGGGAAAAGGCAATAACTAGAAGAGAGGAGAAAAGGAAAAATGATAGATAAATATCATATAAAACTATAAAATCCCAAAAAATCTACTAAAAAAGGAAAAGGATAGATAAGTATCTAGGTAAGAACCTAGGTTTTGAATGTTTGAATAAAAGATAAAAATGTTCTTCCTCTCGTTCCTTTTTTACCCTGTCAACTTTTCATCTCTTCTCTCTCCACTCCATTCTCTCTTCTTCACCATCTTCTTCGTTCAGTCTATCCACTTCGCCGAAAGCCAGAGTTTGAACACTGCACCTTCCTCATACTCCCATTTGATTCCTCTTCTTCTTGCTAAACATCGACGACTATGGAGGTATAATAAGACTCAGTCTTCTCTCTCCATTTCCTAATCTCCTATAATAGTGTTCACCACCATCATTTAGATGTGCAAATGAGAGTATAGTAATTAACAACTCATTTTAATAAGAAATCATTTTTTTGGGATTTTGAATTTTAAATAGTATTTTCTTAACTTAAAAAATACTCTTTAATTAAAATAATACCTTATATTAAAAAAAAACATTGCCTTTGCAACTTATAACCATAAAGCTATGAGTTCAAATCTCACTAATATGAAGATTTTGTTGGTGGATGATTTATAAATATCTATCATTCATACCTAATAAGATGAGGGTTAAAAGCTATTTCCTTCAATTTGAAACTGAATTACATTTCAAACTATTTTCAGCTAAAGCTATTAACTTCTCATTCTTATAAAAGGTGTCTCAATTTTTATGTCAAATATGAAAAGCTAAACAAAAATATAGAACATGCTACAAAAATTTTCACCTAAAATTTTTGAGCAAATTTTTTTTTAAAAAAATGTGTATAGTGTTGGGCACATTATAATTAATTGTGTTTTTTTTGTCAAGATCCTATCAGAGACAATTATATTTGAGATACTATCGGACACTAAATGTAGGCACCTCTTTCAGAGGAGATTCAAACATTATTTCATCATGTTATGAGCGATTAACTCATTCTGCTTGACCCAACCTCATTGGTGGTGGTGTGGAAGTGTTTTGAAATCATAGGGCCACCCAAAAACCACTGAACCAAACAACTAGTAAGTATTTCAAAACAAAGAAGGGAAATTGCATTTAGGTCCCATATAAGAGAAAATATGATAAAATGGCCCCTTAAAATCTCAAAATTGCATTTAAGTCTCATGAAATTTTTTACAATAAATTTCAATTCCACTGACAAGTTTATGACCACTTACACTGACAAGTCCACATGCGTCCATTGACAAGTCCATGGGTATTTGACAATTGAAATTTATTACAAAAAAGTTTCAAGGGATTTAAATGTAATTTTGAAATTTTAAGGGACTATTTTATCATATTTTCTCATGTCCGGGTCCTAAATGCAATTTTTCTATAAAAAAACTAATACAGTCAAACATAGCTTCTATCTTATCAAACCCTAACGATCCACTAAAAAAAATTTATTGGTACATCGTAATTGACCACTTATATGTGTGTTTGGAACAGTGATAAGAATGCTTAAAAGCAGCTTTTCAATCATGATTTACGGTATACGAGGTAAATATGTGAGAGGAGTTTTATCTCAATTTACTTGAAAAGCAGCTTAAATGCCACCAAATCGCCCATCTAAACACTCAATATGACAATGGAATTTCAAAAATTGTCTATGATTAGGCTGTAGCGGCGACGATGGATTAAAATAATATCCATTCACGTTCAGCCCAAGAAAAACGAAAAAGAAGAGAGATGATGTAGAATGCTACAGGAGAATTTTAGGGATTAACAACATATATTCATAACGTAAGAAAATAAGTAATGTGTCCCTATAAGTAAGTTTCGCCTTCGTGCGGGTAGTCTCCCTCTGTTAGGGTTTCTTTATCACCAATAGGATGGGTGTGCTGGTAAGCCGTAGCCCAACGTTGGCTGAGTGGTGGCCACTCTTCCTTCTTGGTAGGTTTTGCTCTCCCCTTTTGGTAGGGTTTATCAGCAAGCTACTGTTGTTGCGGCCAAAGGATATGTGAATTGGGAGCGAGCCCGGTGACAGCAATGAGCAGGTGGGTTGGGTTAATGACTCCGAGGAAGAATTCAAATCTCAGATGCCCTTGACGCCATATGATAAGGACCTTCGATTGGTGCCTCCATGGCTTCTATGGTGGGTGGGTGAATCGAAGCGATGGCTCCTTCTCTCTGCTAAGTGATTGATTGAGGATTTGAGGGATGAGAGTGGGGGTGGTTAGGTAATCAGGGACAAATCTATAGCGGAGATGTGATACTCAAGACATCAGAGCTCAAAGATCAAATAAGTTCGCACCATGGCGTCGGAGGGCCTCTCCGCCAGTGGAAGCTCAGGTGAAGGTAAAGTGATGAAGGATCAATGGAAAAGCGGTAGCTGGGGTTCTTCAGTCTCCTAGGGGCATCCAAAGGCAGCAAAACAAAGACGGTTAAAGGTATTATTTTTGCGACCTTTAGTTTTTGAGGTGAGTGGCTTGCTCAAGATTAGACCCATTCCTACTGATGTCTTATTAAGGTTGAAATGTGCTATTGGTAGGAGATCCTGGTTAGGTGTTGATTTTTCATTGTTTAATTCAGATGATTTTTTAGAAGAATTGATACCTAATATGACTTGGTTTGGCTCATATGATTGGGTAGATTATTATATGTCTTCATTGGTATGTATGTTTTATAAGTCAAAATACCTTACCCAAATTGTCTGTACCCTACCAAATTTAGTGTGGAAGGTTTATCGGTGGGAAAGAGATGGATTAACTATCCTAAGCCCCAGAAACAGAATCCTTATGACACATTTAGGGGTTAGTAATGGTTGGTTGAAGGCAGCTGCATAGGGTATAGAGGTAATGTTTTGTATGGGTATTATGGCGAACGAATGTGCAATAAATAGGCAAATAAATATCAGTTTTCTAGGCCTAATCTGTATGAGTAGAATTGTATGCGTTGTTCATCATTAGCTCATCATGTGCCTGTTCAGTGTATTGATCAACATTGTTCATTATATGACTAAACATGGGCATGTTCAGTGTGTACGGTATTACTGCTCATCTTTGGACTGGAGTTGGATTTATATTTCCTATTGTCTATTTGATTGGGCATTCTTTGATAATAGGCTAAATGTTATTTCTTTGAGTACACTTTTGTGTCAAGGATTTGGTTAAGAACCTCTCTTGCAGATGCGTTCCCAGGAAAGCAGATTTAGTAGCTGGAATGACTACCAAAGCTTCATTAAAAGAGTCTTGCCATTATGATCAGGCATATCGACCTTCTTCCCAGTTGGAGGGTTGATTTACAAATGGAGGGGATGATGTCTCATCTTTATTTTTGTGTTCTGACTGTATTGAAAAATTCTTATTAATTAGTTTCTATAGTTTGTTAGCTAGAGTTAGGGGTTTGCTTTTTCAATCAATGTGTTTATTAGTGGTAACTAGTTTATTTTCTCAATTATTATGTTGGTTTGGTGTAACTTATCGGATAATGCAACTTATTTGAACTTAATACTATTGGTTTTGTTGCTGGCAAAAAAGAGCAATGCGTCCCCACGTTTCATTCTAAACCTTTGTCCTCTTTTCCTCCCTCAAATCGTGAGTGGTGTATCCAACACTCCAACTAATTACAACTATTAATTTAATTAATGTGAAAGTTTTATGATCCAATAACACTAAGCACTTTCTCTAAGTTTTTCTTGAGTGTCGGGGTTTTTAGTTTTACATTCTATAATGAATGCATGGGTTCCTTTTTTCAGTGAAATGATGAGTAAAAAAAAAAAAAACTATTACCTTTAATCCCTGATACAAGATTTAGTTAGAAATTAATTTTGTTCAAAATATACTATATATATTCATTTTATCACTTACATTTATCATTTTTTTTAAACCAATGTGTCAACTCATAAAGTAATATATAACTCAATGTTGCATGAACCCAATGGCATTTAACCTAGGGGTGGGCCAATCAGAACTCAAAGTAGATGAATTGAGTTCATACTCTATCTCGATAAAAAAAACTCCTGAAAGAGGCATTTTACTTACAAAAATCTCGGTTACTTAAATATCTAATCATAGTATCAAAAAAAAAAAACATTGAATATCAAGTTGCCCAAAGGTAATAAAAAAAACTAATACGACATAGAGATGCGTTGGTTGGTAAAATAGTAAATAACACAGTTAAGTAATTTTTTTATATATATTAGGTTGGAATAAGTAATTATTAACCAATGCACCAAATCATTCAAATAAAACACAAATTAAATATTTATACAGTATTATAGCCTAATTTAGACGACGAATAATGTGGGAAGGACTAAAGGAGCGATGGAAGAGAAGGCATGGCTCAACAAACATCTGACGTGGCAGGAATTCATAAAAGGATAAGACAGCGACAGGGCGCCGCCAAGGGGTGGGACCCACCACCGGCTATCGTGCGAACAAAGAAAACCCCCACCCACAAAGAAGGGACCATCATTGCAGGGCAATGCATTCGCCAAATCAAGACCGTCAACTAGGCGATCTGCAAATAGGGGGCGTCAAAGTGTCGAGCGATGCGACGGAGGAACATTGAGTTGAGTCACCGTCACCCCTTGGCGCTCACCGGCGACACGTGGTGGTGCCCCACATGAGTGGCACCGGCGGTTCATGAGTAGTGCAACGTGGAGCATCAAAGCCAAGCTGCGACACGCTCACTCTCAGACAAGATAATGCTAAAGGTACAGTGGGAGGGAGTGTGGTGGTGACTCTAGTGAAGGAAGGTGGGCCCCAATACGGTGTGATTTGATTGGTTTTTGTCTGTTTGTGTGATTAATGGAGGGCAGTCATGATGAAGCCTTCTCCACTTCACTTCACCAAATAAAATAAAACAAAATAACATGGGAGATTTACACTTAAGTCCCATGTAAGGAAAAAAATAAAAAAATGATTCCTATAGATTACAAAATGAAAAAATTGTCCCATGGAGTTGTCAATACAGGCTCCTGGCGTTGTCATTAACAATTCTAGGAGCCTGTATTGACAACTCCATGGGACCATTTTTTCATTTTACAATCTATAGGGATCATTTCTTCATTTCTCCTCTTCTTTAGAACTTCACTGTCATTCTCCCAAATAACATTATCTTTAAATCCAAAAATAGACAAATTTGTTTAGAACGAGTTCAAACTAATTTGCAAGAGGCACAGCTCTTCAATCACGTGCAACATACATTCAACTATATGTTAAAAGAAGAGTTGCTCGTGCTGAGGGTGAGTTTGAGTTAAATCCACTCAAACACTTAAGTAATCTAACACCCTTTGAAAAATCAAATTTTCCTGCTGGTGGTGGATCTTTTTGATTCACATTTTCCAGCTGAAAATAATTTACGGGAACCAAATTTCAGTTACATAATTGAAAATGGGTTCTCATAAATTTTTTGCCGCTTAGGAAAATAAGCTAAAGACACAAAAATCCTTGAACATGATTATCGATCTGACATAAAGTGTTTAAAACAGGGGTAAAAATGTCATCTGGTCCATATTCCTATCTTATTTTCTTCAAATTAAACAAAATAAGATGGAAAAATGAGTTAAAAGATAATTTTACCTTTGAAATAAAAATATTATTTAAATGTTCATGGTGGGACTTATACCTCAATAAATTTTTATATTACATCAATGGACTTTTGCAGTTTTAGTTTTAGATCATTTGTTTCCCACTTAAAAATTGGTTCCCACCAACTCATGGGCACATATCTGCAATTATATAGCTAAAAATTGATAGGCCTAAAAAAATACTTTCGCACATGAAAATGCAACCAAACGTTGCCGTCACTGAAAAATCTCAATTTTCCATTTCCCTCCCCTAGTTTTTCTCCACCCAAATGGGTTCTTATGTGGCAAAATATTTTCCGTTAATTTCTATTCTATTTCTTTCCCATCTTTTCATTTGAATCAAACGGACTCTTATCTGAACAACAAATTTTATAATTGGAGATTTTTTCAACCATTATTTAATATAAATGTTGTTAAGAAGAAAAAGAGAATGATAAAATATCTCAACCAAAAGCTTGTCACGGAACCAACTTTAACTGGATGACCGATGGATTGCAGAGGAAGACGTTAATGACCTCGTGCGCCAAATGGAAGGGATAAGCCGGGTCCCACTTATTACTTGTTTTATTTTCTTGTTTATTTAAGCCATCAAACAGGTCATCAAGTTCCTTTTCTTTTTTATCAGATTTTACTTCTGCATATACTATATTCTAATTTAATTTAACTTATTTGTTAGAGTTCGTGTAAAGCAAAAAAAAAAAAAAAAAAAATCTTAGGACCCGGTTTGAGCCATATACATTCACATCTTGTACCTTGTGTTTTTTATCTAAGACCTCATTTATAGTGTAATGTGGAAAAGAAATCTTGTATTAAAAGATTAAAGATAATATTATTAAATTTATTGCTAACTTTGATTAAAATGAGCAGTGGAGGAGAATGAATGATTGAGATGCGGGGAACGCGTGGAGGGTGTGTTGTGTGATGTCTCATGAAAATACCTAACCATACGGAACACTTATAACAGAGTCTCACACACACACACACACACACACAGAGTGCGTTCAGTGAAGACGACCCGGTCAATTCACGTACTATGTGCTGTTTCTACAGTTTCATATAATCTCATCCTTATAATTCGCACACACACGCACGCACACACGCGTGTGTGTGTGTGTGTGTTGTGTGACTGTGAGAGCAGTATAAGTGAAGCGTAAGTAAACGTGGGAATAGTGGATAGGAAAATGATGGAGGCACACACACACACACACCCCTGCTCCTCTTCCTTCATTATTACTCTTTCCACTCAAGTCTGTATTCCCCATTCATTTCTCATGTTATTCAACCCTATTTAAATGGGGCCTGGCTTAGATTAAAGTTGCCAAAATTGAGTTTTATCCTACCTACTTTTTTTTTTCCGGTTATGTATGCATCTCACTGTGTCAAATTCGAGTATTATTAAGTCTAATTAAGGGTGGTTCTCCTAAATATATTTTCTATATTCACATAGATTTAATGGTTAAGGTACAAATTTACCAATGAAGTTTTATCCGAGGAGCGTCTGACACAAATATCTTTTAGAAGGGGTAAAAATACCAATGAACAATTAAAAAGGGGTATCCACCACAAAAACCGTTAAATCCGTAATAACGCCGTTAAGAAGAAAACCACTAACAGCGTTAGTACGGATTTAACGACTTTTGTGGTAGATGCCTTTTTTTAATTGTTCGTTAGTATTTTTGCCCCTTATTAATTGTTCATTAGTATTTTTACCCCTTCTAAAAGATATTTGTGCCAGACGCTCCTTGGACAAAACTTCATTGATAAATTTACACCTTAACCCTAGATTAAAACTCAAAACTTTGTATTAAAGTGGTCAAAGCCCCTTATATAAGAAACAATGCCGGTTGGTAATCCCAATTTCCAACTGACTTTTATATATTAAAATTAAAAAAAAAAAGTGAATTAGTGTAATGTAATTTATGTTTGAATATATTTTTATATAAAAAAAAATTAGTTTGATAAAAGTTTGTTTAGATGATATATTGAAAATTCAATTTTAAAAAATTCACATATGAAAAGATTCAAAAATCATAAACTAGAAAAAGTTAGTTTTACTTTAAAGCCCTTTTTCTCAAAACATATCCTAAGGCCTAAACATAATTTTGGGTCTAAATTAATTTTTGTGAGTGTGAGAAGTCGGTTTGAGACTCTTGAGTTGGCCAAATTTAATGTCAAACACGCACTAACTTTAATTAAAGAAAAAAAAAATCAACTTCACAAAACTAGGGCATTGATTTCAACTTAGCATTATTTGGATTCACAAATGTCAAATTCAACAATTTCATAACCAGAAATTGAATGTATAAAATGGAGTGGGAAAATTTTAATTTTTATAAGAATACACACACAACAGAATCTGATTCTATTGGCTATATGATGGAATCAGATTCAACTAAATTTCTGGCAACATGATAGTCTCTAGGAGTAGGAATCATAATTACGTCATACCAAACACATCATATGGATTCCATCTTACATTTTGGTTTTTTAAATTTCATAATAAGAAACGCAACGTAAATGAGCTGAGAAGTGAGAGGCACGGGATACAAATAATGTGATTTATTATAAATTCTTAAACTTGAATTTTAAAACCTACTTGTTTTCATTTGATTGAACAAAATTAAGTATTTAAGTATTTTCACATAGTTATTAAAATTACTTAATTGTGTTTTAAATTTTTATAAGCACCAGCATAAAGGTTTCTTCTTTTTTTTTCATACGTATACATTAGGCCGCGGATTGGGCGGGGGGTGTCAAAATTTTGTCATCATCAGACATAAAACAAAAAATTGGTGGAGGGAGATAAGAAGTGTCGGTGGGTAAAATAGGTGTGTGAAAAATGAAATACTACAAATTTATCATATAGTCCCTTTTATCCTTCAATCTTAAGAATAAGAGTTAGATAATTTGTTAAAATTAAAATATTAGTTAAATTACTTATTTGTTAAAAAATAACGTAAAAAGCTGAAAACAACTACATTTTTTCTCATAAGATATTAAAATGTTACTCATTTTATGTAAAATTTGATTATATAAAGAATCACAACGATATGTGTTGAGATTGAAAGATCACATTGAAATATAGGAGAAATACTCTAAATATTATTAATCCTTGAAAATAAAAGAGAGTACAATAAGGCATTTATATAGGCAATAATAGACTAAATCTAACCCTAAAATCTATTATAATCCAATCTAATTAAAATAAATCATGATATCTTAAAGATATATTCCTAAAATATAATATTCATATATAATCTTAATAAATACTAAACGATATCCCTAATACTAATAATAATAATAATAATTTCTAAACTTGCTATTTGCAATACTCCCCCTCAAGCTGGAAGCAGATTGCACATGTAGCAACTAATCTTCAAGAAAATAATAATCCATAGCCTAGAGTTCGAACAATAGAGCTCAAACAATAAAGAGTATCAAACCAGCGTACAAGCTGCAATAAACAATCTCACAAGGGATCAAACCATTAACAAACAATCTTACAAGGGACAAAAGCAACAACGAACACCTCACTAGGAATGAACACCAAATGGTCTAATCAGGGACAAACACCAAGGGTCTCGTTAGGGACCGAAATCAAAAGAATGCAGCTAGAAGAAGATATATAGACAAGAATAGTCTAACTCTAATCCTAAAATCTATTATAATCCAATCTAATCAAATCAAATCATAATATCTTAAAGCTATATTCCTAAAATATAATATTCATACCTAATATTAATAAATACTAAATGATATCCCTACTAATAATAATAATAATTAATTAATTATTATTATTATTATTATTTTAAACTTGATATTCACAACAACGTGAAAAAGACATGCCAATGTTTGGGGTAGCATCATTTATTCTGTCTCGCAATTTATTGTTATCTGTTATAAAAATATATGTGGTAAGATAGAAGATTGATAGAATTCAAAGAAAAGATTATAGAATTTCTAGAGAGAAGTTAGAGAGAAGTTCTCATTCAGTTCAATTGAAACAATCGATTACAGCCCTTTATATAGAGGCAGAAATCTAACCCTGGTTGTATTACCATGGTTATATGTAAATGACCATAGTTACTTTATATCGTCTTTATATCCTTGTCTTCTTTTGCTGTCTTTATATCCTTGTCTTCTTTTGCTTTTGCTTTGTGTCAATTCATCTTTGTGTCAAGTCATCTTTATGTCAAGTTGACTGGAAGAGTAATATGAGTCAATGGACATCCACATATTTAATATTCATAACACTCCCCCTTGGATGTCCATTATGAATGTGCCTCATTAAAAACTTTAACTAGGAAAAACCCAGTGGGATAAAAACCTAGCCAAAGAAAAGAGTACATCATTCATTGATACACCATCGAGTGCTGCCTCATTAAAAACCTTTCTAGGAAAACCCAGTGGGACAAAACCTAGATAAGGGAAAAAGAGTACAGCGTGTATCGACTCCCCCTCTTGATAATATCAATTGAAATCTTTGAATCTCCGAAGACCAATATCATGAACAAGTTTTTCAAAGATTGTACCTGGGAGTGACTTGGTGAATAAATCTGCTAGATTTTCACTTGAACTGATTTGCTGGATATCTATTTCACCATCCTTTTGAAGGTCGCGAGTGAAGAAGAATTTTGGTGAAATATGCTTCGTTCTATCGCCCTTGATATAGCCTTCTTTAAGTTGAGCGATACATGCAGCATTATCCTCATAGAGGATTGTTGGGATCATTTTGCCAGAAGATAAATGACAAGTTGTACGTATATGATGTATTACTGACCTCAACCACACACATTCTCGACTTGCTTCATGTATTGCTAGAATTTCTGCATGATTAGATGATGTGGCTGATATAGTCTGTTTCATAGATCGCCATGAAATAGCTGCACCTCCACATGTAAATAGATAGCCCGTTTGTGATTTACCATTATGTGGATCAGACAAAAATCCGGCATCTGCATACCCAACCAGTTCATGTTTGGATACATTTGAGTAGTATAACCCCATGTCTGTTGTACCTCTGAGATAACGAAAAATGTGCTTTATTCCATTCCAATGCCTTCGTGTTGGTGAAGAACTGTATCTTGCTAGTAAATTAACAGCAAATGATATATCAGGACGTGTGTGATTAGCAAGATACATTAGTGCTCCAATAGCACTAAGATATGGTACTTCTGGACCAAGTAGTTCTTCATCACCTTCTTCACTGATTTCTCGGGGTCGGAATGGGTCTTTATCCACCTTCAAAGATCTTACAATCATTGGGGTACATAATGGATGAGATTTATCCATGTAAAATCGCTCTAGGACCTTCTTTGTATAAGTTTCTTGATATACAAAGATCCCTTTCTTGAAATACTCGATCTGTAATCCAAGACAAAATTTTGTTCTTCCCAAGTCCTTCATTTCAAATTCTTTCTTCAAACAATTAATTGCCTTTTGAAGCTCTTTAGGAGTTCCAATGATGTTGATATCATCAACATAAACAGCAATTATAGCAAACTCATTATTAGATCTTTTCATAAAGATGCATGGGCATATCGGATCATTTTTGTATCCTTCTTTCAACAAATATTCATTAAGGCGATTATACCACATGCGCCCTGATTGCTTCAGGCCATACAGGGACTTATTTAACTTAACTGAGTATTGTTCTCGAGAACTTGAATTGGATGCTTCTGGCATCTTAAGTCCTTCAGGGACTTTCATATAAATATCACTATCAAGTGATCCATATAAATAGGCAGTCACAACATCCATTAGATGTAAATCAAGTCCTGCATCTACTGCTAGACTGATTAAATAACGAAAAGTAGTCGCATCCACTACTGGTGAATACGTTTCTTCAAAATCAATGCCAGGTCTTTGTGTAAAACCTTGGGCTACTAGACGTGCCTTATATCTAGTTATTTTGCCCTTTTCATTTCTTTTTCGTACAAAGACCCATTTGCATCCAACTGGTTTTACATCTTCAGGTGTAAGGACTACAGGTCCAAATACTTTTCGCTTTGCCAATGATTTTAATTCTGCATTTATGGCATCTTTCCATAGGGGCCAGTCTTTTCTTTGTTGGCTCTCACTAATGGATTTTGGCTCATGATCCTCATTATCATTCATTACATCATATGCTATATGATAAGCAAAGATGTCATCAACGTTGACTTCATTTCTATCCCATCGGATTCCATTCATAACATAATTTATTGAGATCTCATTATTTTCACATATATCAGGTACCTGGGTCTCTTCTGGGACTACAACATTCTCTTCTGGAGATAATATCTCTTCAGGAGATGGCTCTTCTGGAGCTACTAATGTTTCTTCATTATCCTCGACTTGACCATCTAAATTCTTTGCTCCTTTTCTTTTTCGAGGATTTTTATCTTTGGAACCGATGGGCCTGCCACGCTTCAGGCGTGCTTTGGATTCATTCATAGCAGGTTGTCCTTCAGGGACATCAATTTTAATAGGAGCATTAGCAGCTGGGATATGTGACTTTGTCACTTTCTTTGGGTCAGTAAATGCTTCTGGCATTTGATTAGCTAAATTCTGTAAATGAATTATCTTTTGAACTTCAAGTTCACATTGTTTTGTACGAGGATCAAAATGAGCCAATGATAATTCATTCCAACTAATTTCATTACCCAGCTGCTTGTTTTCTCCCCCTAATGTTGGGAA
The DNA here is from genome assembly GCA_963855925.1 of Inga laurina. Lineage (NCBI taxonomy): Eukaryota > Viridiplantae > Streptophyta > Magnoliopsida > Fabales > Fabaceae > Inga > Inga laurina. The sequence continues at coordinate 60,384,285 of OY979705.1, forward strand.
AAATGATTCATCAAAATGACAATCGGCAAATCGTGCCGTAAATAAATCTCCTGTAGATGATTCTAAATATTTTATAATTGATGGAGATTCATACCCAACATATATTCCCATCTTTCTTTGTGGGCCCATCTTAGTGCGTTGTGGTAGTGCTACAGGCACATATACCGCACACCCGAAAGTTCTTATGTGGGAAATATTAGGTTCCTGACCAAAAACCATTTGTAAGGGGGAAACCTTTAAATAACTTGTTGGCCTAATGCGAATTAACATTGCTGCATTCAAAATGGCATGGCCCCAAGCAGAAATTGGTAGATTGGATTTCATAAGTAAAGGTCTTGCAATTAGTTGCAACCTTTTAACCAATGATTCTGCAAGTCCATTTTGCGTGTGAACATAAGCTACAGGATGTTCAACATCAATTCCAAGGGACATACAATATTCATTAAAAGCTTGTGATGTAAATTCACCAGCATTATCAAGACGTATTTTCTTGATAGGATAATCAGGGTAATGTGCTCTTAATCTGATCAATTGAGCAAGTAATCTCGCAAACGCCAGGTTGCGAGAAGATAATAAGCAAACATGCGACCATTTAGTTGATGCATCAATTAAAACCATATAGTACCTAAATGGTCCGCATGGTGGGTGTATTGGCCCACAAATATCTCCCTGTATCCGTTCTAGAAATGTGAGAGACTCACTTTCTACTTTGCTTGGTGAGGGGCGAATAATTAACTTTCCCTTGGAACATGCAGCACATGAGAAATCATGGGATTGTGGTATTTGTTTACACTTCAGGGTATGTCCACATGAATTCCCAATTATTTGTCGCATCATTATTGAACCGGGATGGCCTAACCGGTCATGCCAAACATTAAATTCATTAGTAAACTTCTGGTTTACATTATAAAACTGCTGGTTTATATTAGCAAACTTCTGGTCTGCATTATTGAACTTCTGGTTCACAATAGTATGTGTTTCAATTGTGCTTATACATGTGTAATACAAACCAGAAGAAAAAATAGGAAAACTTTCTAATATGCATTTTCTACCAGCAACTATATTTGTAATGACAAGATATTCCTTATTATCTTTAGTTGTTGTTTCTAAATGATATCCATTTCTGCGGATATCTTTGAAACTCAGTAAGTTTCTTTTAGACTTGGTAGAATAAAATGCATTATCAATGCATAATTTTGTTCCTTCAGGTAACAAAATATTAGCTCTTCCGGAGCCTTCAATTAAATTTATACTACCAGATATAGTCTGAACATTGGCTTCTCGTATTACCAAGGAAGAAAAATATTTATCATGTCTGAGTATGGTGTGGGTTGTTGCACTATCAACGAGACATAAATCTTCAGGATTGATGCCAATAGGATTCATTCTTCATAAAAACATAATTAAAATTAATATATATGATAGAAACAACTTTAAATAAAATATAACAGTTAAAATTATATTAAGAAATCTGTAACATCCAAATAGTTATTATCTATATCACCATACTCAGAATTCTCGCCCTTTTTGGTTCTTATAAGTCTTTTCCCACTTCTGGTAGGAAATTTGAGCCTCCATGATATCGACCACGACTACGCCCACGGCTGTAGCCACGCCCACGTCCATGTCCATGTCCACGTCCACGGCCACAATAAAATTCATTAGTTACTACATTCACTTCAGGGAATGGAGTTGAGCCTGTTGGACGGGATTCATGATTTTTCAATAAAAGCTCATTATTTTGCTCAGCCACAAGGAGACAAGAAATTAACTCAGAATATTTCTTGAAACCTTTTTCACGATATTGCTGCTGCAGGAGCAAATTGGATGCATGAAATGTGGAGAATGTCTTTTCTAACATATCATCATCAGTAACATTTTATCCACATAATTTCAATTTAGAAGTAATTCTAAACATAGCTGAGTTATATTCGCTTATAGATTTAAAATCTTGCAAGCGCAAATGCATCCACTCAAAATGAGCTTTTGGAAGAATGATCATCTTCTGGTGATCATACCTCTCTTTCAAATTGTTCCAAAGGACAAGTGGGTCCATTACTGTCAAATATTCGAGTGACAACCAAGATAAATAATTTTTCCCAGTAATATCAAGAGCCACAATTTCAAGTTTTGCAAGGTTTGCCATTTGTTCAAACTAATTAAAGAAATAAATGAAAATAATATAAAATGTAAATATGCAATATAATAACTGTAAATTCATAAAGACAATAAATAATTCATAAGGCAAGATAAGAAAATTAAAACATGTATGGCTTCAGGCCATTTAATCTCATGACTTCAGGTCATGTATGGCTTCGGGCCATTTAATCTCAAGATGAGGAATTAACTATTATCTTCAGGATAAAAGTTGTACATGACTTCTGGCTGTACAATAAGATAAAAGATAAAAATATATATAGCTTCTGGCCATATAATAAGATGAAAAATGTATATAGCTTCTGGCTATATAATAAGATGAAAAATGTATATAGCTTCTGGCTATATAATAAGAATGGATATGGCTTCTGGCCATATTATAAGAAATTAAAACATTATGACTTCTGGTCATAATTTCAAGAATCAGATGTGTATATGCCTTCTGGCCATAATAACAATAATAATAATAATAATAATAATAATAATAATAATAATAATAATAATAATAATAATAATAATAATAATATAAAAGAACTTGTATATAAAACAATAACGATCTCCAATCTTAACCATGGAACCCGATGTTATATAACAATCGGTAAAAGTATCTCTCTAATTCCATATAGTGGCTCAGATTATCCCAGATCTATAAATAAAACAGGATATATATAATCATTAAAGAAACCATAAGAAGATCATACCTTCTATTAGAGCTTCGTGCTGATAACGTGTTATAAAAATATATGTGGTAAGATAGAAGATTGATAGAATTCAAAGAAAAGATTATAGAATTTCTAGAGAGAAGTTAGAGAGAAGTTCTCATTCAGTTCAATTGAAACAATCGATTACAGCCCTTTATATAGAGGCAGAAATCTAACCCTGGTTGTATTACCATGGTTATATGTAAATGACCATAGTTACTTTATATCGTCTTTATATCCTTGTCTTCTTTTGCTGTCTTTATATCCTTGTCTTCTTTTGCTTTTGCTTTGTGTCAATTCATCTTTGTGTCAAGTCATCTTTATGTCAAGTTGACTGGAAGAGTAATATGAGTCAATGGACATCCACATATTTAATATTCATAACATTATCCATATATTCAGTTATTATCTTTCATGAGTGTTTATGTAGTAGTCTTGTCTTTTATGTTTTGGTATGCTTGTTTCAAACTTCTTGTAGTTTTTGTTATTTAATGTATACATGTTCTTTTTATCAAATGAAAAATACAAAAGTGATTAGAAAAAAATTATCAATTTTTAAGATAATGAATTATGGTCTTATGTTTAATATCAAAATAAACACATCTATTCACTCCTATATTTAGAATTGGACCGAGTTTTTTGTTTTGTCATCCTTCGTGTATAAGGGAAGGAACTCACGCATCTATTACATATAAAAAAAAAAAAAGTAAAATTCGCAACCTCAAGCTTAAGAAAAAGTTGAAGGAGACGCTTAGCACCAAAATATGATACATACTAGATATGTATTAATAAAAGAGAAAGATATTCAATTTAAAATCTTTTAAAACTAAACTCATTTTTAAATATTTTAATGGCATCAAAATGCATAAAAAAAAGTTATATATATATATATATATACCCCCATCAAATGCGTTGAAAATGACAGGGTAAAAATAAAATATTACACAATTGTCAAGTTGACCCATATTATTTCTAGCTTGACAATGATTAATATTAATTTTTTTATTGGCTATATCAATTTTTAATTATTAAAGGATTTGTTTTATGCCAGCTTATTCAATGAGATTGGAGTGAAAATGTCAAAATGGTCAATCCATCTGATGTGTCAAGTCATGTCGTGTCTCCTGCCCGGGCAACACAACAAGGGATGGATGCAGAAGCCATCTCTAAAAATTAGACCCAAATTGAAGAGTATATAAGCATGTTTGTTTCAACTTATAAAAACTTATAAGTTGCTTTTTACGTAAATCGAGACACAATTCCTCTCACATACTTATTTCGTATACCGTAAATCATTATTAAAAAGCAACTTATAAGCAATCGAATCGCTCAACCAAACATACCCATGTGTGTTTGGAAGAGCTTAAATTTGAGAAATAAGCCCTTATTACGCAAGCCGAGAAAAAACTCCTCTCACATACTTACCTCGTATACCGTGAATCACGAATTATAAGCATTTATTACCCAAAAATAAGCTTTTCCAAACGAACACTATATTAGTTCTCTTCCCCTAAATAATTAAGTCAAATTTAAACAAAATTAAATTCAAATGAATCCATCTCTATTCATTCAGTATTGAATAAAGCACTATTTGTAGCCAATACAATATTCTCCTTCTTCCATACATTCACTATTACGTCACTTGCCTTCAAATTCAGTTCATCTTCTACTACGTGCTGTGTTTCCCACAACTTCAATTCATAATGTAGCCAATTAAGGTTTAAATCTCTATTAGGAAAAGTGTCCACATTTAGTACACTGCAATATCACAAATAAGATTGCCTCCAATGAAATGATATATGTGTTTATAAAAAAAATAACGATACGGAATGAGTAGTGTTGTGATTTTGTTACTTGGTTACAAATTAAAAGCAAGTCCTAAATTTTTAATACCTATTTTCATAGATCAAAACTCCCGAGTTCTTTTTAAAAAAATTTGGTCACACTTCTTTGGTGTACAAAAATGGCAATTGTAGGGCTCTTCATGGTTGCCTCATGATGACAACGAAGATGGAAGAAGGAAGACAATAGCCATCCTAATCTCTCTGCTTTTATTTTTGGTAATATAACTTCAATTTTTTCTTCTTTGCCTTTAAGTTAAAATGCCATTTTTCAGTACTGGCAAAAAAAAAAAAAAAGACATTTTTTAGAGCCTTTTCATTGTCTAGATGGGCAGGTTGTTATTGAGGGTTTTTGATGTTAAAGCTATGGGATGAACCTAAATGAAAATTCATACAAGTTAAAAGGCCAAGTGGATGGAAAAGAATACACTGTTAAAATGACCAAGAAAGGAATTTATCTTGGACAAAACTTGCAGATATCTATAATCCAAAACAAATATGAAATATCTCCTACATAGTAACCTAAAAAACGATTACTTTATTATGTTTCTTATACAATTAACTGATACAAGAAGAAAAAAAGTATATTCTAAAACATCGTCAAAATATATTCCAACACAAAAATAATCAATGAAAAAATGATGCACTGCAAGATTCAACTGCTGCATCCCACCAAGAAAATCCAGCAAAAGGAGAAGGAAAAACAAAACTACATTTTTATCTTAATCCTAGTGGCAGATATTGAACATCCTTTAGTATCGTTGTAGGAGAGCTACAATCACTTTTTTTTTTTTGTGCTTCTTCACTTGCAAGCCAAACACAATTTTGAAACATCGAGCTAACTGCACCTTCTCTTTCAGAGAAGAAGATGCCGAAACAGGGGAGGGAAAGAATATTAGGATCATCAGATATGGGGAATGCCAAAAACTAATAAAAAGAACAAGGAAGAAGAGAGATGTGTGCCACCGGTCCAGAACAAAATCATGTCTGCCTACCCGAGAGAATTCGATATCAGCCACCTTGGGTTTCTTTTTTTTCAAGAAACCTCCTGCTATGAAGATTCTGAGGGCACTTTTGCAAGTGAGTCAATGTAGCCTCCAATTCAATGGTGGTAGGGAGGGGAAAAAAACAAGTCTTCTCGAGAGCGCAACCCACGGTCACGTTAACCGAGCAATACATGTCTTCTTCAAGCTTTCTTCCTTTATGCATAGTACATGTACAAGCTATTTGCAGCAGCACACGCAATTGAATTTTCGGTTGGATGCCATGCTAGGTGCAGTAACTTTGTCGTAAAATCAAAAGAATTCCCATTTGTGTCAACACCAGCACTTTCTGCTCCTATTAGGATTAGCAAATGTCGGAAGTCATGAAAAATAAGTTGGTATTGTGAAAGAAAAAATGCTCAGAGAAAATGAGCGAGAGAAGATAGAGAAGTAACCTCGTCTTACAACCCGTGTTAAACTGCTCCCGAGTGATCTCGAAGGCCTTGAAGGGGTTGGAACTTGTCGCCTGGGGGAGTAAAAAAGGTTAATCATATAGGTGATCTAGTGCTTCAAAATGTGTATCAGAACTTTCACATAAAATCACCTCATGGGATTTTTACTGGCTTCCAAAGTTGTAGCTTCAGTACTTCCCGGGGTGCAACCAAACACACGGAAAAGATTACTGGTACATTAATGAAAAGAAAATGTGAGATGCAGACAAAAACGTTTTCAAGTACTGAGCTACAGAAATGGGTTTGCATCAGAGACCTGTAAGAACCAGTTGCAACACGCAATCCATCGCCACTCAGGCAACACTCGAACTTATCAAAAATTGAGTCATTTTCATATAAATCACATAACTGGCACATTGACACAAAAGCATAGCCCATTATAATTCAATAAAGCACCAAAAATCCATTTCTTATCCTTTCTCCATAAACAGGAATCTAACCTTAGGTCTTAAATACTCATGAACCTGGAAAGCCGCAACTGGACCAGAATCCATATTAATGTCCCATAACTGACAATAATCAATGAGAAAAGTTGGTTACATTATAGTTAAATCTTTGAGTATAGAAAGTCAAAATAAGCAGAGTATTGCACGCATATAGAAAGGAAATTCATTAATAAATTAAATAATAAAAAATCCTTGCTTGTACATATTCAGGAAGCCCAGAGCATTCCCTTCTAAAATCAATATTGCAAAATATCATCAAAAAATGGATAATGATTATATGAAGCTTAATACCTTTAGAGTCATGTAATCACGGCTAAGAATGTATCTTCCGTCCTTGGAAAATTTTATGTCCGAGATAGAAGCAATAATCTCCGTAAAAAATGATCTTGACCCAGGGGCCTCCTGTTCCTCAAATCTGTCACAAAGGGAAATGCCTCTTAGAGTCTACAAGAAATAAGCAATTACACAGATGAAGGTAGAATAAGCTTCATAAAATTCTTTTCTCCTTAAGCATCATTTTGATCATGCACACTAATAAGTCATCTTCGTTCCTGTAATTTTGCCCATTATCACAAGCATTAAGAACCTATAAACAAAAAAAAAGGAGACTACCGTCTTTGTATTTGTGGTTTTGGTAGGAGTATTCGGAAACTTAATCATTTAGAATCAACAAGATGACCTTGTGAAAAACATAAGCAAAAGATAAGCTTACAGTTTGGCATGAGAATCACATAATGCTGATTGCCGTAAGTCAACAAGTCGTATTGAACCCTTTGAACTGCTGTATGCCAACATATTGCAATGCATAGGATGGAACTCTGCTGATGTTATAACCTCTGCAAAAGTAATATCAAATGAGTAATGAACCAATCAAATAACAAGCAAGCTGGCAAAGAAGTAGAAGTGAAACAGTTTCCAAAAAAAATTCAAAAGTGTGAGAAAAGCTTATAGTTTACTCATGCAAAACAGGGAGTGGAAATGACCAAGCTTTTGTTCACCCTTATTCCCCTAACATATTAAGAGAACACCCCCCCCCCCAAAAAAAAACCGAAAGAAAGAAAGAAATCAGAAGGATAAAAGGACAATCACTTGAAGGGGGTAAAACAACCAAGAGGGATTCACACAATTAGCACATCAAATGTCATAAATAATGCAGTCAGAAGTTACATTTCAAAGGCACATCATCCACAAAGGTAACTGCCTCGTAATAAGCAAAGATCAAATGAATTAATGGGCTACAAACTGCATTGTCTCTTACAACTTTAGAAAAAAGGTTTAATTCAAAAGGAAAAAAATAATCATACAAAATTAGAAACAACTGACTTAGGTCAAAATGTTTCAAAGAACATTAAAACACCAATTAACATCTTTGAAATGAGGGTGAGCAAACTAATTCCACAATTTTATAGCAACCTACTTAATCGACTTGCAATATTGTGCTCGTTTGAATTGGCGATTGGAATGCTTAAAAGTAGCTTTTCAATCGTAATTTACGGTATACGAGGTATGCATGTGAGAGGAGTTGTGTCTCGATTTACGTGAAAAGCAACTTATAAGCAATCAAATCGTTAAAACAAACATGCCTAATCGTTTCTAAAAGATTGCAATGCTGTCCAAAGAAATGATCGGTTGCCTCTGAAGTCTGAACTATAAAAACTTGACAAGAGGGTATCATAATATCCAGCCTCCTGTAAAACCAACAATGCTGTCCCTCCTCTCTACCCTCTTGATCATGACTGACAAATAATCATAATCTCTACGATAAAAATTAAAAATCCACCCAGTCAAAAAGGCTACTATGAGCACCTATGATTCCATCTCGTTCTCAAAAGATAAACATTTCATAGGAACGTGGTAGTGGCACTCAGATAACATAAGACAAAGGAAAATTAGAAATGCCACACTATCAGTGTTCATGAAAAGTATGGCAGTGGTAGCTCACCAGTCAGATCTTCCATGTTCGCAGGCTTAACATCAACTATGTTAAAACTTTGATTGCTGATTTCCAGGTTCCAAAGATTTATTCTCAAATCATCAGCTGATATGAAAGTTTCACCATCACTACAAAAAATGACCAACATGCAATCATCCAATTTGATCAGTATTCAGTACAAAAATCATAACTTATTTTTCATGAAATGAAACATGTTTAGTTGAACAAAGTAAATGCATCACATAAAGTAACATTCCATCAATACAAAATACATAACCAGTCAATAGTTACTAAAAGATGCTGCAGGGGTAGCCATCTCTCCAATATTCACCTGTTATTTGAAATAGAATTGATATGATAATCATGAGCATGGGCATATACTCTACGACAACGAGCCACCAGGCTGGTCTCATGGCTGGATACCTACACACGTTGTATGACTCAGGTTAAGTACTGCAATGTGCAAAGCCTCCCAAACAAGCAATTGTCAAGGTCAGAGATTGAGAAAGAGACTACAGCAGCAACATCTTTTCTTTCCTTCCTCTCTTCTAAAGTATCAATAAACACATGACAAAAACTTAAATGAGTAGAATAATTAACACAAAAATGAAGTATTAGTCTCTTTTTCCTTCTTCAGCAATGTTTTCTCTTTTAACTATATATAACAGCTCAAAATTTCCAATACAATTCTGGTACTTTGAAAATGCAAGTGATCAGTGCCATTTGAAAGGCAACAGCCATGTCAACGTGAATTCCTTCCTTTCCCAATGCAATAGCAATAAAAGCATATGTGAAAACGTGGACATTTCTCAAATGGTTAACCAAAAAATAGAGAAGCTTCAAAATCAGGTTGCTTCCACTTTGGAAAAACACCTCTACACCTGCTTTGCACGTTCAAAATTTCTTCTCACTTCCTTTCCTCTCATCTCTGTAAATATTTCATTATGTATTTTCACATGCAGAAAGTCTCATTGTCAATTTGGATTGCTTTGAACACCTGCTTGCACTTTAGGTCACAGGATAAAATCAACACAGCAAGAGTTACTACAGAAACCCAATACCTGCACCTAGCTTACTTGAGTGAATGGACAGTTTCAAAGGGGGAGTAGAAAACATTAGGCACCATTGTAGCATCCCAAAATTTGTATTAATTTATAGAATATTTCTAGGACCTGCTTAAATGATCTTTACCAAACCCATCTTCATCGGTCTTACCCACAGTTCATTGTATTGTAGGATAATCATAGGGCGCAAATTAATACTTTACTAAAAGATGCTGAATGAAATAAAATTCTTATCAAGAAACATCAGAGCAAATTGTACATTTGCCATGACAATTTCCATGTACTTGATTCATCAGACATTCAAAACTTAGTTGAAAGCTATTATTCTAATCTCCAAAATTATGAATGGAAGGGAAAAAATGAGAAGTTGATGATTTCAGGCTTATTAACTAGGACTTCGGTAGAGATTTTTCATGCTTGGTGACAATATTGATGTTAAGTAGGATGACAAAATCAACAAAAATTCAATGAAGTAGGAGTCTCAGGAGGCCTTTCAATCTTAATCAGGTATTATTGTGCTTCAACTTATAAATTAGCGAATCCCCAACCGCAAAAAAGTTGCAGCTCTCCTAAGCAGATCCACAGTAAGCATTGCAGGCTTTTGTCAGAATCATGCTGATCTTTCAGTTTCTTAGTTGAAAATAGGACGAGAAATTCATACTATTAAGATATCTGTCCCTGACAAACAGGTATTATAAATAATAAATGTAAATGGAAGAGCTGAATACAACTACCGCAGGTAATCGTAATGAGGAAATGCCCCCAGATGGAAATGTGAAGTCATCGCTTAGATGATTGCATGAATTATCCAGAGATCCTCCATTAGCAATAAATGTCCTAGGATTATTTGAATTGCTAGAACTAGCAACACAGCCATTCCCCATAGCTTTTGAAGGGTCAAAATTCATTTCAGAAATTTTCTTGATCTTCTTTTCCTGGACCTGTTACTCACAAGGACAAAATAATAAGTGATTGACCTTGGAAATAGATCATTCATTTTATGCACATGAAAACCAACGACTTTCATTTCATGTATATGTACAAGAAAAGACTGAATGCTGGCAACATTTTAGTCCACGAGACTTAACCAATAAGATATATTTAAAAGCACATTCATCTTTCAATTCTAAACTTAATGTGCTTAAAAGATGGAAGCATCCAGAAAGTAAGTCATGACACTTCTAAACATTAAAAGTTCATCCTCTACATGCCAAGTCCATCAGTTAAGATAACAATGCTTTCATTTGATTTGTAAGAAAAGAAATTTTACATCAAATTGGAAGTTTCTTATGGCTAATCCCCAGCAACAGAATCCTACTAGTGCCTCAAACTACAAGATATGTCCATAAACAGACACAACGTCCAAGCATTCAACACAAAAAAGGGACCAAACTATATCCAATAAATTCAAATGTGCATAATCTATGATCAAAAGACATTCACTCAGAGAACCGCAGGTTAGCATTTATTCATACCTTCCAAAACTTTATGGTTTTATCATTTGTGGATAGAAGAAATAGGGCACCATTAGCGGATTGGCACCATCTAATTTTGTTGATTTTCTCCTCTATTTCCAAGCTCTTAAGATAATCAAACTGCCACAAAGAAATGATAATACATTAATACTAACACTTGTGAGCCATGAAGTATTGGTAAAGAATGAACTAACGGAGGATATTTACCTCAGGTTCGTGACTCTGAAACTCTGTTTTGTAACGGAATTCAGGGTGCCTACTTAGTGGATAGTCCATCGTCTCCAAATCCCGTCTTGATCCACCATGCTGTATAGTACCGTAAACATAAATATTAAAATATTGAAGTAAATAACATCAAGTTTTAAAGCCATGGTCAAGGAAACTAATGGAAGTGAAAACCAGACTTACATCTTTTGCATCTGTCCTCTCAAAAAGAACAACCCGACCACCACGATCACCAGTTGCAAGATGGTCCCCAGACTTGTCAAATTCAATGGCAGAAATTATGTCCACTGAAAAATAAAAATCAGCCATACAATTAGGTCTGACATTATCAAGCAACAAGAGGTAAACCAGGTTTGTCTATCACTCTGTAGTCTTTTGTCAAAAAAATAAATCACTCTGCACCATATAGAGTTAGTGCTATATAGAAACCCTAAATCCTAACAGCCCCATCAAGAATCATTCTATTCCTTATAAACCATGAACTACATCTTGGTTACAGCTTGACAACAACGGTATTTTCTGTGAGTTGAACCGTCCTTAGTAAAGCAGAGAGACCACAACAAATTTCCAATTACACCCCAGTATAAAATATATTTACAATTTATTAAGTATCAAATATCCTTAGCTCTCTCATATCCTGATCAAAAGTGTCTGATTTTCCATTTATATTGATTAAAAATTTACTTATTTATTGTCCAATACTTCTTTATGATTTTATTGCTGTTATCTACAAAATCTAAGAGTTTATTTGCAGCATTCCAGCTAAGGATACAAACAAAATACAGTATTTTGTCATCGTTTCTACTCCTACCAACTAAATATAGTTACTATGTTCAAATTTTTAATGATAGCTTATGGTTCTTTCTTCAACTCTCATTCTATTTATGTGTCAGATGACCACCATAGCTCAAGCCTACAGCCATCTGAACCAAGAGACAATCAGTCGAGGACAATGTTTCCCAACCATGAAGCATCCTAGTGGTTGCGCCAAAAATTGAATAAGGATAAATCTAAATATGAAGAAGACATGTTGTTGAGTCAACTTTATAACAAGCAGTTTAGTGCAACCACCAAGATGCTCCTTCTCACTCTCATTCCCTTAGTACATCCATTTGCGTATTCTTAATGAAGATAAAACCGTATGAGAAGAAGACATCAAAAGATAAAAGACATATAGAATAATGGAGATCTGCTCATAGGACCCAAAGTCTCATGGTGATATCAGGACAAACTAAAGAAGCCAATTAACGACAACAGAAGTGAAGCGCTTGTAATATAAGCACGAGCTAAAAACACAAAACGATAAACACCATTAAGTCTTACATATGTTAGTTCCACACGCAATCATTCAAGCCCAGAAAATCAATAATGCAAGACAACCTTAACGAAGGCAACTAGGTTATACATGAAAACCTTCGGGTCACAGTTAGAAAAAATCCAAGCGCGAAACCCACTACTTTACCCAAATCATAAAAAGACCAACAAACAGACAATGATTGCACCACGAACCACGAACCACGACCCACGAGCCGATACATGCAATACTCGACGACCCAGAAGCCGAAACAACAAGTAACTGACGAAGGCACAACCAGAAATAGATCGACAGCATGCGACCGAACCCTAATCCCAACATAGGCACACTACATCAACTGGATCCAACCAGTCACAACACAAACACGTCTTCTCAATACAGCATATTATTCCAATTACCTTCCTGAACTTCTTCGCCGGCCGCACGTTCGCCGAAAACCTGAGAGAATTTCCACTCCAGCGGCTGTGTTGGACCCGCCGGAGCTGCGACTACCTCATCGCCACCGTTCATTTCCCGGGAAAACGAATCAACGGCCCCCGAAAACACGACGGAATCAGCCAATCTAATCACAGCATCGAAGATCGCTTTCTATGCTTACAAGATCATAGCTTCAAAGCCCCATCCATGACCAAAAAAATATGTATCAATGATCAAAAAGATAAATTTTTTTCTTTTTCACAGCCTTCTTTGGATTTCCAGTTGAACCATTGGAACGCACAAAAAGACCAAAAATTCTCTTTCTTTCTCCTCCTACAAAAAAATCCTCTATCCAATTTTTTCTCTCTCTAAAAGGAGAAAATTGGGATTTCCAGATTGTGATGACTGAGCAAGCCGTTCTTAGGCGTTGGAGAGGCAATACACACAGACAATCACAATTCCACACACACAGACACACACTATCCTGTCTACTCCCTCTCAATCATACGCTTCTGTTTGTTTTTTCCGCACGTAAGTATTTAATTTCTTCGTCTATGCTAAACACACCAGTCTGTCACGCATTGAGATGAATCACGCATTTTGATCGGAACACGTTTTAGGTTCAAACTCGACTTTATTCCCATTTCAACGGGCTGTGATGGCTGTGTGGCACGGTCATGTCACGTTAAGAACAATTTAGATGGTCATTAAATTATTGATTAATTAAATTAAGAACTTTGTAAAAGGGATTGAAATTGTCTAAAGATAAAAATTAAGACGAGCCAGTCTCAAATTACTTTTATGTCCTTGCCTTTTCTTCCTTCTAGGAACTTTTGTGAGGGGTAAATGAGAACAATATCATGATCCGGCGGCTGAGAATTTGTAGACAAGAATTTTTCCTTAAGATAGAAATATTCTGTGTCCACTCTGTATTTTTTTTAATTAAGAAAATGATATTATTCATAATTTATTAAATAATACAATTTACTATAAATTTTATATTATATATATTGACATTAATGTTTTAAATTAAATATTACATTGTTTTTTGTCCGGATGATTGAATGATCGATTTGATAGTCCAACTCCAAAGTATAACTCTAATTTCTAATATTAAAATATAAACAACATGGGATATTAATGAAAGAGTCTAGTGTGTGTTTGGTAAATCTCTAAACCATGATTTCAAACCATGGTTCGTGGGACTCGAGATAAAACTCATTTTACACACTTATCTCGTAAGTCGTAAAACCTATTAAAAAAAACTAATCCAAACACATAAGTGTGCATGATCGGATTAACTTTTGAGAATAATTTTTACAATTTACGAGGTAAGTGTGTGAAAGGAGTTTTATCTCAGATTACGCAAACCTAGGTTTGGTAACTTCCCAAACACCCACTCACTCACATATGTAGTGTCTCTTTTTGCATTTTATGCTGACCTCAACCCCTTTTTCCTTAGCTTCGCTCAAAGTGTACTAAGAGTGCATAAAAATAATGGTCGTTGAGGCTCTTGTCTATTACCGACACGAACCAGGAATGAAATATGGTTACAGATTTCAAATTCCTCGTTTCTTTTCTTTCGGCGAAAAAGGCAGAAAGAATATATTATCTATAGCATAGTGCAATTAGTTCATACAACAATTATAATAAATTTAGGTTCAAACCCTAATCAATCCGGGTGATGAACAAACCCACAATACCTTAACTAAGAAAGATCTTAACATTTATAACGTCAACAAGTAAAAATTAAAGCGTGATAAAAAATGAGGGTGCATTGAAGTGATAACCGAATATGGAAATTACAAAAAGTTATTAGGATCATAATAACATGTCATCACACAACCCATTATTTATAACTCATGGTTCAGCTCCTAATTTTTATGTAGATAGAATTTCATTAAGAAATTGTCATCTTAATACTTTAAGAAAGCTTAGTCTCCAATGTAAAAAATACTCCTGGTTTAAAATTAAGGGAAAATTTCACTGCACCCTTCTGTAACAAATTATTCTCAAACAATCCTAAAACCTTGTGAAACTTCACTACACCCTTTAAGGCTAAACTGAAATTAAGTTTTTTTGGCTAAAAAGACATTTATGCCCTTATTTTGTATATGGCTGAGACAGTCTTATAAATTCTCACATGTGTTTTGTAAATACACATATTCACGAGTGTCTTGTAAAATAGCATATATTATTGTGAATATGCTTATTGTATTGTACATGGTCGAAATGGTTTTGTAATTTCACTTATTTGTCCTGTAAATAAACATATTTAACATATAAATTCTCACATATGTCTTATAAATAATTATATTTGACCTATAAAATAAGGGCATAATTGACTTTTCTTTCATAGAGTTTATTTTCAGTCTAACCCTATGGGGTACAATGAAGTTTGAGAAAATTTTAGGGCTATATGGGAATAATTGGGTATAGAGGGGGTGCAGTGAAATTTTCTTTAAAATTAAAAGGAGTTAATTTACTATTTAAAAAGAGTAAATGAGGTATTAATAAATACAAAAGTGAAGCGTGAGTGAGGCCACACAACTCAAGCTAGTGTGGGATCAAAGAATTGATAGGGACATTTATAGAGATGATGTTTCTTTTACGATTGTCTAACACTTTTTTCATAAACATGTCTTGTTTTTCTTCTCCAAGTTGCTACCAAAAGCACTCAAGTCATTATTAGCAACAAGAACATATGGGGTTTGTAGATTTCCCAAGGGAATAGGATTTTCATTATTGATTATTTAAGTTAATCATTGTTATAGCTTTACTATTTATATTAAGACTAAAATATTTTAATCTCCCTTATATTTTATATTAATTATACGGACCTCTAATCTATTTTAAAAACATATATTTAGGTTTAAATCGTTAATTCCGTTAGGATTTTAATTTTTTAATTAAAATTTATATTAAAATAAATTTTGTTTACTAATTTACCCTCCTTCATCGTTACTAATTTCCTTATCTTGGCTAAAATTATTTAAGTAATTTAAGAGATTTTTTATTTTTCTTAATCTATTTTTTACTTTTGCAAATAGTTTTCTGTTTTTTTTTTTTTTTTTTTGCATATTGAGATAAGGACTTAATTAGTTTAATTAATGCAAACATAGAAAACTTAATTAAAAACATGATTGATTCTTTTAACAAATGTATACTTAAATAAACATGTTTATAAATGCTTGTTAAAAATGTATTTAAAAAATAAAAATTTAAAATTAATATAAGTTATATAATATCTCAAATTCACATTATTAATAACATACGGTGAACCAATCATGGTGTCATGGCAAAAAAAAACAAAAGAAATATGTTTTTAGTCATTTAAAGGCATACAAAATAAATAAGTTTCAATAAATATGATAAAAAATTTAAAAATTTAAAAATTTTAAATATAATATAAATTAATAAATTTTGAAGATATATATTAGAATTATTTTTGTTAGTATAAAAATCACTTTTAGGCATATATAAATGTTTAGTCATTTGTTGAAAGAGGGGTATTTTGTTCAAAGCAAATATTTAATAGTCAAACTTAATGGTTGGATAGATAGAAATAAAATCTCAAATATGTAAAGGAGGTTTCTATAGTACACATTCTAGTTTCAACACAGGTCTATAACTTTATATACGTTTTTAAATTAGAGGGGGGATTTGTGTAATTTAGGTAAAACAGAGGGGTAGTCGATATATTTTACTCTAATATTAATTATCAAGAGGGTGACTTTTCTTAATTAGCTCGAAAGGATGTCAACACCCGTTTCTATTTCGATATTCAAAGAGTAATAAAGATAGAATTTCACGGGCATACAGAAAAGTACAATTATACTGATAAAAATATTTGTTTACAATACTGTCGTCGTTCGTTAGCGAAGCACAAAAAATACAGCGGAAACTTAATATTTAATAATTTTCCAAAATATTAAGGCATAGACTAAGGTATAATCACATTCATATCCTCGCCTTAAGACACGTGCCGCTCACTTTTCGGCGTCTACATCTTTTCCCTTAGACCCACTGAGGCGTTTATTTAAAAATAGGGTGAGATTCCAGAGAACCTCAATAGAAACATGCTATCGTTCATAGAGAATGCGAAAAGTAAATACGATGTATGACATGTATGCACCAATTAATGAACATTATAAACATATCATCTGCATGTATACATGAGTAGGGCCCAGCCCCACTATTCTGCACCGATTGGGTTTTCACCAACTCCAGTCTAAGTGCCTCTAACACTTCTGGCCCCTCTTTGGGTAAATCGAGTGGATTAATAAAGCGCATTGAAAAACATTGACATCCACACATGGCATAATGTATGAAGGATAATATCCCTACTTCAACGCTTTATAATCCAATGTTTAACGGTGTTTCGTAAAGCGTGTCGTTCCGGCTTTTAACTCGGTCCTAAAATATTAAATGTATAAGAAATATGTCATAATCTATCCAAGTATCATCTTAGACTCTTCCATAGTGTTTCTTGTGGTTATATTAGTCTATGGTGAAAAATTACTAACATGCCCCCGGGACCCCTGCTCGTCCAAGCCGTACCCAATCCGATGGCACGTTTTCCCAAAATTTTGACTTATTTTCTCCCAAGGAATTCATTTCAGGACTTGAAATCACCAAATTCACTATCAAATTACGAAAATACCCTTGATAGCCCCTATTTAGGGATTTCAGTGGCGTTTTCGTAATAATGCTTTTTCGGCCTCTACCGAAAAAGTGCCCAACTATAAACCCATCTATCTTTGCCCACTGAATCCAATGGAACCATTTATTTCATGAAAATCCAACTCCTAATATCAATTATGGTTCTGGTCGAAAATATGAAGAAAAAATGAAAAATGGGGTTTTGTGTTTTAGCTTCCAAAACTTGTACTCTTCCACTTCTAATCCTTGATTAACTCACGTAAACACTTTTTAATCATGATTTAAAGGATTTTGGGCTACAAAACCCCTTAGCGTTATAGCTTTTCAAATTTCATAACTCAACTAAACATCACATAAACCAAACAACAATTACCAACAACAACTTCATAATAACATAAAGTTGAGATTGGTATAATTACCTCTTAACTTCTTGGATGCTCTTATTCTAGGCACCTCCTCCTCTTCTTCTTGATCTCAAAGTGTGACTTCACCACCATGGATTCATGAGAAACAATAGTTTAGAGAAGGATTTTAAGGAAACGCTATAAGACACTACTACAGAATTATGATATAACCACCCCAATAGACGTCCCAATTTTAAAATTGGGTAGTTAAAAAGGAAGGCGGTGGTATTTTCGTAATTGTGTGTACATAGGAAAACCCTTAGACGTCCCAAATTTGAATTTGGGACGTCTAAAGTTGAGTTTAGACGTCCCAAATTTTATTTGGGACGCCTAAAGATTTCTATTGGCGCCAAAAAAGTAAATTAAAAAAATTTAACTTACTTTAGGCGTCCCAAATGGGATTTGGGACGCCTAAAGTCACACTTCAGGAGTCCTAAAAAAATTTGGGACTCATAAAGTCATGTCAGAAATTCTGACATGCGTGAGACTTTTCTTCCCTTTTCTTCATTCTCATGTCAGAAACTCATCCTTCTTTTTCCATCTTTCTCATCCCCATGACTTCTCTTCCCATTTTTCTGCATTTCCTTTTTTCTTTCATGCCCGTGACTTTGTCTTCCTTAATCTTCTTCCTCTCTTCCTTTTCTTCATTCCCTTTTCCTCCACCTCCTTCCATTCTTATAACACCTTCTTCACTCTCACCCTCTGACGTACACCTCCTTCACCTTTTTTGCCCCCTCTACCCTCCGGCGTAGACCTCCCACTCTCTTCGTTGCTTTCAGCCTCTGGCGTACCTCTCCTCTTCACTGTGCATACACAACTCCTCCAATGTCTTCTCTCCACCTTGGAAGCACATAGACATCGTTGGCTGCCCTCTCCCCTGCTTTCATCAGGTTTGTTTTTTTTTAAATATAAATTTACATGAAAAATTAAGTTAAACTTGCAATATGAAATTATTATAATGCTTTCAATTTATTTACATGATTCTAGTTATTGAAGTGTTTTTCCCTTTATTGTTTTTTTTTTTGCCAGAATCATAAACTAGTTGTTAGTAGTTATGCAATACTAATAATGTTTTTGTTTTATACGTCTGGAGCTTGGAAATCGAGGAAAATACATATGTATATTTATTTTGATGAAATGAACAACAATTAGTTTGTAGTTGTGTGGTGGCAAATATTTTGACACTTTCTAGTTGTTGTTATACATATATGATATTAGGTTGTATGAATTGTTGTTATTATACATATATATATAGTAAAAATATTGCAGTGCTAGATGTCCTTACCATTTCGTAAGGGACATTTTGTGGTTTATGAATCCATCTTTAATCCTGTTTCTTCAATTTTAATTTGTTGGGTAATGAAGAATATAAATAATCATTTAAAAAAAAAATAAAATCTTTTAATGTCCAAAATTAAGAATTGGGATGTCTAAAACCCCCCCATAGAGGACTTTAGACATCCCAAACTGAGAATTTGGACCTCTAAAGTCCTCAACGGGGGGACTTTAGACGTCCCAAATTAAGAATTGGGACGTCTAAAGTCTCACTTTAGACGTCCCAACTTTTTTGGGACGTCTTTTCTTAAAATATACTACGCCCCTTACATAGATGTCCCCCAGTTTTTGGACGTTAAAAGTGCCAAAATAGAGACGTTAAAACCCCCTTTTGTAGTAGTGAAAAAAACCAAAAAAAACCATACCTACCTTAGCTTCTTCTTCCCTGAGCTTTCCTTTTCTCTCTATTTCTCAAGCTTTCTCTTCTCTCTTTTTTCCTAAGTTTTGAACGAAATGTGGCATAAAAGAGGAAGGAGGTTGTTTTTATTAATTTGTCTTCTTCATTCCTAGCCATAGATTTAATCAAGAGGCCAACATGTGCCACTTGTCGCCATCCCTTCTTCCTCATAATTACTCCCTTATCTTGTTAAAATTTTGAGTCAATTGTCTTCCCTTTTCTTGCTCCTCAAATCTGTGCCTAGGGGTGAGCATGGTGCCCAGGAACCCAGTATGCCCACCCGAGCCCGGTCAGAAATTGCCCTGCCCAGCCCAAAAAAAGTGGCCTGATAAAAATTTGGCCATCTTTGGGCAGGGCGAACTATCGGGCAGGGCCGGGCATCGGGCAAGGGATGCTGCCCTGCCCATTTGGCCCTGCCCTGAAAATTATATACAATTTATTTAAAATATATGTTATTTTATATAAAATAAATAGTATTTTATACATATTATTTTATTTAATATGTGTATATATTATTTCATGTTTATGAAACATTTTATATTATTATTTAATATCAATCCACCACAGTTTACATATAACTCATTACTTTTTTGATAAACGTGGTTTTTTGATCTGGATAGATGATAAAAAGCTTTAAAAAGTTGAGATCTAAGACTAAAAATTTAGTTTCTTTGAAGTCTCTATCGCAATTGCACCTATTCATATCAATTAATATTCATATATAAACACACATTACTTCATAATTTGTCATGTAATTATTAAGATATGTTAGTTTTTTTTTTATTTCAACACTTAAGTTCTAGATTTATTTTGAGATATCTCAAGGTATGAAGTTATGGAATGTATTTGAAGTTTTTAATAATATTTATTAAGTGTAATTGGAGGTTTTGTACAGTGGAATTGGTTAGGAAGTTACCACTTGGGCAGGGAAGCTCGCCCTGCCCAGCCCACCCTTACCCTGCCCGAAATAGTTAGGGCTTCTATCGGGTAAGGCTGACATTGGGCTGCAAAATGTAGCCCGTTCATTCTTTGGGCTGGGCATCGGGCAGGGGTCTCGCCCTGCCCAACCCTGCCCATGCCCACCCCTGTCTGTGCCTCTCCCCCTTTTTTCTCCAACTAGTCCATGCTTCTTTCTCTATGTCCACATTTACACTCTTCCATACAATCATGTTTTTTCATTCCTCCACTCAAGCTTATTCTCATCATGCATTACACCATCATTCCATGTTGTATACACTCCATTTTGGTTTTCATTTATATGTGCATATAGTATAGTCATCATCACTTTCTTCTTGTAGCATGTGGTCATGGATTTAAGATTTTTATCCCTTACATTCTTGTGTGGACGAAATTTAAGAGAGGAACGGAAGAAAAATTTGCATTTCATTAATCTCATAATTCACATAATTGAATTATGTATAATCCCTCTTAATTTCAAAATTCTTGATTTGTTCCACCAAGAATAATCTCATTATGCATTTTTCTTTATTTTCCTTGATTGATTGAAATTAACTTCAATTAATTGAAAAATAATTAATCTTTGGCAAAATTGGCAAAATTATGATTTTGCTATCACCTTTGTAATTTAATTAAATTCTTGAATTAATTTGCCTATTTCCTTATAAATATGAATGTTTCTAAATTCACAAGATCCAAATTCATGAATATTCATCATTTTATTGAATTACTCAAAATAATTACAATAAATTTTTTGTGAATAAAATCTGGGGTGTTACAAAGGACATTCATATTTTTTTCTCTGTTAATTAAGATAAGAAGATTATTTCCTGCATTCTTATCCAAAATTATAGTATCAGCTATGAAGGACTTACTTGTTATTGAATTAATTAGAGCGCAAAACATAATACTATATTTAGTATGAAATATTATACACTCTCAAATCAATGTTATCAATTTCCATTTGCTACTGGGGTGTCGGAATAAATTAATTAAAATAATTTAATATAACTAAGCATGATATGATTCTTTAGAGAATGTTTTTGAGGTATTTTTCTTCACCCAATCTGATTTCATCAATTCGAAAAATCAATTTAAGCTCAAAATTAAGTCTGGGGCTGGAGTTAAAGTTGAAACAATTTTTGTGGCTTTTGAATTTTAGCTTTTATTTGCTATTCTGATTTAAGTAAGTTTATGTCAAATTGGACTTGTTTTATAAAAATCTATTTAAATATAAATCATATTATACTAATTTATTTTTACCCTAACTTTAGTTTACAAAAATCAGAAACAGAATTAGTAGAGAAAAGCCCTCATGCCAAAGTTTGAGTAATCTTGTATTGACTAAATTTGGTGTTGCCATTATTTTAAAGTACAATGTTATAAAACTTAACATTGGTAGAAAATGTATATTGTGGTTTTTAATATAAAATATGGTTCGTAGTATAAATTACATATTAGCATTGCATGTTTACCTTGTCAAATAAAATTCTTGTTGCACTTTTTCCTGATTTAGATCGACTGAGAAAATCTATTAGACATTGAAAATTCACCTTCAAATATTATCTCTAATAGTAGCTTTTTTCCCCCTTTCGATTTTACCAACATCTCTCTATTAGATAATAGACTTGCCAATTTATTCTTTTAACAGCTGTTAATTTTTAAATTAACAAGCACAACTTATCTATTTTTTTAAACGAAATTTCTCATATTCCAATAGGTATATCTATTCAATGTGAGACATTATCTCACTAATATTACAAACTACTTTATATATGTTGCGAAATTTCATTACAGTCCTCGTTTGGAATAACTTATTTTTGGATAATAAGTGTTTATAAATCGTGATTTACGGTATACGAAGTAAATATGTGAGAGGAATTTTATCTCGACTTACGTAATAAAAACTTATTTTTTAAGAAAACGTTAAACCAAACAAGCCTACAATTTCACTATCAAGATCTTATCAAGTCACATTTTTTGTCTCATGAATATATGCCAGCAAATTTAACGTACGAGTCATTTAAAAATAACGTCATCTTATTCTCACCTTTTTAAGCAAAAAAAAAAAAAAAAAAAAAAGAAGAATTGCTAAAAAAGACCTCATTGACAACTTATTTGTTAAATGAGACTTGGGAAGATATCTACACATGGAGGGAAGATTTCTTACGCACGTAGGGAAGATTTTTGCACACAGGGAAAATCATCTGTACGTCAAGGAAGATATTCTATACACGCGGAAGATAATCTGCATGCGAAGGTCCCGTTTAGCAAATAAGTTGCCAATGAGGGATTTTTTTCACAATTTTCCCAAAAAAAAAAACTTATTTTGTCCTTTTATTAATATTTTCTACATATATAATTACTTTTGTGTGATGGCAAAACACTCAAATTATATCAAATTTATGGATTTAAATTCCATTGCTAATATGATATAGTAATTTACAAATGACTAATACTTTTATACTTTCTTCGGTCTTAAATATAAGACAAAGTTAACTTTTTTTTAAGAGATTAAGGAAACTAAATAAGTTATTTAATCATATCATGTGTTGTGTATCCTTATATTATATATCAGTTTATTAGTCAGACTAATTAGTTTGAAGAAAAAAAATATAAATATAAATACTCAAAAGTAATTTAATTAGTTTCCTTAATCTCTCCAAAAAGTTAATTTTATCTTATATTTAGAACCGGATAAAATAAGTACTTTTAAATTCACAAGACATGTTATGACCTTAACGAATTGTCGGGGCTTAAAATTGACCAAACATGAAACCAAATTACATTAATAAAAACTCTGACCCAGCATTAGTTGACCCATGGAAGCATATCCTCTTATCATCTCATTTTCTCTTCATCCCTCATGAGCCTGTCTTTACCGTTGATTGAAAAGAGGAATCCATCTGAACCGTTATTGGAAAAAGGGGAGAAAAGTCAAAGAAGTGAAAACTTAATAACGTAGCTCATTTTTTAACTTTCAGATTGATTGGACGAACATGATTTAGAGATTATGTGAAAAGAGATAATGAGAGAAACTGAACCCGTTAACCCATATCATGTGTTGGAGAATTTAGAAATAATGATATAATAAAACGCAAAAATTTTTAAAAAAAATATATCGAAACCAGACAAGGAAGAGAAAGGCAGAAAAGATAGGAGGAGTCAACAATAACGCATGAACTTATGCCCCGTTTGGTATCATGGAAGAGTTTTTGATGGAAGTGGAAATGGAAATTGAAATGGAAGCAGAAGTGGAACCAGAGGTGGAAATGAAATATAAGAGTGTGTTTGGTACGACTATGGAAGTAAGATATAATTTTTAATTAAAATATGTATTTAAAATATATAAATACCAAACTGCCCTCCAACAAAAAAGAAATCTCTGCAAGACCCAATTCGAAACCCAGATCACAAGACCCGTTGAAGCAAGAACAATCAAGAATCCAAGAACCCAAACAAATAAACATGATCACCACAAAATCAAAACTCAATCATCATCAAGAACAATCAAGGGAGCTCAAAATTTCCACTTGAAAGTCTACCAACTCCAATATGTATAATCCAAGTTAATCACAAAAATGTCCAAGCATGCAGATACAAGAGAGAATCGACTTCAAAAAATTTCTTGATCAAGGTAAACCGGAAATTGAAGCTTAAACCAGAAACAAAAAATAGAAGGAGTGATAATGTCTATAATCGAAATCAGAACAACCAAAATCACAGAAAAAAAAAGCTTGGACAGTGAACCAAAATCTTTCCTAAATAGAAATCGAAATCGAAATTGATGTTTATAATGGGAACCAAAAACCCAGATTAAACCATCTTGAAGCACAATGCTGAATTTGGATCATCAAGCAAACTTTTGCTGCCACTGGGTATAGAGGGTGAAGAAGCTTGCAGATCTGATGAGGACGAAGAAGCTTGCAGATCTGATAACCAAATCAAAGTCGTGTTCATCAGGGTAGAAGAAAACAAATGAAAATCGTGGAATGGAGAAAACAAAAATGAAACTTACCTAAAAATGACCCTCGTCGAAGAAGAGTGAATACTTTGGAGATCATGGAAGGCAGGAGATGAGGACACTAGAGATCACAGAGGATGGGCGGCGAAGGATCGAATGACGATTGCGGTCACACAAAGAAGTCGTGAGGATGGTGGAGATGATAGGTTGAGAGGGGAAGGGGAGATGGAGCTTGAAGAAGACGGAGGACCATCTCCGTTGGCACCATTACCGTTGCGGTGGAGCATCATGGATGCTGGCGGACGGAAGAAGAAATGATAGAAGGGCAGTGAGGGAAAAATGACAAAGGAAGTGCCACTTCCATAGGTTGGTCGATGGAAGTGACTTCCATTGATTTTGATGGAAGTCACTTCCACCAGGAACCCAATTCCATGACATCAAACAATGTAGAGGGTGGAAGTCACTTCCACTTCCACTTCCACTTCTCTCCTCTCAATTCCATCTTACCAAACATGGCATTACTAAATATTATCCTCCTTCTACTTATAAAACACTTTTTAATATGTTTCATTGGAACAAACAAAAGAAAAACATAAAACATTTTATCTTAAAATTTAATAATTTTTTAATTCGTTCATATTTACTATGTATACTTTAATAAAAAATAACAAAAATAAATTAAAAATAAAATTATACATTCATATAATAAATTTAACAGAACGACCTATATCAAGGACGAAAAAAAAAATCCTCTCTATTCTATAAATAAGGTTAGAAAATTATAAAGTTTAGAATATGTTAATTTGGAGTGTTTGCGTGCGATATTTGTAGTTGTTTTGTAAAAAAAATGCAAAAGATAAATATCTTTCCCGATCCATTTTATATGCTCCAATTAATTAATTATCTAACTTACATATGTTAAGAAAGTTAATCAAAACTAATTATTTCTTGTAAAATTTCAAAAAACATCCTCAATAAAAATCATCAGTCAAAGGATTTTGCTTAATAGTTGTGAACACCCTATTTTGTCTGGGCCTCACTCAAAAATTAAAAAACCAATAAAAAATAAAAATAAAAGAAATTTCTCTCAATGATAATGATTGGTGTCTAAATTGACAATCATCATTAAAAGAAAATTAAAAAATAAATAAAATAACAAAAATAAAATAAAATAAATCCCCACACTAATGATGATCGGTGTCCAAATTGGCAATCATCATTAAAAAGAAAAAAATAATAAAAATTAAAATTAAAAAAAATTCCTCTCATTAATGATGATTAATGTCCGAATTGGCATTGTCATTTATTAAAGGAAAATAAAAAATATATATAAAAAAGTATCTCTCATCCATAGGTTTAAATTAAGAAGTTACTTGTAGGAAAAATATAAGAAAATAAATGAAAAATTTAAAAAAAAATCTCATTTATGTTGATAAGTTTAAATTATAAAATTACTTATGGGAAAAATAAAAAAATTATTAAAAACGAAAATAAAAAAAATCTCTCATTGATTGTGATTAGGTCAAGTTAAGAAGTTTTATTGATAGAAAATACAAAAAAATAAGAATTAAAAAACAAAAATTAAAAAAAAAAATCTCCATTGATAATGATTAGGTCAAGTTAGGTAGTATTTAACATAAAACACAAAAAAAAAATCAAAAATGAAAATTCAAAAAAGAATAAACATTTATGAAAAAAAGCCCTACCTTAATACTATAAATAGGGGAGCAAGGGTTGAAGCAAGACACACAAAATCTTAGGAGAAAAAGGGAGGTAAGGTAGAGTTAATTTGATTTTCTGATTTCATTGCTTATGCATAATTCTCATGAGGAATGATAGCTATTGATAGAGTTATTTCATCTTTGTTTGGAAGGAGATTCTTTACCAAGCCAATAAACATCTCTACATGGAGATGGAGGCATTTTTACTAAAATATCAGGCAAATTTCCACAAGTATATTGCCTCTTGTTACTCTTTACTTATATTATTTTGTCCCTTTCTCTATCCTCTTTTCACCAAGCAACATTCATTTTCACAAGACTATACATTTAAGTTATTGGCCACGTGTATTTCTTGAGGTGTTTGTTTGCATTTTGATGACTATTGAATGCTTGAATTACATGGTAAATATATTAGTTGCTTCATTTATTGCATGCTCCACGTTTTTGCTCATCATGCTTTCATGATTATTGATTTCACTCTTATCTTTATGCTTGCCTCATGTATGCGTGAATCACCATAGCTTTTTATATGTGTTGGGGTTGATCAATATAATGAACCAGGTGGCTAAAAAGTATGAGGATGAATGGTATGTGTTGGTCTTTTTCAGATTTTGGGTATTATTATTGGTTCTAGTAATATGTTGCCTTCTTGTGTGTATGGCTTGTAAGGATAAAATGTATGCATAAGTCTCCTTATCTTTGATTTCCCATTCTTTTAACTTGTGTTGTTTCTTCTTCTTCTTTTTTTCTTTGTCCCTTTTTGAAGTTCCCTTTCAAAAAATATTTTAACACATTTTTATAAATGAAAATAAAATGGAAAAACCCTCTTCCATGAGAAAATAAAAAAGAATACTTTTAAAAAATAATAAAAAACACAAACCAAACAAAAAAAATATTTTTCTCAAATATATATTTTTTCTAAAAAAACACCAAAAAAGTGACACACATTTCTATCCCCAAACTACATGGGCTTTGATCTCTCTAAAGGGTACCCCTAGGTTCTCTTCTTAGGTCAAGTCCAACTTTGTAAATAAATATATTTTTTCTTATTTTCTTTTTATAAATAAATGTTCATTTTTTCTTGAGTTTTCATTTCATCTATTTTTGTAAATATTCTTTTTTTATTTGGGTAATTATAATAAAATTAAAGGCCTTAATATTTTTAAATAATTAACTTAGGGTAACCATTTTTACGAATGGATGTTATGGGGTGCCTAACACCTTCCATAAACACAATCGACTCCTGAACCCTAAATGATTTTTGTAAATCAGTTTCACTTTCAAAAAAAGGTTTTCCAAAATTATCCTATTTCAAAAATTTTGATAGCGACTTCATATTTTCCAAATTTCGGTTGCTACAATAATTTTATAGTTGTTGTTTTAGATAAAACATGTTATATTATAAAATATGTGGGCTATAGTGGTACTGATAAGAACCAGACCGAATAATAACTAAGAAACACCTCCTTTACCAGTAAATGTAAGAGTTAATATATAAATTAGTTTTGATTTGAAACGTAAGATCTCACTGCGCTTTATCTCCTAAATGTCTACAAATAATGAGTGATTAACCTTGGGAAATAAATTCATATTTTCTACAAATAATTTGCTTAACTAAATTTTTTAATATATCTAAGTTACTTATGTAGCTAACTCACAAATTTAGAGTGAGACTCGTCAATAATAATTACAAGATAGCTGGAAGACATGGGAGCATAGGAAGGGAAAGCTGGAGGGAGGGAGAGAGAGAGAGAGAGAGAGAGATTGGTTAGGAGAAGGACATGTTCCTAAAAATGAAGTTTTGGTGAGTGAGGTTAGGTTTTCATGTGGATGGAACAAGAGCTTTCTTGGAATTGACCAAACACCTCCCTTTGTGGATAAGTGTCGGGTATATGGTCGCATGTGCCTCTCTTTTCCCCTTTTTTTGGTTCACACCCACATGCCTACCACCTTTCAAATCATTTGACCCCCACTTCGTTGAATCATGCTAATAACATACAAATATATTAACGATTTTTTTTTTAAAAACACAGATCTAAATAATTTGAAATCTATCTGTTCTCTGAAAATTTATGAACTAAAAGGATTTGACCTGGAGTAGCAATATTTTTTGGGTATAAATTTTATAGAGTACTATTACTTCATTGAACCATGCTAATAATATATTAATCCATCTTATTCTTAAAGTAATACATATTTATCTGATTTGATTAGATTAAGAAAGTTAGTTAAATGCGTTAATGTGATATTCTTTTTAAATACACTAATCAATCATCTTCCTTAATTCATTCCATCTCTCTTTCATTTGATTATTATTGTTATGAGGAGTATCAATAGAGGTAAATTAAGAAAAATTGATAAATATGAGAAAATATGTTTTACATCCAAGACTAAGATCAATTCCCTAATTAAATGACATATTAAGGACTAGAGGAGTACTATATTAATATCTTAGCGATACTTTTTCTAAATAATAAATCAAAATAATTTGAAATCTATCTATTCTTAGGGGAGGAAAGTCAATATTTTATTCCTCAAAAGGATTTGATTTAGAGTACCATTTCTTTTTGTATATATAAACTTATAGAGTAACGTTACTTTCTCTATACAGAAACATATTTAGTCCTTTTGACATGTAAAATTTTTCAAGTGTTAAATACACATAAATATTTTCTCAAAATACACTTAACACTAAATACTTTTTTTTAAGACAAAAATAACTATAAAATAACCTGACGGTGATAATTGTTGTGATGTGGCCCACATTGTTTTGTTATTAAAATACCAAAATACCCCAATTCAAAAAAAAAAAAAAAAAAAACCCTCACCCTCAACCTTTGATTTCGGCATCTGAGAAGGACCTAGGTGCAACGACACGGTCATCCTTCACCAACCATGATGGCGAAATCCTCCACTAATGACGGTGGCGAAGATTCAAAGGTAAAGGTTGAGAGATGTGACTGATATTCAGAGGCAATAGTGAGGGCTCAACATATTCTTCCCTGACGCATCCTTCGCGTCGTCCATTGTTTTGCCGCCGGCTGCTTTGTTCTTCGTCAATGGCAGCTCCTTCATCCATGGTTTCCCCATTTTTTTGGGTAGATCTCTCTCCATCCTTTATGTAATTTTTAAGTTTCGGTCTGATTTTTTTTTTCTTTACTGCTACTGATCTATTCACGGCTGATGGGGAAATCCCAGTGGACTTGGACCATGAGCAGAATTAGCTCCTCCCTGCGATTTCCAATAATGTCGAAGCAATCGAGGACCACCCACTCACTAAGATCTCGAACAACCTAGGCCACCTCTTTATCCTGAGACTATAGCAAAGAGAAGAGGGAATCTTCGGCACATAATTGCTAAAGAGCTCCAAATGGACTTTGTCAGGGGCAATCTCTTTTTCAATTCTCCTCCTCCTTCATTTTTTCTTTACCAAAGGGGCCTTTTGTTTTCCGTGGCTATGAAACTCCAGAATATTGCTTGAGTTATTTTTCATCTTGAATCCAGGTTTTAGTCTTATTTTCATGTTTCAGTGTGATTTTAGCCTTGGTTATATATGTATCATCTTCTTCAGCATTTCTTTGCTGAAGAATCAATGGTTTGGGAGGTTTTTTTTTTTTTTTTTTTAAAAGTTGAGGGCATTTTGTTTTTTTTCGTAACCATAACGTAGGTTCCATAACAAAAATTAACGGTGTTAGATTAGATTTCACAATCATGATTATTTTTGACTCAATTTTTAAAGTTTATAATTACTTTTGCAGTTTTGCCTCTAAAAAAAATATATGATGTTTGGTGCACTCTAGAAAAAAAAAACTCATATATATTTTTACATCTTAACCCAATTTTTAAATAGAGACTTTTTACTGTTTTTTTTTATTTGCAAAAATACAAATTACCATAAAAATAGAGTCAAGTTTTATTTTCTTACTATTCACCACTTCAATTTCTTTCTTACTCTCCCTTGATTTTGAGTTTTTTTTTTTCTTTTTGCTCTCGATTTTAAGGTCATTTATGTTATCGGGACCTTTTCCTTTCTTTTTGTCTCTTTTAATAATTTCATATAATAAAAAAATGAATTTCATTATTAACTACTTATTACTAGTGTAGTTTATTAAAAAAATTTATATTATATACTGATTGATATTTGTTGCTAGTATCATACTTTTTTTAGTGTGTCACATTTCTAATCATTTCTTTATAAGAATAAGTATCCTTTTAATAGAGACAATCCTATTTATAGTGTGTACACCTCCTATGACAAGGATTTGAATTTCAGCACATCACATCATGAGTGACTAACCTATTTCACTATACTTAGCTAGTGTCAACAACCATTGGCTACACTTCTAGTCATAACTCATAAATTCACCTCAGAGGGAACTAAAGCTTATTTAGGGGGTTGGGTTGGGCCTATGTGGTCCAATGGGCCAAAATGTCATGGGCCTATCTGGTTCATAAGTATACTCCTAAGCTTTACTTCTAGGTTTGCTGGTTTCTTTGGTAAGCTAGCCTCACCTATCATAATGAGAAACAAAATTAGTTTTTACTTGTTTTTTATTTTTATTTTTTCATTTTTTATTTTTTAGGCTGCCACTTATCCAAAATTGACACACACACTACCAGTGAAGGCCATCGCCACATCACTTTGAAAACAAAATTTTTAAAACAATTATTCAAACATATTTTTATTTTTTGTTTTCAAAACTTGTTTTTAAAAACAATTTTATAAAACTATTTTGGGGAAAAAAACAGAAACAAACATGCCTCTGGTTAGGAAATTTGAAAGCAACATTTGAATCTGGACACTTGGGTAAGATGTTGATGACTCCCCGATTTTAATAGTTTAGAGATATATTTTGATATATTTGGGAGTTATTAAAGCTAAATTAAAGGGATTTAATTGAGACTTTAATGAAATATCAATTTTAAGTATCATGTGAGGATTTCATTGTAAATATCATACTTTTAATATAAAATAAATTATTAACATGCAAATTTGTTTGGTGTCAACACCCGTTTTCGTTTCGATAATCGGAAAATAATAAAGACGGAATGGGCATACAAAAAGGTATAATTATACTGATAAAAATATTTGTTTACAATACCGATATCATTCGTCAACGAAATACAAAAAATACCATGGAAACTTAATATTTAAAGAATAACCCAAAATATCTAAGGCATAAACTAATTATAACCACTATATTGCCCTCATCTTAAGACACGAGTTGATTACTTCTCGGCATCCACGCCTTTGCCCTTCGATCCACTGGAACCAGCTGAGATATTTGTTTTTGAAAAAGGGTGAGATTCCGAAGAATCCCCGTAGAGGCATACGATCGATATATAAAATGTGAAAATTAAATATGCAATGCACTATATTAGGCAAAAATGAAAGTTCGATTCGATTCATATAGATTTTACTCAGCCGAGTCACTGACTACAGCTAGGATTTCCGATAATATACCTCAGTTGAGTCATCAACTACAGCTAGGATTCTCTGATATACCGTTATTGGGTAGCGAACCACAACTAGGTACTGTGCCTCCAGCACACAATCATATCACGAAATACAGTGACAAATACATATCATTATTCACAAAGAGTATGAAAGATAGTAGTCCCTACCTTGAAGTTTGTTAAACCCCTTTTTCAGTGTGCCTCATAAAACGTGTCATTTTCGGCGCCTAACTCGGTCCTAAAATATTAAATGTACCAGAAATATGTCATGAGCTATTCAAGTATCATTTTAGACTCTTCTATAGTGTTTCTTGTGATTATATTAGTCTATGGTGAAATTTTACCAAAATGCCCCCGGGACCTCGGCCTCGCTGTACCCCGCTAGATGGCACGTTTTCCCAAAATTTTGACTAAGGCCATTTTGAAATATTTTCACCCAAGAAATCCATTCCAGGGCTCAAAATTACCAAATTCATTGTCAAGTTACAAAAATACCCTTGACAACCCTTATTTAGGGATTTCAGTGGCGTTTTCGTAATTATGCTTTTTTGACCTCTACCGAAAAAGTGCTCAACTGTAACCCCACCTATTTTTGCCCATTGAATCCAATTGAATCATTTATTTCATGAAAATCCAACTCCTAATACCATTTCTAGTTCTGGCCGAAAGTTGAAGGAAAAATAGAACAAATGGAGCTTTGTGTTTTAGCTTCCAAACCTTGCACTTTTCCACTTCTAATCCTTGGTTAACTCATTTAAACACCTCTTAATTATGATTTAAAGGATTTTGGGTAGCATAACCCCTTAGGATTATAGCTTTTCAAATTTCATAAATCAACCAAAAATCACATAAACCAAACAACAATCACCAACAACAACTTCATATCAGCATAAAGTTGAGTTTGGTATAATTACCTC
This sequence comes from Inga laurina, assembly GCA_963855925.1. NCBI lineage: Eukaryota > Viridiplantae > Streptophyta > Magnoliopsida > Fabales > Fabaceae > Inga > Inga laurina. The sequence continues at coordinate 60,417,168 of OY979705.1, forward strand.
TTGATTATTGGCGTTTCTCTCTAGGACGTTCTCCTCCCTCTCTCTTTGGGCTCAAGATGAGCTTGCTAAACTATGGATTTCATAGAGAAAATAAAGATTAGAGAATAAGCTTATGTTAGTTTAGAAGGAAATCTTGAGAAATTACAAAACCTATGTTGATCATTCTCTTCCTCCTTCTCTCTAAAGCTTGAGTTCTCTTAAGCTTATATATATATATATATATATATATATATATATATATATATATATATATATATATATATATATATATATATATATATATATATATATATATATATATATATATATATATATATATCTCTTCTCTTGGCTCAAAACAAAAATGGATAAAGGAAGAGGAAGGGAATGGCTTCATAAATTTCCTCTCTTAAATCTACACCATTGATCTCATCAAGGGTTGACATAGTGATGCTTACCATCCAGAACCACCATACTTCCCTCCATGCTTCCACCCATACTTCTTCACTTCATGCCTTACTTGTCCCATTAATTCTTCCCTTGTTTTGCTCACACAAAAAAACGTGCTCCCTCTTCTCATGCTTTAACCAAATCAAGTGTCCTTCCAACTAAACTAAACTTGCATTCAATGTAGCATACCATTTCATCATTATTTGTCGATGTAGCATTATTTTAATGCAATTTGACATGTGCTCATACAAATCTATTATAATTTAATCCCCTCATTATATGATCATGACACTTGGCATTTTAATTTCATTAATCAATTTCTAACACATTTTATTTTCAATTTTCGGAATAATGCCAATTCTGCAGATTTTCTGCCCCAACTTTGAAAAATTATAACTAATTTCGTAGACATCATTTTGAAGTGATTCCAAATGCTATGGAACCCTTATTGAGTCTAGTTTCAAGGAAAAATATGGAATTTTATTAGCTGGGATCATATCATTCATAGATTTTCAATCTTTGACCACTGCTCCAGAAACTTTCCAGATTTTCTGAATTAACTTCAAAAATTCATATATTTTTGTACATAGCTTCAAGCGAAAATGACTCAAAAAGAGCTTTGAATATACTAAAAGACACAAAGGTGTTAGAAGATTTGGAAATACCATAGAGGTGCTAGCACTTGTCAGGGATTTACAATTTCAAGGCGAAATTATCATTTTACCCTTACCTATATTTTTATTAAAATAATAAAAAATCCTCCGCCGGCGGTGGCAGCCCGCGGCCGGCCAGTCGCCCCGCTGCGGCAGCAAGAGGGCGCCGCCGGCAGGGGCCCCGGCCAGGGAATATTCCGTCCCCGGTGGAATATTCCCCCAAGCTTTGGGACAAAAATCCCAAAGTTTGGGGGTGGGGGTTTCGAACCCCTTACATGTGGTGATGCACCTGGGTTAAGGAAGCCCGTCAGTAATTGTAATGTAAAAAAAAAATATATAGTAAACTTTGATTTTTAACTAAACTAACTAACAAGTTCAGATAATGAATTGGCAGATTGATAAAAGAAATTAACAACTTCATATAAGAATTTCACAATTTTCGTTTTTTAAGCAAAAAATCCACCTACTGTCTCAGACCATTCACTAGTTTAGATAAGGAATTCCCAATTTGTTAATTCGTCATATAAACTTGGGAATTCCTTATCTAAACTAGTGAATGGTCTGAGAGAGTAGGTGGGTTTTTTGCTTAAAAAACGAAAATTGTGAAATTCTTATATAAAGTTGTTAATTTCTTTTATCAATCTGTCAATTCCTTATCTGAACTTGTTAGTTGGTTTAGTTAAAAATCAAAGTTTACTATATATATATATTTTTTGCATTACAATTACTGATGTGTTTCCTTAGCCCAGTAGTCATGCACCTATTACAGTTACCTTGGCGCATGACCATAGGTGGGGGGTTCGAAACCCCCACCCCTAAACTTTAGGATTTTTTTCCTAAAGCTTGGGGGAATATTCCGTCGGGGACGGAATATTCCCTGGCCTGGGCCCCTGCCGGCGGTGCTCGCCTGCCGCAGCGGAGGGGCGGGCAGCCGGCGTAGGATTTTTGATTATTTTAATAAAAAATAGGTAAGGGTAAAATAATAATTTTCCCCTGAAATTGTAAATCCTTGACAAGTGCTAGCACCTCTGTGGTATTTCCAAATCTTCTAACACCTTTGTGTCTTTTAGTATATTCAAAGCTCTTTTTGAGTCATTTTCCCTAGCTTCAATTGATTCATATGACTTATCAAATTAAAGCTTAGAATGTCTACTTTCACCCTGTAAAATTTTATAATTTTTGCTCATCATTTGATCTTCCAAAACCATATGACAATCTTACTGCCTCGCAGACGATTTCACTGAAAACACTATTCACCTTTTAATTTTCAATATTTAATTCCTTTGGCTTTAAATATTCACCATTTTATTAAATATATATAATAATTATAATATACTCTTGGTGAATAAAATTTGGGGTGTTATATTTGGTAAGTTTTTATTCAGGAGTGTTGGATATCCGGAAGTTTTTTCTTGTTCAATTTTGCCACACCAATTTGAAAAATGGAGTAATGTTGCGCCTACCGTTCGGATTACTAATTTTGACTATTAAGGTTGACTAATATACACGCATGTCAGCCAATTCTCAACGCCTCATCATCTCCGCTTCTTGAGGTATACTTACATATTCTAGGAGCACCACTCTATCTGTACTCTGACTAATTAAAATATAATTATTTATCTTATTTTAAATCTTACATAGTAGATGAGTCATCCGAAGATATTCAAATTTCATGATTTTAAAAAACAAAAAACTTCTTAATTTAGAAAAAATAAAAACACAATTCTCTTCTATTATCCCTAAAATTATAAAATTTAAATTTCTCCACATAACTCATTTATCATGTAAAATTTAAAATAAAATAAGTTAATATATTTTAATTAATCGAAATATAGATTAAATGATACTCTTAAAACATGTACGGAAGTATTTTCCCCCACGGTCCCCCATCTCCACTTTCATCCTTCTTTCCCCTTCTCGCCGCCGCCGCCGCCGCCGCCAACTCCATGGCGACGTCGGTGGAAACATCGCTAGAGTCGACGCTGGCGAACCGCCTCTGTTCTCCGCGTCCATCTGGCCGCCCCTTAGATGTCCCTCACATCCACAAGCTCGTCATCAGATGGCCGTGTTCGAGCACTTAACGCATCAATTCTTCCACCCATTCACCATCTTCATCCTCGTTCCCACAACCCCTTCCTGAAATCGACCTTCAGTCCCTTCTACGCAAACGAACAGTTCGAATTTTGAATCAGGACCTTTAGATTTTGAATTCGGAGAGAGAAACATTCAAATCAGAGGGGCGATATATTGTGGTTGCTGGATTTGTATTCTTATTCACCAATTACTTCACGTTGTTTGGGAAAACTGGGTTCTATGAGGAGGATTTGTTTGTGAGAGTGTTATAGAAGGAAAGTGTTCAGGAAAATGCTGCTTTCGGCGGTGGCCATTTCTGGTCTGTGACTTTGTCTATTTGATTTATTTCTCATATTTTTCGCCCGCTTTACTTTTACTTTTGTATTAGAAAGATTGTGTCATCTAATCATATCCTTCTATTTTTTTTTTTTTTGGTAACAATATCTTGGTCTGTAATGGCGAATTGCTCACACTCGCAAAATCCATGGACGATGATGATGGTAAAGGGGGAAAGGTGTGTTTTCCAATCAGTCGGCGATGGTTCAGAAAGATGATGATGTGGCTATACATGTGGGACAATACGTGGCATGACGTCCTAGTTGGCACTTTTTATCCTTTCGTGGGAAGAAAAACTTTCGGGTATTCAACAACTCTTCTGAGACTTTAACATTAAAATAAACGGTTTTAAATTTAGGATACAAAAATATAATATATCAGTTTGCTTTTATTTTGTTTCAGTTTTTTGTTTTTGTTTTTTTACCTCTACTATTATTACTACTATTATTATTATATTGTATTATTTTCGGGCCCATAATATTTTCCTGGTTCAGTCAGTGTTCCAAAGTTTTTAATGATGCAATTATAGTCCTAAACTAATTTTGATTTTGATGGTGCCCTCTTATTCAAGTTAAGCCAAAACATAACTTTGACTATTAAAATGCTGGCAAACCTTTTAACTGAAATTATGTAAATGGCACTTGACTAGGACTACTTACATGGCAATCTTCTCCCTATTACATTTACACCCCTCAAGCCCTCGCTAACGCCGACGACAGTTTCAATCCTCCTCCGGCGCCTCCGCACAACCCACCAAACCAACCCTTCAAATTCCCCCCCTTTCGCTCAAATATTCTTCTTACTGCCCCCTAGACCCCAATTCAGGCCTCTTCAGATCTCCCAGAAGGTAACCAATGGCGTTTAATTTCTTGTGCAATTTTTCGGGTTATTCTTACTCTTTTTCCGACCACAAGGAGCAACTGGTGCTCTCGGTGAACCCATGGATTTTGGGGATCAAAGTTCAAATTCCAGCAAGTTCTAGATCTTGTACTTTCCGTTGTGACGGTTGCTTCTGGTTCTGCAGATTTTCGATTCATAGGAGGATGGATTCGGAGGCGCTTCTTCTTCATCTTTATCTTCTGCTTCTTCTACATTTGGTGGTATTACGTTGAGGGGGTAAAGAATTCAATAAAATACATATTGCCCTGTAAGCAGTCCTACTCAGATGCCATTTAGATAATTTTCTATCAAAGTTTGCCTAATCAGCATTTTAACGGTCAAAGTTAACTTTCTATTAGGTTGGATGAAATTGCACCATAAAAATTAGTTTTTGATTAAAATTGTATCATAAGTAATATTTCCGGGTGTTGGGTTAAAATTATACCCCATCTCCTGCAATGGAGTTCTCTCCATCCGTTTGATTGAACGCCACAGTGATGTTGCATCTCCGAACATACAGAAACTAGACGTCCCATTTGGGAAAATAGGTTTCTAGTTCAATCTTTTGACATTTAGTAACATGGCCTTGAGATTTCATAAGCTTCTCTGCAATGACAGCCATGTGAGAACTAAGAAATCTGGTGCTATGAATTTGAACTCGATGCTATATCACTCTTTGGAAGAATCATTTTCTTCCCAAGATGTCTTGCCTTTGAAATGGTATGAGAACGCGCTTCCAAGGATTTCACAACTGACCCATTTGCTGAAAAACGTGGATGCCATTAATGGAAGGCTTGTTGATGTTACCAGTAATTCCACCATTGTTGATGATAAAATCCAACATGAAATGGGTACATTTAAATCTCTTGTCCGGGCCTTTATTGGGTCCCCATCAAGTCAACAAAAGGTGAAACTCGCACAAAAAACAAGTCAAGATTCAGTATCTCCTTTCAGCAAAGTAAGTGCTAGAGAGCCTATGGTTGTTGATTCACTTACTAAAATAAGCAATTTTCTCAATGTCACTGCTCAGCAGAGGAAATCAGTTCGGTTAACAGTGTGCCCCCAAATGACCCAGCACCGTGTATGGACAGGTGCACTTGAGGGGATTCTGAATGGCATGAAAGTTGATTTGGATTTGTTGGCTGCTCGAGGATCAAGCAAAAGTACTCTGATGGGTGAGCAAATTGTTCACAACTGCTTGAAATTTCTGACTGAAACTGCAGCTTCCTCTGATCCTGACACTGCTTCATGGATGAAACTCACACCTTCTAAAGCCCTTGATCCTTGTAATCCCCGTAAATGGGAAGATATTCTCGAGATGTTCAACGATTTGATTGAATGTTTCAGAAGCGAAACTATGCTTAAGTTGCATGTGACGAAGCTCGAGGTAATGAAGGAGGGTCTCTCTCAAATCAAAGATGTTATACTTGACAATAGTATCGGATACAAGGAAGCTAGACATCAAGAATGTCTAGTACGGAAGAAGCTCACCAAAACATTGGGACACTCATCTAGGTGTTTGTTCACTCTATTGTTATATTACCTATACAGAAGAGTTTCAGATATTGAAGTGGATATACGTGGTGGGGTTTATGAAAATGGAAGTAAAGATAGGTTTTGCTTGTCCATGGGAAGAATCTTAACCTCAGATGATGAGAAAATGATTGGACGTGGGGTGAAGCAGCTAGATCAAGCACTTGGAGTGTTCAAATTTGTCTGGGAAACTGCAAAAATGAAAGGAAACTTGGATCTGGAAGGCCATATATGGTGCGTTGGAGCAGAAGACAGGATTCTCAGGTACAGAGGAAACAGGTACTTCGTCCATGGTATTAGTTAGCCTTTGAGAAAATTAATACTGGCCTGCCATATATATCTTGCATGCTACTTCTATGGTGATTCTTTGATTATTGGTTATCAGAAGAATGATGGAACTCCAGAATGAGTTCGGTTACTTCAATTTTGACACATTTCTTGTCCCATGTTGTTGATACTTGTAGGTGAAGAAACAAACGAACCTGTTCATTTGCTGATAATTAAAGTAAAATTTGATCTGTGGATTGTTAGACGTCCTTTAGGTTTTTAAATTAAACTTAACTGGAGCTCGAGTTTACTTCTGATTCTTAATCTTGGTATTTTATTTTATTTTCCCAGGATTTTAATCTGTTCAAGGTGGTGTTTGTTATGAAAATATTATAATAAATTGCTCTTTTTTTAAGAACTCTTTCCTTTTTTTTTTTTCTGCCTATAATAAATGGAATGGAGGGTCGAATTTAATATTTAGGATGTAATAAGTCATATTACTCGTAATTTTTTCCTTGAAAAACTACTGAGCCCAATACACCAGTTGGGTCCAAGGATCCTCTCTGAATACTGTCACTTTTGATGCGCTTGTTGGGCCTATTGAGCCTGGTTTACAATCATATGATTTAGTTAAGATATACTCGTTTCGGTGCTTAATACAAGACATGCTACTCCCTCCTATTTTAAATATAGGATAAAATTGATTTTTTTTTGAAGATATTAAGAAAGCTAATTAAGTTACTTAAAAATATTTATATTTATAGTTTTTTTTTTTCAAAACTATTTTGCCTAACTTATAAGTTGATATAAAATATAATGATACACAACATATGATATAGTTAAATAAATTATTTAGCTTACTTAATATTTCTAAAAAAATTTAACTCTCTTTTTATATTTAGGACCAGAGGGAGTACTATTTACCTAATTTGATTAGATTAAAAAAGTTAGTTGAGTTAATTAATATAACATGTATTTTCTAAAACACTTTAATCATTTTTCTTAGTTATTTCATTTCACATCCTCTTCGATTATTGTTGAGAGAACATCAATAAGGGTAAATTAGAAAAATATTGACAAATATAAATATTATGTCTTATATTTAAGACTAAAATCAACTTCTTAAATATATCTTATATTAATTAGGTAATCTTAAATGGATGCTAAATCATTTAAATGGAAGTGTTTTATGAAATTAATATAATATTTGATGTTTGATTTGATGTTAGAAATAAAATCAAAGTAATGGAATTAATGAATATTCTTTAGCATCAAACCGGCCAAAATGGAACATGACCAAACCCAATATTGGTGCAGCGTTAACCACCCGCACGGATTGGATTGGGAAATTTACGTAAAAAATAAAAGGAAAAAAGGGGCAGCCTCTCCCTTTAAGTGGGTAGTGTCGGAAGAGTTCGATGTATATAGCTTTACTTGTATTGTTAGATAGATTATCTATTAGATTTGAACATGTGAATTCTTAATCGGATAGCAATAACTTTTTTTGTTACATGTTGCTCTGAAACTATGCACTACTTTTTTATTTAGACAATTTTTTTTTTGTTACATGTGAATTCTATGAGAGAAGGTCAGATGCCATGTGAGTAATAAACTCTTGGCAGGAAAAAAATGCTTAAATTGTACAAATTGTTTAAATTACTCCTTCCGGTCCTAATTATAGGATAAAGTTGACTTTTTTAGAGAAATTAAGGAAACTAATTAAATTATTTTAGAGTATTTATATTTTTATGTTTTTCTCCAAACTAATTAACTTGACTAATAAACTAATATATAATATAAGGATACTAAAATATAAACACTCTAAAGTAATTTAATTGGCTTTCTTAATTTCTCCAAAAAAGTCAACTTTGTCCTATAATTAGGACCGGAAAAAGTACTAGAAATTGGAATATAAGCAAACTGTGTCGGTGTGTGATGTGTCCCCAAGCTAGGGGGATTACTAACTTCTGCCACTGCCTAATTTAAATTCGAATATTATTGTTTATTTGGAATATTTTCTGGAGGAATATAGGTTCAAAAGAATCAAAACAGGGATGGCCGATCTTGTTGATGCTTTGTAAGTGGCATCCAGGTATTTTTGTCCCCCCCCCCCCACTCTCCCCCTTTATTTCACTAATAAACAAACACATTTTATTCACATCAAAATAATTATAAATACGTAGGACTCCTTAATTCTCTTATTCTCCCACATGAAAATTAAGCTCACTAGAATTTTAGTCAAGTGAGTTAATAATGATATGTATTTTTCAAAGCATTTTAGTCATTTTTGTTAATTCTTCCATTCTCTATCTTTCTTAATTATTGTTGAAAGAGCATAAATAAGGGTATATTTAGAAACAATTGATAAATATGAAAACTATTTCTTGTATTTAGGACTAAGATCAACTCTTCACATATATCTTATATTAAAGACAGGAGGAGTATTAGTTTTTTTAGAGAGCCGGATTTTTTGATGTTGTTATTATAGGGGCATTTTTAAGTTTGTGTCTATTTAGATTAGCGGTAAAAACTGTTTTTTCAATGTGAATTATGGATTATGAAGTAAATATGTGAGATGAGTTCTATCTTGATTTATACAAACGTACTTTTTCTCCGCTGATTCAGACAAGCTCTTTGTGTGGTTTGGATAATTTTTCGGGTTAGAACTTGTTAGAAGAAGCCTTTTCTGGATGACACGTTTGGCAGTCATCTAAACGTGGCTTCTTTAAAAATGAAATTTTTTTAATATAATTAAATAGTTAAAAAAAGGGACCATCCAAGTGTCAAAAATCTTATTGGAAATATCCATATGTGCAAAGCATATAGTGTGTAAGCAAAGTGATATTTGAGGACCTGCTAAAAATTTTAGATACATCCAAGGAGTGTGGACTCAAAATTGGAAAAAAAAAAAAATGGCCAAGGCCTCTGGTAGGAAATAATTTTTTTCAGCATGTTGTGGACTGAATCTGCAAAAAAAAAAAAAAAAAAAAAAAAAAAAATCGATTTACCATTGATTTTGAAATATTTAAAATTCACTATTTTTAAGTGTAGTTTATTTTGCATGTTTGGATTAGTTTTGAAAAATAACTTTTATGAGATCAATTTTATTATCGATTGCATGTTTGGATCAATTTTATGAGGTAAATACATGAGATCAATTTTATCTCAGCTTACGAAAAATGATTTCTGAAACTATAGTATGAAAGTTTCCCAATCATACACAACGTCCAGATTAAAAGTTTTGAAATGTCACTCACACAAATGTCCCCATTCATTCTCTTTTCCTTAAACAATAGTCTCTTGCCATATTTTCTACATTTTATTAAAAAAACAAGACAAAAGTATATTTTTATTCTTTAACTCTATATAAAGTAATATTTTGTTCTTTTAATTTTATATAGTGCGTCCCAAATCTTTTAACCTATTACGCTTAGTTTGGTTAACCAAAAAAAAAAAAAATGTTAGCGTTAAAGTCTTAAACGTTGATAAAATACTTTTAAATGTTGGTATATTAAGTTTTAATTTTTTAATAATAAAAATTAATTCGTATAAAAAGATCATCATTTAATACTAACAATGATAGGTTACATGATTGCAAAAACACTTTATAAAATTAGGAGGCCAAACTTAAAGAGAAAATTCCAAAAAAATATATTTAAAATAGGAAAAAGACAAGTCAGGGGTCCAATATCATAAATCTCAAATTAGACCTATGGGAGGAATATAAGATTTGTAAATGTTTCCAAATGACCAGTCTGCCATTGATAGTATTTGAGGAGTTGAAGTTATCAATATGTATACTGAAATTGGTAATTGTGATTATTAAGTTGTTATTCCTTCCACAAGTCTAACTTGAGATTTGTGATATTAGATTCATTGATTTGAATTTTTCCCGATTTCAAACATATTTTTTTTTAGGATTTTTCCAAACTTAAATGCAAAAATACGTTAGAAATAAAAATGTTGTAGTTCATAAATGAAAAAGGTGTGACGCATCACAATTTGAATCTGTCTAAAACTCTTCACACTCCCTTACACTTCACGGCATGGCTGTATCATCTCCCAATATTTTTAAAAGAACTTATTATTTAGATGAATTCAATTTATTAAATAAACAAAGTTATCTTGAAGTATTTGTCTAAGTGTATCTAATATTTTAAAATATTTTGCGGTGTATCCGGTACCCTTAAGTATTTTTTCTAGTGCACCTAACAATCTAAAGTTTTTTTTTTTTAGTTGAGTCCAGTACCATAAACTATTTTTTTATGCATCCAACACCCTTAAATATTTTTTAGGTGTATTCAATACCCTACATTATCTAAATCGTTGAGTGCAAAATTGCACAAATATTTTAGGATACTACATGCACCTTAATCCTATAAAAAAAAAAAAAGGAAAAATTGCATTTAGGTCTCGGACAAGAAAAAAATTGAAAAAATGTTCCGTTGAAATCTCAAAATTATATTTAAGTACCGTAAAACTTTTTTGCAATAAATTCTAATCATAACTTGCCAATGAATGCTCCTAAACTTATCAATGGACGTCTCTAAATTTGTTAATGACGTGCCCATGAACTTGTCAGAGGAATTGAAATTTATTACAAAAAGTCCACAAGACTTACATGCAATTTTGAAATTTAAAGGGGTTATTTTTTCATATTTGAGACCTGAATGTAATTTTTCCTAAACAAAAATTATAGATTAAGAGCATGAAACATACATTTTAAAATGTGTGCAACAATTTTTATTCCAATGAATCCACTGATATCAGTGTTTTTTTTAATTTTATTATCAAATATTTGAACAATTGATTAATCATACCCCACTAAGAGAAGTCCACTTAAGGGGTTGGGATATCGTAAGGAGCATGCACTCCATACTCAATGATCAAACTAAATACCAACCTAGTAAGGAGTAACATTTTTGTACGTATAGATGATTTGTATTGGGACATTTCCATACAGAACCCGCATATCGAAAGTGGGAGACTTTTGATATATAATACTCTGCTAAATCTTATCTTTACTTTAATAATTGCTCAAATCAATCCACAAATTAAACACATCACCTATCACAATTATGGATGTCACTTTGCGCATAAGCAAAGCTAATACCAAATCATTATAATATATTACTTCCGGTCCTAATTATAAGACAAAATTCACTTTTTTGGAGAAATTAAGGAAGTCAATTAAACTACTTTAGAATATTTATATTTATATTTTTTTCTTTAGACTAATTAATTTGACTAATAAACTAATATATAATCTAAGGATACTAAAAATATAAACACTCTAAAGTAATTTAATTGGTTTCCTTAATTTCTAAAAAAAAAATCAACTTTATCTTATAATTAGGACCGGAGGGAGTAATTAGTACGTGTCGCCCTGAAAATAGGGACCAAAAGCAGATAGATAATAAATTATTTAGATCATTTATAATTATTATAGATATTTAGTTTTTATTGTAGTGATTTTTTTATGGTAAAATAAAATAATCTTCCAATTATGAATCCACTAAAATACAATTTGTAGTTTGAACGATTCAAATTTTACTCTTTATTCTAGCTATGTCAACATTCGCGATGATTTAGACCTCTTAAATTGTTCTTAATATTTTGCAAGCTATGAGAAGAACGTGCATGGGGACACTTGATTAGTCATCATCAACCATTATATATGTTATTAATATTTAATGGCAGTGTCGCAAATGGAACAAAAGAATCTGTAGGACAAAACCCATTGGTACATGCAGAACCACTAAATTAATTATAGATTAAATATTAGCATTAAAAATATGTGAATTATCACTATCACTATTTTGGCAACATATATGTGGGTTGTGTATCTAAGATAAAGGGTGAGAAAAATGACAAAAAAGAAGCATCATAAATCACTAATTTTATCTTTAACACTTAAGCTTCATACGATCTTAAACTACTTCCGTTTCTAAATGCAAGAGCTAGCTAGTAGATAGGTTTCTTTTAACTCTAAATATGAGATCTCAATTCATTTTATTTTTCAAATGTATGTTTTTCTTTAAAAAAAAATTATACATATTAGTTACACATTAAATAAGATCTTTATCAATTGGGATAGGTTCAATTTTAATGACTAAAGAGTTGTATTTTAAGAAAATTAACACATATTTTTTATAAATAATTAACTTAATTAATTTTTTAATTTTCTATCAATCAATTATTTAGCTCTTACAATTAGTATCAGATGGAGTAATTCAATTATTTAGAAAATCATAATCAATAAATAACTCAATTATTTAAAACATAACTCATCAAGATGTCCCTTGTTTATCATTAAACTACTAATCTCTTTGATGTCGAGATTAAGATTCTTTATCCTAGTTCAATGAATATGGTCTCTGAAATTCTATTCATTGAGGCAGTTCACATGAAAAGCAAGTCAAAAGTCTCATTGTCCAATTAATTATAAAAATATAATTTTAATAAATAAATTTATTATTCACGAATGAATAAAAACACATGGTCAAGATGTCTAACTAAATTAGAACCAATTTATATATGCTCTCGATCATCACGATTCATAGTGATAAGTACTATGGTCCTTATTATTGTAGCGAGATCTACACTATTCGAATTCAGTTTCAACTTTCAATGTTCTATATTTAAAATTCTGTAACCGATGATTTTTAAATAAAAAATTATTTTTTAAAAAAACCAGCCTTCACAAGATTATCTTTATTTTATATTTTGTATTATTAAAATGAGTTTTAAGAAAATAAAATAAAAACTAAATCTGATCCATCTAGAACAGTGAATATTACGTGTTCATAAAGGGTGACAAGCATCCAAACTAAATCAGACTAAATCCACCTTAAAAAAAAAAGGTTAATTATATTTGAAACAAACCAAACGTGTAGCATTTCGTTATTTTTCATAATAATAAAAGCAATTTTAAAAAAATGTTAGCATTTTTTTTTTCTGGAAAAAATGTTAGTAATTAGAAATATGTATCGATTTGCAAGTTAACTAAGTTGACAGGAGTGTAATTCAAGCTGTGAGACTTGCCAATCTTCAATGAATTTCAAAATCCAACTAGTGTTATATATATATATATATATATATGCGCTTGCTTGCTTGCTTTATGATATGGAAAAATTATTGTTGTGCAAGTATTATCATATTAAAAGTTTGGATTGATCCATTGAGATTACTTGTAGGTTTGGGTTTGCAAACAACTCAAATATAATAGCTGTAACACATTAATACGTACGTGCCTTCTCAAAGTGACAAAGAATAATGTGCGTGTTTGTTTCCGCGTTTTGGAGGGAGGTTGGATTTAAACAGTATTCAATTGGATTTAAACAGTGTTTTGATAAAAAATGGGTGTTTGTTTCAGTGATTGGATTTAAGGTAAAAAAATTCATAAGTTAGAAAAAGTCATAAGCCTCAAAATGAAGCTTATTGGAGCTTATGTGCCTGTATGTGTATAAAAAAATATTGATAGGGGTATTTTCATATTTTTGGGAATCAATGAGGTACTCAAAATCACTTCTAATCACCAAATCTCTTTTATAAAAAATGTTCTAAATAATTTTTTCTTTCTTTAGATAGTAATCTTCTGCTAATTAGAGAATATTTTGGGATAAGAGTTTAAACAAGTTTTAAGTTTTGTTAATATATGACCGTAAAAATGTAGAGAATAATTAATAATTAATTTTAATCAGTTTAGATTTATTATTTAGTTGTTTTATGATTTTATAATCAAATTTTTTTTATAAACATGTCATAAATTAGTTTTTATATAGTGTTTTTACCCATTAAATTTAGTTTAAATAATTTATTTGGATTATTGGATATATTATTGAGATTTTAATCGGTTTATTTTGTTAGATTTTGAGCTATGTGAAAATATAAGTTATGATTTAATATTTAAATTAGAGTTTGATATAATTTATAAGATTTAAGCTTGAGGTACACAGTAGAAAAGACTTTTGGAGTGTACCAATTTAAATTAGAGTTTGATATAATTTTATTAAAATTGTACTATTTCCAAATTTTCAAAGTTAATTTTTGAGAAAATTGTGAAAAAATCCCTTCGTGTGTGGATATCTTCCCAGGCCCCATTGGCAATTAAGTTGCTAATGATGATTTTTTTCACAATTATCCCTTCATTTTTTCATTTTTCATAATTTTTTCAATTTTTTTTTTCTTAATTAATACAAAAGCCACTTATGCAAAAGTCAAACCAAACATCCTAACTTTTACATAAGTTACTTATCCAATCGCTAATCCAAACACTCATAATTTTACCCAATATTAAGATTCCATAAGTTTAAGTAAAAATAAATTACTTATCCAATCGTCAAAACAAACAGACCCATGCCTCTGCTATCTATAGTTAGTTAAGCATATGAGAATGAGCATGATGCATGCCTCTCCTCAAATTAAAAATGAATTCTGAAATTACTCCTTCCCCCTATGATCAAATTCATGTGGTATTCCAATATTAATTGTCTTCAAAAAAATTAATGCACAAATTTTTATAGTTTTACCTACTTTTTTATTAATTTTTTATATTATTTTTTCATTGGACCCTTATAATTTCTTCTATTATAATGGTTAATTAATCCTTACTATTAAATTCTGTCAATTTCAGAGTTAACCGTGTTATTTTATGTCAGCGACCACTGAGATGAATGGCAAAAGATATAATAGATTCTGACTCAGCATGCATTAAAACTTTGACAAAAAAAAGTGAAGCTTTTGATATTATGCTATACCAAATTAAATAATTTTGAAAATGATAAATAGTCATCCTTTATTCGCTTTTCAAACCATAAATAAAAAGGAAAAATTACAAACTGGCAGGGTTTCTTATGCAAATAATTGAGATGCAGTTTTTAACACTTGCGCTTGAAATAAACATATGGTGAAGAAATTTATTTACTATATCACGTTAAAGGGGATCATAGAGAATTACATAAATTTTCTCTCTTCCAAAAAAAAAAAAAAACAGAGAGGGGGGGGGGAGTTGCCAAAAAATTTCATCTATGATTGCTTTTCATAATACTTTGCATTAATTCCGTTGACTGACATATCACGCACGAAAACTAATTGGTCCCTTCAAAATAATATATGCATGGTGCTGTATCCATCATCCACAATTACGGTTGACAAAGATTTGACTTTATCCTTCAATTTTGATAGGAGTAATATATTATTGATTAAGACCAAAGTTCAATTCTAATCTTTCAATTTTATATAAGTTTTTAGTTTGACTCCTTAATTTTGTAAAATATCTTTCTATTTTATAAATTAACACGGTTAGTCTCAAATGATAATTTTTTGTGTCAATTATTATTATTTTTTAAAAAAAATTAAATTTAATATGTTAATATTTTGAGAATGTTTTATCAAAATTTAAAAGTCTTTTTTTTAAAAAATAAATTTTATTATTAATAAAACTAAAGTGTTAGAGTTAGTGTTTGTTTGGATTAGTTTTTGAGAATAGCTTTTTACAATTTATGAGGTAAGTATGTGAGAAAAATTTTATTTCGATTTATGCAAACCTAGATTTAGGTAATTACCAAGCACTCAATAATTATGTAAAGTTAGAGTACTAAATGTGCCATTTTGAATATCAATAATTTACAAAATCTCAAACATCATTGATTGCATATGTAGGAATAAAGCAAATAGAATCCAATTTGAGCTCAAACCAAGGTTGTCAAACTCATGAATTTAATCAAACTCGTGATAATGAAGTAAATTCGTATCGTGAACTCGAATCGTAAATTCGTAAGAGTTTACTTTTACCATTAAAGAGATATTATTAGTATATAATTGAATAATTAAAATATAAAAAGTTGACAACAATTTGATTTAAATATATTTTAAATCCAAATAATTGAAATTAAATCTTTTAACATTCACAATTTATCGTATTTAATAAAGAAATTTGTATAAAATTCATATATAAAGCCGTTGAGTATAATTAAATTGAAAAAGTTAACACGAGTTTAAGGGTGCTTTAACACAGTTTTATAAGCTAAAAACGTAAAAACGGTAAACTCGGTGTATAAACTCATGAATTTAACCGAGTTTACAAAGGTCACGTTTACTAATGACTTGACTCGATTTTATAATTTAGAAACGTAAAAACGATAAATTCGGAGAGTCAGCTCGTGAGTTTGACAACAATGACTCAAACATTTACATGGGTCAGGTTCATCATACATCTGGAAACTTGTACAAAGACAGCACATGCCTAATTAGCAATTTTCCAAAATTTAATACTCATAAAAATAAATAATAAATTCCTTTTCAAAGAAAACAGATACATATTTTAATGACCACTGAAACAGATCCATGCCCAGAATATTCTTGGAGCCAGTGGTTAGTGCATTTCAAAGGTGGCCGCCAAAAACAGAATTCCTGGGAATATTCCATTTTGTTCCCACCCAAGTTTTTATTCGCTTGGCTAAGAATCCTTTATAATCTCTTCTTGACCGTTCGATCATCCAAACCAAAGGGAGAAGGCAACAAATCCAACGGACCCGATGAGATTTGAAACATAGCCCTCACGATTTTGATTATGAGAGAGATTTATTCCAGAGGAAACAAAACAGGGACCGTCATGGCCTCCTTCTTAAGCCCTAAAGTAATATTCCTTTGGAATCAAAAGAACCGTTTTTTTGGTTCTCTTATTTTGGGGTTAGGTTTTGGCCATGGCGTCCCCTATAAATACCCACGTCTCACGATTTGTTGAATCCACGCCAAGAATTGATTTTGAGAGATCTACGATACACCCAATAGGATTTGTTCTTCTGGGTCATTGAGAGATTTTCTGAACAATGTCTGGAATTGTTGTGGTTTTCGACTTCGACAAGACCATTGTCGACTGTGATAGTGACAACTGGGTCATCGACGAGCTCGGTTTCACCGATTTGTTCAATCAGCTTCTTCCCACCATGCCTTGGAACTCTCTTATGGTAAGATTTTTAATTCTGAAGATTAAATTTTTGTTTCTTCAATAATGATGGACCAGTCAAATCTGAGTTTTTTTTTCAAGCCCAGGCTAAATAACTGAGTCTTTTTTTTTTTTTTTTTTTTCTGGTATTGATTTTATAGGATAGGATGATGATGGAGCTACATTCACAAGGAGTAACCATTGAGGAAATTGAAGAGGTTCTGAAGAGGATTCCTATACATCCCAGAGTAGTCCCTGCCATTAAAGCAGCTCATGCTTTAGGGTATGCATCTTTCTCTTCTCTTATTGTCTCCTTTATTTTTCTTTCCTTTTGGAGAAGAACAAATATATATGGGTGGCGTTTTTGTTTTACAGGTGCGATTTAAGGGTTGTGAGTGATGCAAATATGTTCTTCATTGAGACAATCTTGAAGCATTTGGGAATAAAGCACTGCTTCTCTGAGATTAACAGTAATCCTGGCTATGTTAATGAAGAGGGAAGGTTGAGGATTTTGCCTTATAATGACTTCACCAAGGATCCACATGGATGTGGACTCTGCCCCCCAAACATGTGCAAGGTACTCTATTCTCATCCTTCAATTCTCTTACTTTTTCTGCTCTGAATGGAAAGAAGAAGAAGAAGAAAACTCGCCTTTGATTACTAATCATGAATAGACCAACAACTTGAATTAATTTTGGCAAAGATAAAGTGGGGTCTCACTGGCCCCACCAGAGAATCTAGACATGGGTTCTGCTGTATTTAAATGCTTTTCCACACGGAAGAATCTGGACTGTCAGCTCCCTTAATTGAGATCATTATATTCAATACTGAGGGGAAAAATAATGATTAAACTTTGACCTATTCCCCAACTCTGATGCTATAGTCAAAGTAAGTAATACATGGGTTCAAGATTTAATCTTTGTTCTGTTACAGGGCCTGATCATAGAGAGGATTCAAGATTCAATATGCCCTGAAGATAGCAAGAGGTTTATCTATCTTGGTGATGGAGCTGGGGACTACTGTCCAAGCTTGAGGCTGAAAGAGAGAGACTGTGTGATGCCAAGGAAGGACTTTCCGGTGTGGGACTTGATATGCAAAAACCCTTTGCTTGTGAAGGCTGAAATCCATGAATGGAGTGATGGGGGAGACCTTGAGAGGGTTTTGATTAACTTGATCAGCAAAATTTCCAAGGAAGAAGAAGCATCTCAGTTCATCTCACCTGATTGCAAGTTGCAGATTCTGTCTGTGTCTTCTGCTCATGAGGCCCTGCCTAAACCTCTCCGAGTTCAGCAGTAATGTCTGATTCAATGATTTTAACATATTCGAAACTGTAATATAGTTAATAGTTCAAATGGTCCTTTTCCTTTTTGGGGTGTTGCCCCACTAAATCAGGTTTAACTGATACCTCTAATGGTGTAACTGGTCCCAGAAGGACTGTAGTTATAGTGATCAATCAATAATGACAAAAAATTTACGAAGTTCCTAGTTCAGAAAGGAGTGTGGACAATTGTGAGATTCTTCCCTTCATCTTTGCCAAACAATTGTTTTTTCTTGTTTGGCATTTTTGAAGAGTATGGGGTTAAGAAGGGTTATAACTTATGCAAGGGTCTAATGATATGACTCTTTTGGCCATGATATGAACTATGCAGTGTCAAAAGAAGTTCCTCTCAAATGTTGTCCCTTATTGCCATTATATTAAGTCTCCTTTCCAGCCTACAACATTGAATCATAATTAGTATCTTAATTTTTTTTTAATTTGGCTGTCTGACAGGGTTAGATTAGAGTATCCTCGAATGCAATTGGGAGTGGGCTTTCCCAAAATGTTTCCTGCATTTACACGGATTCGAATTCAAGACCACGTGCTTAAGCGGTCAAATCCTCTTCGATTAGGACCAAGAAGTGTTGGTAATATTTTAATTTGAATTAATATCATTATCATCAATATATGTAACATTTAGAGAGAAAAATACGTTGCTTATCCTTCAATTTTGTTGAACTTTCCATGGTAATAAAACCCAACTCGAGCTGTCGGTCATACCATTGAACTGGTCAACGAATCTCTTGGCCAATCTAGCCCATAAGTTTTGGAGGTTTATGCATGAATGTTCTATATAGATTAATGCTTTTTTGTTTAATGATTATTTTAATTTTGAATACATATGAATGTTCTATGTAAATTAATGCTTTTTTATTTAATGATTATTTTAATTTTGAACCACTATCCGTTGAATTACCATCTCAATTAGTTTAGTACCTTGAGAATTACATAGGCTTTTCCACTATTTTTAAAATATACATTTTAATCCAATTTTCAATATCATCAATAATATTTCATAAAATATTCTAAAATTACCATTTCATTAATATTTAGTTGTGATTGGGATGAAATTAGGGATTTTAGATTAAGAGGGGAGAATGATAATAACACATTTAACGTGTTTTTAAAGGGAAGGAGTATTTCTGGATAATAAAAAACTATTTTTTATTATCGACAAATTGTTTGTTGGAATGGTAATCGGTTTCAAATTCATGAAGAAAAGAGCATAAATTCAAATCCCAGGAAGCACACTTGTTAATAGAGAAGAAAACCCTTTTTTCTGAGTCTAGAAAGGGATTACTTCCTAATAAGTTGACATTAAAATAAAACAATAGAACCTATATCCAAACAGTTTAAAATAATTCTTAATGATATGTTCTCGTCTTTTGAGTTTTCGCTTTCAAGCATTATGGTTCGATCATCGATTAAAATCAAGGATAATTCTTAATAATAGGACTCATCTTAAATTTGAGGTTGATAATTTAGTTTTTAATAATAGAAAAATAAATTTATTTGTAAATTATTTTTATTGAAACATAAGTTATTAATACTTGGATGTATTTTGAGATGAATGGAGAATTAATGTTGCATATTTTTCATCCACAATCCATCCAACAAGCCCTCAAAATCTGGGATGGGGACCAACACCCAAATGGTTTTCCCTCCATATCAAATAGCCCTCATTTAGTGGTCTACATTAATTAATTTTAATGAATATCAAATCAATTGTGAGCCAAAAAACAAAAAAGAAAGATAAAATCAATGTACTTCAAACATCTAAGTGTCAACTTCAATAAAAAAAGAACTTATTATTTAGATGAATTCAATTTATTAAAAAAAAATTATCTTGAATTATTTGTCCAAGTGTATCTAATGTTTTAAAATATTTTGTGGTGCACCCAGTACCTTTAAGTATTTTTTCTGGTGCACCTAACAATTTGAAGTTTTTTTTTTTTTCAGGAGAGTCCAGTACCATAAACTATTTTTTATGCATCCAACACCCTTAAATATTTTTTAGGTGTATTCAATATCCTAAATTATCTAAATTATTGAGTGCAAAATTGCACAAAAAATATTTTAGAATATTACATGCACCTTAACCCTATAAAAAAAAGAGAAAATTGCATTTGGGTCCCGGACAAGAGAAAAATTGAAAAAATGGTCCATTGAAATCTCAAAATTACATTTAAGTACCGTGGAACTTTTTTGCAATAAATTTTAATCATAAACTTGCCAATGAATGCCCTTTAAACTTATCAATGGACGCCTCTAAACTTGTTTATGATGCACCCATGGACTTGTCAGAGGAATTGAAATTTGTTGCAAAAAGTCCCACGAGACTTACATGCAATTTTGAGATTTGAATAGAGCCGGGAATTCGGGCCGAGCCCGTCAAGGGCCGGGCCTGTGATTTAAAGCGAAAAAATGGAAGCGGGCTTAAACGGGCCGGCCCGTTTAAGGCCGCTTAATTTTTTTTTTTTTGCCCTATTGTAGCTATGAACTTCTTTGATTGTAGTTTGTGAATTTGTTTGATTGTGGTCTTGTTCTTGTAGACTTATTTGATTATGGCTTTTGTCTGTGGTTTATGAACTTGTTTGAGTGTTTGACTGGTTATGGATATTAATTATGGTTTGTTTGTTAGGTTTTAGTGTTTATGTTTTATTGAATATGGATGCTATATATGTTTTAAGTAGTTTTAATAATATTTATATGTTAGATTATGTATTTTAGTCATTAGGGGCATAAAGGAGAGGGAAAACGTTAAACGGGCCTGAAGCCTGCGGGCTTCAGTTAAACGGGCCGGGCCGTCAAATAAGGACCGTTTTTAGGACTCGGGCCTAAACGGGCCGGCCCGTTTAGGCCCGAGCCCGTCACGGGCCGGCCCGTTTGCCCAGCTCTAGATTTGAATGGACTATTTTTTCATATTTGAGACCTGAATGTAATTTTTCCTAAACAAAAATTATAGATTAAGAGCATGAAACATAAATTTTAAAATGTGTGCAACAATTTTTGTACGTATAGATGATTTGTATGGGGACATTTCCATATTGAACCCGCATATCGAAAGTGGGAGACTTTTGATATATAATACTCCACTAAATCTTATCTTTACTTTAATAATTGCTCAAATCAATCCACAAATTAAACACATCACCTATCACAATTATGGATGTCACTTTGCGCATAAGCAAAGCTAATACCAAATCATTATAATATACTCTTTCCGATCCTAATTATAAGACAAAGTTGACTTTTTTGGAGAAATTAAGGAAACCAATTAAACTACTTTAGAATATTTATATTTTTATTTTTTTCTTTAGACTAATTAATTTGACTAATAAACTAATATATAATCTAAATATACTAAAAATATAAACACTCTAAAGTAATTTAATTGGTTTCCTTAATTTCTCAAAAAAATTCAACTTTATCTTATAATTAGGACCGGATGGAGTAATTAGTACGTGTCGCCCTAAAAATAGGGACAAAAAGCAGATAGATAATAAATTATTTAGATCATTTATAATTATTATAGATATTTGGTTTTTATTGTAGTGATTTTTATGGTAAAATAAAATAATCTTCCAATTATGAATCCACTAAAATACAATTTGTAGTTTGAACGATTCAAATTTTACTCTTTATTCTAGCTATATCAACATTCGCGATGATTTAGACTCTTTAATTGTTCTTAATATTTTGCATGCTATGAGAAGAACGTGCATGGGGACGCTTGATTAGTCATCATCATCCATTATATATGTTATTAATATTTAATGGCAGTGTCGCAAATGGAACAAAAGAATCTGTAGGACAAAACCCATTGGTACATGCAGAACCACTAAATTAATTATAGATTAAATATTAGCATTAAAAATATGTGAATTATCACTATCACTATTTTGGCAACATATATGTGGGTTGTGTATCTAAGATAAAGGGTGAGAAAAATGACAAAAAAGAAGCATCATAAATCACTAATTTTATCTTTAACACTTAAGCTTCATACGATCTTAAACTACTCCTTCCGTTTCTAAATGCAAGAGCTAGTAGATAGGTCTCTTTTAACTCTAAATATGATATCTCAATTCATTTTATTTTTCAAATGTATGTTTTTCTTAAAAAAAAAATTATACATATTAGTTACACATATTAAATAAGATCTTTATCAATTGGGATAGGTTCAATTTTAATGACTAAAGAGTTTATTTTAAGAAAATTAACACATATTTTTTATAAATAATTAACTTAACTAATTTTCTTATTTTTTATCAATCAATTATTTAGCTCTTACAGTTAGTATCAGACAAAGTAATTAAATTATTTAGAAAATCATAAGCGATAAATAACTCAATTATTTAAAACATAACTCATCAAGATGTCCCTTGTTTATCATTAAACTACTAATCTCATTGATGTCAAGATTAAGATTCTTTATCGTAGTTCAATGATACTAAACGCTTTTCTTCAGCCTTTCTTAAGCATTGGGCTGTATGTGAATTTGGCCCTCTATACATACGATGTGCGGGAATTATGACCCAAAAAAAAAAAAGTCAATTTAATAAGTAAATTTATTATTCACGAAGGAATAAAAACATATGGTCAAGATGTATAACTAAATTAGACCCAATTTATGCTCTCGATCATCACAATTCATAGTGATAAGTACTATGATCCTTATTATTGTGGCGAGATCTACACTATTCAAATTCAGTTTCAACTTTCAATGATCTATATTTAAAATTTTGTAACTGATGATTTTTAAATAAAAAAAATTATTTTTTAAAAAAATAGCCTTCAAAAGATTATCTCTATTTTATATTTTGTACTATTAAAATGAGTTTTAAGAAAATAAAATAAAAACAAAATATGATCCATTTAGAATGGTTAATATTAGGTGTTTATACCGGATGACAAGCACCCAAACTAAATCAAACTAAATCCACCTTTAAAAAAAATAAGGCTAATTATATTTGAAACAAACCAAACGTGTAGCATTTTGTTATTTTTCATAATAATAAAAGCAATTTTAAAAAAAATGTTCGCATTATTTTTTGCTGGAAAAAATGTTAGTAATTAGAAATATGTATCGATTTGCAAGTTAACTAAGTTGACAGGAGTGTAATTCAAGCCGTGAGACTTGCCAATCTTCAATGAATTTCAAAATCCAACTAGTGTTATACCACTTTGGTCCTATTTATAAATTCCTTTTAAAATTCTCACATACCAAGAAGAGTTAGTTAACTGATAAACTGTACAGGCCCAAAATAATGATTCTCATTGATTAAAGAATTCTGAATACAGAGGTCTACTTATATAGACAAACAGATAACCGGTATAACCAAGCATTATACCTGACAAATTAAATATATATAAAATACCAAAACAACCTATTAATCACAACTTATTTACATTTATTTATTCACAACACTCCCCCTCAAGCTAGGAATTCTATATTCATAAGTTCCTAGCTTGCCTAGGATATATTTATGCTGAGGGCCTCCCAATGCTTTAGTTAGAATATCTGCCAAGTTTTCCGAAGACTTCACATGTCGAAAAACAATCATTCCCTTCATTAATTTCTCACGTACGAAGTGACAATCCACTTCAATGTGCTTCGTACGCTCGTGAAACACAGGGTTTGTAGCAATATGAACAGCAGCCTTGTTATCACAGTGAATTATGACTGGTTCTATGTTGTTTATGTGCAGCTCCTTGAACAGTCCGACTAGCCAAGTGAGTTCTGAAGTTGCCTTTGACAATGCACGATATTCAGCTTCAGCGGAAGATGTGGAAACTGTGTTCAGTTTCTTGGACTTCCAGCAGATCAAAGAACCTCCTAATCTGACCAGAAAACCTGTCACAGATCTCCTTGTGTCCCGACACACTACATGGTCAGAATCACAAAAGCATTCCAATTCCATAGGACTCTTGGATGACAGAAAGATCCCACGTCCAGGAGTATCTTTAAGATATTTGATCAATCTAATGACTGCATTCATGTGGGACCTTTTGGGACGTTGCATAAATTGGCTTAATACCTGCACAGAATAAGCTATGTCAGGTCTAGTTAATGTTAAATAAAGTAACTTACCAACGAATCTTCTGTAAGGGCCTCCATCTTGGAGGAAATGGTCATCCTTTGTTGAATCAGTTGTGGGCCTTAAATTTTGGAAATCAGCTGTGAGTCTTAAATTTTGTTCCATTGGTATCAATGCTACCTCTTTTTCATCTAAACGTGCTTCCTCTACAAGTTCTGATGCATACTTCCTTTGGTTTAAGAGTATTCCATGGTCAGACCTTAGAACCTCCAAACCAAGGAAGTATTTTAATGTTCCAAGGTCCTTTATTCTAAAATGATCCTGCAAAAACTGTTTGACAGCATTTATAGATGGCATGTTGCTCCCTGTGATCAATAAATCGTCTACACAGGCAAGGACAAATACTATACCATCCTTGGTACATTTTTGGAACAGTGCATAATCGTATTTACTTTGCTCAAAACCCCCTTTAATTAGGGCTTGAGTCAATTTTGCGTTCCATTGTCTTGCTGCTTGCTTGAGTCCATATAAGGACTTCTCAAGCTTGCAGACTTGATAACCATTCTTACCTTTCCTTTCAAAACCTTGAGGGATGGTCGTATAAACCTCCTCATGTAAATCTCCCTGCAAAAATGCATTTTCTACATCCATTTGGCAAAGAGCCCAATTATTTACTGCAGCAAGAGTAAGAATGATTCGAATAGTAACAATTTTAACCACAGGAGAAAAAGTTTCATAAAAGTTTACTCCTTCCTTTTGACTATATCCTTTTGCAACCAACCTTGCTTTAAATTTATCTAAAGTCCCATCAGATTTATATTTACACTTAAAAACCCATTTACAACCTATTGGTTTCTTTCCCTTAGGTAAGTCAACTATTTTCCAAGTTCCATTGTTCTCAAGAGCTGACATTTCATTGTGCATTGCTTTTACCCATCTAAGGTCTTTTGTAGCTTGTTCATAGGAATCAAGTTCAATTTCTTTATCTAGGTTAGATAAAAATGATTTATATCCAGAAGACAAGTCATTAAGAGATACATAATGAAACAGGGCAGTATGATTAATAAAATCAGATTCAAGCAGCGGAGCAATAGTGGCATTAGTAGAAGGTAATTTCTCACAATGATAGTCTTTTGTCCATGCAGGAGCCCTTCTTTCCCTTATAGGCTGTGTAGGCAATTCTGTGTGTCTGGATTCTTGCTCATTATGATCAGTTGGTGGCAGATCTGACTCAGGAAGCTGGTTGTTCTGGTGGGAGGTGGTGTCTCCTGAAGATGCTGGTGCATGTAATGATGGGATCCCAGTATCTAGGATAAAAGGGTCTATATGCCTTTTGACAGCTCCCCCTGAAGAGTAGACTTGGGTATCTTGAAAAGGAAACTTGTTTTGAGAAAAGTAACATGTCTAGAGACAATAAGCGATTGAGATTGTATGTTATATAACAAGTAGCCCTTTTGGACTGTTGGATACCCAAGGAAGATGCAATGGTTTGCCTTGGATTGTAATTTATCTGTATTAGTAAGCTTTACCGCATAAGCAAGACATCCAAAAACTTTCAAATGGGAAAGAGAAGGAGACTTACCATATAATAGTTCATAAGGTGTTTTATATGCTAGCATCTTGGAGGGAGTTCTGTTAATGAAATATGTAGAAGCTCTAACAGCTTCTCCCCAAAATTTTATTGGTAAATTGGATTGGAACATAATAGCCCTGCAAACAGCAAGAATGTGTCTATGTTTTCTTTCTACAACACCATTTTGTTGAAGGGTAAAAGGACAAGATTTTTGATGAATTTTTCCTCTACTTTCCAGAAATTCCGTAACTTCTTTATTGACAAATTCGGTTCCATTGTCAGGTCTGATTTTTTTTTTTATTTTAGTAGAAAATTGGTTTTCAGTAAATGTGATGAATGTTTTCATAAATCTTACAGAATCGGATTTAGAATGCATCAAGAAAATCCAAGTAGTCCGTGAGTAATCATCTACTATAGTCAAAAAATATCGAAAACCTTGGTCTGTTGGTGTCTTATAAGGACCCCAAACATCCATATGTAATAATTCAAAACAGAACTGAGTTGTGGAAGAACTTTGAGGAAATGATAATTTGTGCTGTTTGGCTAGAATATAGATTTCACATTTATTCCTATCCAAAACAGAGACATCACAATTATTCAAGTCGGTTCGTAGACCAGCCAAGTATTTCATAGTATCTAAAGGTGCATGTCCTAATCTTTTGTGCCAAAGAGTGCTCTTAATAGAACTACTATTACATGTCATATGCATCAAAACAGATTTGCCATGTCTCTCATTTTGTGTGAGCAAGTATAGTCCATTTGTGAGTTTACCAATCCCTTTGGTCATCCCACTGACCATATCCTGCAATAAACAATGATTAGGCCAAAAAGATGCAACACACATGTTGTCCAATGCGAATTTACTAACAGATATGAGATTATAACAAAAATCCTTTGCATACAAAACATTTGTTAAGGAAATATGTTCTGTAATATGCACCTCTCCTATGTGAGTGGCTTTAATTCTATGTCCATTTGGGATTTTGACTATCTTTGGTGGTCTAGTGTATAATGTATATTTGTCTATCATGTTTAAGCTGTTAACTATATGACAACTAGCTTCTGAGTCTAAAATCCAATCACATGCAAGAGAAGTTGGGTGCAAACCTGGAGTAGTAGCTTGGATGCTTACTGCCACTTCATTTGGATCAGATTCACGTTGAAGCATTTCAAGTATCTTCTTATACTGTTCTGGAGTGAACATAGTATTCTGAGAGATTGGTGTTGTTTCTTGCGTACGGATTTTGACTGAATCCTCAGCACTGGCCTGATTAGTCTGATCCTCTGGTTGCTGTCTTTTACCAAAGGAGGGAGGGAAACCAATAATGTGGTAGCAGTTCTCACGTTGATGGCCCCTTTTGTTGCAGTGGGTACATATGTCCTGTGAGCGACCTCTACCTCTCCCTCTAGCACGTCCTCGTCCTCCTCTAGAGGTATTGGACACCATAACAGTTCCATCAGAAGCAGAGAGAGAATTGTGAAAAACAATTTGACGCTGAGACTCCTCTTGTAGCACCATAGAATATGCTTGGTTGGATGTAGGAAGAGGAGTCATGAGCAAGATTTGGCTTCGTACTTGCTGGAAGGAATCATTCAGACCTACTAGAAATTGAAATAACCGTTGTTCTTGGACTATTTTTGAATAGTCTCTAGATGTGCTGCACTGACAGTCTGGCATGGGAATAATTGCAGCATACTCATCCCAAAGTTCTTTGAGCTTTGTATAATATGTAGACACGGATGTGGTGCCCTGACTCAAAAAGTTAATGGAACGGTGGAGATGGAAGATTCTTGCTCCATCACGCTTGTCAAATCTTTCTTTAAGATCAAGCCAAACCAGTCGAGAATTAAGGGAAAAGACAATACCATTAGTAATATCTTTGTCTACAGAGTTAATGAGCCAAGAAAGTACCACTGAGTTACATCTGTCCCATTGATTTCTGAGATGTGGTTCTTGATCATCTCTGAGACAAGTTCCTTCAACAAAACCAAGTTTATTCTTGGCATGTAGTGCGAGCTTCATTGCTCTACTCCACATAGGATAATTCTGGCACCCATTCAATAGTTGCGGTACCAAAGTCACAGCCTTAGTGTCGGCTGGATGCAAGTAAAGAGGATGATTATAGTCAAGTACCTGAGACCTTTGGTCACTTGATGTCTTCTCCAGATTTGTTAATTCTGCCATTTGCCGTAATCTCAATAGTGCAGCCTTGTTAATCGTTGTTGACTGAAAGAGATTCAGAAACTGAGATTCAGAAACTGTTGAAGTGCAAACCTCGGCGAATCTTGTGACCGATAGAATTTTTGAGGCCAAGAAGGGCGTTCTTGCACCGATGGATCTGGCGAAAGGACTCTCAAAGAAACATTTGAAATCGAGAATCTCGCTTTTCAGTTCTTGCGTCGATGGATCTTGAAATCAACATTTGAAATCGAGAATATCGCGCTTCAGTTCTTGCGCCGATGGATCTTGAAACCAAGAATCTCCCTCTTCTACCGATTAATCCAGAGATGCCTTCAGGATCAGGGAGAACGCGACATGGATCTTGAAATCGAGAATCTTCGAAGTCAAGAAGGGCGTTCTTCTGCCGATGGATCTGGTGAAAGCACTCTCAAGGTGGAAGAATCAGTATTCCTAGCGAGGATCGGATAAAAGAAGCGTGGAATCTGTAGGCCATTTCTGCTGGAACGTTTGTAGATCGGAAATGAGGAATAGGTTGAGTTCACAGAGGAGATACACTCATCGAAAATGGCTGAACCAGAATAGAATATTGGAGCGGGTCGGGTTGAACGTAGATCCGCTTAGCTTGGTTTAGAGCATGGCTCTGGTACCATGATAAACTGTACAGGCCTAAATAGAAATAGAGAATAATGATTCTCATTGATTAAAGAATTCTGAATACAGAGGTCTACTTATATAGACAAACAGATAACCGGTATAACCAAGCATTATACTTGACAAACTAAATATATATAAAATACCAAAACAACCTACTAATCACAACTTATTTACATTTATTTATTCACAACATTAACTCATTTATTATGGGCTAAATTTCTAATTTTGCCTTTATCTATGATTGATTTCAAAAGTCAACATGAATAAATTCATTTTGTTTATTACAATTAATAGGGGTGAAAAAATACAAAATACATTTACTACCCTGAAAATGGACTTATAAATAAGATCAAAGTTTTGTGCGCCCGCGTGCGCTTGCTTGCTTTATGATATGGAAAAAATATTGTTGTGCAAGTATTATCAAATTAAAAGTTTGGATTGATCCATTGAGATTACTTGTAGGGTTGGGTTTGCAAACAACTCAAGTATAATAGCTGTAACACATTAATACGTACGTGCCTTCTCAAAGTGACAAATAATAATGACTCTGCTATCTATATGAGAATGAGCATGATGCTTGCCTCTCCTCAAATTAAAAATGAATTCTGAAATTACTCCTCCCCCCTATAATCAAATTCACGTGGTTTTCCAATATTAATTTTCTTCAAAAAAATTAATCTACAAATTTTTATAGTTTTGACTAATTTTTTAATTAAATTTTTATATTATTTTTTCATTGGACCCTTATAGTTTCTTCTATTGTAATGGTTAATTAATCCTTACTATTAAATTCTGTCAATTTCAGAGTTAACCGTGTTATTTTATGTTAGCTACCACTAAGATGGTTGACAGAAGATATAATAGATTCTGACTCAGCATGCATTAAAACTTTGACCAAAAAAAAAATTGAAGCTTTTGATGTTATGCTATACCAAATTAAATAATTTTGAAAATGATAAATAGTCATCCTTTATTCGCTTTTCAAACCATAAATAAAAAGGAAAAATTACAAAATGGCAGGGTTTCTTATGCAAATAATTGAGATGCAATTTTTAACACTTGCGCTTGAAATAAACATATGGTAAAGAAATTTATTTGCTGTATCACGTTAAAGGGGATCATAGAGAATTACATAGATTTTCTCTCTTTCAAAAAAAAAAAAAAAAAAAACAGAGAGGGAGGGAGGGAGGGGGAGAGAGAGTTGCCAAAAAATTTCATGCTATGATTGATTTTCATAATAGTTTGCATTAATTATGTTGACCGACATATCACGCACGAAAACTAATTGGTCCGTTCAAAATAATATATGCATGGTGCTGTATCGATCATCCTCAATTACGGTTGACAAAGATTAGACTTTATCTTTCAATTTTGATAGGAGTAATTTATTATTGATTAAGACCAAAGTTCAATTCTAATCTTTCAATTTTATATAAGTTTTTAGTTTGACTTCTTAATTTTGTAAAATATCTTTCAATTTTATAACATTAACACGGTTAGTCTCAAATGATAATTTTTTGTGTCAATTATTATTATTATTTTTTAAAAAAATTAAATTTAATATGTTAATATTTTGAGAATGTTTTATCAAAATTTAAAAGTTTTTTTAAAAAAAATCAATTTTATTATTAATAAAACTAAAATGTTAGAGTTAGTGTGTGTTAGGATTAGCTTTTGAGAATAGCTTTTACGATTTACGAGATAAGTATATGAAAAAAATTTTATCTCGGTTTGCGTAAATCTAGGTTTAGGTAATTGCCAAACACTCAATAAATAATTATATAAAGTTAAAGTACTAAATGTGCCATTTTGAATGTCAATAATTTACAAAATCTCAAACATCATTGATTGCATATGCAGGAATAAAGCAATAGAATCCAATTTGAGCTCAAACATTTACATGGGTCAGGTTCATCATCCATCTGGAAACTTGTACAATGACAGCACATGCATAATTAGCAATTTTCCAAAATTTAATACTCATAAAAATAAATAATAAATTCCTTTTCAAAGAAAACAAATACATATTTTAATGACCACTGAAACAGAACCATGCCCAGAATATTCTTGGAGCCAGTGGTTAGTGCATTTCAAAGGTGGCCGCCAAAAACAGAATTCCTGGGAATATCCCCTTTTGTTCCCACCCAAGTTTTTATTCGCTTGGCTAAGAATACTTTATAATCTCTTCTTGACCGTTCGATCATCCAAACCAAAGGGAGAAGGCAACAAATCCAACGGACCCGATGAGATTTGAAACATAGCCATCACGATTTTGATTATTTTTTATTATGAGAGAGATTTATTCCAGAGGAAGCAAAACAGGGAGCTTCATGGCCTCCTTCTTAAGCCCTAAAGTAATATTCCTTTGGAATCAAAAGAACCGTTTTTTTGGTTCTCTTATTTTGGGGTTAGGTTTTGGCCATGGCGTCCCCTATAAAAACCCACGTCTCACGATTTGTTGAATCCAAGCCAAGAATTGATTTTGAGAGATCTACGATACACCCAATAGGATTTGTTCTTCTGGGTCATTGAGAGATTTTCTGAACAATGTCTGGAATTGTTGTGGTTTTCGACTTCGACAAGACCATTGTCGACTGTGATAGTGACAACTGGGTCATCGACGAGCTCGGTTTCACCGATTTGTTCAATCAGCTTCTTCCCACCATGCCTTGGAACTCTCTTATGGTAAGATTTTTAATTCTGAAGATTTAATTTTTGTTTCTTCAATAATGATGGACCAGTCAAATCTGAGTTTTTTTTTTTAAGCCCAGGCTAAATAACTGAGTCTTTTTTTTTTTTTTTTTTTTTTTTTCTGGTATTGATTTTATAGGATAGGATGATGATGGAGCTACATTCACAAGGAGTAACCATTGAGGAAATTGAAGAGGTTCTGAAGAGGATTCCTATACATCCCAGAGTAGTCCCTGCCATTAAAGCAGCTCATGCTTTAGGGTATGCATCTTTCTCTTCTCTTATTGTCTCCTTTATTTTTCTTTCCTTTTGGAGAAGAACAAATATATATGGGTGGCGTTTTTGTTTTACAGGTGCGATTTAAGGGTTGTGAGTGATGCAAATATGTTCTTCATTGAGACAATCTTGAAGCATTTGGGAATAAAGCACTGCTTCTCTGAGATTAACAGTAATCCTGGCTATGTTAATGAAGAGGGAAGGTTGAGGATTTTGCCTTATAATGACTTCACCAAGGCTCCCCATGGATGTGGACTCTGCCCCCCAAACATGTGCAAGGTACTCTATTCTCATCCTTCAATTCTCTTACTTTTTCTGCTCTGAATGGAAAGAAGAAGAAGAAGAAAACTCGCCTTTGATTACTAATCATGAATAGACCAACAACTTGAATTAATTTTGGCAAAAATAAAGTGGGGTCTCACTGGCCCCACCAGAGAATCTAGACATGAGTTCTGCTGTATTTAAATGCTTTTCCACACGGAAGAATCTGGACTGTCAGCTCCCTTGATTGAGATCATTATATTCAATACTGAGGGGAAAAATAATGGTTAAACTTTGACCTATGCCCCAACTCTGATACTATAGTCAAAGTAAGTAATACATGGGTTCAAGATTTAATCTTTGTTCTGTTACAGGGTCTGATCATAGAGAGGATTCAAGATTCAATATGCCCTGAAGATAGCAAGAGGTTTATCTATCTTGGTGATGGAGCTGGGGACTACTGTCCAAGCTTGAGGCTGAAAGAGAGAGACTGTGTGATGCCAAGGAAGGACTTTCCGGTGTGGGACTTGATATGCAAAAACCCTTTGCTTGTGAAGGCTGAAATCCATGAATGGAGTGATGGGGGAGACCTTGAGAGGGTTTTGATTAACTTGATCAGCAAGATTTCCAAGGAAGAAGAAGCATCTCAGTTCATCTCACCTGATTGCAAGTTGCAGATTCTGTCTGTGTCTTCTGCTCATGAGGCCCTGCCTAAACCTCTCCGAGTTCAGCAGTAATGTCTGATTCAATGATTTTAACATATTCGAAAGTGTAATATAGTTAATAGTTCAAATGGTCCTTTTCCTTTTTGGGGTGTTGCCCCCCTAAATCAGGTTTAACTGATACCTCTAATGGTGTAACTGGTCCCAGAAGGACTGTAGTTATAGTGATCAATCAATAATGACAAAAAATTTACGAAGTTCCTAGTTCAGAAAGGAGTGTGGACAATTGTGAGATTCTTCCCTTCATCTTTGCCAAACAATTGTTTTTTCTTGTTTGGCATTTTTGAAGAGTATGGGGTTAAGAAGGGTTATAACTTATGTAAGGGTCTAATGATATGACTCTTTTGGCCATGATATGAACTATGCAGTGTCAAAAGAAGTTCCTCTCAAATGTTGTCCCTTATTGCCATTATATTAAGTCTCCTTTCCAGCCTACACCATTGAATCATAATTAGTATGTTAATTTTTTTAATTTGGCTGTCTGACAGGGACAGATTAGAGTTTCCTCGGATGCAATTGGGAGTTGGCTTTCCCAAAATGTTTCCTGCATTTACACGGATTCGAATTCAAGACCACGTGCTTAAGCGGTCAAATCCTCTTCGATTAGGACCAAGAAGTGTTGGTAATATTTTAATCTGAATTAATATCATTATCATCAATATATATACCATTTGGAGAGAGAAAAATACGTTGCTTATCCTTCAATTTTGTTGAACTTTCCAATGGTAATAAAACCCAACTCGAGCTGCCGGTCATAGCATTGAACTGGTCAACGAATCTGTTGGCCAATCTAGTCCATAAGTTTTGGAGGTTTATGCATGAATGTTCTATATAGATCAATGCTTTTTTATTTAATGATTATTTTAATTTTGAATACATATGAATGTTCTATGTAAATTAATGCTTTTTTATTTAATGATTATTTTAATTTTGAACCACTATCCGTTGAATTACCATCTCAATTAGTAGAGCCGGTAATATGGGTCCAACCCGTGGGTTCAACCCGCGAGCCCACAGGTTTTGACGGGTTAGGGTTGGGAAAACCCCAACCTGCAAAAATACGAGCCGTACAGATCCGCACCGTATAACCCGTGGGTTGATGCGGGCCAGCCCACGGGTTGTCGGTTTGGCTCGCAAACTTTTTTATTTTTTTTACATATAATAATTTTACAAAACTTATAAGTTTTCTACTCCTATCTTGGTACCTCCCAATCTAAAGAGAAAAAATCTTAGCCTCTTCCCTTCTTTAAAATAAATTATTATATCTTAGTTGCTTGAGGATGAGTTTATGTTTTGTTCATAAACTTTGATAAATTTGATAACTTTATCTCTTGAATTGTAGATTATGTTTTTAAATTTTATAAGAGAAATGATTGATGTTATGAAGGTAAATTTAATGACTCATATATATGTGTCTCATATTTTCAATCCTCTTTAAAAAATAGTAATTTTTTTTCCAAAAAACAATGCGGGCCCGCGGGCTAGCCCACAACTCGCACACTGCGAGTTAGGATTGTCATTTTGCTAGCTTGTAGAAGTGTGGGCCGCACAGGCCTGCACCGCGTGAGCTACTAGTTGGTGCGGGCCAGCCCATAACCCGTGGGCTGGCCCGTATTCCCAGCTCTATCAATTAGTTTAGTACCTTGAGAATTACACAGGCTTTTCCACTATTTTTAAAATATATATTTTAATCCAATTTTCAATATCATCAATAATATTTCATAAAATAGTATAAAATTACCATTTCATTAATTTAAAAGATTATAATATTATCATTCTCCCCTCTTAATCTAAAATCCCTAATTTCATCCCAATCACAACTAAATAGTAACACATTTAACCTTTTTTTGAAGGGAAGGAGTATTTCTGGATAATAAAAAACTATTTTTTATTATCGACAAGCCGTTTGTTAGAATGGTAATCGGTTTCAAATTCATGAAGAAAAGAGCACAAATTCAAATCCCAAGAAGCACACTTATTAATAGAGAATAAAACCCTTTTTCTAAGTTTAGAAAGGGATTACTTCCTACTAAGTTGACATTAAAATAAAACAATAGAACATATATCCAAACAGTTTAAAATAATTCTTAATAATATCCATGTGTTGGTTCTCGTCTTTTGAGTTTTCGCTTTCAAGCATTATGGTTCGATCATCTATTAAAATCAAGGATAATTCTTAATAATAGGACTCATGTTAAATTTGAGGTTGATAATTTAGTTTTTAATAATAGAAAAATAAATTTATTTGTAAATTATTTTTATTGAAACATAAGTTATTAATACTTGGATGTATTTTGAGATGAATGGAGAATTAATGTTGCATATTTTTCATCCACAATCCATCCAACAAGCCCTCAAAATCTGGGATGGGGACCAACACCCAAATGGTTTTCCCTCCATATCAAATAGCCCTCATTTAGTGGTCTACATTAATTAATTTTAATGAATATCAAATCAGTTGTTAGCCAAATAAAAAAGATAAAATCAATGTACTTCAAACATTTAAGTGTCAACTTCAATTAAAAAAAAATACAAGATAAAAGAGTATTAATGTCCACAAATTCTAAAACAATCACATCCAAATCTTTGATTCTGTGGCTACTCGCCACAGTTTGGGAGCAGACGGAAAGACGCAGAAATGAGAGTGATGTTTAAAGATTGTGGCCATTAGGATCTGTTTGGCCGGAGGAAAATTGGGGGGGGGGGGGGGGGGGGGGGGGGGGGGTGTTTCAAGAGCTGGATTTTAAAAAATTGAAGAATTTTTAACAAATTTAAGATGTAAAATAAAAGAGTAAGAAAAATTAATTAAAAATTTTTAACCCCATTTTTCTAATTTTTTTTTTAATTCAAGACGTAAAAATTTTCTTTCCCTTCTCCTCCTCTCCAAATCTCTCGTACCCAACAACCCCTTATTGTTTAACTAAAACATGATGTCACTTACCTATGAGTACATGTTTGAGAAGCATATTGGAGTCTGACTAATTTAAATCAAGCAATATAGAATTAGAAAGACAAAAAAAAAAAATCTACCAATAAGTTTTTAATTCAATTACATATTGTGAGCTCAAATCCAAATATCACTTATTAGGAAGATAATATTTTCAAATCCTTTTTCTCTTTTTATTCTCAGAATCTCATCTCCATCCTTAGATCGAAAAATAAATAGTTCAGATTTAATATTTTATAAAGCTATGATTATAGTATTTTATAAATTAATTTTTTCTCCTTTTTCTCCTTTTTTCTGGACCGCATGGTGATGATGACACTTTTTCTCCTTTTTTCTGGAACAAGGCAACTTCTTCGGCCTTCTACACAAATTTAGAATTTAGCCACTTTGGTGTTGAAAATATATGAATGCAATTATGTCTCCTCCTTGGTCCTTGATGATTAAATAGTATTTAATATTCTTTGATTTTTTTCAGGGAAACAATAAAATAAATAAAAAGGATTTGGTTTAATTAGCTTCTTTATTTCATTCAATGGAGGATAGATGGATGCACTTTCTAGTTTAACTTGCACAAACCTTTTCACGGTCATTCGAATTATTCTGTAAATTTCAAGAAAAAACTACAAACTCAGTAATAACTAAAAGATGTGTTAGTGTATGGATTTGTCAAAATTGTCATATAAAGAAATCAGGATTTGGTGGGCCATCAAGATTGCAGTGTCAAATCATTAAATCATGATTTATAATTATTTTTATTTGACTTAACTCACTTAAGCAAATAATAAAAAAAATGATATAGCAGTGCCAACCTGAGATTTGAATTTGATATTTTGTTGAGTTTTTTTTTTTTTTTTTTTGTCAATCAATGTAAAGACATATGCACATGACTATGTCAATGTTGGATTTGAGCATGAGACCTCCCCAAAACGAGGTAAAGATGTTTACCCCCAGATCTGTTGATTATCAACTAATGTTATGTTGAGTTAACCTACGTTTTCCTTTTAATGTCTTATCTTGGTGTTAGTAAAAAAGGGTGGGGCAAAATATAGGATAAGTATATCAGAAATTAGTACCACCTTTCACTACCATACAATCTTTTTTATCAATCAATCTTGTGAAAGGTTCTAACCTTCAACACGTAGCATATTTTTGTTTTTCAAGTGCAACTATCTTTTTTTGAATGCAATTATGTTATACCCTGGGTCCTAAATGTGAGCAACTAACTTTCTCCGTAAGCAGAAGGTCTTCAGTTGGACCATGCCTATAACTTTTCGTCATTCTGCTTTTCTAAAATGTGTGGCACTTATTCTTCACAGAAGAGATTGGTGCACTCAATTAAAGGAAAAGTTGGCCCAAGACATTGGAGGAGGAAAAATGCTCCAGGTCCAGAAATTGAATTGTTAAACAAAACCAATATTAAGTGGCCCAGTCATAAATACCCGGCCCAACCAAAAACCGAACATTGTAGTCTCCAAAGGCAGACAGGCAAGTTTACATGTAGTTGGGCTTAATTTAATCATTTGGTATCCATAATGGAGGCCCACTTTCTATGATGCCTTTTAGGGTTAAGTGCAAATCTGTCCCGAAAATTTTTACTCAAAATAGGGTCATCCCAAAAGTGTTTTTGGGCTCAATGTTCCTTTAGAAGTTTCATATCAAAACAATGTTGTCATGGAAGTTTCAAATAGGAGCAATGTTGTCGCCTTATCATTTAACTAATGTTAAGTTTCACTGTTACGTTTGTAATGCATGACTATGTGATACACGTGGCACTCTATGCACCACATGCACGAAGTTAGATCATCCAACACCCCTACCTTGAGGAATTCTTGTGTACACTTAGTGCATCACTTGATCGGTGCACTGTCCAATTAAACAATTCCAACTCAAGAAATAAAATTTTGCCTGACAACCTACATGTAATCCTTTTCATTAATTATTTTAAATTTTTTTTATTACATAATTATTTACCCTCTCCGGTTCTAAATATAAGATTCAGTTAACTGTTTTTTAGAGATTAAAGAAGCTAATAAGTTACCTAATGATATCATATGTTTTGTATCATTCAATTATAAATCAGTTTATAAGTTAGATAAATTGGTTTGGAGAAAAAAATATAAATATAAAAACTTTAAAGTAATTTAATTAACTTCCTTAATCTTTTCAAAAAAATCAACTGGTTCTTAATCTCGCCATGATACTGGTCTCTGCCCTCCAAACATGGGTAAGGTACTCTCTTCTCATCTTCCAAACATCTCATCAAATAATAAGTTAATAATACCACTAATTTTCTGATAAATTCAGGTACCATCTGTTTACACATGACTTATGAATGATTCAATCTTTGTTCCATTACAGGGTCTGATCATAGAG
This sequence comes from Inga laurina, assembly GCA_963855925.1. Classification (NCBI taxonomy): domain Eukaryota; kingdom Viridiplantae; phylum Streptophyta; class Magnoliopsida; order Fabales; family Fabaceae; genus Inga; species Inga laurina. The sequence goes on from OY979705.1 coordinate 60,455,324, forward strand.
AGGATTCAAGATTCAATATGCAACAATGAAAGCAAGAGGTTTATCTATGTTGGTGATGAAGCTGGGGACTACTGTCCAAGCTTGAGGCTGAAAGAGAGAGACTGTGTGATGCCAAGGAAGGACTTTCCGGTGTGGGACTTGATATGCAAAGTCCCTTCGCTTGTGAAGGCTGAAATCCATGAATGGAGTGATGGGGAAGATCTTGAGAGGGTTTTGATTAACTTGATCAACAAGATTTCTAAGGAGGAGGAGGAGGAGGAGGAGGAGGAGGAGGAGGAGGAGGAGGAGGAGGAGGAGGAGGAGGAGGAGGAGGAAGAAGAAGAAGAAGCATCTCAGTTCATCTCACCTGACTGCAAGTTGCAGATTCTGTCTGTGTCTTCTACTCATGAGGCCCTGCCTCAACCTCTCCGAGTTAAGCTGATTCAATGATTTTTAACATATTTGAAGGTGTAATATAGTTCAAATGGTCCAAAAAAATTTACAGTTGTGATTCGTTTGTAAAGGAGTGTGTGGACAATTGTGAGATTCTCAACTTCATCTTTTCACGACAGTTGTTTTAATTATATTTTGTTGAGTCATGTAGGGTTTATACATGAAATACATGTAAATTAATGTTTTTCATTTAAATATTATTTTAATTATAATTGGTATAATCTGGTTCACGAAACTTTTCGATTTACTGTACCTAAATTACATAAACATTTCCACTATTTAGAAAATATATATATGTTAATCTAATTTTTAATATAGTCAAGAATATTTCGCAAAATATTCTAAAATTACCATTAATTTAAAATATTATAATACTATAATTTTCCCCGCTTAATCTAAAATCCATAATTCAATTCCGACCTCAACCAAATATTAACACTTTTAAGCTGTTTTTTTTTTTTAATCAACAAGGAAGGAGTGTTTCTCAATAGTAAAAACTATTTTTTATTGAAATAGTGAGTGCTAAAATTAGAATTTTCTAATTGAGTTTGTTTCGTGCATAAGTATTAGATAAATTGATAATGAGGCCTCTCGTAAACGAGTGTTTATATCATAACTATTAAATAGTAAATTCAAAACATTTATACACAAAAATTTATGCGAATACTTCCCACTATAACTTGACATTTAAAAAAATGTATAACATATATCCAAGAAATTTTAAATAATTATAGTAATTATTAAATAATTAAATTAAGAAATAATAGATTTTGTAACAAAATAAAACTGCACAAAATCAAGAAAAAAATCTCAAATAAATCCAACTAAAATATCAAAATCCATATTTTGTCCTACCGTTTTAACAAATACATATTCAGGCCTAATCAGAATTTTTTAAATATTTTTAAAAGACTAAAATGCCCTTAATATTTAAAAAGGAAAATTAAAGATATATATATAAGCCTGATTTCGGTGTAAATTATTAGTTTAAAAGGTTATAATACTATCATTCTCCACTTTTAATCTAAAATCTCTAATTTCATTCCAATCACAACCAAATATTAACACATTTAACCTGTTTTTTTTTTTTTTGGGAAAGGGAAAGAGTATTTCTCGATAATAAAAACTATTTTTACTAATAACAAGCTAATGGTTAGAATGATAAATAGTTTTATATTCATATGAAAGAGTGCATAAATTTAAAAGCGTACTTAGATTTGAGCTCACAATATATAACCGAATTGAAAAGTTATTGGTATATTTTTGTTGTCTTTATAATTCCACATTGTTTGATTTAAATTAGTTAGACCCCAATATAGTTTTCAAATATTATGTAGTTTTTTTTACCAACAAAGAAATGATGACACTTCTGTCTACACCCTGCACGCCTTCTCCTTTTTTTTTTTTTTTGGAAACTTGTCAAATTCTTTGGCCTTCTACACAAGTTTAGAATTTGGTGTTGAAAATATATAAATGCAATTATATCTACTCCTTGGTCCTTGCTGATTAAGTAGTCCTTCATATCCTTTGATTTTTTTCAGGAAAAAGAATAAATAAAAGGATTTGGTTTATGAATAGATGAACTTGAAAGCCTTCGAGTTAACCTACCTTTTCTTTTAATTTCTAATCTTGGTTTTAGTCAAAAAGATATAAGAAATTAGCACAACCGTTTATTTTCATAAAATCTATTTTATCAATCAATCTTGTGAAAGGTTGGCATATTTTTTTTAAAATACAACTATCATTCTATTGAATGCAATTCTGTTCGAAATACTTTTACTCTACAAAGTACAGATGGATGTACTCAATTGGAGGAGAAGTTGGGCCGAAACATTGAAGGAGGAAAACTGCTCTAGGCCCAGGAGTTGAATAGCTAAGTAAATCCACTAGTTAATTGGCCCAACCCATAATACTCGGCCCAACAAAAAACCGAACATTCCAGTCTCCAGACAGGGAAGTTTGTAAAATATTGGGCTCAATTAAAAAATTTGGTATCCATGATGGAGGCCCCTTTCTATAATGCGTTTTGTTTTATGGCGGCCAGTGTCATGGTTGATGAACCTTGTTTTGTGTATTCCCTTCTTTAAGCTGGATCAAACAGTAAAATCTTATTTTGGTTTGGTCATTTTGTAAATCTTTATGTTTCTTTATAGAGTTTAATTTGGCTCTTCATCAATGATTTCTAATTTGGTCCCTTAAAAAAATATTCCCTCCAATCCTTAATATGAAAGCTAATTGATTTTTTTTAGAGAGATTAATGAAGCTAAATAAATTACTTTGAAGTATTTATATTTATCATTTCTCTCTAAACTAAGTTACCTGACATATAAATTGATATACAATTTAATGTTACATAATATATGCTATAATTAAGTAATTTATTTAACTTCAATAATCCATTAGAAAAATTTAATTGACTCTTATATTAAAAACTAGAGTTAGTAATTCTTTCTCCATTTGGTCCCTCCTATTACGACATTTCTCAATTGAACCATTTACAAGTAAAACCAAGGTATTAAAACTCGGACCGGGCATTGAACCGGTCGGGATACTGGGTTAAGGGTCAGTTGGTCAAACCGTGACCAAACCAGTGAGAAATTGAAAATTTTAGACTTATAGTATGAAATTCTAAAGAAAAAATTAAAAAAAAAAAAATTAAAATGTCAACCCGGACCAGACCGGGAACCGGACCGGTTTACTGGCCGGTTCGCCGGTTTCTGGGCCGGACCAGCCGGTCCGGTCCGGGTTCAGGAAAATTGAGTAAAACTACTATTGACAATTCCCTTTTTTTTTTTTGCCAGTTACATATAATTTGATAAAACAATATCATTCACAATTCTGTGGGGAATTAATTAGATGATACTATATGGGTGAAACTTGGATTGGAAAAAAACATTTTATCTTGGTGAGATGTCCCATGGGCCATGGAAGAATATGAAAAAAACATCAATGTGTGTGTGTGTGTGTCTATCAATGTGTGTGTGTCGTGTGTGACACACACACACACACACCTGTGTGTGTGTAGAGAGAGAGAGGACAATTATATTGGGCAAGGGACAAGAGGCAACCTTATTGTGTGGTTGTCTGTAGAGAGAAAAAAATTTGTCTTACAGGCACAGTCTTCAACAGACGCAATCTTCAAACAGATTCAACCCCATATGCATATAATAATTCAATGATCCCCCCAAAATATTAAATTCACAAAACAGAAAACACAATAAAAAGTTAAAAAAAAAAAAAAGTAAGAAAGCGTATTGAGACTTAAGCATGAGAAAATCATATCCCAAATATGGGAGAACACATTAAGATGAAGATATCTCAAACTTTCACATTTTGTTTTTTCTATAACTAATGCCCTCATCATATTATGTGTAAGAGGTTCAAATTCACAATCTCATGCTTAAAGAAAGCCTTAAAAGAGGCATTTGGTGTTATTTAGACTAAAAAATCTCAACGATGTCAAACTTTTACAAGAAGCCCAATGGACACAAGCTAATATATATTTGTGTTTTAGGTTAGAACATTAAAGAGAGGGTAAAATGAGAAGTGAATTATTTATTACACAAAGATAAGGAATGAAGAATCAAAGAGAGACAGAGAAAAAGAGAGAAAGCAGGTGAAAAGGCAAATGTGCAGATAATGATTTGAGGGAAGAAGAAGGAACCATGGAGATGTCCCTGAGGTATCTTTGCTCCTTGTTATGAATTAAATGGCATGTGGGCCACTTACCCCTGGTTGGGCCCCACCACCCCCTCTCTATTATTGTGTTTTATGATGTGTAGACTCTTTTCCACAAATCCTCCATGACTTTTCAACCTCTGTTTTTGACTTGTTCTATCTGGCCTTTTAGATTCTCTTCAACTTCACCCATAGGCTTCTTATGACTTTGTGTGTTGTGTGTTGTGTGTGTGTGTCTACAATATATATATATATATATAAATGGTAATTCCTTGAGCTGGCTATGGACATTGCATTAAGGGCACTTGCATGTGGAAGGAATACTTGAAAATTAATATAGAATGCCCTGACACAAAACATATGGCAACTTTTTTGGTGTTCCAATTCTTAATCCCTAAATTCACTCCACAAATCCCATTTTAGTCTGTAAATTAAGAATTATATTTAATTTTATAATATTTTTTTATGAATTATGTATAAAAGATTGTTATATAATTATTGTCTTGCTTACAAGAGTACATATGGACCACTAAAACCAATAAGTCCCATGGGTATATTCATACGGCAAATTAAATTAACTTGGACAAATTAGTTTGAGTATGTTATTCTATGATAATAACCAAATGAGATAGTACTTAAAGACTAATGACAGTACAGAAGAACACTGATTACAATACTCGGACTATCAAATGTCATTATGTCAATTTTTATATACTAACATGTCATACACACACACACACAACCCACTTTCTTATGGCTTTCAAAATTTTATAATACCTACTTTCAGAAGAATTCCTTGCCAAAACAACAGATTTTTTAATCGATCAGGTATCAGATAATTGAGGGTTATATTCAGTGTCCTAATAAAACTTTAATTCATTTTGTCTCCAAAATTTATAATTTTTTCTTTAAAATATCCCTATTGATTACACATGTTAAGAGGGTTTCTATTTAAATGTAGTTATGATTAAAAAAGGTACTTTAGGGAAATCAACTCATGTTTGTTACAAATAACTAACTTAAGAATTTCTTTGATCTATCTAAATCAGTTACGTAACTTTATATTAAAGACCGAAGGTAGCTATTAGCTAGTATGAATTACATTTTTTTCAAGATTTCCAAGTGAAAGAGTCAGCTTCGAATCCAGAGTAACCACAAAGGCTATTATCATGTAACCTGATAGTTATAGGTTTAAATTTTAGATACAATCACTTTGCTTGGAGGGGCCAGAGAGGGGTAAGACTGCATGCATATGTGATATGTCAATCACTTCTCAGGACTCATGATCATCTAATCGGAGTTTTGTGCACTGGCCCTCCTTCTTACTCTTATTGGTTAAAGGCGCCTTATGATAATGACCAAAGTGTCATGAAGAAGAGTAACATGATGACCACCTTGTGCTATATATAGTTCATATCCAGCCTATGATTTTATATTTTAGCCAGAAGAAGCAAAATCACAGAGTCACCATTATTACTTTCTGATTCGCCTGCATCGTCAATAAAAATGGTGACTGTTTCATGATTACACCTTTTCTTTTTGAGACATCCATATATCCACTCATTTGCATTATCATCACATGTATATGTAACAGATGACCAATAATACACACAAACACATATACATGTACAGACACTGTGTCGCATGGAAAATGAGTTTTCACGGTTTTAAGTCCCACCTGCAAGTTTATGTCCCAACACAAAAGGATACAGCACCAAGCACCAAACCAGGAAATATCAAAAATATGGTGAGCTTTGGTAGGGCAGCTACGTAGGTACGTAGGTTAATTAGGGTTTCATGAAATGATGTTATCTTTTTTTTTTTTTGCCATCATGAAATGATGTTATCAATTAATTATGAAAATGCTTTTCCTAACATATATATATATATATATATAATGCATATGCTCTTGTATTAATTATTATAGCTTCATGTCCCCTATGTTATTTGTCTTGTAATCCATTTTTGTGTTTATCAAAAACAATAATGCCCCACCTTGTTTTATTAATAATTGATCAAACAGTATATATATAATACGTGTCTGCATCAAAACCAGTTAACTTCATGCAGTGATATTAGTTGCTGATCTATCTTCACTGTATGTTATTACATGTAATATTTCATTAATTGCTACATACTGTATAGATTGATTCTGTGATGATCATAAAAATAATTTAGAGCGATTAACACTGTCTTAATCCAAAACTTAGCATCGGATCAAAGTTAAATAATTGAGTTACAACTGAGTTAAAAGTATAATCTTAATTTATTCATATGCACACATGATTTTTTTCAACTCTATATTTATTGTGCGTGTGATTAAATATCTTTTTAAGAGTTAAGAAATAAGCTAAATAAATTATATATACATATATACGAAGTTAAAGAAATGAGTTGGCATAATTTGCATATCTCATATATAGCATCATCATCAGACTCAATTATTAATACTCTCAGTATGATGAAGATCCGTGAGTTTTTAGAATCTGATGAAGAGCTGATTGTGACGCGCGTTATAATTAATAACTATGCTGAATGTATCGGGAAAGAAAAAAAACTATGTTGTTTTTAATTTGAAGGCCAGCAATTAAAAAAAAAAAAGAGTTTTAATTTATTGTCAGTAGGTGAAGATATTTTATTTGTTTATTGTGAGAGCACGAAACTGGATATCAATTTGCATTGTGTATTATGATTTGTGAGTGGTGTGATATGGCAAATTTCGTAACATAACACTTCTCTCATCTATAATATAAGGTTTATTTATGTAATTTAGGAATATTAAAAGAAGTTAAATAAATTATTTAATTATATCATATGTGACATAATCTCTCTAAAATATTTCTATATAACATTATATTATATATTAGTTTATAGGTTAAACAACTTAATTTCAAGGAAATTAAAATGATAAATATAAGAAATTAAAAAGAAAAAGATCTTGCATTTATAACAACATGCACTCCCAAGCTAAGTCTTATATTTAGTATCATAGAGTAATACCCTCTCTGGTTCAAAATAGAAGAGCCAAATTTGTGAGGGGTGTAGTGTTTTATATAAGATCCATTTTATTTTGGGTTCATCATTTAATTCTTTTTTTTTTTCAATTTTATCCCTAATAATTATTTATATGCCTCTCTTGTCTATTTTTTTCACTCATCCTCTATCCCACTCACCCTCTACATGAATAGGGATATTTTAAGAAATTAAAATAAGTTACATTTTGTATATATTTATTATCTTTAATTGATTTTAACTAACTTTTTAAATTACAGAATGTAGTTATTTGACTCTTATATTTTAAAGCGGAGGAGGTAGCATATAATAATGCATACTTTGACCCATCAATGGATTGAACTGTCAAATAATCCACAGCACTAGACTTTCTTAAATCATGTAACATGTTTGAATCGATAGTTTTGAAATGACAAAGCCAAAAAAAAAAAAAAGAATTGAAGTGCATGAAAAGCGAGGTTGATAATATGAATAGCCTTGGAAGACATGATTGGAGAGGATTGAATCAAAAACAAGAGAGTTGTTGAAGTGATGATTCCTTGGAAATCAGCTAAGGGGACCACCAAACTAAAAGCCTGCTACCCTCAGAGGAAATTAAAGGGCCTATTGGAAACAAAAAGGTGTTACGTAATAAAGGCAGGGCAATCAAAGGGAAATAATAAAGGGGGCACCGGGCATGTATGTTTTTTTCTTAATTTTTTTTAAAAAATATAACTCTATTTTAATATTTAATATAAGACATATTTATTTAATTTAACTATATTAAAGAAATTAGTTAGGTTGATTAATATGACATTTATTTTTTAAAATATATAATCATCTTTCTTAATTCCTATTTTCCCTCTCCTCCTTGATTATTATTGAGGGAGCATTCATATATGGATGAATTAGAAAAATATTGACAAATATAAAAATTATGTCTTATATTTAATACCAAAATCAATTTTCTAAATATACCTTATATAAGGGCCCGTTTGGTATAATGGAATTGATTTTGATGGAAATGGATATGGATATGGAAATGGATATGGAATTAGATATGGAAATGATATTTAAAAAGATGTTTGGTATGTCATGGAAATGAAGATGGAATCCATATATATTTTTTATTTGGAATGTATATTAAAAATATGAAAATATAAGAAAAAGACAATTTTGCCCCTAATTGTAAAGTAATAAAAATAAATTGAGTTAATCCCCCCATTTAGCCAAAAACATCAGAGGACATTTTAGTCCGAAAATTATGCTCTCCATGGAACCCACTACATTTCCATGGGTCTTGGCTTTGAATTCAATTGGCCCATTTTGATGGATTTTATTTCCATATGGAGTTCCTGCAAACCAAACATACACTCAGCATGGATTTTAATTCCAAATCCATTTCTACCACACCAATTCCTACATACCAAACAAGCCCTAAAGGACCGGAGGGAGTAGATATTAACAGTCCAAGTCTATAAGTAACTTCAAACTCGCAAGTTTCTAGTTTCAAAGACATTGGTGGGGACATGTATGTTTGGATTGAATATAAAGGAAGAGATGGGATGCGAAGCCACCAAAATAAAAAAAAAATTAAGACATTTTAAGGGGGGAAAAACATAGAGAGAGAACCAGCAGAGGTTAATTCTTATAGATGTTACAGTGGCTTAGGTATGAAATCTCGAATTTGAATTTGTATAAATATCTTTGAAAGAGTTTGATCCTATTTTGGACCTGACCTGATTTGAATTTAAATAAGTTGTAGTCTAGTATAATTTTGAATTTTGAGTGATTTTTTTATTAAAAAAAAAATCCCAAACCCTTGTGAGAGCATGGGGTAGGGGCCAGGGGGAGAGAGAGATGGGTGGGAACTTGTCATGTGTGTGTGTTTTGTGAGCTGTTAAGATATCTTTGCTGCCTTCTTACACAACTAGAGGCCCAACAACATTTAATGTGCCTCCCAACTCCCAATAAATAAAAGAGAAATTGGAACCAACATCAGTAGGGTCTAGCAAAAGGGAAAAATACCGTATATTATAATAAATAAAGGATTGAGTTTAATTAAAGGGGTTAGTATCTCATAAATGACGAATTAAGGTTTAAATTTTTATTAGGAGGAATGTCCATATTTAGTATATAACAGTGCCTCGAACATAATTATATTAATAGAAGGATACCTCTGTCCAACAAAAAAAAATCCCTCATATCATAGTTTGGTGACTAATGGTTGCATGTCTATCAGAAGAGATATCCATATTTAGTATTTGATAGTATCTCGAATAGAATTATCTTCAATAGAGGATATCGGTTCTTATTTAAAAAGAGAGAGAGAATTGGGTGAAAATCCCTATTAAAAGTTTTTACTGATAAGAATAACCTAAATCATATTACCTTGATCTAGTTGGTTAATGCAATGTTTTTAAAGCACAATGCAATCTATGTAACGTATTCTTCCATATGGAGTTTACAAAATTTTCACATGAACCTATAAACTATTTATACGCAACAAATAGCATGTCTTATTTAATTTTTGTGTAAACCATGCAACCCACTATCTAGTTAATTCAATTTATTTAATTTGATGAAAAATGGGATATACTCAGATTTGGTCCCATGCGTCCGCATTGAATTAATTAAATAATTCATGGCTTGGCTTAAATTTTCAATTGGATATATTTTTAATTGACCCTCATCACTTTTTTGGGGATTATTTATAAAGTATATATGCTTCTACTTGGTGCGCTATTAATTAAAATCCAAAAATATTTGAGGTCTCTTATTTATTATCAATATTTAATCTCTGTGCATGTCAGAAAGATATTGTATTGATCAAGCTTCTGAATTCAATCAATTCATGCATCTCATAAGGACACAGTTCCATTTTGTTTTTCCCCCCTATATTAAGAAGCACATGCTATATTATAATTATAAAAAGTTATGTGAGTAAAATAATTCAACGTAGATTAGGGCATAGATAAAAAACAAAACAGTGTTGGAAGGTGTATGTGTACTTTGGGGTATGAATCTTATTAATTAAATAATTAATTTATGAAATTGAGGCAATTTGTCTGTTTTGATTTTGGGAGTACTCATATATGTTTGTTTAATCAATTCCACAAACAAACAAGAACATACTTTGGAATCAAGCTTTGTTTAAATTCAAACTCTAGCCTCATTTTAGAGGGCAATCAATCAATCAATTAGTTAATTAAGCTCTAACAATTAACTAGGCATTATAATTTAAGGGCTTCTAATATAATAATATGAAGTGGGGTGCTCAAGTTAGATTGGATAATGTACCAAGAAAAGGATTGGATCAACCTCATTCTAGTTTTTTAAGTTTTGTTTTGTGTTGGGATTTAAATAATTAATGGTGCGGACTTAATGCATGCATTATATTGTATAGTAACTAGCTACAATAGTACATGTTTCTAATATTAAATTACACATATAATATTGATTAAAAAATTCATAATAAAAAATAACAAGAGATATTAATAAATTTATCATTTTTTTATAAATAATTATAAATACAAGAGATTAAAAAGATTTTTTTTCCCAGGCCAAAAACAAAAAGGGGAGCCCATGAGGCTGAAATGATTAAGAATATGAAATTATTTGCAAAAAGGTTAAAACTTTGGGATGGATGACAAGAGGCACAACCATTAAGAAGGGCGTGCACTGTTGCTTGTGGGACAAACAATGTTTTAGAAACAACAATGCAATCAAAATCCAACACGAGTCCCCAAAACCCTACTATTATGCATATATTTGTTTTAGCGATTTGATTGCTTATAAATTGTTTTTTAATAGTAATTTACGGTATACGAAGTAAGTATGTGAGAGGAGTTGTGTCTCGATTTACGTAAAAAGCAACTTATAAGCAACCGTAACGTCCAAACAAACATGCCCTATGTGTGTTTTATTTAAGTGCTTGTTTGAAATAATTTATTTTTAACTTATAAGTGCTTATAAATCGTGATTCACAATATACGAGGTAAGTATGTGAGAGCAATTTTATGTCAACTTACATAATAAGCACTTATATCCAAAAAATAAGTTATCTCAAACATGCTAATCCAAGAGTGAATTGTTCAACATATTGGCGGAAAGCCGTTTAAGTACAATGTTTCAAGTTTGATTTCGTGTAAATGCTGAAAAATGTCTTTGTGAGGGTTTTTTCAAATGGATTCGACAATGCTTAAATTTGACTCAATCATATAGATACATAAAAAAAAGTGAGTTGTTCTAAAAACATGAGAAGGATAAATCAAACAATATAGAATTATGTGAAAAAGGGCAAACGAGGACAAAAGATAACGCTTGATAAAGTCATTCAATGAATTTTTTTTTTTTGTTAACAACATATCTAAGGATTTGGTTATTAACAGAACACAATGATATCATATGATTGATTAACCAACTGCACCTAATGGAATAAGGTTATTTGTTGTTGTCCTAAAAGCATGCTTATTAATTAAAATTGATGAGATATTAATTATATTTTTTAAAATTTATCCTTAGTTAAAATATAATTTATGATTTTAAATATTGATAGATTTTAAAATAATTATTTTCAACCAAATTCAATAAGTTAACCTTTTTTTTTTTGGGGTTAAATTTAGCCTGCAATAAAAAACAGAAAGGAGTAATATTTTGTCGCAAAGCAAAACAATAATTATATTAATTAATCACCGATCCCACGCGTGCAGCTACAGTGACGCATTGATTAAATTAAGACCCAAGACTTAGTGAGTAGCAAGAATATCTTGACTGACTTGCATATTCCTAATTATCTTATTCCTTCCTAACTTTGTCCTGTTTTCTAAAAAATTTATAATTAAAAAAATTACGGGAATAAATAGAGACTACAGAGACATGATCCGGGATAGATGGCGTCAAAACCGAGAAGGACAATACGACGTCGTAGATTTTACCCCAATCTTGGTTATCCTTGACAAACCGTTACCATGGCCCCATGCCTCTCCCTCACCCCCATTGGGTGACGCCGCCTGGCCCCACCACGCCACTATCAAAATTTGTTTAGGCCCTTGGAGAAGTATATTTACGTGAGTTGAGATAAAACTCCTCTCACATACTTACTTTGTATATCACAAATTATGTGAGTAGCTTCTACCACTAACTCTCATTTCATTTCAATGCTTAAACTGAGTCCACTTATTATAAACTTGAGGTTTTCTTGGAAAAAAAAAAAGCCCAGGAACAAATCCGCCTCACTAGCCGTGTACATCAAAAAGACTTTGTTAGGAGAGGAAAAATCTACTTCGATAATCTTTATGTCTTGAGAGGATTAGTCTCTAACTATCAGTTAGGGGATACTGCATGTATTCTACAAAAAAAAAAAAACCTTCCACACCCCAATACAATGTTGTGAAAACCGGACCGGATCAGATGGTCAGACCAGTTGGACAGGTGCCCAGGAGGGATTTCGGCTAGTTCTGCATGGCTCAACCATTTTATCATTTGGACCGTTTTAGGCCGCTTCAGACCGACTGTTGGGTCAGGAATCGGAGTGGTTGAACCGTGAACCGTTTATTGGTATTATTGACATATTATTGTGTTATTTTTAATGATTTCAATATATTAGAACTTGGGATTTAGGAAAGATGATACATATAAGCTTTTGTATGTGTTTATTTTTAAGTAATGTTAAAATTTCATATATTTTTTTATATTTATATAATTATATATAGGTATAATATTATTATTATTTAATTATTAAGTTATTAGTCCGACCACCAGTCCGATCAATCCGACCATGCGACCCATGACCTGTTAACCTCTCCAGTTCGACGTCCAGTCTGACTTTTAAAACATTACCCCAGTAATAGAAAAACTTTCATTTCACTGTGTTATAGTACCATTGGCATAAACTTGAGACAATTCCTACAAATATTTTTTATACAGGAGTATAGGAAGCACTTTTTTTATTCTATTTATAAGTCATTTTTAACATATTTTATTGAAATTAAGAATTATTTTAAATCCCATTAATTATGTCTTAATATTTAACTTTTTAAATTTATCCATATTTAACATGTGATATATAAAGTGTACAATTTTTTTTGGCTATTATAAGGTATACAACTTATATAATAATAAACAAAAAGTAAAATTATATGTTCACGTAAGAAAATTTAGTAATGTTGTTGTTTTTTTTTTTTTTTTTTTTTTTTTGCCTTCTTGGTGATAAGGAGTTTCCCAGTGGCAAGGGGAAAGTTGTTACTCAACTTGTTAGTACTTTGAACCTGAGGGGGAAAAACAAGGGAAAGATGAGGAGGAAGATGGAGTGGGGTCCACAGTGGGAATGGCGTGGAAGTTGAGGGTGAAGTAGAGATTTTGAGAGAGGAGCATGCCAAAAAGGACAAAAGTCATAAAGAAGAGATAATGATAACAAGCAATAAATAATGGACATATTACATGAGTGTGTTATAACTTATAAGTACCGTATGTATTTGCCATAAATTTTTTTTTTTAACTGGCAAAAAAAAAAGTATTTTCCATACTTTTTGGATTTATTTACCGTTCTTTTTGTTTTGTTTTTAACATCGCCGCCCAACAACCTTAGCCTTTTCTCTATGCGTTTCCCGCCTTTCTTTCTCCTTTTCAAATTCTCTTTCTCACCATTCACCACTCCTATTTTGTGCCTCTTTAGGTTAGAGATAGAAGTTACTTTTCTAATATGATTTACGGTGTATGAAATAATTATGTGAGAGACAACTCGACTTACGTGAATGTATTTCTTGAATGCTAATTCAAACAGACACATTTATAAGTATGTGATAAGTGGTTTTTTAGTATAAAACTATATTCCACTTGCTCAAAACAGAGAGATACAATACTAATTTATTTGCATAATAACAAAAAAAAAAACTCACTTATCCTTCATCATCTTCCACCTACGTGACTAAGGATGTAAAAATTTGGGAAAATCACTCACAAGTCCCAAGGACCAAAGATATTAACAGAAAAGTCCCTAGGGACTTTTCTGTGATTATTTCTCAAAATAAAATGACAAAGATGCCCCTATTCTAATTGTAACCCCCTTCATTCAAAATCAAAATTGTCAGACTCGTGCTTCAAAAGCATTTGAAAACCTTGCCCTGCTTCTCACCTTCCGCCGCTATCACTCCACTCCCGATCGTCGTCCATCAATGCTCCGCTCCCAGTAGCCTTGAGTCACTGCTGCTCCGCTCCTAGTCGTCGTGCGTCCTACTCCACTCCGAGTCGTCGTCCGTCATACAACTTAATATTTTAATGTTATATGATATGTAGATATGATATACTATTCAGTTGTGACAGTACAGTGATGAAGTTGCACAATTAGGTACCAGCAGTTGTTTAAAATCATGATGTGTTGTAGTTATAGGGGAGACATTAATTTTGCAGACTATTGCGGGTTGGACAGTCACATTGTGAAAATAAATCATGATGTTGTGAAAACATACATTAGAACTTGTGAAAACTCACATCAGCAGTTGTAAAAATTGTCAGCAGGAGTTGTAATCAAATAGGCACAGTAATGAGTTAAAATCATGGTTAGCTTCTTTGAAAGTGGGAAAGTGTGCAATTTATAAACTCGTGGGAGAATTACAATTCACTTGTAAATGTGACTAATATACTTGATAAAACAGGCATAACAAGTTGTTAATAACTTGATACATTATGATCAAGTGAGCTGTTTTGACAGCCCTAGTAGGAAATACTGATGATATTGTGAGATCTTGTATTGCGAACAAAGGTAGTTTCATCCAACCATGAGACGAAGTTGTAAAAACGACTCAGCATTTTGTTAACATATGCTGAAGAAGTTGTAAATGGATACTTTACGGGTTGTAAATAAAGCACTTCGCTTACTTAACTTGAGAAAACCTTATTTCTATCCAATGTGAGGTAGAAGTTGTTAAAAAGACTCAACATGTTGTAAATAGAGGCTTAACGAGTTGTAAACAAAGAACTTCACTTACTTAATGTAAGAAAACCTTGTTTCTGTCCAATGTGAGGTAACCATTGTTAAAACAACTCAACGTGTTGTAAATGGATCTTTGACGAGATGTAAACAAAGCACTTTACTTACTTAACGTGACAAAACCTTGTTTCTGTTCAATCTAAGGTAGAAGTTGTCAAAAAGACTAAACGTGTTGTAAATGGTCACTTGATGAGTTGTAAACAAAGCACTTCACTTACTTAACGTGAGAAAACCTTGTTTCTGTCTAATGTGAGATAGAAGTTGTTAAAAAGACTCAACGTGTTGTAAATGGACGCTTGACGAGTTATAAATAAAGCACTTCGCTTACTTAACATGAGAAAACATTGTTTCTATCCAATGTGAGGTAGAAGTTGTTAAAAAAAACTCAACGTGTTGTAAATATACGCTTGATGAGTTGTAAACAAAGCACCTCGCTTACTTAATATGAGAAAACCTTGTTTCGGTCCAATATGAGGTATAAGTTGTTAAAAAGACTCAACATGTTGTAAATGAACCCTTGACAAGTTGTAAACAAAGCACTTCGCTTACTTAACATGAGAAAGCCGATGACACCAGTTATGATGAGTGCATTGTTTCCTCACATTAAGTAGGTGAAGTGCTTTGTTTACAACTCATCAAGCGTCCATTTACAACTTGTTTCCTCATATTAAGTAAGCGAAGTACTTTGTTTATAACTCATCAAGCGTCCATTTTCAACACGTTGAGTCTTTTTAACAATTTTTACCTCACATTGGATAGAAACAAGGTTTTCTCACATTAAGTAAGCAAAGTGTTTTGTTGATAACTCGCCAAGCCTCTATTTACAACACGTTGAGTCTTTTTAACAACTTCTACCTCACATTGGATAGAAATAAGGTTTTCTCAAGTTAAGTAAGCGAAGTGGTTTGTTTACAACCCGTAAAGTATCCATTTACAACTTCTTAAGCATATGTTAACAAAATGTTGAGTCATTTTTACAACTTCGTCTCGTGGTTGGATGAAACTATCTTTGTTCGCAACGCAAGATCTCACAATTGCATCAGTATTTCCTACTGGGGCTATTAGAACAGCTCATTTGGTCATAATATATCAAGCTATTAACAACTTGTTATGCTCGTGGCTAGATGAAACTACCTTTGTTCGCAACGCAAGATCTCACAATTGCATCAGTATTTCCTATTGGGGCTGTTAGAACATCTCACTTGGTCATAATGTATAAAGTTATTAACAACTTGTTATGCCTATTTTATCAAATACATTAGTCACATTTACAAGTGAATTGTAATTCTCCCATGAGTTTATAAATTGCACACTTTCCTACTTTCAAAGAAGCTAACCATGATTTTAACTCATTACTGTGCCTATTTGATTACAACTCCTGCTGACAATTTTTACAACTGCTGATACGAGTTTTCACAAGTTCTAATGTATGTTTTCACAACATCATGAATTATTTTCACAATATGACTGTCCAACCTACAATAGTTTGTAAAATTAATATCTCCCATGTAACTACAACACATCATGATTTTAAACAACTGCTGGTACCTAATTTTTCAACTTCATCACTGTACTGTCACAATTGAATAGTATATCATATCCACATATCATATAATATTAAAATATTAAGTTGTATGACGGACAACGACTTGGAGTGGAGTAGCGATGCACGACGACTGGGAGCGGAGCATCAACAGACGGCGACCGGGAGTGGAGCGGCAGCGACGGAAGGCGAGAAGTAGGGCAAGGTTTTCAAATGCTTCTGAAGCACGAGTATGACTATTTTGATTTTGAATGAAGGAGGGTTACAATTTAGAATAGGGGCATCTTTGTCATTTTGCTTTAAGAAATAATCACAAAAAAGTCCCTTTTCCGATATTTGATTTTTCCTGGGACTTTTCCGTTAGTATCTCTGACCCTTTGGATGTGGGAGTGATTTTCCCTAAAAGTTTCTTACAAGATTATTTGAGTACGTCGCTACCCTATTAGCAAGGAAATAATGTTCCCTTTGTCCATCATGCGAGGAGTGTTTTGTCTTGTATATAAAACGTAAAATAGTCTTTTTTCGCTCTAATTTGCAGGTATGGCTCAAGGATAATTTGTCACTCTCATTGGGAAAGCCTTATTATTATCGTTGGCCATGGATCCGGATCTTCAGCATCGTCTATTGGCTTTTATGGAAGAACATATGTAAGGGCGTCATGGAGGGAGTTCGTGCTCAACCCAATGAAATTATTCATGGTGGACTTTACCAGATCATGGAATCCAACACTTTGGATAACTTGAAACACCAGCTCTTCTACTATACTGATGGAGACAACCGCTCTTGGACATTGCCACCGGAGGGATATGTTTGCCTAGATACAGATGGATCAGTTGATGCTCACCGTAATGCAGCATGTGGAGGGCTTGTTCGAGATCATAGAGGCAACTGGGCCTTTGCCTTTCAACGCAGACTAGGATTCGCTCCACCTACTACTGCTGAGCTTATGACCTTATGCCAAGGTCTTCAACTGTGCAGACAATATGGATTTTAGAGAGTTGTTGCTTACACAGATTCTTTTGAGGCGTATCATCTGGTTATGCGGGACAGCGACCTTCACCATCCACTGCGATTGGAGATTAATGCAGTTAGGAATTTGCTTTACTTCGAATGGGACATCGAACTTCGTTATACACCGTGGGATACGATCAGGTGTGCTGATTACCTAACCAATGATGCTCAGACCTTAGTTCAACATATGGCTATCTTGCCAGTCCCCCATTCGGGGGTGTCTTCTTATTATGCGGGAAGATCTTCTACATTACTTTTGATGTTTAGTGTATTTTGTTGTATTTCCTATCCAAACTAGCTTGGCCACTTTATGTATAAAAAAAAAACACCTCAAAATAGTCTTCCTTAAAGAATTGATTTTGTGGGAAAACAAACACCATCTAAGTTGTAATTCATCAAAGAAGATTGGGTTGGCTTGTGCAGGCTAAAACAAGTATGGATTAGCATGAGTTTTAACCTTTTTTTTTTTTTGGTTGAGTAAATTAATGTAGAAGCTGTCTTGCGCTTTAATAGTTGATATTTTAATATAAATCATATGCAACACCAATAATAAACATCAAAACATATTTGCTTTACTTCCTCCAATTATTTTTTATAACGTATAAATAACAGACAGAGAAATAGGTTAAGATTAGTCAGAGGTAATAAATGTGTAAAAATATACTTTCTTTTTAAATATGACCTTATTTATAAAGAAAATGAGTGAGGGTGAGAATTGGAGTTAGTATATATTGTGGATACGAGGGTGTGCCTATAGTGCACTTGTGTATTAACATATTCACACCTTTTATTCCCTTTTTTCGGGTGGGTTCATGTGAGACCAATTTGACTGTGTATAAGTAGGTCAGGTTAGCATCAACTTCCTGTTTTAGTTCTTATTATAAGTTGAATTTAACCCAATCTCCCATAACAAGAAATTGAAGCTAAGAAATTTAGTATGTCTTAAATTGATTAACATTTCCAAATTTGCCCTTATTTAGTACTACCTCCATTTTAAAATATAAGAGTTAAATAACTAAATTACGCAACTAAAAAATTAGTTAAAATTGGTTAAAGACAATAAACATATAAAAAGATATAACTTACTTTCCTAAAAACTCTCTATTTATGAAGAGGATGATTGTGGGAGAAAGAATGAGTGGAAAAATAGATGAAAGAGAAAGAGTTGAAAAATATATGAGAAAGACATATAATTAATTAGAGGTAAAATTAGAAAAAATATTAAATGATGAGACAAAAAAAAAAAAAGGATCTTATATAAAAAACCACACCTCTTTACTAGTTTAACTCTTATATTTTGAACCATAGAAATTAATGAGTATTGAAAAATGATGTTATACATTGTCTCTAATCTACATTTTTTATAGAGGTAAAATTGGAAAATAATCATTAATGACTCTCAAGGAGGACTTATATTTAGGATATCTTTTTTTTTTTTTTTTTTTTTTTTTTTTTTTTTTTTTTACAAACTAGACTTATACTCCCTCATTTCCTTTTTATAAGAACATTTTGTCCTTATTTAATGTTAATATAATAAATTTTCACAACCGCAAAGACCTATTTTTTATATTATTATTTGGTATTCAATTTGGATTCGTGGCTGTTCTTTCCAACACAAGTGACTCCTGTGGGTTTTAAACTCGAAACCCACAAGGGCCTAGTATAACCTTATATCATTAGATCAACTCTATGTTGGTCCAAAGACTTATTACTTATACTATATTTATTTTCTTATTCTCTCTCTTCTATGACCCATCTTATTATAATAGTGTGTGTTTGGAATGGCTTATTTTTGTTCAAAACGGGCTTATAATTCGTGATTCACGGTATACGAGGTAAGTATGTGAGAGGAGTTTTTTCTCGGCTTACGTAATAAGTACGTTTTTACTGTGTAAAAAGCTTAAACAAACACGCACATAATTTCCTTTCTCTCTTATTTCCTATGTCATAGTAAATTGGGGTATTTTAGTAAAAAAATATTACAATTTTAACACTTTTATTGTTATTGATCTATGATTCAAACCAAATTTGATTAAACGTTTTTTTATATAAACAGATAGAGGGGCTAATAAAGACTAGAGTGGAACTCACTCACTTGGCATTATGTTTTTTAAACGCACATATGCAAATAAATTAGTAGACAATACTAAACTATCAGCATTACTAAGTGCAATTTAATCTTCCATTACTTTCCATTCAGTGGTTGGGATATTTGCATTTATTGAGAGTTCGATCATTTAAGACACACGTACTAAATAACAGATATATTTAACACACACGTACTAGCTAGCGTAGCAAATATTCTCCATAAAGTCAGTATTATACTTAAGGGAGAGTAAGGAGCCCATAACTCATAAACTCGCCCTTAATTCAATATAACTGGGTCAATTTTAGCCCGTCAAAAAATGACCCATGACGGGGCGGGCTAAAACCCAACCCATTAATACTTAAATGGGCGGGCTATGGCCACACCTTCGAACTACCCATACTTGCCCATTTAGTTTTTTTTTTATTTTTAAATTAACCCTACCCTCCTCAGGCCTCCTGCATCCTTAGCCCTTGTCCAGTATCCTAGAGCCCAACCTAATTTCTAAATTTCCCTAGCTATACCCCAGCCCACTCCCACTCACCAGATATCATCATTCATCATTTCAATTCATCACGTAGAGTCGCAGACAACCAAACACGCACTCAGTTCATCACTTCATCTTCATCACTCACTGATACTAAACTCTGTCACTCACACACCACTTGCCCTGAGGATGAAGACGAGGCAGGACGACGGATCCTCTCGCAGATCTGAGGATAAATCAGGGTTGGATCCTCTCTTAGATCTGAGGACAGAGATGAGGCAGGACGACAGAAAAAACCAATGGCGATGGCAAAAGGAAATCCCATATCGAAGTAAGGCGCCACCCCTTGTTTGATGTTCCCAGTCAGACTCGATGGAGACGAGTTTAGCCAAATGTCAGAAGTTGGAATGCACAGCGGAAAGCGGAGCTCAGGAGTTGAAACGCAAAGGCGACAACTGGGCTGGGACAGCCAACCCGCAACGACAACAAAGAAGCTAAATTTGTTGATTTCGCTTGATGTGTCATATATGACGTGGATTGCTTTATTTCTAGCTGCTAGTTATTTCCCAAACTTGAGGCATGTTGTTTTCTACATCAATTTTATTGGGCAATCTTGTTATTCCTTGTTCTTCACTACTTCTTCAATATAAATTACATACTCAATTAGTACAAATCCGGTTCATTAGGAAGAAGAAATGAGATTATTAGACATTAAGCAAATGTGTTCCCTTTTTTTTTCATATTAGATTTTTATAAATGGGTTCGGGGTAACCCGGTTAGCCCACCCATTTATGTGCTAACCCGTTTACACAGGTTTATATGGGTTAAAGTACGGGTATGGGCTAGCCCGTACCCATATAAAGTTAAATGGGTGGGCTATGGGTTTAGGCACGGACTGCCCAACCTGCCTATTGCTCTCCCCTATATATACTAGCTAAGTCTTTTGTTTAGTAGAGTGTTTGGGAAACACTCAAATTGTGGTTTCAGAAGCTATTTTCCGTAAGTCGAGATAAAACTTCTTTCACGTACTTACTTCGTAAATCGTAAAAGCTAATCCAAACATACATTAGATCATAAGTAGCCTTATCTTTGAATTTTTGTTCAAGGTAAGAGGAGTAAATGATAAAATATTTTAAAAACAATTTACTTAATATATAGCTGAGAATTGAAAACTCAAATTACTTATTTAAGAGATAATTACTACTCTTAGCCATGTCAATCTGAGTTGGTTTTGTAAAAAATATTATTGATAATACGTAACTTTCAATGCATGTAGGACATGTGGTGGCAATTTTATCAAAACACTACAAACAGTAACAAAAATTTATCAAAATGTTATAGGATGGGAAGTATTTTATCAAAATGCTACACCAGAATTTTTTTTTTTTAAATTGTTCACCTGAAGAATGAGTTCAGAGTTTAACAATTTTTTTTAAATAAAAATTGAAATTGTTCAAGAGAAATACGATTTTAGTGCTGTAGAGCTTTTATTCAGTGGAAATTATTAGTAAATGCCCAATCATTAATTTCTCCTGCTTTTTTCTCTTTCCTTATTAGTTTTAGAGAAGATTACAATTGGTAACCCATCCCTTAAATTTTTTTTATTTCCTACAAAATATCAAAAAATATGAATAGATTTTATAGAAATATTACTACTCTTTATCATGGTTATTAAATTTAAAGGAGGTACATAAAATAAATTAAATAAATGTAATATTTATAGATACAATTTAATGCATCCAAAATCTAAGCTTATTTAATCATAAAATATGTAATTTTCAATTTCTATCTTCACAACATGCAATATTATATTTAAAAATCAAAGTAAACTCCGCATCTAGCTCTATATTTAAGGCCCTGGGTAGTATATCATTTTCTTTTAATATGTTATGTTTTGACGTTAGAAATTGACAATTGCATATTTTATGATAAAATAAGTTTAGATTTTGGATATATTAGACAATATCTATAAATATTATATTTATTTATTTTATTTTATGTATTTCCTTTAAATTTAATTACCATAATAAAGAGTAGGAATGTTTCTATAAAATGTACTTTTTTAATATTTTGTAGGAAATAAAAAGAAAAATTGAAAAACATTTTATTGAAGGGATGGGTATCATTTGTAATTTGCTCTAAAACTTAGAAGGAAAGAGAATTTATTGACTATTTGCATAACCAAAATTCATGTGAATTTTTATTCATATTGGTATGATTAATGAGTTAGTGGCTCATAACATTAGTCAGAAGTTATCAACCTCCTGAAAAGACAAAAAATGTGCTTCTAACTTGGAACTTGGAATATACATAATGCTTCAAACATATAACAACAATAACCTTATAAATCACCTAATCTCACGTTAAATTCTCAACATCAAAATATAACATATTAAAAGAAATTGATATACTTGCTAGGGTCTTAAATATAGAGCTGGATGCAAAGCTTACTTAGATTCTTAAATATAATATTGCACGTTGTGAAGATAGGAATTGGTAATTGCATATTTTATGATTAAATAAGTTTAGATTTTGGATGCATTAAATCATATCTATAAATATTATGTTTATTTAATTTACTTTATGTATTTCCTTTAAATTTAATAACCATGATAAAGAGTAGTAATCTTTCTATAAAATCTATTTATAGTTTTTTTATATTTTGTAGGAAATAAAAATTATTTTAAGGGATGGGTTACCAATTATAATTTTCTCTAAAACTAGTAAGAAAAGAGAATAAGTCGAAGAAATTAATTGTTAGATATTTACTAGTAATTTTGACTAAAAAAAGTTATGCAGCACTAAAATTGTTCTTCTATTAAACGATTTCATTTTTTTTTTATTTTAAAAAAACTGTCAGACTCTAAACTCTTTTTTGGAGTGAACGACTTCTTTAAAAATTTAAAATCGTTCTTTAGAAGAGTGATTTTTGGTGTCGTATTTTGATTAATATTTCCTTTAGTAAATTTTTTTACTGTTTGTAGTGTTTTGATAAAATTAGCACATGTGGTTGATTAAGATTTTTTTTTTTTTTTTATGGAATAAAAAGTTGGATGGAAAAAATCAAATAAAAATAAGAATAAACAATGTTTGGTATATTTATCTTTCCAAATAATATTTGAAAAAATTGAAATAAGATAGAAAACGACAAGAACAAAGTTTAATGCATAAATTAATTTGATTATTTTTTTGATACATTTTTGTTTATTTTTTCAATAAAGCAACTTATAAAAATATTTATAAATCAGTCGACGTGACGGTTTGGTCTGAACTCAAATATTTATGAGATTGGACATGAGTCAATTTGTTACTCAACTCATGTTGCCCCGTATTACACCTTTAACTCTGTCTTACCAAAGTTAAATCACTTATTTAAAAATAATCAAAGTTAAGTCTTTATTTGGGATAATTTATTTTTGATTTATAAATGTTTATAAATTATGATTTACGGTATACGAAATGAATATGTGAAAAGAGTTTTATTTCGACTTACGTAATAAACACTTCTTGTTTGAATTAGAGATTAGAATGCTTAAAAGCAGATTTTCAATCGTGATTTATAGTATACGAGATATGTATGTGAGAGAAGTTATGTTTCGATTTACATGAAAAACAGTTTATAAACAATCTAATATCTAAAACAAACATACCGTTATTACCCAAAAATAAACTATCACAAACTCCCCCATCACAAAAATTATACAAAAATAAAATAAGTTTTACATAACCGAACAATTTTTCACTTAGTTTATGTGTAGGAAAAATTTTGAAAAGGAATTTTTAAAATATTAAAGGATAAAAAAGTGCTCCAAAATTTATAATATCATAAAGGTGTGAGAATCTGATTTATTACATCTCTTTAATATTTTGAATATTCGAAACATTTTTATGTCTTTTATCATTTTAAAAGCTTTTTTTAAGGAATTTTCCCTTATCTATATACCACACTCCATTTGAAAACAGGTAAATTCTTGCTGTCCAAAGAAACAAGTGAATTATTATTTGAATGTTCCCCTTCAACATTAGCGGGGTTACATTTGTGAGCTTTTACTGCAATTCAATTCAAACAGTAATGGGAGATCTCATGCATTGAATGCTTCACCAGATACGATACTCGTTTCCCAAATAAAACTGCAGCGCCTCTTCTGCCCCCACACCTCTCCCCGCCGATTTACGCCATTCCCAATCCCTCAAGAAAACAGAAACTCTTTCGCTTTGGGCCCTGAGCCCCTCCTTTCAATCCCCCCTCTGCAAATATCTATCTCTGTATGTATGCCTTTCACCTTCCATTTCCTTCTCCAGTATAATAAGATTTGCGATTTTTCTTCCTTCTTCTGCTCCCTTCCATTCTATCTTTTTTTCTCCAATTAGCACTCACACTTCATAACTAGGCTGATCTCTTTTGCTTCTCTTCTTACGCTTTACCCTTTTTTTCCCTTTCCCGGGCTTCTTTCCGGAAAATAGAATTCTATTTTCGTACTTGCTCCTTTTCATCTCTACCCACTTTCCCGTTTCTTCTTTGGAGTGGGCTTCTTGTTGTTGTTGTTGTTGTTAAATCGCCCATATTTGTTTCGTTTTTTGTGGTCCTTTCCTTCTGCCTTGCTTCCACCGTATTTGATTTTTTCCTCATTCTGTGCTGTGAAGTTCGTAAAGCAGAGAATTGTTTCTCAGCTTTAGTTTCTGCGAGTTTTCTTGAACCGTAAGAACCGGAACGAACTGTTTTCTCTTTCCTCTGTGAAATTCATTTATGGTGTTTGTTGGGCATTCGTTTTCTTTTCTGCGAATTCAATCAACTTCTGTCTTGTTACTTATAGGTTTCACTAATTTCCTTTTCGATTTTTGTTTTCCAGTGGTGTGAGTTATTAATTTTTTTTTCTTCGCTGGGAATTCTGCGATGATGCTGATAGTAATGATGAAAAGGTGTATAGTATTATTCTGTTTCGGGGGCGTTTGTTTAAATGCCTGAGCAGAAGTGATAGGCAATAAACAAAAGTAAAATGATTTGGATCTTATTTTTTGCGTCCCCATTCTTTTCTTTTGTTTTTGTTTTTTAGTCGCCAATGATGCATTTGATCTTCTAAAGCAACAAAATGGCCGTTGAAAAGTCGTTCATATTTTTTATGTTCGGTTGCTATTTGTTTCTTCACATCGCTTAACTCTGCATTATTTTCTCTTTAACCCAAGTTGAATCTGGACTGTGCAGGGGTAAAATTTAAAGATAACGTCTTCCATTTCCCCAGAAAGCCAAGCGAAACGGCCTCTACCTCCAGTCTTACTGGTGCTGATTTGACGTTCTCTGTGGAAGACGAAGACATGATGCTATTTGTGTTGTGGAATCTTTGGCAATTACTATCGATAGTGGAGCCAACTAGCTGGATCCAAAGTTCAGCCATTTCTTCTTTTTAAGTTGTTTCTTTCTAATATTTTGACTTGTTGATTTGAAGGCACAATCGCATTCTAGTGTCCTAGACTAGAAGGCCTTCTGTGGCTTGTGTCTTTTAAATCTCATGGTAAACAGTGCTGTGAATCTTCTGAAGTTGAAGAAAGCCTTGAAATACATCAAATTTGTGGCCTCTTAGCTTGGAACTGCAACTTCTGGCTTTCTCAACCAAAAGGGTATCTGATTGTTCACAGATTTGCCACTATTTCTGTGATCGTTTTACTGAAGCACTCGTATTCGGGACAGAAAAAAGCTAGATTCTGAGAAAATTTAAAGTGGGTTTAAGCGCGACTCTAAAGGTTTTCTTCTTATTGGCATGATGGTGATAAATGTGCTAGTGGCAGATATTGAAGGTGTTGTTTAACAATATAAGAACGTATGCTTTCATAGTTATTCATAACTAAACTCTTAGAACAAGACATTTTGCTTGCTTTTGGGGATTATTTGTGCTCATGAATCGAGAACAGAAGCGAGGGAAGCAAGAAAAGGATTCTGATAACGCTGAGAAGGTCATTGTTGCCGTTAAGGCATCGAAGGAAATCCCGAAGACTGCTCTTGTCTGGTCTCTAACTCATGTTGTTCAACCTGGGGATTGTATTATTTTGTTAGTGGTTTTGCCTCCACAAAGCTCAGGTAATTCTATCTTTCTCTCCATTTAAATTGTTTTACAGGTGAGTTTGATGCCTCTATTACATAAGACATGCCTCTGAATTTGATTAGTGTTGCTGACAAGTAATTGAACCTTGCCTATGCTTTTCATATGTGCAAATAACATTTACTCCGTGAAAATGCAGGTAGAAGGTTATGGGTTTTTCCAAGATTTGCTGGTGACTGCGCCGGCGGTAACAAGAAGTCTCCTTCTGGAACAACTTCAGAGAAGAAGTGTGATATCAGTGATTCTTGTTCCCAGATGATCCTTCGGCTTCATGATGTCTATGATGCTAATAAGGTTAGTAGTGGCCTTGATATACGGAAACCTCTTGCATATTAAATGTTGGTGGCTTACCTCTCTTGTATAAATTTTTTAAACAGATAAATGTCAAGATTCAAACTGTATCTGGTTCTCCGATTGGAGGAGTAGCTGCAGAGGCGAAGAAAGTCCAGGCTAATTGGGTTATCTTAGACAAGTAATCGTCTTTCCCCCCTTCCTTATAGATATATTTTTAATATTTTTTAATAGATATTTTCTGTTCAGAAAGGCATGCTATTGTAACTACAAAACATAATCATGAATTAATTCCCTCTTTCCAGTTTACTATGTTGTTGATATGAGATTTTTATTATGTTTGTTTATGCTGTTTGGCTTGATGCTTATTTTGCAGAGATCTCAAACATGAGGAAAAACGATGCATGGAAGGATTGCAATGCAACATTGTAGCTATGAAGCGATCTCAACCAAAAGTTCTCCGTTTAAATTTGGTTGGATCACAAAAGAAGGATCTTGAAGAAGCCAGTCCATTGCCTTCTGAGAAAGAAATGCCTGGAAAACAAGCTGAACAGAAGAACGAATCTTTAAACTCCATAAAAGCACCTGTTGTCACCCCAACTAGCAGCCCGGAGCAAGAGACACCATTTACTGCAACTGAAGCTGGTACCTCATCAGTTTCAAGCTCAGATCCTGCGACCTCGCCATTTTTTGTCCCAGAGATCAATGGTGAGTTAAGGAAAGAGGAGACAATTAAGGAAAATGAAGAACTTGATGATACTAATTCGGACACAGACAGTGAAAATATGTCCACATCCTCAGCAAGCTTGAGATTCCAGCCTTGGATCTCAGAAACGCTTCTTCATCAACGATCATCTCAATGTGCAGAAGAAAGATCTGAGAGATCTCATAATAAGCCTCAAACATCTACTACCAGAGCCTTGCTTGAAAAGCTCTCAAGGCTTGAGATAGATTCTGGATTTGAAATTTCAAACTATAGAAGTGAATTGGATTTCAGTGGAAATGTACGAGATGCAGTAGCGTTATCCAGGAATGCTCCTCCTGGTCCGCCTCCATTATGTTCTATATGCCAACACAAGGCACCAGTTTTCGGAAAACCCCCAAGGTGGTTTAGCTATGCTGAGTTGGAGCTTGCTACTGGGGGTTTTTCACAAGCCAACTTCTTGGCAGAAGGAGGATTTGGATCTGTTCACAGAGGGGTTCTATCAGATGGGCAAGTCATTGCTGTCAAGCAGCATAAATTGGCAAGTTCTCAGGGTGATCATGAGTTTTGCTCAGAGGTAGAAGTCTTGAGCTGTGCTCAGCATCGAAATGTTGTTATGCTGATTGGGTTTTGTATAGAGGATAAAAGAAGGCTACTGGTTTATGAGTATATATGCAATGGATCACTAGATTCTCATTTATATGGTAAGTTCTTGTCCTATACCACATGCTGTCAAGGAAGAATACATGCTTTTATTGGCTTGAACTTGTTTAATTCATTGATGAGCGTGCAGTATCTATGTAGTCCATCGGTTAATGAGTTTTTTTGTGCTTATTATAATGATAATTGACCGTCTCATAATTAAGTAACCAATTGGGAAGTGAGATTAGATTTGCTAAATCCATGCTGGGATAGTACATAACAATTATACCTAAACAAATGGATGTAGCATGATCTTTTTTATTCTTAATTAGTGCAGACATGCAGGTACTTAGATAGTCTGGTTCTATTATGATAAACGCCCTGCTGATTTATTATATGTGAATGTGACCATTTTTCATTCTTTGATAATTGATCTAGTACCTTGGAAATTTTCAGGGAGGCAACGGGATGTATTAGAGTGGTCTGCAAGGCAAAAAATTGCTGTTGGAGCTGCTCGAGGGCTGCGATATCTTCATGAAGAGTGCAGAGTGGGTTGCATTATCCACCGGGACATGCGGCCAAACAATATTCTCATCACCCATGATTTTGAACCATTGGTATTGGATCCTTTGACTCCTTTCTTTGTATGATGCGTAACTGGAAATAAAAGCCATCATTACTCCATAATTATGTTTTCACGGACTGCTAATTTTTTCTTTATTCATTATTTCATTGGGTTGAGTAATCATAGATTATCTAACATTTTAAGAATTTTCTATAGAATAAAATGTCCTGGATTATCAGAGCAACCTTTAGATTGTGTACCATAAAATATAAGCCATGTTCTGAGGTACATCAATTTATGTCTCACTTCTAAGTTCTAACAGTATTGTATTTTTTGTTTTTTAAATTCTCCAAGGTTGGTGATTTTGGACTGGCAAGGTGGCAGCCTGATGGAGACACTGAAGTGGAAACTAGAGTCATTGGAACGTTTGGGTATGTGTTGTAAACTTGTAATATTCCTTAATTATTTTCAATGCAACCATGAACTTGAAACCAATCTGTGTGGCTGCTATTTTAGGTATTTGGCTCCAGAATATGCGCAAAGTGGCCAAATCACTGAAAAGGCTGATGTTTATTCCTTTGGAGTGGTATTAGTGGAGCTCGTTACCGGGCGAAAAGCTGTGGATCTCAATCGACCTAAAGGGCAGCAGTGTCTTACTGAATGGGTAAGCTGACATTATTATTTACGTTTTCATTATTGATTTGGAGGTTTATTAACTTAATATACACTGGGCATTCCTAAGAATCTCTCACTGTTTGAAATATTGTCAATGAGAAACATGACAGTGGTTAACGAAGGAAAGACAATAAGTATATTGTATTGTTTATGTCTAGCCTTCAGTAAATGTGAGCTTTTGGATATTAAACAGGCGCGACCACTATTAAAGGAATGTGCCATTGAGGAACTGATTGATCCAAGGCTGGGAAATTGCTATTCGGAAAATGAGGTCTATTGTATGCTGCATGCTGCTTCATTATGCATACGGCGAGATCCTCATTCTAGACCTCGCATGTCACAGGTAAAGAAAAACTTTTATCATAACTTTGTAGAAATAGGATGTGGATGGAGGTTAATTAATCAGACAATTTCCATGGCTCCCTGAACTTAATTTAACTAGTTGACCGTTGTAGTCTAATTTTTGAAGTCAGTGGGGTATAATCTGTTATCCTCTATCTCAGCCTGTCTTAATCAATGTCTCTCCTTATTTCCAAAAGGAGAAGATTTAGGTGAAGTTCATTTATTTGCCAGTAACCAATATTATTTATGGCTTTAAATGATTCTCCTGTGTCATAATTCTGCTGGAAAATCTCATGGAAGACACCTAAAAGCTGCATTCAAATTTTTTTCCCTTCCAAGATTGGTCCCCTCTCTCCTTTTTTGCCAAAACTGACATGGATAGAGAACGGAAAGTTTTTAACACCAAGTTCATTGCAATTATGAAGACTTGCCTGTGTTTGACATCACTTATTTTTGGACAAAAAGTCTGTCACATACTTATCTCATATACCTTACATCATACATCACGATTTATAAGCACTTATAAGTCAAAATAAGCTATCCCAAACGAGTACTAAGAGTTGAGTTGTGTGAACTGGCTGGTAGCTACATTTAAATTTGACATGACTAGAAATTCAGTTATTACACCTCTGAATGAGCATATATGTAAGACAAGTTTATATATTTTAAAATATTCATCCTTCATGTCACTTCAAATTCAGACCTCTCTGGTTTGCTCTTCTAACTTCTTTTGCATGCCTATGTGACCTTGTTCAAGGTTCTCCGAATGCTGGAGGGTGACGTGGTCATGGAGACAAATTACTTAACTGCCGGTTATGATGCTGGGAACAGGAGTGGTCGGATCTGGGCAGAGCAGCAGATGCAGCATCATTACAGTGGTCCCCTGCTGGAAGAGCCCCTGGAATCTTCATTCAGTGGAAAGCTTTCTCTGGAGAAATACAGGTCTGCTTACTGGGAAAGAGACAAAGCCTAGGCGAACTTCCATGTGAAAGATGGTGATGTATGTAGAGAGTAGAGGCTCACATTTTGAAAAACTTCATGATCACATGCTTTTAAAAAGCTTGAATTTGGCGGGTTGGTCTTCCCATTGCTCTGCTATGCCATAATCTTTTTTAGCATCTGTGTATAAAAATAGGGGAAGAGAACGTAGGTTAGGAGATAATATATACCGATGCTCTTGAAATTCTTTATGGAAGTTATTGCCTTATGGCCTTTGTTTAAATGGCTTGCTCGACCCAAAGTGGTTCGATGCTTTTTTGACAATCTTGCAGTGATTTTATGTGCTAGCATTGAATGTGGATGCATGTAGCAAGAAAATGTCCTATGAACCTTCATTCATAAAACACTGATAGAGCTTATATGCTTTTGTGATGTGTTTAGTTTGGGTTAATACCGTTCTTATCGTTGGATTGAATTTTGGTTTTTTTTTTTTGGGTAAAGATTGGGCATTATGCTAGCTGTTTCATTTATCAACCAAAACAACCTCGTGGGTAAACAACACCCACTTGATCACTATACAGATATGGTACCACCTCAAGTGGTGGGTTATCACAATATACTACGTTGTTATCACAATTATAACTATGATCAGCTAACCAATCCGCTACTGCATTACCTTCCCTAAGTGTATGAGAGAAACAAACCTGCATATTCCTTCTTCTCCGTCTTAAACACGAGCTAAGTATCTTGTTATTTGACTTACCTTGAATCCAAGCCTCCTGTATTAAGTGAATCGCTGATGTCGAATCTCCCTCTACTATAATTCTGGGAATGCCCAACTCCTGCGCCAACATCAAGCCATGAAACGCTCCCCAGAGTTCAGCTGTAATCGCATCGCATAACAATCTATTACGCCAATTCCAAATCATCCTGCAACAAACAACAAAAATGGTGGCATACTCCTCTCTACTACTTAGATTATCCAAAAACCAAATAGAAATGGGCACAGTTAAAAATTGAGAGCATATCTTTGTTGCACCTAGCACCTCCCATATCATACGAGATTCAGGGCAGCTTCTCAAGACATGGTCATAGTCTTCCACCCCAACACTGCACCTACCACAATTTGGCACTCCCCCGAGGATTCTGGATCTGCGTAAAGCTGTCAATAACCTATCTTGCATTGCCAACCATAAAAAGACCTGGATTCTTCTAGTGACCTTCACCTTCCACACATGTTTCCAAATCTCTTCCCTGACCCCATCTACAACCCCTCGCCTTCTTTGATACAATTGGGCTACTGAAAAATCACCCCCTCTACCTCCTTTCCATACCACCCTATCCTTTCCATCCTCGGCACAAGGAGAAGGAACTGCTTTAATTAATTGCAAGATACCATGCGGAAGCTTTTCTTCCAACCAGGGCCAATCCCACTCCCCATCCCTACCCACAATCTGTTGCACCATCAGTTCCTCATCAATAACATGTTCAGAGTCCACACAATGCTCTACTAATCTCCCACTACTTCCTAACCACCTATCCATCCAGAATTTGGTACTTCCTCCATCTCGCACCTCCCATCCCACCTCTTTGGTAATGTTAGGCCAAATCTCTACCACATTCTTCCAGAACAAGGAGTCATGGTTCTTCACTCTACATTCTACAAACAAATCGGCTCCTCCTCCATATTTTGCTTTTAGAACTCTAGCACATAACCCTTCAGGCTTGGCCAACATATTCCAACCAATTTTGCCCAACAATGCTGCATTCATTTCCTTCATTCTTCTTATACCCACCCCTCCTTCCTCCTTAGGTCTACATTACCCCTCCCAACTGACTGCATGCAACTTCTTCTTTCCCTCTTCTGATCCCCAAATGAAATTCCTCTGTAGCTTCTCTATCTCATTACACACCCCAGATGGTCTTGGTCTTTATAGTTTCAAACTATTGGTTTTTTTCCTTATTTTTTATTTATAAAAACTTGATCTGAGTTTAAGTACATGGAGTAAAATCAAACTTTTGTTAAAAATATAAGGATTAGTTATTAAATTCATATCAAATCTTTATGAAATTATTGGGATTAAAACGATCAATTATAAGAAGTACTCTCGTAATAGGTATTAATCCTACTATTTATTTTCAAATTAAATGTTTGTGGGAATCTAAACACACGGTGGAGATGGTGATAGAAGCTGTAGGCATTAATTGTGATTTTGGGGGGAAGAAGAAATGTCAGGGTTTTTGAAATTTGAAAGATGGAGAGATAAAATCTTGGCCGATGATGACAAGAAGCCTGAGAAGTTCAGAATTTAATTACTCCAAACATTTATTAATAGGAAATGTCAAATGTCGTATCTTCACATGTTTTGGCATTTTTTTTGACTCAAGACAAAATCCTATTTTTCCCCTTATCCCCAAAAACCCTGTCTTTTCTTCCCCCTTGTCTCTCTCTGACCCAGAAATTAGTGGCATCTGTTCTGTGTTTTCAAAATTTGATAACAACCTATTGCTGGTTTTTGTGTTGCATGGGGGGTTTTATACTCCATCCGTGACTACACGTGAGATCCCATTTTTTGAACGAGTTTGCCTCTTTTTATAAGTTCTTATTTGAGATAGTATGAATAATATGTGTTTTTTTTTACCCATTTTGCTCTTAGTTAATTTCATAATTAAAATGTTGACTTATTCCCTGTATCCTCTCTCTTTCCCTTTTGTTCTCTTACAAATTTTTTTTTTTTGAATAATACAGTGAATATCAATTCATTCCCATACATTTTTTTTTTCATAATGATCTTATTGTTTCTCTCTTATTTATAAATAAAGGCATTTTTGGAAGGAAAATTATATTTTCTACATATTTATTACTTTAAACGTATTTTATCTACTTTCTATGAACTCATAATTTGGTTACAAGAACCTTATATAGTGCTTTTGAGATAAGTTATATTTCCTCATGCACTAAAGCTCGTTCATTTGAGATAAGTTCAAATTTTTTTATCTTATTTGATTCTATTTATAAGACACTTATAATATGTTTTGCACAGATCAAATCAAGAAAAACTTTAAATTTCATTAATTTTGCCATAAAATTAACACATTTCTAACCTTATCCCTAGTTGATATATATTAACAATTATAATACTCCATAAGAACAAAGTCAATATAATAATATATAAAGGTATAATTATACATTGTATAAAAATTTTTTTCTCTGTCTTATAAATAGGACAAAAAAAACTTTCTCTCTTCCTTATAAGTAGTATCAGAGGACTCCTCCAACACATTTGTAAAGAACAAAATACTTCATTTGGTAGAGGGCATTGACATTTTCAGTTTTTCACTAATTCACATGAATTAAAGAACATGTTACTTATTTTGATAACAAAATTTCAACTTTACTCATATAAATGAGGTTTTGAAGGAGATGACATAATACAAAGAGACACATTAAGCAATAATTACAGGGGCAAAATTGTCAAATCAGCATTGATGATTCTCAAAGTGACTTATATTATAGATTAAAGGCACCCTATAATATAAACTCGAAGGAGTGATACTTTTACACAGTCCAAAGAAATAGTTAAAATTAATAAATGATATATGTCGAATATTTAATTTTCTTTTTCAAAATGCCCTTGTTAAAATTCGTTGAAAAACATTAATACTCCATTCAGTCCTAAATATAGAAATTAGTTTGGATGGTTTGTCTTGATCTTAAATATTAGATTATAATCCATTTTGTTTACTAAGTTTGTATTGATGATATATATTTTTTGAGGGGGGTGTTTAAGGGAGTTTCTAAAGCAGTATCTTTTTCTTACCCCTAATTCACAAAATAATTTTACACCTTTGTCGTGTTTTTTTTCAATTGAGTTCTGTTTGTAAATTTGTCTACTCTATGACTGACTAAGGAAAGTAATCACACACACACACACACACTTCATATTCAAGATTAAGAGTTTTAGAAACTCCATAAAGTCACACATCCAATTTAAGAAAACTCAAAATAAAGAGAAAACAAGTAACTTGAAAAAGTCTTTAAACCATTGCAAAATCTAGGGTTGCATCGTATTTTCTTACACGCTAACCAGAATTTATTTATTATTACTAAAGAACACAGCGTGAAAGTGGACAATAAACTATAAACTATAAACTATAAAGGGTCTAATCTCTTTCTTCCATTTCATATCGCCGTTTTCGCAAGTTGACCTTCAAAGAAACTTCAACTCCTCATAACAAGTCAAATTCATATTTCTTTCACCAAAAGGCTTAAAAAAAGCGTAGAAGTGATAACCAAGTTCATATTTTAAGAAAGTCATAATTTACTTCTTTAAGTTATAACCTAATTACAATACTATTACATAAATATGTTTCAATATAATTTTTTTTAAAATTGAATTATAAAAAAGTGAAATTTGGGTTTAAGTTATCTATAATATAAGCTACTTATTTGATTCAATAGTACTGAGTACTGACAGGCTGCTAATATTAGATTAAGATGAAGTTACGCAAATTAGGAATCCATGACATTGTGTAATTTACCTTTAACTGAAACTAGTTTTAAAATTAAGCCTTGAAGTAAAGAGATAGTTTTTACTCAACCATGTGAAGCTATCTTAAATGGCGTAGATTCAAGATTCAAATTTTTTCCATGTATATATATAACAAAGTTGCTTTATTGTTTTACAAAGGTAGATGACATTATATATATATATATATATATAGGGATTTGAATCCTCCCAAGAGTTTGGAGTAATAAATTATCACGCTGTTACTGTCGTGTGAATGTGTCTCCAATAGACTTGGTCTAATAGCAAAACAATAAAATCTGCAGTTTCTCGATTGACCAGGATATTACAGAGAAAACACTAGACCAGGTCATACATATAGTTTAATCTTATTAAGCAAGCAAAACTATGTTCTGGGTTTCAAGAGATTTGAACTTGAAGCAAAAAAATTGAAATGGGACAGACTTGAAGATTGAGGCCAGCAATGTCCACAAGATTTTCCAAACTGCTCAATGTTCTGTTCGTTCCATTGCATCCTAAGATTCCCTTTGCTTCTTCTGCAACACCAAACTCACCTACCTTTATATATATAGGAGCTTATTTGCATTACCAGTAATGATAGCTTACACTTCCTCTTGGTCAAAACAAAACTGATCGCTCTATCTCTGGTGCATTTTTGAGGTCAAGGAAATGGAGACAAAACATGAGCTCCTCCATGGAACAATTGAAGCCACCGTCTTCAATGCTACTCCCTATGCCCCTGCATTTCCCTTCAATGTAAGCCCCTGATAATACATACTACTACCTCTTATCCTTAATATAAGAGCTATTTCACTTATTGAGGTAGATTAAAGAAGTTAGTTATTTGTAATAAATATATGTTAGTCTTCCTAAAATGTCATCTTTTATTATCATTACCCTTAGATAAAAACTCCTTAATGTGTGCAATTAAGAGGGATACTTTGGAAAAAAACTATAAATTTAGGAGTTAAAAGTGGATTGAGGTCTTACGCTTAGGACCAAATCCAATCCCTAGTTAGTTCTTATATTTAGGACTGGAGATAGTATCAAGGAAACATGTACTAATCACTCCTTTATGTCATTTGCACACACTAGTTCAACTGATAATGGGATTAAACTTCCCTCAACTGTCACCTTTCAAGATTATATTCTGTCCCTTACTATACTAATTCTAATTCATCTGGAAACATCAAATGATAGAATTTCATGAAACATCTCCGTGTAACAGGGTAATGGGCTAAAAGGTTTAAATCTTGCAGATTCATAATTGAAGAACATGCTTTCCTATTTTCAAAGTACTCTTAGTCCAATGAGGCTAGTTATGTATTCCTCTACTTATCATTACATAATTGCATTGGCTATTATGTCAAATTCTTGTAGTTTCAACTGTTATCCGACGTTTTTCTGAATTATATTATCAGGCCTCCTAACACATGTGTCTTTTCTGAGACTCAAACTCAAGACCCAAAGAGATCTAGTTGGATTTTACACCGCTAGACCAACTCTATAATGATGAAATTCTAATAGCGATTTCTGCAAACTCTTACAAGTCTTTGTTATTTTGTCAGTGTATCCATGCAAAAGGGAAACCGGCATATGTGACCATCAAGCTAGGAAACAAGAACGTAGCAGAGACAAGTCAAGAACGAGATCGCGTGTGGAATCAAACCTTTCAGATTCAATGTGCTCACCCGGCAGATTCAATCATCATCATAACATTGAAAACATCATGCTCCGTATTGGGGAGATTCCATATTCAGGCTCACAAGTTACTGAAGGAAGAGAGTTTAATCAATGGTTTCTTCCCTCTCCACATGGAAAATGGAAAACCGAATCATCAACTCAAATTAAGGTTTCTATTGTGGTTCAAACCAGCAGGGCTTGAACCAAGTTGGGAAAAGCTTCTGAGGAATGGGGAGTTTCATGGCTTAAGGGATGCTTCGTTTCCACAAAGGTCTAATTGTGAGGTTAAACTGTACCATGATGCTCACCATTCTTTTACTTATCAACCTCCTTTTGATCATTGTGGAGCTCCAAGAAGGCTATGGGAAGATGTGTATAAAGCTATTGAGAGTGCAAAGTACTTGGTTTATATTGCAGGATGGTCCTTCAATCCTCAGATGGTTCTGGTAGACATTATTCCTTGTTCCAAAATTACTTTTCTTTTCTTTCTCTCTCTTTTGGTCAAGTTATGTTCTTAGTCTTCACAATTTCAATAAACTTTTACCTTATGTTTGGATGGAGAGAAAAGTGAGGGAAAAATAGGGAGAGGGGATACTAGGAAGGAAAACTTTCAAAAATGGTAAAAAAAAGTTTACTATTTTTAGAAGTTTTCTCTCTTATTTTTCTTTCCCCCTTTTTTTTTATCTCCATCCAAACATAGGGTTAGTTCCGTCTATATGGTTTAGTAGTTTACAATTGGATTCCTCTAATTCCAATTTATTGTTACTTCAGTTCATTAAAGTATTACTTCTTTCCATCTTAAATATAATATCTAATTGGCTTTTTTAAAGAGATTAAGGAAGTTAAAGAAATTACTTTAAAGTTTGTACTTTTATCATTTTTCTCCAAACTAATTTGCTTCACTTATAAAGTGATATATAATTTAATGATATACAACATATGTTATGATTAAGTAATTTATTTAGCTTCATTAATTTTTACAAAAAAGTTAACTAAGTCTTATATTAAGGACTAGAGGGAGCATTAAATTTTATCATATGTCTTCCAAATTCTCAAATATACATGATTTACGTTAAGAATAAGAGTAAGATAGATAATGACATGAACTATACTCAGAAGTCAGAAGTATGACATGTGATGCCATCCATATCAAAGTGTCTCTCAAGTGAGTTAATACGAATGGAAGGGGTTAAATTAAAAATTAAATTTTTCTTTGGCCATAAACTAAATTAAAATTAGAATCTGAACAGAATAGGAATAATCAATAGAGTAATCTACCCCCATTTTCCATTCTCCATGCAATTTTAGAAATCTATATGCTTTTTGAGCAGGTCAGAGATCCAGAAACAGAAATCCAACATGCAAGAGGAATAAAGCTTGGAGAGCTGTTAAAAAGGAAAGCAGAAGAAGGAGTAGCAGTGAGAGTTATGGTTTGGGATGATGAAACATCTTTGCCATTTATAAAGAACAAAGGTACGATGAATACACATGATGAGGATGCTTTTGCATTCTTCAGACACACAAAAGTTATATGCAGAAAGTGTCCAAGATTACACCATAAGTTCCCCACATTGTTCAGTCACCACCAGAAGACTATAACTGTTGATGCCAAAGCACCGACGAAATCTGTGAATGATAGAGAAATTATGAGCTTCATTGGTGGGTTAGATCTGTGTGATGGCAGATACGACACGGAGCAGCATTCGTTGTTTCAAACGCTAAACAGCGAATCACATTGCAATGATTTCTATCAGAAAAATATTGCAGGAGCTAGCCTTAATAAAGGAGGGCCAAGATCACCTTGGCATGATGCTCATGCTTGTGTTATAGGTGGTGCTGCTTGGGATGTGTTGACAAATTTTGAGCAAAGATGGACAAAGCAATGTGATCCTTCCCTTTTAGTCTCTGCAAGTTCCCTAGCAAACCTCATGCCCCCAACATTGTCAAGCATACCTAGTGAGAGCAATTGGAAAGTTCAAGTGTATAGATCAATTGACCATATATCTGCTTACCAATTGTTCAGAAAACTCACTGTGGAAAGGAGCATCCATGATGCTTATGTCGAAGCAATCAGGCGAGCCGATAGGTTTATATACGTAGAAAACCAGTATTTCATAGGGGGATGCCATTTTTGGGACAAAGAGAAGCATAGTGGATGCAGAAATTTGATACCTATTGAGATAGCACTTAAAGTGGTGAATAAGATTAAAGCAAAGGAGAGATTTGCAGTGTATGTTGTGATTCCAATGTGGCCAGAAGGAATACCAGAAAGTGAAACAGTTGAGGATATTTTGCATTGGACAAGAGAAACTATTGCAATGATGTATAGGTTGATTGGAGAAGCAATACAAGAAAGTGGGGAAGCAGGGCACCCAAGAGATTATTTGAATTTCTTTTGTTTAGCAAATAGGGAAAAGAAGGAAGAAGGAGAGTACATGCCACCACATTGTCCTCATCCTGAAACACAATATTGGAATGCCCAAAAGAGTAGAAGGTTCATGGTGTATGTCCACTCCAAACTCATGATAGGTATGCAAGATTAGCCTTGTATTTAGATTACTAACTTCTTTTCATTCCGAAAGTTCTTTCTTTCTTTCTTTCTGTTTTTTAAATAGATTTGAAGAAAATGGCCAATTTTCACTGAGTGAATCCGAGTTTAGATGTTAAACCAAAAGGCTAGCGGAACGAAACTTTAGATTTTTGTATTTTTTGGTGAATAAATCCAATCAATGGAGGACTAAACACAAACCGAAACTTCATCTTGCATTTGAAACGCATTTTGCTTGCTTTAATCCCAAAACGTGTGCAAATCTATTAGAGCTTAAGATTTGTTCTTGTCGGATTCTATGAAATTTGTGTAAATACCTTATTGAAGTTCATTCATCACACATTTACCCATTTCTAAAGCTCAGAGAAGTAATAAGATTTGACCACCTTTTCCATTGTTATTTGCAGTGGACGACATGTACTTGTTGATAGGGTCAGCCAATGTGAACCAGAGATCCATGGATGGCGAAAGAGACACAGAGATAGCCATAGGATGTTACCAACCACAAGATGTGGATTCCAACAACCAAGCCATGAATCGTGGCGAGATTCATACATACAGGATGTCACTGTGGTACGAGCACAGTAGGTGTGGAGAGGAAAGGTTGATGCTGGAGCCAGAGAGTTTGGAATGTGTTCGGAAAATGCGATCAATCGGAGATCAAATGTGGGAAATCTACAGCGGCGAAGAAATTGTGGACATGGAAGGCATTCATCTAGTTAGCTACCCTTTGAAGGTGACGCAACAAGGTTTGGTATTAGATGTGAAAGAGAGTGATGGTTGTTTTCCTGATACACAATGCCCAGTGAAAGGCAAGAGATCCAAGGTGTTGCCTCCTATGTCCACTACTTAGCCACACAAGGCATAGGCTTGAAACATTATAATTCAAAAAATCGGTTTTTTATTTGAGTCACGCATTATTTTATTTTTATTTATTTAAAGATTGTAAATTAACTCTCACACTCATGTACCCTTGTGTTGGGTGTTACTATAATCACGGGTTTTGATGGATAATCGACCGTATTTAACAATAAAGCAATGTCAATCCTTCAGTATCAACTCAATGACTCTTTATATTATATATCAATACTCAACAAGACGGCATTTTTTATCCGTGTGAATTGACATTTTGGTCAATTTGACTGTCCATGGCCTAAACACCTCATTTTAAACTTTCAAGAATATTCTCACCTCAAGCCCCGTTAATGCAAAGCATAAACAGAAATTGGTGACATGCCAAGAGTGAAGCAACTGCCACTAAACAAGATGCAATGAAACACTTATCCTATGGATGGGAAGAAAATCAAGGAGGGAAGAATACTATGAGGAAAAGCTCCCCAAAATAGTAATCATCTAGTCTTAATGCAAGATTTACTTTGTAATTCAATTTAAACTACAAAGTTGGTCTTTTTGACCAAAAACAAAGTTGGTCTCACGCTAAGAACCAGAGAAAGTAACGTTTTTTCATTATTTTTGAAAGTTTTTTTCCTCAGTATCGCCACCTTCTTATTTTTCTCTAACATTTTCATCCATCCAAACAGAGTATTAAAAATTCTAAGCAGCTACAATATCACGTGATCTATTGTGACATACTCCCTCCGATCCTTTTTATACAGAACTTTTATCCTTATTATGCAAAACGAATTGACGGTTAAAATTAATTAAAAACAATATGTCAAAAATGTCATATTTCTTTCAAATATGCTCTTATTTATGAAAAAAGTATATGAGAGAAAATGAGTAACAAATATGAGAGTGAGTATAAAATATGAAAGAAAATATATAATAAATAAGTAAATAAAAGAGAATTAGTAGTGAATGGAGGATAATTAATATAAAAATGTGTATTTAATAGAGGTCGAAAGGAAAAAAGTAATTCAAATTTTGAGACATATGGCGAAAATTGCTTATAAAAAGAACCTACTCCAGGAGAGAGAGAGTTGCTTATAAAAAAAACCGGAGGGAGTACATGTTTAGCAACAATCAAACATTTTACGGCCACATTAGCCTTGAGCTAAGGCATGTCAACTATTTCTGTTGATGAGCTTATCGCATGAATGATATATTTTAGTATTCTTTGGAATACCAAAATATGATTCACGTTCCATCCTGCATCAATGACTGAAATGTTCAGCCCAGAGCAGGCTTCTCCCTGCAACAATCAGAAGGCTAATTGAAATCCAACAGAAGATTTGTTCAAACCATCCAGTCTTGGACAGGGTTACCAGTCTCCCCATCTGCATCCATAATAATAAACTTAATATTAGATTCAAATAAATAGCAAGCGACTCGAATATGCAGACAAATTACCGAGGAAAGATTCATAACAAGTATCATAAGCAAAAGACAATTGAAAGGGCATAATCTGTGATGTCATATAACACAACAATAGCAGGATAAAAAATACAGCATAAATAAATATATAGGGGCCCAGTTCAATGATGTGAAACAGCCTTATGTTATGATGATGAGAAGTTAAGCACTAAACAAGCAAACTACAAAAAGACTCCTATTTTCTTTGATACCATGTAATGAACCACTTCATCCCAAAATCTTAAGCTGTAAGGTAAAAATCCACAATAGGTTTCATTAATATCTTCAACAATCTCCAAATCTCCAGCATCCAATGCAAAAAATATTGAGTATCCCAGTAACTTCTGAAGATTCACATGCGGTCATTCACCTCTGAGGTTGATAAAAGAAATGTGTGCATCCACATGATCTGGTGTAGGTGGAAATCAGATTAAAATCATCACCAGTGACAATAACCTTTGCTTTTAGTGGGAAACTGACTGTTCATGTTGATACTCTAAACCCCAAACAACAAAACTTGTTCAAGAGAAACAAGCCTTATCTTACCATGTGGAATTGGCTAGATGAATTGAATGATATTATTATGCTCTAGCAACAACTAACTCTTTAGAAATATCATTCATGAAGAAATCAGATTTGATAACTTCCTTGAGCATCCTTCTTGGTCTCCCTTATCCTACTAAGTGAAGTCAGCTTCATCATAACACAATACTATTATGCTCAATCAATAACTAATTCTACAGAAATATCTTTCATGAAGAGATCACATTTGAAAACTTCCTTGAGCATCCTTTTTGGTCTCCCTTTCCATCTCCTTATTAGTCATGTGACTTTCTTTGCACATGTTCAAACCGCTTTAATCAATTTAGGTTTGAATCAGCAAAATTATTAATGGTTGCATTTTGACCTAAAACATTTCCAGCCCTAGGTTCATGTCCTTCATCGAAGTCTAAACGCTACTATGCAAGTCTGAGAAAAACAGTAACAACCGGTGGATTTTGCTAGAAACGAGTTTAGTCATTTAATCAGCATAATTTTCAGGCTTCGACTGCCAAAGCTCCAAGGAAACTAGGACGTTGCAAAATCCAGAAACAACAAACCATATTAAATGATTTCATAGTTCACCGTGGATTGTCACCTGCACTAACTAAGATCTACACCTCTTGCTAATACTAAAAGGCTAATTAAGAGGCTGGTATGTAGGAACAACT
This sequence comes from Inga laurina, assembly GCA_963855925.1. Lineage (NCBI taxonomy): Eukaryota > Viridiplantae > Streptophyta > Magnoliopsida > Fabales > Fabaceae > Inga > Inga laurina. The sequence continues at coordinate 60,498,078 of OY979705.1, forward strand.
TATGAGGAAGGTCTCATCCTACAACTCTTCAGCTAGCTCCAAGAATACAGAATAAAACCATAATACATAGGAGCTCTTTCACATTCTCCACAGCCACTGATACCATCCAATTACTTCTATGGCTTTCCATTCCAAAGTGGGATATGCAATTGAAAATAATTACAATAATAACATAATGCAAACAGAAGGACCATTATGTGGACTATCAGAGTTCACCACCAATACCGTATAATCTAAAATTTGTGCCAATTAACAAGAGGAAGGTCAATCTTCTCCAGTACTGGAAGGATAATCAATAAGAATCCCAAAAGACTAATTTGAATATCTTATTTCAGAAAGTGACTTGTCTTAAAAACACCAAAAAAATGGAAAATTAATTAAGAACCATAGATAGGCTACTATCCCTACGATCTTCCCAGTATCACAAAAAAGTAAGGCAATCTCATAGCAAGAAATGGAGGGGGAAAAGTCACCACTTTGGATTATATAATTTAATATATCAAATAAATTATAATATTGATCCAATTAAATTAGGATTTGAAATTCCTTGCTATTCTTCTACACTAATGTTTCCAGTTAGATGACATGATACAAATGCCAAGATGATCTAATACTACATCTCAATTTAGACGAGCAACAATAAAATTTCAAATGCAGTTACTAAACCTTACATGATGATATTCAGCATGATCACGCAAAGCACGGCTCCATATTCGTCAAATCATTCTGACCCCGATGCGGAATACTTCCCCATGAGCTTCATATTAGCCGCAAGTCTTCAGATTATTCCACAATCCTTTCTTTCAATATTTCATGACAATACAAGCACCATAAGGAAAACTTGCATATCACGTAGGAGAAACAACAACACTAACAATTGTTTCCTTCCAAGATTAAAGTGGCCATGAAATTGATAATATGGCCCTTAATTTTTAGTTTCAGCGAGAGATGTCTACTTTCACCAACATCACATCCTACCTTCACCATCAAATCAAATAATTTGTGGTCGACTTTGAATATACAGGTCGGTGTAGGACAACTTGCAAAACCTTTAAGACCTATCACCTTGGCAGTTAAAACATACCAGTTCCAATAACTCAGCTCCCCAAGCAAAAGTCTGATATTATTCAACAATTTGCAGCTGCTAATATCTAAGTAAATAATCGGATTTTGTGTGAAAACCAAACAGTGGCCCATGACACTTCTAAATCTGTAATAGGAAATGGGGCCAGAAGCATGGTCGGAGGAAGGTTACCACAAGCCCAGCAATCAGAGCTGGTTGGTCAGCTGGAATTGATGAGTTGGATCCTGGCAAAGCTACTGACATGGCAAGGGCTGAGTAAGGCGTATTCTAGGACAGTGTGCAGCAGAAGGAGATGAAGGAAGCTACTGTTTTGGGCATGGAGAGGACCTGACCCCTCAAAAGTAAGGAGATTCCTTCTCTTCAATGAAGCTCCTTATTTTATTTCCCTTATCTCCTTGACTTTTCAAAATCTGGCTTAGCATTAGATTGGTATGATTTTGTCACTATTTGCTCTTATAACCCGTTGAATAGAGCTGTAACACAATCCATCATTCAGATATAATCCAGACAATTTCCAGGTCTCATCAGCAGATAACATAAGGAGCAAAATATGCTTATACATGTCAACCTAAACACTCCAGCTGAAAATGCTGAGTTGGATGCTGACCAAGCTACTGACATGGCAAGGGCTGAGTATGATGTCTCCAGGACTGTGCAGCAGTAGATGAAGGAAGCAACTGTTTTGGGCATGGAGAAGACTGAACTCTCTAAAGTATGGAGATTCCTTCATTTTGCGCTTTATTTTACTTCCCTCATCTCCTTGACTTTTCAAAACCTGGGTTAGCACTAGATTGGTCCAATTTTGTCAATATTTGCTCTTATAACCCATTGAACAGAACTGAAATACAATCTATTATTCAAATATACAGAGTACAGGCAATTTCCAGGTCTCATCAGCGGATTTAAAAAGGAGCAAAAGATGCTTATAAATGTCAACCTACACACTCCCAAGATCACAACGAACATTTTCCCCAGAAGAAGGATCCAAGAAAGTCCCATAAATCATAACTCCTCCTCAAGAAGCCAGCAACTTCATCTCCGAGAAAGGGACATCTCATTTGCACAGCCAGGAAGTTGTCGGTAATAAAAGTGACTCACAAATTGATATTCCCATTTCTCAATAACTTGTAAGTAGATTGTTTGCCTTCTCAGTTGCATGATTTCACTGACTACTGCCAAATGAAAGCTTCCACACCACCAACATCAGCATTCAGATGTTTGGCCAATCTAGTTTTGAAGTTGTTACACATATATTTAACTATCAACCTAACCTAAAGGAAAAATACACTCTGCTTTCTGGCAAAACGCAACTTTTTGTACAGCTTCCATTACTAAATCAGCAAGAAATACATAAATGATTAATCCTTTAAAGACTTCTGGATAGTGGTAACTTCAGTACCAGATTTCCATGTACCAAATGCTAGACTAAAGCGAAAATCACTTGTTCATAATCCTTAACATGGAATGTATTAAACAACATAACTCATTTAAATGTGTGGCTGGGTTTTCAAACTACACAGTCTACTAATGTTTGAGAATGGGATACTTGTTGCACAGTGAACTTCAGCCCAAACGATTCAGCACATGGGAGTTAAAAAACCTAAACAAGGCCTTCCAGGTTCCAATTCAACTGATAGAAAAGATGACTTTACAGAGCACAAAGACTTAAATTCATAATTGATATAACAGTAAGCAGAAGGAAAACCATCGATATAACGGTAGGAAGAAGGAAAACTATCGATCAATAAAACATAAGAGTCAGATTTCAATCATAGATATAAACTAAGACATATTGCAGCAACAGAATGCCAGCAACAAAAGTAAAGCAACACTAAGTCTAAAACCTCATATATGTCGTTTAGGACTAATAATATATCCAGATGATTGACCGTTGATGCTGCAAGCAAGCAGAGAGCAGCTTCAGGATTCTCTCAGAATCAGATGTTCCCATAAACAAAGGAAGTGCCTTTGTTCATTCCAACAGCAATTACTTACATCTCAACGGCGAGATGTGTGAGGCTTCTCGCGTCCTCCCCCTGAAGTAGGAACTCGTCCATACAGAGAATTTTTCTCTGCACCACCCTAGACAGCAGCACACAAAAATAAATGAAACCCAAAAAATTTGAGAAAATCTAAATTTTTAATTATACGGCAGATCATACCATATGAGCGCCATATCCATCTGCATATGGAACTGGTAAATCCAAGCCACCATATCTTGTACCATAAGGCCCACCTTGAAAATGATGAAGCAAGACAAGAAAAAGCCCACGATTTACAATAGAGCAACAATAAACACTTACATTAGAAGTCTAATTGATAATAATTATTTTAATATTCAGCACGTTATTCAGGGCTTCAATCTAGGTGGATATATGTATCCTTTCAGGTCTTCAAATTGAAAGAGTTTACTTTCCAGTTATTCATCACATGTTGTTCAATCCAAAATCCAACTTAATCATATTCCGATAAACAGTATTGCTAAACAGTTAACCAACTAAAGAGACACAATGATGATATATCTCAGAAGGACCATCAAGTTCTGCAGAGGAATGAACACAGCACAATAAGCATCTCATACCTGCGTTCCAGTGTCTACCTTCAGCAATAGTAAGCTCAGCCCGTAATTTCTCCACGTCCCGGGACAGAGAAACCATATTTTTCTCCATTGCCTGTCTCTGTTCCACCAACTCTGCATTTGCTTTCTTTTCATAGTCAACCATGGTTCTAGAAAATTTAAAAGAAAAGTTATCATTTTAACGCAGTTTTGCAGAATTGCACGTCGCAAAAGAGATTAAATATTAAAAAAGAAAACTTCATTAGTAATTAAACCAAGCACCTAGTGCGCATAAGCTCTTGATGCAGGCCTTCAATCTCGGCCCTCATCATGGGAATTTGTTTATTATCAGCTTGTAACCTTGAAAGATCTTGGGTGAGTGTCTGAACTTTCCCTGAAAGCTCTTGTCTAAGATTATTAAGTTTCTGAGCTTCAGCTCGCAATTGGGCAGTCTCCTTCTTCAAAGGCTCATTTGCACGAAGCTCAGATTCCAACTCCAGTCCCTTCTCAATAAATTCCCTCGAACGCAGCTCTTGCTCTGAACGAAGGTCAACAATGGCAAGATTCATCCGATGAATCTCCTCCTTTGCAGCTGCAAGCTCCCGCTGCAAAGCCATTCGATCCTCAGCGAACCTCCGATTATCCGCTCTCAACCTCTGGATTTCTGCGTGCTGAATTTCAAGTTCTTCTTCCAAAATAGCTGGATGAGGAGGCAAACGCGGGCGTTGCATCGGTGGTTCACGAAGAAAAGGGCCTTCAGGCAAATATCCTCGCCGGTCACGTACGGCTTCTCTCTCTCTCTGACCACGGCTACGTTTAGCCATTTTAAGTTACCTAAAAAGATAAACACAGATACAAGACTGTATTGAATAACTGATTATTGAACACTGAAACCATGGTAAAAGTTTGAAACAAGATGAAAGTTTGCAGCAAAGCGAGATGAGACACATAAAGGAGAAGACTGCGAAACGTATACATAAAGGGAAATTAAAAATGAAATAAAACGGGAAACCCTCACAGAAAGACGTAAAAAGGAGCTTCAGAAATTACAGAACAAGCAAAGAACGGAAGTAGAATAACAAGTTTTTCATCGGTGAGAAAAATATGAAGAATATTGAACCTTCTGACTATTTTATCCGAAGAACGGAGGGTCCAACAGGAAAACGAGGACCTGAGGGTTATCGCAGCGGAAAGCAGAGTTATGGAAGGAAACCGTTGCAAAAAGGAGGATCGATGAAATCAAACTTGGTGCACCCACCAGGCCATCTTCCCTAACCTTGGAATCTTGGATCAGCGGCGTAGGGTTTTACGATGTCGTTTATTAGATTTGGTATTTTGGTCACGAAAATTCACAGAAAAACCAAAGGAATGGGCAACATTGGTATAACTGAAAGGAAGCTTTGGTTTTTGACTTCTCTGATGTTAGGTTTAGAGTTATTTTCAAATATGTATTTTATGATTTATTAAGGTCTCGTTTAAGCATTTTATCCTTATGCAACTATAAATTTTGGTTGCTTGAATATTATTTTATCTTTTTAAAAAAGTAAAAATTAGGAAAAAAGATAGAAAAATACCATTTGAACTTCAAAATCCTGCTGACAAGAATGGTAATGAGATTGAAGACACAAATCTTTGTCAATGGACTAATTTAGGATTTTGAAGTTCAAGTGGTATTTTTCTATCTTTTTCCTTAAAAATTATCCTTAAAGGAATTTTTCTTGGAAGTTCAACAAAATCCCACAAAAACAACATAATTTATAACATGTTCTAAGCGATTATGGAATTTCAGTAAATTTTTTAGAATGAAATTAAAATTTCGGAAAAAGACACAAAAATATCACTTAAATTTTAAAATTCTAAATTAGTCTTATTATCTATAAGAGTATAGGTATTAATTATAAGAGTAGAACAAATAACAACTTATTTTAGTAAAAAATCACTAACTTGGAATTATAGAATCCAAGCCGTATTTTCTTATCTTTTTCCCTTAAAATGTTTTGCCACAAAGAGTGAAATTAAAATTGTTTTAATAATAAATTACCAGAATGCATTTCCTTTATTTTTTTTTTCATAAAAAAAGTCAATCCAATGGTGGACCTTGAAATGGCAAAGGAGGGGTTTGAAGTTTGAACCCATATCTCTCGCTCACAAAAAGATTATGACCACCATGCCATGAAATTAAACTATTTAATTATAGAGTGCAAGAATTTATATATGCAATAAACTAAGCTTTCTAGCTTACATGCTAACCTGATATGATAGAAAAATTGCAAGGGTACACATTTAAGCAACGAACGATAACAAAATAATAAGTGTTAATTATGTTCATAAAAAATTTATAAGTGTTAATTTACATTATGAGAGCTTTAAATAGAAAACTTTAAGTGTTCATGATTTGAACTTACAAGTACGTATATGTATTATAACAGCTAATCATAGCAAAATAGAAATGTCCATATGAAAATTTATATTATTAGAGCTTCTGTTTTAAAAAAATTACAAGAATTCGCTGAATTTACAAATGTGCATACAATACACATAAACTTACAATAACAATACAACAAGTGTGTGTCTATATATATATATATGAAAATTTACAAATCATAGCAACTTTTTGATAGAAAAGCTTATCAAAAAGCTTACAAGTGTTCATAGATAAATTTACAAACATTTTAACAGCTACCCATAGTAAAAGAACAAGTGTAGAAATAAAAATTTACAAATCATACTATAAGAGCTTCTAATAGAGTAATTTACATGTATTGAGAAGTGAATTTATAAATACAGACACACATTTTAACAACTACTCCCTCCGGTCCTAAATATAGGATAAGATTTGTAGTGCAAATTGTACTACAAACTTTGTCCTATATTTAGGACCGGAGGTAGTATATAATTTCATCAAGAGCTTGTTATAGTATTTTCAACTATGGTGTTATCTGTTTTTCTCTAAAACAATGACAGTCCCTCAAATGACATTGAAATTGGAAACATACCCCAAATTTTTAGTTCATCGTTATACTGGATAATTTATTTGGTGAACTATCAATTATAAAATCGTTTAATATAGTTTGTTGTTTCTGGATTTTGCAAACTTCTTGTTTAGCATTGGCAGTTGAAACTTGGTAGAAACTCTACTTTTTTTAAAAATTATTCTTCCACGTCAATAGATGATTGCAATGTTTTGAAACTCAGACCAGCTGGTCCGGCCCAAGAACTGGACATGGAACTCGTCCGGTTCAGTAATTAACAAAAAAAAAAAAAATCAATTTTTTAAAATTTTCTTTAGAATTTTTTATTAATAAACCTAAAATATTCAATTTTTCATCAGTATGACCCCAATTTGATCCATAAACCTTTGACCTAATACCCGACCAATCCTGTGACCGGTTTGATTTCGGAACCTTGGATGATTGTTTCCATTAAAGTTCCTCCAGGTGGTTGTTGTTTTTTCTCATCTTTGCATTTGCAACATTCAGGCCTTGATAAACCAAGGACCCAAAATGTTTTAGGTCAAAATGTAAACGTCATTAGTTTAGTCATTTATCATCAAAATATATATTTTTTGGTTCACTAATGTTTCAATATTTTGTGGGACTGGTTGAAAATTATGTTATATTTGCGAGATTTTATAAAAATTCTCTTTTTTTGTTGCTATATTTAATAATTTAATTTGACCTTTATGAGATTTTTTTTGGCCTTTCTCTAATCATGCCAGCTCTTGAACTTGGGCCTGGTAGTTTAAAAGCATGGAGGTAAATCACAAAGGTCCAAGGTAGTTGGCGGATATTAAATTTTAAATGCCCAAATTTTGGGTATGATTTATGTATATTTTTAAAACACCCATGAATATTATAATTCATGAAGTATTAATAGTTTATATTTTTACAAGTCTTGATAAGAAATTAGTTAATAATAGAAAAGTTATATTTGGATTGCAATGATACAACTAATCCGAGTTGAATTGGGAAGGATTATAATAGTGGCAAAGCTCTTTTAACAAAGTATTTAACATGGACTGAGTTAGCATGTGAGAGAAAACCAAATGAATCAACCAAAAAAAAAAGGGTTTGAACTTCAATCAATGCCATTTAAGATTTACAATAGTGAAATAGTTGAACAATAGTTAAGTCAATAAATTTATCCTTAATTGATAATTTTTTTCAAATTTACCTTTCTTCAAATAATGTGATTTAATTTTTCCAACTTTAAACCTCAATCAGTAATAAGAGTTAAATTTTAGAAAAGTTAATCAGTGAGGCTGTTAAGAACTTATATTTGAGATCAAAAATTGCTGGTAGAAGATGCCCAATATGATAGGGACCCTACTAGACGTAATGCAACTTGTTTATGATATTCCTAAGCCTTCAAAATCAATCCTTGAGCAAAATATTCTCATCACAGGGAATATTGGATCTGTGGGGGTGATGAGATGACACCCAATTAATAATGAAGAATTAAACCTCATGTTATATGAGGTTTTATTGCTATCTTTGTAAACCAAATATATTTTAAAATCTTACAAGATCTTAAGTAAATATACTTCTAGTTGAGGCCATAAGATATACTCTCTCTCGTGCTTAATAGAGGACATATTTGAGGAGTTGCTATTGGTTCTAAATATAAGATACACCCTCCGGTCCTTGATATAAGGTATATTTGAGGAGTTGATCTTGGTCCTAATTATAAAACATAATTTTCATATTTATCAATTTTTTCCTAATTTACCCCTGTTGATGTTCCCTCAACAATAATCAAGGAGGAGAGGGAATGAGAGAATTAAGGAAGATGACTAGGGTGTTTTAGAAAATACATGTCATATTAACTAACCTACTTAATCTAATTGATTAGATAAACATGTTTTAGGACTAGAGGAGTATATTTTTCATATTTATCAATCTTTTCCTAATTTACCCCCTATTGATGCTCCATCAACAATAATCAAGTAGGAGAGGGAATAAGAGAATATATATATGTCATATTAACTAACTTAACTAACTTTTTTAATCTAATTAAATTAGATAAATATCTTATATTAAAGATTGGAGGAAGTAAAAGTATTCAAAAGGGCACTATGACTGATTTGTTTTGGTTATCTGATCCAAAATTGCGATTAGCACCTGTCTGTAAACAATCCCATTAGTGATCCATAATAATGCCAGCCAGTGTATGTTATGGGACCCTAAAACTCAAACTAATATTGTCCATACCCTCTTAACTCACCACCTTACGTCTCCTCCAAAGACAGAAAGAAAAACAGAGTAAAAACAAAGGACAAAAGGTATGGTAAAAAGTAAAGGCCTAGAAGAGGAATCTAAGTGATTTGTCCTTCAAAAAAAAAAAAAAAAGTTCAGTCCTTTATTGTCTACATCTGCCAAATAGATCCAATATAATGCACACGTGTTTACATTTGGCAAACTCTTCTTTGCCCCCTACCACCTTTCTCTCTTTTCTTCTTCTCAGCATGACTTTGTTCATTATGCCTTATTTGGTCCGCAAAAAGCAGCTCGATCCAGCTTCACTTTCTTTACCCATATTGGCATTCTCCTTTCCATTCTTACTGTGGGGAAGTTCACTATTGTGTCTTCTTCTGCTGACCATCTGCAGCAAAATATGCATGTGAAACACAAATCCTAAGATACATGTCTCTGATAATTATAAAGTGGCATTGATCAGCAGAGTTTTTTTTTCTTTTTTCGGCCCTTAAAATGTTTAGGACAAACTAATTAATCTGAGCAAAGAATTGATTCAGTCTTCTCAAAGTGCATGTTATGAAAAGGGAGACAACAAAAAGATCACCAGAGATATGGAGATAGGATTGCATATTATGAAGGCCAAGCTAAGCTAACCCCTAGGGCCTAGATATTCTTGTTCAATTTGTGAAGACATATCTTCATATATAGAGGCACATGCGTAAAACTTCAAATCCTACAAATAATATTTTGGAGGATCATGATGTCTGACTCATCTGTCAATTCAAGTTAATCATGATTAGAAAAGAATATTAATCTTACTTTAAAAGTGGATTTGATAAATTTGCACATATATGTTAGTAACCAATATCAATATCAAACAAAAAATCATAAAATGTACATTATGCAGTGATTATCAGTCCAGCTCATATATCAAATTCCGTACATTACATTACCTACTTAATAAATTGAAATTGTTATTTGGATATGATTACTTTTGAGCCATTCTCATCATTAACAAGAAGACAAACACTTAAAAGGGCCCAAGACTAGCAAACAACTCTTAAGCTTTTTTAGCAAAATTTGATAGATCAGATTAGAATTAGATCATCTTTCTAATCAGCTTTTTTAGGACAAACAAAGACACACACACATATAGAGGAGTTACCTGAATCGAGTAACAAGGTGGTGGAGAAAGATGGAAGCTTCCAGCCTGGACAGGTCAAGACCAGGACAAAGCCTTAGTCCGCCACCAAATGGAGTGAAACTGGTATTGGTCATGTCCTTGTTCTGTTATATATAAAAAATCTCCAAATTCAATCACTTAATACAAATTTATGAAAAGAAACCAAATAAATGAAGAGAATATATAGGATGTTGTTGTCTTACTTGCCATCTCCATGGATTAAACTGGTGAGGATGATCGTAGTTAGTGTCATCTAGATGAACTGATCTAAAATATGTAAAAACACACCATCCTTTTGGTATTGAAATCCCTTTTACTTCAACATCTTTCATGGCCTTTCTGAATACTCCCATTATAATATTCCCCATCCTCAAAGTTTCTGTAATAACCTGTACAAATTGAACCCAAAAAAAAAAAAAAGGTTCAGATAGTATGTGTGGTGTTTTCTTATTCAGTTTTTCTTTTTGCAGTAAATTATTCAACAAGAAACCAAGTCCTTACTGTTTGAGTAAATGGTAATGACATGTAATCTTTCCAACTTAAAGGCTCCCCATTCTGATCTTTGAGTCTCTTAAGTTCCATATTTTCCTCCTGTGATGATAAGAGGTTCATCAAAAAATAAAGTAAAACTAGTCATAAGGAAATTAGTTTCATGACTTTTGTATAACCACATGTGGTCTGTGATATGCGAACACAAACATTTCATAAGCATTGACAAATGGGAAGCAAAAAAATCCACGTGGGATTGCAAGGCAAATTTATTCTACATTGGAAATATAACATTCTTATGTGAGATTTACATGAACCTTGGTTTGTGCAATCTCATAAGCTAGCTTTTAGAATGTAATTATCCAAAGGGTTAATAACATTGTTGGTCCTTATCGTTAGATTAAATTTTCGTTTTGGTCCCTATAGTTTCAAATCAATGGTTTTGATCCCAATAGTTTCATAAGGACTTGGTCTGAGTTTAACAGTTGGTTATTATACTTTTAACGAGTTTTGGTTTCAATCCCTATACTTCAAACTATGTTCTTATTAAATTATAGGGATCAAAACCAAAATTGGATGAAACTGTAAGGACAAAAAATGGTACTAACCCTTATCCACAAAGCTCTGAACATGAGAAAATGACAAATAATGTTCAAGAAATGGCATATATATATAAATATATATACCGTTAATTGTTGGAGAGCAAGAGGAGATTCTGATAGGTACTTGATAGCTAAAGCAACAAGAACAGGAACAGAGTCTTCTCCTGGAATCATCATATCAATTACATTATCTGCTATCAATTTATCACAATGCCCACTGGCATCCTTCAGTAGCAAATCCACTACATCTTTTGGATCCTTATAGAGCCCTCTTTCTCTCTTTTCTTGGATAATTTTCTGCACTATTTTCATCATTTTCTTTTTGGCCTGATGAAACCAAAATCAAATTAAAGTCACTACTAATAATTATATATATAGGCTTTTGACTAGGATAAAATAACGAAATCAATTAAGTTTTTTTTATTTTTTTTTTACTTTGTTGACTTGCCTGTAGAGAATGATGAAGCCTAGTCCCTGGTAGGCTTATAGGTAGAGATATGAATCCAGAGATGAATTCTTGATAATGTTTCCTTAGAAGATCCATTTCTTTTCCTGGATCTAGACTAATCAATGTCTTGACTAGTAATTGAAAGGCAATCTGCAAATTTAAAAAAAAATAGAAAAAGAGTGTAAAACTCATAATTGTGGTTCTCATTTTCAGGGCAGTATAATTTATTAAAAATGATTATGGACCCCATTAGTAATCAAAAAAGGATAACTTTCTCTTTTTTCCATGTTCAAGCTATGGGATCTTGGAACTTAGGTACAAGCCAGAGACAACTCAAACAACAATAATTACTCTAAGAACAATATAAAACATAAAGATTGAGTCAGAGATAGCGAGAGGAATATTTCATCATGCAGCTTTGGGAAAAACTCGTGCATGTTCGACAAAAAACAAGAAAGACATACATAAGTAATTAATTAATTAGTATAAATATAAACCATACTAACAAACCAATTATAGTGAATGATGTGACAGATTTCACTACACTCTCTAAAAGATTATGTTTACCATGGATCTATAAACTATCCCAACAAACCAATTATAGTCAACAATTTTAAAAACAACACATAATTAAACGGGAGAATTTTAGTTAGTCTCAATATGGATGGAACTTTATTTCAGTTAACCTCTAAAAAATTAAACATGGATAACAAGTGGATTGTTAACTTAGCATATTTGGTCAACTAACGGTTAAAATTAACTGAGATAACAATAAGGGCAAAATTGCTCATTTTTTTACATTTTCGGGGCAAAATTACCCCATCGGTGACAACTTCTGGAGTAAAATTGTCTCCTAACCCTTTTATCTTTTATGTGTCAAAAATCACTTTTTTCCACCTCAAGAGACAAAATTTCTCTCATATATTCATCTTGTGAAGCACAAAATCATTTAAAATAAGTTAACCCAAACACACGGTTAAGATTCACAGAAAGTTGTCGTGTTTGATATAACTTAAAGAAGTTTTTTTTATGATACATAACTTTGCATTCATGATATCAAAGCATATGCTACAAAGTATCATAGTAATATACACACACATCCTGTAGAAGGTAAGACAGACTCCAATAACATTCTTGGTCTTAGTAATGATTTTGGTATGGGACCGTTTGATAAGTTTACAAAGTATAGGAAAGCTGCTTGAATGGTCAACTTGGTGCTGTCGGAGGACGAAGGTCATGGCATCTCAGAGTGCCAACAGTTGCAAAGAAGATTAAGAAATGGAGAGTGATAGATAAATCTCTATCTTAATTATTTGGTATACAATCATTAATTAAAATTTGAAAAAGTTAGAGCTTCCCTTAAATAAGGGTAGTATATATAACCTTCTTTCTTTCTTCCTCTCTTTTCATTTCCCTCAAAATTATATTGCTCCAGCATATCAAACAAGACCTTTGTGAAGTTTTTAATTCAAATAGATTCTAAATATTGTGTTTACCTCTTCCTTAAAATTATATTCAAATCCGATCCTTTTTTCAAAAATCACCATAAGTTCATACTTCAAAAATAAGAAGAATTATTATGAGATTCCAAGAAAATAATTTAATTATCAGAAAAGTTTCTATGATAAGTGAGCAGCATAAACATGCTTTCTTTACCATTACATGCTTCTCAGTTGTTTTCGTTTTTAGACATTAGGGTAATTAAACCCTTTCCTTAAGTGTCATAGTAACTCCATGAAAATATTCTGAATATAACCATACAAAAGCCCTATAGAGAGAGAGAGAGAGCTAACAGTTTTGGCGACATCCTGGATGAACACAGGGCGATCCTCGCTCCAATTAGCCATAGATTGTTGGACATAACTCTGCATTTCTGTAGTAATCTGAGACTTAAGCCTGTGAGACTTGAAAAAACCTCCAACGAGGGCATGTATTTTCCTGTGAAGCCTTCCATTGATACACAGAATCGACAGCTCTCCCATCAGCTCAGACACAGACTTGGGATAACATGGAACAAAAACTGTTGCATCACTTTGCAGTACAAATCTATTAACTTCTGCATCCGTTGAAACTATTGTTGGACTCCCAAACATGTGAGACTTAAACACCTTCCCATACCTAAAACAAAACGCAAAAGAAAAAGAAAAAGAGCATAGTGTCTTTAGATTCTTCTCTTTCTGCAAAACCTTAAGATCATAATGATGAACTTTGAAGCTATAGCCACTTTTGATTCTGACAACCCAGATGCCACAAAATAATAAAAAAAGTCAGCTCTTTGGCTGTAATATAATTAGAAACTCGGATACTGGACCCAACATGATAACATGTGCACTGTTTAGCTGCAAAACCCTAAGATCATGATGAAGTTTGAAACCACCATACTATGATCATCATTGTAATATCACATCTGCTGGGGAGGGGAATGAAAGACAGGCATGCATGTTATAAGAGTCTGAATACCTCCCTTCTTGACGCTTTTTAAAACCGAGGGGTGATAAGATTCCAAAATGAACAATATCAAGAGTAAAGTACTGAGATTTTACAATCATCATCATCTTTCAGCTACCCATATGACTTATCTATCCCTAACATGAGAGGCGTGAACATTAGACAGTATCGTCAGACCATAACTAAATGCATTGCAGCTTTTTATAGCAAGTGACCATAACAGCTAACAAACATATACTAAGCGAAGACCAATATAAGACAGTTAACATATGGATATCCATGAATCAACATATATAATGCGCGCGCGTGCATATATTATCATATGGTGTTTGTGGATACATACATACATACATACATACATACATACATACATACATACATACATACATACATACATACATACATACATATAGCTTACATGCTGCGTCGCTTGTTCATGAAGGCGTCGGGGCCAACGGTATAAGCAGAGGAAACATAATCGGCGGTTTCACCGATGAAAGGCCATCCCATAGAACCTAAGGGAAGTTGATGATTATCTCTGGACTTAAAACTTTTGAGTCTGAATCGTTTTTGGAAGAAGGTAAGGACCACAATGGACAAGAACAGAATTAAGGCTGTCACAAACACAACCCAGACGTTGTCCATTGTGTGCTGATGATGCTGTATTAGCTAGCTAGGTCTCTGCAGAAAGCCTCTATAAATACCACTTGCTAGGCATAAACACACACACACACATAATGATCAGCATATATGGGGGTCACTATGGAGCTTTCAATTGTGAAACAATGATTGTGCATGTGTGTGTACGCGTGCAAGAGAGAGAGAGGTTGTGTGAAGTATGAACTGATCTTTTTGTATGAGTGGGAGAATATATATTTATAGTATGCTTTGTGAAAAGCATACCTAACTAATGATAAGTAAGATGCTGTTTAGACCAATAAAGCAAATGTAAAACTTTCACCCGTGCAGTGTTTCCACATTTATATATATAGATAAAGCACCTTTGGCTTGAGAGCAAACGAGTTGGATTGAAGTCAATAATATCCAGCATTTTGCCGCCTTGTTTGTTTTCTTGTTTTGAGAAGATTTTTTTTTTTTTCAAAACTAAAAAAGACTTATTTGGTAATTTATTTTCAGTGAGGCTTAACAATTTTTTAGATGTTTTCTTTTTTATGTTTTTATTTCTTATTTTTTTTGTTTTGGATAAGTGAGAAACTCATTCTTTCTTTCTTTGAGGCCACCACCTGTCCACCACAAACATCAGGATGTTTGTTGCCACATGTTCTCGCTGGCCACCCTCACATCCCATTGGCGGCTACCACCATGTCACTACCGTTGACAATTGCCGGCAGCAAAATTAGCGATGAAATGAAATTCCACTACTAATGTTTGCAATTTCATCAATAATTGTCTATTTTTTTAGCGGATGGAGTTCAATGGTATCGTATGATCATATAACAATCTCATATAATAGTTAGAATAATA
The DNA here is from genome assembly GCA_963855925.1 of Inga laurina. Lineage (NCBI taxonomy): Eukaryota > Viridiplantae > Streptophyta > Magnoliopsida > Fabales > Fabaceae > Inga > Inga laurina. The sequence continues at coordinate 60,513,569 of OY979705.1, forward strand.
GTGGTTGTTGGTGCATCAATATAATAATATATTAATTATAAAGTTTGGATTTTATTGCCAAAACATGTTTTTGAAAATAATTTTATAAAACTCTTTGGAGGGAAAAATTGAAAACAAAACCAAACCAGGCGTATATTTCTGATTTCTAAATGATTTGAGAGTGTTGATGTCAATCCAATTAATAAAACTAGAATGTAGGTATTGAGTCTTATACTTTGTAGAGAGTATAAGATAAGTTATATTATTCATGATTTATAAATAATATATTTTTTCATAGTTTCCGATTATGATTAAAGATTATATGAATGAAAGACTTTTGATCTTGTTTAATAGCATAGAATTACTTTTTTAAGAGCTAATGAAGGGGTTTGCTTTCTCCAATCTAAAATGAAGGGCTTCGTGTAAAAGAAATAATTTTAACAAAATGATTAAAAGAGTTATCTTAAAAAAATTAGCACATATTTTAAAAAATAAATTACCTAACTCTTATATCTATGATGGAAAAAATAAAGTATAAAGCTTTGAACTCCCCCGCGAGGACATGATTGACACACTAGGGAGTGGAAGTTGAGAGGAATCGTGCCTTCACGTGAGATTCCGTAAATCCATCAAATATAAATATACATATAATGATGATGATCATCTTAATCTCTCAAAATCATGTGGCAATCTAATTTTCGAACTCATTTTTCATCTTTAATGAACTTTTCTCACTTCTTGGTCATAAATGTGTTATTTTTCTCATTAATGTGCTAGAAAAACCACGTGTGCCTTAATTAACAAGCCATTATAAAAACTGTTGTTTCATCATGCAAGTCTTTTTTTTTTTTTTTTGCCAGGATCATTATACAAGTCAATAGATGGTCAATATATGTGAATTTTTTTAGATGAGTCATCTAGTAACTAGAATTAAAATGATACTCCTTCTGATCCTAAATATAAGATATAGTTAAATTTTTTGGAGAAATTAAGGAAGCTAAATAAATTACTTTAAAGTATGGATGAGTATGGACTGGACTTAACTGGGTTTGACATCAACCCGAGGTCTGATCTGGAGAGGATCTTGGGTTGCACAAGGCAGCCAGTGGTCTAGTCTGATCCAGCACCAACCCGAGGTCGGGCTGGACCAGACCGGGTCTGATGGACTACCTGGACTGATCTAGGTAGTCCAAGACCTAAATTTAATATTTTTGTACTTTTGGTTTTTCACCTTCAAAGCCAAAATTTGAACCTATTAAATATAATTAGGACTACAAAAATACTTATAATAATATAAAACGTGTCACCAAAAATTAAAACATCATAAATCTATAAGAATATCCAACAACATTCAACAACAATAAGAAAAAGTTGAGAAAAAAGATTTAAACATGATAAATATAATTATGATAATAAAAATACCTATAATCATACAAAAATCATCATGAAAAATAAAAATTAATTATAAATCCTTAAAAAAAAACTCTAACAACATTAAATAAAAAATAATATCTAAATTATAAAAATATTTTTTTAAGAAATTAACCACCAGACTGGACTAGTCCAGGTGGTTTGGTCCCCTGGTCTAAAACCCAATCCAACCCGACCAGTCAGTCTGATCCAGTCTAATGCGATTTCATTATGTTGCTTATTTGAACTGAACTAGACCGGACTGGACCAGTTCGGGTTGGACCAAATTAAACTGGACCACCGGGTTTTTGCCCACCCCTACTTTAAAGTATTTTTATTTTTATTTTTTTCTCCAAATTAATTAGTTTAACTAATAAACTGATGTATAATCTAAAGATACACAATATATGATATGATTAAGTAATTTATTTAGCTTCTTTAATATCTCCAAAAAAAAGTCAACTCTATTTTATATTTAGAACCGGAGGGAATATGAGTTGTTATATTTTTATTGGACAGAGTTTAAATGACATAGTATTCCTAAAATATGTAAGTATTTCTCCTTAAAAAGTACTATCTTTTAAGGTTGATTTTTTCTTTTTATGCCGGTCTTTTAAGGTTGATTTAGTTTTAAATTAGGACTCGACCTTAAATATTTAAATAATTCCAATATTACTTAATCAATGATCTATTAAAGCTCTTTAATCTTGTGGGTATAATTTAAAAAAGAAAGAAAAGCTAGTATCTAGTAATTAGCATTCTTTGGACAAATTTGCATACCGGTTGGTTGCGACATTAAACTTTATTAAAATATTAATTCAATTAACTAATATACATTGAACTTTACATGTTCATCCCGTGAAGCTTCAAGCTCTTATCAATCAAGCAGAAGGTTACTATCTTGCATCATCACTTTGACGATGTGGGGGATCAGATGGCAATTCTCGGTCAAGGGTTCACAGTCTCCACAGGTTCCAATCCGTCAAGCTCTTTCCTTTTTTTCTCTACTTGGGTTCAAGTTTTTGGTCTTTTCCTTCTTGTTCCCGGTTTCCATCAAATTGGTCGGGTTAATTAGCTTGTACAGTGTACATCAAATTCTCCTCTTGCGTTAGCTGGAGCTCGGTTTGTTCGTTCCTCTCTGTTTCAGGCATCTAGACCTTTCCGATTGCCTACTGTCTCTTCATATGGGAAGTTTCCAACGGATCGGATTAGGGGTGCCTGATGTGTGGCCCCTGATGCGTCTGCTGTGTGGGTTAAATTCTATATAAAATAAATGACATTTTAATTTTTTATAAGCACAAAAAAGGTTGTCTTTAATTTTTTATGATTTTTCTGAGATTCAGTACTTTTTTCTAAATGGTGTAGTTTTTTTTTCTCTTTGAACACTGAATCTTTTAAAAAATCATAAAATATTAAAAACGGTTCCATTTTTTGCCTATAAAAAATCAAAACTTTACTCATTTCATATAGAATCTAATAATCCAAAGAATCACGAAAAATAAATTTGGAAAGAATCCCAAACAGCCCGCGCAGCAGAGGCGCAACAGGGGGCCTCACATCAGGCACCCCTGATCCGTTTCGAACCACGTTGGTTCACTCAGGTGGCCCATGTCTTCTAGAAGACGTGTTGCAACACCCCTATGATATATCCTGCTCAACCCTTCCCGGCTCCATCTGTGTTTTTGGCGGTTCTTGATGGCTGTGAACCTTCTTATCTATAGAAGCCGTTTGCTGATTTGTTTTTTTGTGATTTTCATGTGTGTTGTTTTCAGTTTCTATTTGCTTGTTTCTTTGTTCTGTTATTTTATTGTCTTGGACTGCTTGGTTTTGCTTTCGCTATTGATGTAATGTCGCCCGAGCTTATTGCAATCATTTTACCGTGATTGACGAAGTTTGTCTTTATATTAAAAAAATGAAAAAAAAAATTACTCAAACTGAATTTAATTCCTGCCACTACTTTATTTTAACACTACGTGCTAGCTAGACAGGCGTCAATAGTAAATGCGTAATATCAAGCAATGTGTTCGTTAGGGTTTTCTCCATTAGTCTCAACTTGGTTTTCACATTCATCATTCAGCTTCATATACGACCACTACCATAAATAGATAGAGTAAAAACATTGATCGATCAACCCAAGTGGATGGAGAACAATTGAAAGTTTGAAGCCAATCACTTGATTGATATATGATTTTTGGAATGTTTCATGTGAAGACATGTTTTGAATTTGGATATTGAACAACAACAAAAAGAGATATTGCTCATTGCCATTTCCAATTCCTGTAGTTCCTTTCAAGCCCCCTTACAAGCATTCAAAATTCAGGACAGCTTCTTCTTGGAGTGTTTGCAGAAGGCAAGATAAAGTATTAATTTTGTTTAATGGGTAGGACTCAGAACAGGCAACTGATCCCTTTGAATAAATATATATGGCATATTCTTATATTGCCTATAGTTTTATTTTACATGGAAGTTTAACCATTGAATATAAACACAAGCTGCTACACCCCAAAATTGTCTATGATCCAATCAAGTCAACTAACCTGAAGGTGGGGGAGGTGCACCTTGTCCCATTGCTTCCAATTCATGGACTCACTTTCTGCCCAACTCTCACAAGTATGGCTATAAGTTCCTTGGAAAATTTTGCATTAGCAGCTGTGAATAAAGTGTACGAAGTTCCTGTTCCATCGGCTTTGCTGTTATGACCAATACGATGAACATTGTCTTCCAAAGATCATGGTAAGTTATAGTTTATTACATATTTCACATCCTTCACATCTGCAGCATATCCCAACAACAGGAGGATCAAGATACACAGCTACTATGAGAACAGTTTTCCTTAGACAACCACAAACTGATTTCATTTTCTAGAGGTACAAAGGTCAGATTGCTAGACACATAGATAGAATTCAATGGTTTGAATTATCATTGGTGCCAGTGATGTCAGTGACAATGCATAGAGCTAGAGAGGTGAAAATATGGATTATGGAATGATGTACTTAGAACAAGAGATGAAAATATGAATTATATTCAAATATTTGATGGATTAGGGATTTGAACCCATGGTCGCTTTAATACCAAATCTTAAGAATAAAGCAGTATTAGAATAGGTCCACAAATCTTCTATGACTTAGTGGTCAACAAATGCGAACTAGATCTACCCCTCCTAGGCGTGCAACTCATCATCACCCCTCTTAAAGGAGGTTTGTGTTCAAACCTTTTGATGAAAGTAAGATTCAAATCCGCCCTGAGTCAGATACTAAACCTATCAGATAAGGTATCAGACAAAGGTCTACTAGTCTTCTATGATTGAAAATTATGTTATAAAGTTAACAATCTAGAAATTATCTTGATTAATCGTCAAACAAGTATGAAATACAAAATAATAAAATCAACTTTAATAATAATTAGTATAGAACTAGCACATTAAATCCTACATGTTTTGTGATATTATAAACAAATTGTTTTAGATCATGCTGTAGTTAAGAGTGAAATGTGCATGAGTCTGGCTTGCTTAACCTATCTGAAATTTGTATTTTGGAATTTCTCAGGTTTACTCGCAGTGACACGGGAGAAAACACAACTATTGCTCAATAATTTTAGGATAAATACAGTCAGTCTTCTGCTCAATTATAAGCACCTTCCTGCCCTCATGGCTGCACACAAAGCAAGATACATGAAATGGATTATGGAATGATGTACATAGCACGAGAGATATGAAAATGTGGATTATGTTCAACTCTTTGAGGGATTGGGAATTCAAACTTGTGCTTGCTTTGATACCAAACCTTATAAATGGAGTGGTATCATACATGAGTCCGTTAGTCTTCTTTCCTTAGTAATTCAAAAATGCTACTTTGACGCCCCCAACCTTAGGAACAAAGTGGTATCAGATACTGGTATCAAACACGGTCTACAATACTTCTTTCCTTATTTCACTTTAAGTCGTGATTTGTGTTTATCTTCTTGAACTTATTTTTCAATCCTAAAGATGTAGGACGAACTATGATATAAGTTAGGGTGTCACTTAAGTCTTATAAAGCATCACAAGAGGTAAAATAATCGGCAAGTATATTTTCTTGATTAATCATCAATCAAGTATGAAATACAAAATAATAAAATCAACTTTAATAATAATTAGTATAGAACTAGCACATTAAATCCTACATGTTTTGTAAGATTATAAACAAATTGTTTTGGATCATGCTGTAGTTAAGAGTGAAATGTGCATAAGTCTGGCTTGCTTAACCTATCTAAAATTTGTATTTTGGAATTTCTCAGGTTTACTTGCAGTGACACGGGAGAAAACACAATTGTTGCTCAATAATTTTAGGATAAATACAGTCAGTCTTCTGCTCAATTATAAGCACCTTCCTGCCCTTATGGCTGTACACAAAGCAAGATACATAAAATGGATTATGGAATGATGTACATAGGACGAGAGATATGAAAATATGGATTATGTTCAAATCTTTGAGGGATTGGGAATTCAAACTTGTGCTTGCTTTGATACCAAACCTTATAAATGGAGTGGCATGATACATGAGTCCATTAGTCTTCTTTCCTTAGTAATTCAAACATGCTACTTTGACGCCCCCAACCTTAGGAATAAAGTGGTATCAGATACTGGTATCAGACACGGTCTACAATACTTCTTTCCTTATTTCACTTTAAGTCGTAATTTGTGTTTATCTTCTTGAACTTATTTTTCAATTCTAAAGATGTAGGACGATCTATGATATAAGTTTGGGTGTCACTTATCATATATGTAGGACAATCTATGATCTGTGACAAAAATGCCGATGACATATCATATATGTTTAAAGTCTCTAATGATGAAATTTTCATACGAATCACAATTGAGGCCCCCTTTGCTTCTCTGATCTTTTAAAACCTTTTGGGCCTTTAATACTCTCGTCCGTGTTCAATTTAATAATGACATTTTTTTGTCGAAAATTTAATGATGACATTTGAAGGCATTTCCTATATAATATGTTTTCTTAAAATGTTGATATGCACTTCCTAATATTTTTTTTGGGTATATAAATATGTTGTTTTGGCGCCCCCAACCTTTTAAAACGAAATGGTATCAAACACTGATATCAAATACTGGTATCAGACACGGGTGTATATTATTTCTTTCATCCATTCAATTTAATTATCAATGATATAGATACCCTCCTACAACATCTGATTATAAGAAATGTGCACTCTTGACCATTTGATCAAATGTGCACTCATGTTTATTAAACTTTTAAACTTTTTTTTTTGTAAAATTTTATTGGAAATTATTTATTTAGATTTCTCTTAGGGAAAATCCCATATAAAGCTACTTAAAATACAAAAATTCTAAATAAAGTTGGTAAATTTAACAAATATCTAATCGAGTTATTAACTCAATTTAAGATTTTAAAATGTACGTAAAATAACTTTAATACCCCTCATCTCTCCTCTTTAAATAGTTTTATTACTCTCTCACTTATGTTTTTCAATATACATATGTATGCTCTTAAAAAAATATGTGCACGTGTGTGTATATATATCAACATTAATAGTTAATAAAAAAAACATGATTTATCTATACTTTAAATATATTAACTATTATCATAAGAACAAAAACATTCAATATTTTTGAACAAGGAGTTCATTTTATTAACATGAACAGATTTTTTCAAAAAAATTATAATATACGTCATTATCAAAAAATTTTAATAAATATATTAAGTATAAATTTTACTATATTTATTTCATATATAAAGTTTTTTTTTCAAGTTCTACATTTTAATATGTACAGCATTTTATGAAATTGTAAATACATATATCTTTTTTATCTAAAATACTCATAGAAGTATATGAAATTTACACGCGTCTTATTGGAAACAAATAATTAATATTAATAATTTACATTTAAGAATGAAAAACTTAAATAATTGAAATCTTAACTAAGTTATTTTTTAAAAACTCACATTTATGTGTCAGTGAAAATTATTCAGAGTTAGTTTATATTAATGTTGAGAAAAATGAATTTTATTTCAATTGATTTTTGTAAAGTGAAGTTGGTATGTGTTATATTTTCTTGTTTTTTCTCACATGGAAAAAATAACTACATTATTTTTTTCAAAAAAAAAACTCACCTCTATTTTTTCGTTTTGTACCATTGATATCAATCATCAATCAATTAATTGATTTCTTAGGACAAAAAAAAAATAACATGGCCTGTGGTACACTTTCACATTTTTCTTTGAATTAATTATTCTTGATAATTCTTTTAGAACACAAAAAAATTCCTTTGATTTAGCATATATTAATATTGATATAGAGAGCAATAAAGTCATAAGGCAATAAAACTCTTTTAAGAGGAGAGAAAAAAGAGGAAGGGGCATTAAAGTCATCTTACCTACATTTTAAAATTTCAAATTGGGTTAATGGCTCAATTAAAGATTTGTTCAATTTACCAACCTAATTTAAAATTTTCCTATTTTAACTAGCTTTATATGGGATTTTCCCTTTCTCTTAAATGGTTAAAAGTATATTTTAAGCCTTTGATGCTCCTGTTTGTCTTTAATTTAATAATGACATTTGAAGGTATTTCTCCTATAATAACTTTTTCTTAGAATGTTGACAAGCATGTCCTGATATTTTGTTGGTATAAAAACATGTTGTTTTGACACCCCAACCTTTAAAATGAAGCAGTATCAGACATTCATATTAGATACTGGTATCAGACATGGGTTTATAATACTTTTTTCCTCCTTTTCATTTAAGCCGTGTTTTGTACTTATCTTGTTGAAGTCATCATTTTTTCAGTACCAGAGAGGTGGGACGATCTATGATTTAGGTTTGGGTGTCACTTAAATCCCGTGAAGGACTATAAGAGGTGAGATAATCAATAGACGTATTTTCATTTCTCAATATATGATAGACTTTGCTAGCATTGGAGAGATGTGACGATCTATGCCTCGTCTTTTAAGACCTTCCAGACCTTTGATGCTTCCGTCAGTATTTAATTTAATAATTTCATTTGGGGGTTTTCACATATAATACTTTTACATAGATTGTTATAAGCAATCTAGGAAAATAATGATAAGAATGATATAATATTTATGTGATATTTTGAGAGTATATAAATGAGATGTTTAGAGATACTACTACAAACAATAATACTACTCTAAACCTTCATAAGTCTTGACTAAGAAGGTTAATAAATGTGGGTGAGGGATGTTCAGTTAAAGATTCAGAAAGCCATTAAAGGGATTGGCAACATTTTCCTTCTCATGTCACGGTAAGAAGTCGAGTGGACAGAGCGGCTGTTATAACGACTCATTCATTTCATTGTTAAAAACAACGATTAGTAAATGTTGGAAGCCAAGGAAGATTTTAGAGCTAGACGAACAAACCTCCATAATCTCCATATGTCTCGTTTTGCATATATGTAAGGGTTTAAGCCAAGGCTAGATTGCGACTTAAGAGATGATGTGTCAAGTGATGGATAGGTGATTGGGACTAAGGGGCAACATGGCATGTGAATTGGTTGCTAACTGGGATAACGATTAGGATTAAGGGATGACATGGAAGGTGATGTGGTTGCTAACTAGTCTAACGACTTAAACTATAAGATTGTGTGTCAGGTATTGTGGCTTATGAATGGGACTTAGGAGGCAATGTGTCATATGATGTGGTGGCTGACTAGGTTTATGACTGGGACTTAGAGCCCACATGACAAGTGTTCATGTCATAAAAAAGTCAAGTCCAATGATGTGGCTGTTGAGTGGGTGCGTCGCACTGACAAGAGCAATTTGAAAAAAAAAAAAAAAAAATCTGTGTGACTTTTGGGTTCTCTACAACTTAAATTGTTTATTAGATTTGGTTCCTCTCATAATCTTTTTTCTCTTTTTCCTCTCAAAACCCCTTTGCCACTCTTAAATAAAAAAAAGTAATGGTTTAGATTTAATATCTTAAAAACTGTTATTATAATATTACTAAAATATAAATAAATAAATTTAAATAGTTAAAATTTAATCTAAACTATGTACACATGTATTTTAAAAAAAATTAATTTATAAAATATTTTAACGATAGTTTTATAAAGTATTACATATGGACCATCTTTTTTTTTCTTTTTTCTTTTTTCTTTTTTTTGTCTAAGGGTGGAGAAGGGATTCTAAAAAGAAAATAGAAAATGAAAAGAAGATTTTAAGAGGATTTAAATCTGTTTGAAACGAGGAAGGAATCAAGGTAGCTAGGGTGTGGATTCCATTCCGGAATCATTTTGTTTTGTTAAATGGGCTGCCTACTTCATACCTATAATTTGTTTTTGTAAGCTATTGGGCCAATGCAACTCATAGATCCAGACAATAAAGTTCACAGCAGCCATGTTGGCCCAAAAAAGAACACAGCGCATCATCTGACTTGTTAGCTATTAACCATATGTGAATATCATATATTATAATATGACCAGTAAACCTTAAGTAATGTTCCGAGTTTATGAATAATACAGCCTGTTAAAGTTTTTGTTTTAAATTAATCACAAAAATCATAATGATAACCTCAACCCAACAGTTATGACTTTGTTAACCAGATGTCTGGTCCCTTACATTATTCAAATTAAGGAGAGCTAATTGTTAAGAACTGGACTAGTCACTAAATCAATGAGAACTATTTCAGAGTTCATTGGTTGTTTTTATTAATTAAAGAGACAAGTATTGATAGTTTGGATCATACTTATATCAAGTTTCTTATATCTATTATGTCAAGTTCTCTCATATATATGGTCGTATATCCTATTTTTCCTTGTGAGTTTATAGTTAAATGATAATATTTAAAAAATAGTACACATAACCACATGCGATTGGAAAATTTGACATGATGAATATCAAGAATTTGACCTAAGTATCTTTCTAATAGTTTAAAGTTACAAATGAGGCTAAACTCAACCTTTCATCTACAATAGAACTCACATGCTCATAAACAACAAAAGTAAAAGTGAGTACATAGACAACGAATGATTGGTGATGGATAAGGAAACAAGAGTGTTGTGTGAGAAGGATAAGGTGGAAGCTGGGGGTCTTTAACTGAAACTAGCATAACATACACACTCTTGACTGTTCCTTTGGATATGCCTTCAAATAATGACCTTCCTCATCATTATGTGGCATTCCCATCCCCCTATTCACAAATGCTACTTCCTCTCACATTACCTTGGCTCAAATGTAAGTACATTTAGGGTGTGTTTGGATTCAATTTTTTTAATTGATTCTCAGCTCAAACCATGGTTTCCCTTAAAAACATCCAAACACCACTCTTTTTACTATAATCCCGTTTTGCTTCAAACCTTAGTTTTGAAGTCTCAAACCTTGGTTTACCGAGAATCTATTTTTTTTCCTCAATTCTACAGCAATTTTTGATTGATGGGGGTCATTATTCCTTTTCTCTCTCTTCCTTTTCTCTTTCCCTTTTCTCTTTGTTTTGTAACTTTCTTTTTCTTCTTTTCTTCGATATTCCTTTTGAGAACTGTCCCGTCTGCATTTTTCCGTTTTTTTTTCTTGATTTGCGTGAACAGAACACGCAAATTTTTTTTCTTTATTCATTCACTATGAAAAAATGAAACTTTTTATTATAGTTAGATGAGATTGAGAAAATAGCCAAATTCAATTGCACTGGTTTAATTTTGGTTGTTGGCGTCATTTTAATTCTGATTAGATAACATTTTCTGAAAAAATATGTAAATACCTACTGATTTGTTAAAATTTTTTCATCTATTTTTTTTTATATTACATAATTGACAAATGTTATGATTTTACAATTTTTTGACAAATTTATTTCATTTTTTTTTATTTATTATGCAATTTATTTTTAAATAATACTTAAAATATAATATTATCATTTATATGTAATTATCACAAAAGTTAATGTCCTTTTTAGTAATTTGATCATAAAAAAAGTTATTCTGATCAAAACATCCAAACACTCTCTTACTTTGTGCATTGTACAGAGTTTGAACTATACTACTCCCTTTGATTCTAAATATAAGAGCTAGTTAATTTTTTTAGAATTTAAGGAAGCAAAATAACTTACATTAAAATATTTATATTTATTATTTTTCTCTAAACTAATTTATTTGACTTATAAACTAATATATAATATAATAAAACACAGTATATTTCATGATTAAATAACTTATTTAGCTTATTTAATCTCTTTAAAAAAGTCAACTTGCTCTAAAATAGTATTGATGATTAAAAAATGTGTGTGTGTGTGTGTGTGTGTGTGTGAGGGTGATTGGGTTGTCTCTATTATGCTACAAGAAAGGGGTGATAGAAACAAAACGTGAGATATAGAGAATGAATAATTGAAAGCAAAAAGCATTGTTGTGTTTCTGTGAGAGCAAAAAGTGATGGGGAAAGGGACGTGTTCTTCACAATTTGGATAACACTCTCCTCTATCCTCATCCTCATCCTCCAATTTAATGTATTCCCAAGTTTAAAAACAAAGCCGTGAGAGAATTGATATGCTCCTCAAGTTTTGTGGTGTTTTGAGGGGAAAGAAAGGGTGTAATTGGTTATGAGCTCCAACAATAATGGCCACCAAAAATAGCCCATATTGCAAAATACTTTTGGACCTAGTATCATCTCTCCACAAGGGGTATATCAACAAGGCAGTATTTTAACATGTTTTTAAAGTATAAATCCTTGTTCTGGTTTTGGTAAGTCCAAGGTATCCACTACTGGTAGCGGTATCAATAACTAATCTCCTTATATGGTAAACTTTTCGAAGAGGCTTTAGTATTGGTCACAAGATCCTCTCCATTCACACCGCCAGAGATCAAACCCTATTTAAATCCTTGTTATTGTTTAAGGAGAGAATCAAGTTTGTTTCTAACCCATTTTAACCACCATTGGGGCTTATTTAGATTAACATTTGCAAAAGTAACTATTACTCCAACAAACTTTTGCAAGTCAAAGTTTGAGTCAAAATTAATTACTATAATGTGATTTATATCTAGATATGTTTTTATAAAAAGGATCAAGTTGACAAAAACTTATTTAAATAATACATTGAAAATCATGTTCAGAAGGTTCAAAACTGAAGAAAAGTCAAAAAAATCAGAAAAGTTGATTCCACTTCAAACGCTGGACAATTTTGAAGCCGACAAGTTTTTTAGCTTCCAACCGTGGCTTTTCGATCACCCTCCAAAAGCTAAACATGCTATTAATCTATGTGTTGTGTGTGTTTTTTAAGAAATCATTTTCCTTTTGGTACAAAATGATAGATATTTGAATGGAGCATGTGTAAGTGGTCCAAGTTGGTTTGGGGCAAAGGACCTCAAACAACAACAAAAGGGCATATAACAAAATTGCAAAACATAAAACAACATGAGGAAGGCAAAGGGGACCACATACACATAAGAATAAAGTGCCAAAAACCAAATGGGACTGTGAATGAATATATTATGTTTATTTAGGATGAAGCAAGTTGGTCCAATCCCTTGAGGCTGAGGCAATGTGGTTAGTGATTGTTAGTCATTTTGAACTGAACCTCACTTGGTGGTTCAACCAACAACAACATGTGTACTTTGCTTCTCTGGCCTTCTTTCTCCTCTCTAACAAACACTTTACATTTTTAGAACTTTTTCAAGATATTTTAAAAGTCAAAATAATGGAGGGCATGTATTTTCCCCCCTCTAATCTTCCAAATGAATTCCAGATTTGTTTTTTATTTTTAAATTTCAATTGTCAACGTAAAAATTAATGAAGTGAAAATCAATAACATACGGTCAAGAATTCATTTCACAAATTTAGAGAATAGTATAATAAACATACTTTGAAAGACATATATCAATATATATGTGATAGACTATTTTATTATTTATTCTTAATTGTTCCCAAAACAACATTTTTCTTTAAATATTTCAACCTTTGAAATTATATAATCTTAGAGTAAAGCTCTTGCTTTAAAAAAAAAAATCTTAAAAAAATGGATTCAAATATGCTTTTTTTTTTTTTTTTTGGGACCAAGATTTGCACATGGGATTTGAATGGTTGGACTGGTCCTGGCTTCGTGTGAACCATGATGTGAAGTCATTACATCCTCCTAAAAATTTATTACCAAATAACAGGATTCAATGATTAAAAGGAGGAGTTAGGTGAAATTCATGATATTGTTGAGCTAACACGTCTTCCACATTAATAACAAACTGAATTGGGTTTATTACATTTAAGAACAAAATAATCTTTAATATCAAGCCCAGGACACACTCACACGGGCACACACACATAGATCCTGGTCACTTACAGTAGAATAATGATATATATGATCCCAAGAATATGAAGTTGATTTTAAATAAAAATGACTATAATTTTGCGGTGTATATAGCGACTTGATTTTCTTCCTAGTTTTTTTTTTTTAATATAACGGTGATTGTAATGACGCAAATGGGTATGTGTTTGAAAAGTAATTAGAAAAGTTGGAAAAAAGAAAAGAAAAGTAATTACAAAAAACAAGTGGGTGATTGGTTAAGACGTCACATTTTGTGATATAGACATCTTTTGAACCCTATTGCTATCATTACAATTGACAACTCATCTAAGACTGGAGGTCTTGATCTGAAACAAGTACAACAAAATCTACCGTCATTATAATTAGTTAAATCATTACGTTAATCCATAATACTTAAGATTAAAAATGATAGATACAAAAACTATGAGAAAACCTAGATAAGATAATCTTCATTAGTGAGCACATAAGATGGATAATGGAGATATCTTGGCCACTTGCAAGAATGTTGGGTCAATTTCGATTACTCCTTTAGTTCCAGCATTTTTCATAAAGATTAAGGAAAACATTAAACCATTGCCTTAATTATTATGGAGTATTATCACATTAATTACTTAAATCATTGCCTTAATTATTCTTTAAGCCCTTCAGGCTCACTTAATTTTTAAAATAGACTGATGAAGTTTCTCTTATCATAAAAGTTTGTAATGATATATCATAGTTTTGTTATTTCTTTTTATTTAACCAATGCATTTATATCTGTTTTTTGTTTAAGGAAAAAAAAATGTTTTTGTTGGCGTGTTATTAAATTTTTCTGGTGTAATCAATTTACGGTGTTAATGTATAATTAGACCCCCCCCCCCACACACACACACACAAGTTATGCCAATTAAAAAATAAATGTAAGTTATACAATAAAATACACCCCTGGATATCAATTTATTACATTTCTGTTTTTTTGTTTTTGCCGGCTATTACATTTCTGTTATTAATTACTTGATAATATTTATTTTATTTATTTATCCTTTAAATTTTGAAGATAAAAACTTGAAAATTTCTCATTCCTCACATAGTCACATCTCATTTATGTATACCACCACATAAAATAACACATACTCCAAATATATCCGTGTCAAAGTTCGTTTTTATCTTATCCAACATTTATTTTCTTAAAAAAGACAAAAATAAACTCCAAAAAAATTGAACTATAACTAATTTAAACACTACAATAGTTTAGCAAAAAAAAATAATTTTCTAACAAAAAAAGGTTAAAAGGATCACACAGTTTCCTTTTGGACATTTTTTGAGTGGTTTAGAAAGTAAAGAAGCTTATCATAACTATTCCCTAACTAATCAAAGAAGAGATGTAATTGTTGCTTTGGTAGTGAACTTTATTTGAAATTTAAAAAGCAAAGTTCACGTCCTTACACGCTTTGACATATGATTTATTTAATTTATCATGCTAGAGAAAGCTTAAAGTGGAAGAGAGAGGCAAGATTGATGTTTTTAAACATAAAACTATTTTGATTGAAATCCCACTATTTTAATGGTAGTTTGGGATAACTTATTTTTAGGCAATAACTGCTTATAATTCGTGATTCACGGTATACAAGGTAAATATGTGAGAGGAGTTTTGTCTCGATTTATGTAATAAGTGCTTATTTCCTAAAAATAAGTCATTTCAAACACTCACATAAGCTCTTCCAAACAAACACTTAAGTTGAAATTTAAAAACAGAGTTTCCTTGCTCGCATGCCTTAATATATATATATATATATATATATATATATATATATATATATATATATTTGTGTGGGTGTCTTGATTTGATAATTGGAAAAAAAAAAAAACAGGTTAAAGTGGAAAAGAGAGACCAAAACAAACATTTTTAGGGGGGGAAAATCCTATAATTTCCACTCCTCTAATCCTAATTCAATTTGTTTGGAACACTAATTTTGTAAACTTGGTTTTCATAGGCGTCATAAGAAAAGAGACATTAACAGTGATTGAGATGATAATGATGGACAATGACAAGTCTTGATTTGTGCCACGTATGATTGTGAATCTGATCTCAGCTTCAAATCAATTTTAGCCACAAATGTGTGTGGCATTCTCATCTTTTATTTTTCTTCATTTTCGGTGAAAATTCTCATATTTTATTAATATGTGTTTGGATTAACTTTTGAAAATAACTTTTACGATTTACAAGGTAAGTACGTAAGAGGAGTTTTATTTCGACTTACGAAAAATAACTTCTAAAATCACGATTTGGGTGTTTTCCAAATATATACTCATACGCATTCTACGTTCAATTAATATTAAAATGTTTTCAAATATTTAAAATTAATCATAATTTTAATAAGCTAAACTATATTTTGTGTGTTTGTTTTAACGTTTGGTGGCAGTAATCGGACTTAAACAGTGACAAATCGAGATTGAACAGTGATCTGGATCCATATGGGTGTTTGTTTCAACGATTAGATTTAAGGTGAAAAAAGTCATAAATTGGAAAAAGTCATAAGCCTCAAAATGAAGCTTATTGGAGCTTATGTGCCTATGTGTGTATAAAAAAATATTGATATAAGTATTTTCATATTTTTAGAGATAAATAGGATACTCAAAATCACTTCTAATCACAAAACCTTTTTTATGTAAAATGTTCTAAATAATTTTCTATTTCTTTAGATAGTAATCTTCTACTAACTAGATAATACTTTGGGATAAGAGTTTAGGTAAGTTTTGAGTTTTGTTAATATATGACTGTAGAAATGTAGAGAATAATTAATAATTAATTTTAATCAATTTAGATTTATTATTTAGTTGTTTTATGATTTTATAATCAATTTTTTTTATAAACATGTCATAAATTAATTTCTATATAGTGTTTTTACCCATTAAATTTAGTTTAAATAATTTATTTGGATTATTGGAGGTATTATTGATGTTTTAATCGATTTATTTTGTTAGATTTTGAGTTATGTGAAAATATGAGTTAAGATTTAATATTTAAATTAGAGTTTGATATAATTTATAAAATTTAAATTTGAGGTGCACAATAGAAAAGACATTTGGAGTGTACCAATTTAAATTAGAGTTTGATATAATTTTATTTAACATTGTACCATTACCAACTTTTCAAATTTAATTTTTGAGAAAATTATGAAAAAATCCCTTCGTGTGTAGATATCTTCCCAGGTCTCATTTGATAATTAAGTTGTCAATGAGGGCTTTTTTCACAATTATCCCTTTTTTTCATTTTTCATAATATTTTCAATTTTTTCCCCTTAATTAATATAAAAGTCACATATGCAAAAGTCAAACCAAACATCATTCACTTATACATAAGTTACTTTAAGTTACTTATCCAATCGCTAATCCAAACACTCATCATTTTATCCAATCTAACTTTTTTTCAATCTTAAAATTTTATAAATTTAAATAAAAATAAGTTATTTATCCAATCGTCAAAACAAACATACCCATTGATGACTTGTAAACGGTGTAACTTATTTTTTTATGTGACACTGTAACAATTTTTTTGGGATAAGAGATCAACTTCCATTATAGCACATCACGTGAAAAAAGAAGCATGACATTTGTGGGACTAGATTGGGCATGCTTGTACATAAAGGCAACCTTTTGGAGAGCCAAGAAAGCATGTTGTGGCTCTTAGGAACGGTACCAATGGATGATGCCTGAGTTGGCTCATGGGCCCCACCTAGCCCTGCTGATGTGTCAATGTGTGTTCTTACTCCTCGATTTTAAATATAAAAAAGAGTTGGTTTTTTTTTGAAGATATTAAGAAAAATAATTAAATTACTTTAAAATATCTATATTTTCATTTTTTTTCTCCAAATTAGTTTATTTAACTTATAAATTGATATACCACTCTGATTCTATTTATAAGGCATTTTTAACTAAATTTCACATACCAAGGAGAAGTATTTAACTCAATACTTACGGGGGTAAATTTCCAATTATACTCTCATTTATGAATAAGTACTTTTTAACTCTTTATTCTCTATCTATCTTTAAATTATTTCTTCATTGGTACAATAAATAGGAGCAAAATTGTCACAATCTCATTTACAACATTGAAATTGAACTTATAAATATGATCAAATTTTTTAATCAGAGGGAACTTATAAATAGAACAAAAGTGATATAATCTAAAGATACACAATATATGATATGATAAAATAACCTATTTAACTTCTTTTAATTTTTCTAAATAAAATCAGCTATATTTATATTGAGGACGGAAGGAATATCATTAACTCTTTTATGCTTGTCTTTTCCCATCCTCTTCTCTCCAAAAAAATGCAACTAAAGCTCTCTCGTCTTATCCTCTTTTCCCGGCTTCTTATACACTCTCAAATCAATCCACTCTGTTTATTTTATTGTGCATAAATATTATTTTTTAATTGGAGGTGATCCTATTTAAAATATGATAAGAAACTAAACATTAACAGGAACTCAAATCTTAATTTACTACTCCCTCCTATCTTAAATATAAGATAAAATTGATTTTTTTTAGAGAGATTAAAGAATCTAATTAAATTACTTTAAAATATTTTTATTTTTATTTTTTTCTCCAAACTAATTAGTTTGACTAATAAACTGATATATAATATAAGGGTACATAACATATTATATAATTAAATAACTTATTTATCTTCTTTAATCTTTCAAAAAAAAAAATCAATTTTATCTTATGACCGGAGGTATTACCTTATAAAGAACTAGTCTCTGCTATTAGGTTCAATCCCCATTGATATCCAAATGATCTTTATTTTCCTGTTATCATCGTTGATTCAATAAAATTTAATACATAAATAATTAAATTAAATAAAAGAGTTGGTACAGGTTAAGCATGTCCACTCATTGTTGTCTAATGTTGGGTTGTTTCAGAAATTCTTGAAAAGGATGGAGCATAGCGAACTTGGGCTTTATGCAATTTTAATTTAAAGAGCGTGCTTTTTTAAAAAACACAAGAAGAGTGAAGGTGATTTAATTAAATAAAATTAAATATCGGATGTTTATTCGAAGTTGGGCCCACATTTCTTTTTTTTTTTTCTGATCTTATAGTGTGTCGAACAATATCACATACATGTGCCTAGATGGGGGGAAAAACAAAGGAGAAAACAGTAGGGACCAATTTGTCATGTCCAAAGGCAAAGAATATTGGGCCATGGGCCACGGGCCACGGGCCCATTGAGGGGACCATACCAGCGTAGCATCCATATATTCCCTTTGTTAGGTGTATTTGTAGATGTAATGAAAATACGCAAATTTACACCAACAAAATCTGATAAAAAAACAACAATTACACTTATTTTACTAAGTTGGGTCCATCACCTAGTCTTTATCATTGTTCTCTACCAATAACCAAATATTGAATTTTTAGTTAATTATTAATAAAAATGTCTCAATTAATACTTTTATTAAATGTTCCCTGCGATTTTCACCTACCATTTTAAAAATGAATCCATGTTATCTGATGCATTTTTTATTTCCTCACAAGTGAAAATAGGAAAAACTAAAGGGAAAATGAGAAAGGTTACAGTTGGGAATTTAAAATTTCGAAACATTAATATAAAACTAAATGAATAAAAAAATTCATCTATAGTCTTAGATTATCATTTTTCTCTACATTTAATTGTTTTTACCATGGATTTTTTTTATAGCTTTATCATGGAGTCTTTAATTTTGAGTTCACACCATAAAAAAAAAATAAATGTGTATATTATTATAAATAAAAGGAGGGCAAAAAGGTGAGTTCAAAGGAAAAATATAAGAGAAGGATATATTCTTGTGGAGATAAAGGACGCGATATAAGGTCCAGTAAATGATTCCCTTGCATCTTTCTTCTTTTTGATCTTTTTTTTTTATGTTCCTTTATCTAAAGCATATAGGGAACACACACACACATTTTATCAAAGTAAAATTTCTTTATAATAATCTATCACTAATTAACAAATTTATGCATTATTCCATCACTCACTCACTGTCATTCTCTCTCAAAATCTTACAAAAAGGTCTTAATAAAAAAAAATACACATTCATAATTTATCATAAAAGAAAACGTGATCCAATAACCAAAGAGATTCTCTTCCTTTGTTTTATTTTCAAATAAATATAATTATATAACGATTATATAATTCTTATTCCCTTCAATCATTTTTTTCTTAAATTTATTATTGGAATCTTGCAGCTTGGAGTTTTCCTCACTGTCCATACAATATTTTCTCAGTTTCACACTGTCGTTTTCTCCCTTGAAGCTTGAGAATAGTCGCTACTTCAGCTTTAATTTATTCAAAATTCAAAAATATATATTTTTCAAATAGAAAAATTGAACTATCTATCCACTTTATCTTAAAATGCAATGTTTTGACTTAGAAAACATCACATGCACTGATGCCACAAAAAAAAAAAAAAAAAAAGTGGAAAGATCATACGGTGTACTTGACTCCTCAGGGAGGCAATTTCAGATTTTCAATCAATATATATATATATATATATAAGATAGAGTTTTAACTATAAGTTATATTGTTTTCAGGCCAAAAAAACCTATATTGTTTATAATTCATACATAATATGACTTGTTAAAATAATGCCAAATGAACATGGGATAGATGTCTGATATCCCATCTATCAAATTTAAATAAGCTAATTAAGTTGATTAATAACATACTCAAAACCATAAAATCAAGCATAATTAATTTTTCTAGCCAAATTTACTCTTAATAATCAAATAGATAACAATGAAAGAGAGATTATTTTTATTGAAAAATGAATTTAACATAATTCATTTTATTTTTCCCATGATTTATTTAAAATTTTTATTTTTATGGACCAAAATAATTCTAAAACTGTTGGAAAAAAAAAAAAACAGGTCATTATTAAGTGGGTGGCTTTAGGTGGGGTGATAGTAGATGGTATTTATGGTTGCAATATGGTCAACATGGTTGTAGTGTTTGGTCATCAAAAGCCTTTGTTTGGGCCCCACCTTTTTTTGGGACCCATCAATTCAATTCTTAACTGGCTTCCAGCTAATCACCGACTACAAATTATTAATACAGCAAAAATCTACCCAGAGATATTTTTTTTATGGTTCTCATCAGATTTTCAAATTAAAGTGTGAATAGTATATAGATTATTTTTAGATTATCTAGGTGAAAAAAGTGAGTTGTGGCACGTGGATAATGACTTTTTTTTTCTTCTAATCATGTTGATATACTTTTTATTTATAACAAAATTTTTGAAAAGGGTTTGACTCACATATGATTTAAGGGTATGATGAAATTTCCTTTCCTCTTAGATTATATCAATATTGGGTAGGGCGGGCTGTCAATTACCCTCCGACGTTTATCTAAGCATCTAGGAGTTAGAATGCCTCCCCAAACACTGTAACTGGAAGCCCAATTAAGTGGTACTCTCTAGGGTTCGAATACGCTCCAAATGGTCGCATATCTCACCCTTTCGCCAGCTGAATCCATGGAAAGACGGGTTAATCATGTTGATATACTAAAACAACAAGGTATTTTCATCGGATTTCATGAGCAAATTACATTATTCAACTTATTAATATAATGCATGGCTTATTATATATTTTATATTTCATGCATACAATAAATGTGTTGTTTTTATATTAATAAATAAATGGAAATAAAAAAGAATTACATGTAATTTTGGTCAGGGTCCTAGTAACATTTAGCTGATACAACGATAGAGACTTTAATCAAAGTTGATTATATTTTCAGGAGTTAAATCTTCGATAACAAAAAATAATTATATCACCTTCGACCAGAGCTGAGTTGAATATATAATTCTAAGGATTAAAAACTATGTCTCCTCTTTGTTTAGTCACAAAATTAATTACACATAATAAGAGACATAAAGCTAAGGAAAAATTAAGACGGACATGTTACTACGTGTAAAGAGACGAAGTAGGTCCCATAAATAATTTTAAATTTTGTTACCTTGTGTCATTAATCATTATCAGTCTCATAACCTGACTCTCTTTATGATAATTCAACTTACCAATACAAATACAGCAGCCTTGTGAATTTTCCTTACTTTCAACTTTAAAAAAAAAAAAATTGCTAAGCCCAATTGTCGTTTTAATTGGAAGCAATATTTTTTATACTTTCGAGATACTATCGGATATTAAATATAGATACATCTCTCTTTATAATAATTTGGACATTAATTTATTATATTGTTGTGAGGACTAACTTCTATATGATAAAATGATGCAAATAAATTAAAAGGTTAGTTTGATTTTGTTAAGATATGAAGCTTCAAAATCAAAGCCTAACATTTAAACAAGGTTTAGGACCACGTGGAAGTAGATGCAACAACCAAAACTTGGCCAGAAATTTTTTTAAAGAAAATAAAAAGGATTAGTAGTGGAAGACAAAATACATCTATCTCATGTTGCACCATTGACTTCTGCTTCACCTGCATGGTCCCATATGGCAGAAATCTCACATACATGTTATAAGAAACATCCTAATTACTTTTTTTTTTTTTTTTTTAAAAAAGAAACTAATAGCATAGTTCATGCACCAAAGCCAAAGTTTTTGAACTCGGATCGGACTAACCGGTCTGACCCGGAAACCGGCGAACCGGCAGGTGAACCGGTCCGGGTTCATATTTAATTTTTTTTTATTTTTTCTTTAGAATTTCATATTATAAGTTTAAAATTTTCAATTTCTCACCGGTTTGGTCCCGTTTTAGCTCCGGTTTGGCCTCGGTCTAATCTACTGACCCTTAATCTAGTACCCCAACCGATTCAATACCCGATCCGAGTTTTAATACATTGACCAAAGCATATCACACTTCACACGTTGCTCAATAAAGTTTTGTTTTGACATTTGTTTATAATATGTTTAACTATGAAGAGATTACTTCACAATTTATTTGATTTCTTTTCCAACCATTTATATCTCTATTAGTATAAATTTAAAAAAAAAAACTCACTGTGAACGCTAGTTTATTTCTCAGACTCCATGTAATATTTAACATTCACACATTGTGTTTTTTTTTAAAAAAAAATGTAATCTAATTAAGAAAATTAAAATTAAATATAAAAACACATTGACGACATTTTCATGTAGCTCTGAGATATGATTGACAAACGAATTTCCCACTTGCAAGACAGTCATTGATAATTAATTGCTTGTCTCATAAAACAAGAGAGGCATATCGCCTTCAAAAGATGCTTAATTTTAAATTCTTAATTATCCCAAACATTGAAAAGTATTATACCCTTCAACATATAATAAAATATCGAGAAATCAATTAAGGCTCACAATATTATCTCTTGGTTTTAATTAATACTGAAAACGACATTTCAGAAAAAGAATTGAACCTTTAATCTCCTGCCTCTCATGATTATAATTAAAGAATTGAAAGAAAAAGGAAAGCCTAAAACATGTGAAAGGGATTACTGGTAGTAATTAATTAAGCCAATTTTCAACTAACAAATTAGGCTATTTAATAATAATAGACTTTATACTTGAAATTGCCCACCAGTGAGGGAAGTATCGTTTTCAGTTTATATAATAATAAAGAACATCATCAATACTATTCTCTCTTTTGTCATTATCAATGCGACTAAAAGTAAAAGTTCTTCCTTTGCAATTTCTCGCGTAAATTATTCAGCGCATGCACCATCTTCAAATATATAAAACTTAAGCGCTATTCATTTAGAAAAAAAATAGGAAATGTTTGACTCTATTATCTATTTTTATGTTGTTATAATAAATTTGTAGAGTAATTTTGTTAACAAGTTTAAGAAATAAAAAAAAATTAAAAATATATTTAAATAATTGTTTTGAATAAATGTACCTAAAATGGTGAGTTGAAATGTGAAATAATGGTTTATTTTATTAGTATGATTGCCATTAATAAAAGGGTAAAGGTGCATTCATCGTCTAGATATATTTTTAGAGATGTGTTTAGCACCTTAAAGTATTTAAGAGTGTAATTAATACTCTAAACTATTTTTGGAGGTGTAATCACCACCCTAAAATATTTAAAGGTGCAATCAGCTTAAATTATTTTTGGAGGTGCAATTAGTATTCTAATGTATTAAAAATGAAGCAATTACACTCCTTCACTTAGGGATTTAATACAATTTAATATATTCTTGCATCTATAATTGAAACTAATAATTTACTATGAGTAAAAGTTCCTTATTATTTCGATTTGGCTTTTTCTTTTATTTGGGTCTCAAGATTCAACAAGACCAAAACCAAACACTTTCATCACAATGATAGGAAAACTATGATGGGAAAGATAAATCACAAACCTTGAGTTAATATTATGTTAGTGAAGAGGTTTAATTGCTCTATTTTAAATACGTTAGGGGCAAAATTGTACCCTTAAATACTAAAAGAAAGAATGAACGTGTTGAAGGTTAATGAAATAAGAAAGGAAATAATATGTCAGATAACGGAGTTAATATTGTGTTAGTGAAGGGGTATAATTGTTCCATTTTTAATACATTAGGGTGTAATTGTACCTTTAAATACTAAAAGAAATGATGAAAATATTGAAGATCGATGAAAGAAAAAAAGGAAAGAGTGCGTCAGCAAACAGAGTTAATATTTTATTAATAAAAGAGTGTAATTACTCCATTTTTAATATATTAGGGTGTTGATTGCACTTCCAAAATATATTAGGGTACTGATTATACCTCCAAAAATACTTTAGAGTATTGATTGCATCATTAAATACTTTAAGATGCTGATTACACTTTCAAAAATATATCGAAGTACTGAATGCACCTTTACTCTTAATAAAAATGCAATGTTCTCTTCTCATTCTCTAATTTTTTAGAATAAAAGTAATAAAATGTAAAATTATATCCTTATAATTTTTTTCAGAACACATAACAAGAAACACATTTTTGAACACATTTTTTATTTTTTTCTGGCCTTTGAAAAAAAATATTTTGAAAACAATAAATCATTATGCAGATATTTTTAATTTGCATTTGCAGTAAGTATTAGCAGCATGATTTGATAATTTAATTTAATTGTTAAAAATATTTAAAAAACTTTACAACAAATTTTATCATCCTCTGCCATAACAAGACTTCTCTGGCAAAGAAAATTTTCAAAACTATCTTACTCAGATAATGATCTAATCTTATTTTAAATAATTTCTTTCATGAAAGTCATAATGTTTTTTGCTATGAAAGAAGTTGCAAGTTGCCACACTTTACAAAATCCAGATTCTACCAAACTCACTCACTAATGTCATGCCTCTATCATCATATATACTCTTATAGTATTTAATATAAGATATATTTATCTAATTTAATTATATTAAAAAAGTTAGTCAAGTTAGTTAATACGACATGTATTTTTTAAAACCCTTTAGTCATTTTCTTTAATTCATTCATTCCCTATTTTCCTTAATTATTGTTGAGAGAGTGTCAATATAAATAAATTAGGAAAAAATTGACAAATATAAAAACTATATTTTATATTTAAGATTAATATCAAACCCCAAGTATCTTTTATATTAAAGGTTAGAGGGAGTATCAAAGTTAATTTTTCATGAGAATTTGCTCAGAGTTTGAGATGATTTTCTAGATATATTGATTGATTTTTTAAAAAGTATAATTCATCTTGTCAATAAAGATTGGATTATTAATTGATAAAGAGTCAATTCATTATTACTAAAAATAAGTGGGTTCAAATGTGATTAGTAAAGTAAATATCTCATTATATCGATGGGTAACTTTTAAGTACTTATATTAGTGTTTTCTGTGTTATTAGCCATGCCCGGATTTTGGTGTGTCCTATAATTCAACTCATCAAAATTTTTAGAG
The DNA here is from genome assembly GCA_963855925.1 of Inga laurina. Lineage (NCBI taxonomy): Eukaryota > Viridiplantae > Streptophyta > Magnoliopsida > Fabales > Fabaceae > Inga > Inga laurina. Next base: position 60,539,073 of record OY979705.1, read on the forward strand.
TAAGTGGCAATTAATGACCATATAAGAAAATTAAAACAAAATAAGAAACTGTCCACAACTAAAAATTCAAAATTAACAATTCAAACTTCCTTGTTTACAATTTGAAAAATCCTCATTTTATATTAATTTTATTATAGATCCTTTAATTGTCATTTTTCCAAATTTTTATTTATAAAAAAAGTCTATAAAGTTGATGTAAAAACAATCCCTTTGCCATAACTAATGGTAATTAGGTCGAATGAAAGAAACTCAATTCTTTTCGAACAAATCAGGAACTCAAACATTGTGAACGGAAAAGGTCATGTTAAGGAATATATTTTCAACTCAACGAGACAATATTTAAATGTAATTTGACAATTAATATATAAAAAGAAATTTCCATATAATTAAGATGCTTCCAAGTACAACACAACAAATTTTTGACGGAAGGATTGAATTAAACATATGGATGTCTTTTTTTTTTTTTTTGACCAAAATACTATCCTGGGTTCTAAGTATAAGACATAGTTGATTTTTTTTAGAGATTAAAAAAGCTAAATCAGTTACTTAATAATATCATATGTTGTATATCCTTAGATTATATATCAATTTATAAGTCTGGTAAAATAATTCAGAGAAAAAATGATAAATATAAATACTTTAAAGTAATTTAATTAGCTTTCTGAATATCTAAAAAAAAAAATCAATTTTATCTTATATTTAAGATAAAGAAGAATATATTATTTTACTAACCTTAAAACAGAATCCAATGCACCAACGTCGTAACCAGCCACAGATAACGAACATGACACTATACAAAACAAAATAGACTAATATATAGAAAGTCCAAATAAGGAGGATTTTTCCTTAACTATAAATCTCTTGTAATTTATATTAAATAAGATAAATGAATAACGTGTGGGCACGGATAAACAGCACACCCAACAGCACAATGCGTTTATATACATATTGCATGTGGATTATGCTTCCCACACTAATTATGATTCAATAATTTTGTAGAATCAAATTATTTGGATTTATTGTCTAGTTAATAAATATAGTATAAAGCTTCTCCATTCCTTCAGTGGAAACCAAATCTTATCCACCTTCACTTTTTAGTGTTTTTCTTTTCTTTTTTCTTTTTAATTAATATTATGGGTTTCTCTAACGCAACACCAACGGGTCCGCATTTACGGTGATGAGAAAAAAATTTCTCATCATCAAAACGATACAGTTTTGTCTAAAAGAGAGATATGAGTCATTGATACAAAAATAATCAGAGTCGTCTGTGACGTATCTAATATCTTAAAATATTTTTTAAGTCTCTTTTCTCATTCTAAAATAATTTTTATTACCTTTAACCCCTTAAAATATTTTTTCAGTTGTACCTAGTACGTTAGCAGACTGACTGAAATTTTACTCTTAATGTATTTTTTTAGATCCAAAAATTATTTTAAAATATTATATGCTACCAAAAAAAATTTTAGAGTAAGTGGAAATCAATAAATCAGTCTCCTAAGTTTTGAGTGCTCATTACTACTAAGAAAAATACATTAATGGTAAAATTGTAGTCAATATCCTAAATCACTAGGTATAACTGAACAAATATTTTAAAATGTTAAAAGAATTTTTTAGAGCTGAAAAAGTACATTAAGAGTAAAATTACAGTCAGTCTGCTAACACACTGGCTACAACTAAAAAAATATTTTAAGGGGTTAAACGTAGTAAAAATTATTTTATGATGAGAAGGGAGACTTAAAAAATATTTTAAAATACTACATAGGTCACAGACGGCATTGATTATTTTTATATCAACGATTCAAATCTCTCCCTTAAGCGAAACTGTGTCGTTTTGATGATGAGAAAATTTTTTCTCATCACTTTGATGAGCCGGAAATGCGGACGCTCCCAACATTCTCTCTGCAAATTCTGGTCAGGTCTCCATGTATGCACAACACAACACAAATCCATTTTTTTTTCTCAGCGCGATATTGTAAATTTGAGCAGCTGAAAAAATTAATTCATTAATGGAGCATGCTATGTTAATTATAATTAATCTCTTATCAATCTTATCTTTTCCTTGATGCACATATAATATGTATAAATAATTTTTATATTATCAAATAACATGTATAAGTAACAAATCAAGGGGATTTAAGTTTTCATGTATCGGACATAAATTTTGCGTGACATAAGGTTCCATGAAGTTAATAAATATATTTAAAATAATTTAACTATAACACTTAAATATTGTATACGAAAAAAATCATATTAAAAGAGTTATCATTTATTTAATTAAGTATAGTAATTTTAATTAGGATATTTTTGGTAGGATTAAGAGAGAGGTTGGTGTTGGCAATGATGGAAATGTTCGCGGGAGAGGAGCATAGATGCAATGCAAGCGTGCATTTTCTATTTTTTAAGATTTTTATTTTAAAATTTAATTAAAATGATAGGGAAGGTACACCAGAAAAAAACAATGACATATATACTATATAATATTAATTGTTTCTTGTTTATTGGGGAAAAAAAAGAAGCACACTTTTTCTCCCTTGTTTCTTTCTTTTCCTTTCCCCTTCCGCCAAGTAATCCATCAAATCCCTCTTTATGTTTCTCAACCTCCATACGTCTCTTGTTATTCCTAATTTATCCCTCACTTCTCTTCAAGCGTGTTTGGCTACTGAGATAGGAAAAAGGAAATGGAAAAGCAATCTTATGTTAAAATTTGTTTCGTATGACTCATATACTTTTGCCTTCAATGAAAGGGTATTTTGAGAATTTCTTATGCTTTAACACCAATAGGTGAGTGAAATAATAATGGTTCATCACACAAATATAAAAAGCCTTTAGTTTTTTCTTTTTAATGTCAGGGATATTTTTGTCATTTTCAGTTCTTTATGTTCCCAATTCCTGATCGTGTTTATCTTACCAAGCAAACTATTGGAAAATGTATTATCATTTCATCATGAGAGTTTATTTTAGACATGACTGAAAACGTATAAAGGATAGGAACAGAAATATCCCTAATTTTTTTAAAAAATATAACCAACATTTTTTCATCACTGTAAATGCATAAAAAATATATGGCAGTACAAAATTCTTCAAGGTGTTCCCTTTTCAACGAATTACAGATAAGTCTTAAAAATCGAAATGAGATGGTTAAATTTTAGGAGTATCATAAAATAATCTTAAAAACATTAATCATTATTGTTATTGTTATTATTATTATTATTATTTATTGGGTAAAGTAAAAATGTTGGTTATGGTTGTGCATTTATAACAGAACAAAAATCTGAATGATATAGGGTGACTGTGGAAACAAGTGGTTCCTGTTTCGATCACACGTCAATGGCACAGTTATGAATGTTGAGCTTAGCTCCATCTTCTGAGTGCCTTTTAATATCATGACAGTTACAGCTGTATGCAAAGAGAAATCCTCTTCTTATTTTTTACTATTAATTTTTTAAATGAGTGGATGAATCACTAATTATCCGAGTTTATATATATAATCGGATCCACGATCTTTTACTTATAAGAGGCCACAAAGTTATCATTCAGATATACTCCCTCCGATATTAATTATAAGATAAAGTTGATTTTTTTTTGGAAAAATTAAGGAAGCCAATTAACTTACTTTAGAGTGTTTATATTTATGTTATCTTTAAATTATATATTAGTTTATTAATCAAATTAATTAGTTTAGAGAAAAAAATAAAAATATAAATATTGTAAAGTAATTTAATCGACTTCCTTAATTTCTCCAAAAAAATCAACTTTATCTTATAATTAGGACAGAAGGGAGGAAGACTTTAACCCCTCTAGTTGGGCCACCGATTCATTGAGCCATGATCAGAATCAGTCTCAATTAAAATAATATTTTCAATTCAGCATAAAGGGAAAAAATATTTTTTTTTGCCAATGGGAAAAAAATAAATTAGACAATATTTATTCGTATCTTGTCATATATACATGCCCAAATATATTTGTAATAATTGTTCATATATGCCAAACAAACATGATCTCATAATACCCAACTTAAATACTCTTTATTATCTATTACAAATCACCAAAATCATCATATATGCTAGATTAATTGTCCAACTAAACTAGCACAAACATCTATGACGAACCAAAAACACTAAAAAATCGTTAAATATATTCTGGCAAAAAACAAATCATTAAATATACACACACCGTAGAAAAACCAATCAAAGGACCCAAAAAAAAAAACAAAAAACAAAAAAAATAACATAATTTTGAATTATTATTTATTTTGAAAAAAAATGGGTTCTGACCAATTTTTATTAGCTCTGACTAGTTCAATTTTTTCTTTCCTGACTCTAGCAGATGTCCATGATTTTGTTCCATTTTGACTAACCAGGGAATTAATGCCAAGCAAAAGGTGGTACTAGTAGTAATTATCCAATATATATGTGTGTATATATAGGATATACACCCTATGCTCATTAGTAACACGTCGTTATATTCTAATTATATGAAAGTTGACAAAGGCATGCATTTTTATATCTATACGTAGATGTATTAGGTATGTTATTTTATAATTTATAATTAATGCAATTATATACATAATTTGCATGGTCGAATTTGATTGGATGTGAATAACGACTCGAGTTTAGTTAAGGGCTGATCTGAAAGGTGGCGACAGCCTATAAGTAGGAGGGCTTAAGGATTATTTGGCCAAAAAAAAAAAAAAGGAGGGCTTAAGGATTGTTTGCGTACTAATTTAGATTTGGTAGTGTTTCACGCGCTATGGTTGCACGTGAATTTAACTTTTTCAATCCCCCTCTGCATTTCGTACCAATAATATATATACACCTATTCACTTTTTTAACTGTAATCTGTATTCTGCTCCAATAATTTTTTTTTTTTTTTGGGTCGAAACAATAATTTATTCAAGGAAATGTATTGCACGATGCATAAAATTTGGCAGAGTAATCACGTGAACTTGAAAGTTGGATATCTGAATCGCATTTACTCACACGACACGATGCGTGAACCATAGAGTACTATTTATCAATTTATTGACAATAAAATATTTAAGTTTTAGACTGTCTTAAGAAGTTCACTTGATTTTACAAGTGGGAGAAGAGGAGTGAGTAAACTTGTGCTCCCTTTCTGCTCTTTTATAATAATATAAAATTTGAATTGTTTAGGTTTTTTTTATAAGATTTTATTTGAAATTATCTGAGTATTTAATATGTTTTACTATTTTTATCCATAATTAATTTTATTATCTCTCATTATCTTTTTCCCATGCTATATTTTCTTTTATACTTTATATCATTGCTACTTTATTTTTTTCCTCTTACTTATTTCTTATAAATAAGAACTTGTTTGGAAAAATAGTTCATTTACTATACTTAATATTTTAATGGTTTTTTTAAACTGCCTCATTGGCTCAAATAATGTGTCTGGTTTGAGGGTAGGGGAGGGAAGAGGGGATGTGGGTAAATTACCTTTTTGAGTTATAAATATTTAAATTTTGAATAGAAACCTAAAATTTAAAAGAAATGAGAGGATAAATTTTAGATTTTTTTTTATCTAAAATTATAATTTACCTACTCCCCCTCTCCTCAAACCAAACACACCAAAAAAAAAAAAAAAAAGCGGAGGGAGTATGAAAATAGAAAGGGAGAAGTGAGTACCGTATTCGCGCGTGGGAGATTTTGAATGAAGTGAACATTAAGCTTTGGCCAATTGAAGTAGGAACCGACAGTATTGGAATTGGGTAGAGAATCTTTCTGTCGTTTTGTGTTTTGTTGAATATCTCACTGTCGTTTAAATGAGAACGAACAAAACAAAAGAGTTCGGACGCCGGAATTTACAATTTAGAGATGAGATCCCTCGCACTTTTATTATATTAACCAAACACACCCTTACTTAAGTAAACTTACATTTTTTTATGTGAAAATTATACATTTTCTTACATTAGATAAAATTTAAAAAATAAATTACAAAATCCATGACCACTAAATAAATTAAAGCGAACTTTATTAGAATTTTATTTTAATATACTAATTTATAAAAAAATGTAATTATTTTAATGTCAACCCTATGTCCCTATACACACACACACACACACAGATTTCAATTTCAATAATATATGGCATAGAAAAAGCATATGGATTATGGATTTTGAGTTGCGTATAAATATACACTACCTCACATCTTTAATAGGAGATTCAGTTGATTTTTTTTGAAGAGATTAATGGAGTTAAATAAATTAGTTAATCATAACATACATTTATTATATATTAGTTTATAAGTTAGACAAATTAATTTGATATAAAAAAGATAAAAATAAAACTCTAACGTAATTTATTTAACTTTCTTAATCTTTAAAAAAAATCAACTGATATAATATTAATAAGGGTTGAAACTATTACAAACAGTGAAACAGCAAAATACTTGTTTATTTTAGTTTTTAGAAGTGTTTTTACTGTACTTGAAATAAATATATAAGATGAGTTTTATTTCGAGCGCAGAAAAGTACTTAAAAAACACTTTTTTGAGGTGGCCAAACGAACACTTATTCTAGTATATTATTATCTTTGATCCTAAATATAAGACCTAGTTGATATTTTTTGAGAGATTAAGGAAACTAAATAAATTATTTAATCATATGTCATGTATGATTAAATTGTATATCAATTTATAAATAAGACAATTTAGTTTTAAAAAAATAATAAATACAAATCTTTTAAATTAATTTAACTAACTCCCTTAATTTTTTAAAAATAGAAGTCAGTTGAATTATATTTAGTGTTTGTTTGGAATAACAATTTGAACCTTCAAAAACAGCTTTTCGATAGTGATTTACAGTATATGAGGTAAATATGTGGGAATAATTTTGCCTCAATTTATGCGAATAAGCACTTTTAAGACCCTAAATATGATCCCAAACAAGCACTTAGTTGGATCTGGGATGTAGTACTCCCTCCAATTCTAATCATAAGACAAAGTTGATTTTTTTAGATAAATTAAGGAAGCTAATTAAGTTACTTTAGAGTATTTTTAGTTTTATTTTTTTTTCCTTCAAACTAATTAGTTTAACTAATAAATTAATATATAATCTAAAGAAATATAATATATGATATGATTAAATAACTTATTTAGCTTTTTTAATCTCTAAAAAAAATCAACTTTATTTTATATTTAGAGCCGGAGGTAATATTATTAAAAAATTGATAATTATGAGTATAAATATAAATAAAAAAAATAAAAAATTCATTGGATGGCGCTCCGCGTAAGTTGAAGTAAAGGACAAAGGAGTGGGTCCACTTCCTTTCCGAACCCATAAACAGTGCCTTCACCTGGCAGTGTTTAAAAGTAGCAGCTGCGAAGCACCTTCTTCTTCGTTATAACCAAAATTTCATCTCTGTCAAAATTAAAGCATTCTCACTTCTTCTCTTTTCTGAAAGACCACTTTCATTTTTTTCTCTCTTCACTTTCCTTCCACATCTTTCTCTTCTCCATTATCATTTCACACTAGAAAAGCAAAAGGCCATCCAAACCAAGCATATATAAATAAAGTGCAAGAGAGAAAGGCCAGTGCTTTACCAAGCTGAGAAAGAAGAAGAAGAACATTACTTTTTTTTATTCTTTTATAATTATTATTGTTGTTGTTCATGGTACTCATGGGCTTCTTCAAGCTCATTACAATGTGTAATGTGCTGCTGATTGTGGTTCTAGCAACTTCACTTATTGGTTCTGCTTTAGCTTCTGTATCTTATGATCGCAAAGCCATCACTATCAATGGCCAAAGAAGGATTCTTCTCTCTGGATCCATTCATTACCCAAGAAGTACCCCTGAGGTATTTTTATTTCACTATTACTCTGAAATGTGCTTTTACAATCTCTCTGCTTCTTCTTCTTCTTCATCTTCCTTTCAAGCTCAACCATGGTTTCCCTCTTTGTTTTTATCAAATGGGTATCTAAAGTTTCTGTCTTTTTCTTGGTTTTTCAGATGTGGCCAGATCTTATTCAGAAGGCTAAGGAAGGTGGTTTAGATGTTATCCAGACTTATGTTTTCTGGAATGGCCATGAACCTTCACCTGGCAAAGTAATCAATTATGGCAACCACTCATTTTTTTTTTTTTTTTAAGTGGGTGTAGTAATAATGATACTAACAACTAATTTGTTTCCTTGTTTATTTTAGTATTACTTTGAAGGTAACTATGATCTGGTGAAGTTCACAAAGTTGGTGAAGCAGGCAGGCCTTTATGTTAATCTGAGGATTGGTCCTTATGTCTGTGCTGAGTGGAATTTTGGGTAATGGATTTGGAAATTTTTATTTGCTTTTGTGACAATTTTTTTTTTTAAAAAATATATTTTCATGTCTGAACTAAAGATATCTAAAATAGAATCAATTTGATCTGTTTGTAGGGGTTTTCCTGTTTGGCTGAAGTACATTCCAGGTATGAACTTCAGAACAGACAATGGACCTTTCAAGGTGAGACAACTCTCATCCCTATACCTTAATCATCGCTAAAATTTAAAAAAAAAAAAATTTACTTTCTCCTCTTTGAGTAATCTGATTAGCTTTCTAATCAATTATTTTAATTTTTTTTATATTTCCATATTGAAGTTCCAAATGCAAAAATTCACCAACAAGATCGTCAATATGATGAAAGCAGAAAGATTATTTGAGTCTCAGGGTGGTCCTATAATTCTCTCCCAGGTAGACAAAACACTCTCTTTGCCTTTTTGCTCAATCTAATAACTTGTTCTATAACATCTAGTAGACCTGATATATATATATATATATATATTAAAATTGTTAAAGTTCTAATATCAAACATTTTTGGGCATACAGATTGAAAATGAATATGGACCGTTGGAGTATGAAATTGGTGCTCCTGGTAAAGCCTATACTCAATGGGCAGCTCAGATGGCTGTAGGACTTGGTACAGGTGTTCCATGGATCATGTGTAAGCAAGATGATGCTCCTGATCCTATTGTAAGTGCATCTCAGCTATGTTTTTCTCAAAATTTTTATCATTATCATTATTTATTTATTTATTTATTTCTTACCTTCTCTTGACCAAAGAAATGTCACATTTGCATGCAACTTTTAATTGTTTCTGATTAAGTTGTGTTGTTTATCAGTGAGCGTCTTCATACCTGAAAGTTGAAACTAAAACTCCCAATTTTTTTTAGCTTCTAATTTCAATGTAAATTTTGACAGATTAACACTTGCAATGGGTTCTATTGTGATTATTTCTCTCCTAATAAGGCCTATAAACCAAAGATGTGGACAGAAGCTTGGACTGGCTGGTATAGTAATTTTGTTGCTTGTATTTGGCTCATTATTTTTTTCTTCTTATGAAATCTTACTAGAACAAGAAACACAAAAGCCAGGGAGTTACGTAAAAGTTCATGTCCTCCATGATATGCATGCAGGTATACCGAGTTTGGAGGTCCGGTTCCTCACCGGCCAGCTGAAGACTTGGCGTTTTCGGTTGCAAGGTTTATACAGAAAGGGGGATCATTTGTAAACTATTACATGGTATCCTTTTTAATCCATGAACTCAATAAGCAGGTGCATGATTTTTTTTTTAGTCAAACAACTAAATCCCCTTGTTTTTTCATTCCAGTACCATGGAGGAACAAATTTTGGTCGAACTGCTGGTGGTCCATTCATTGCTACAAGCTATGATTATGATGCACCTATTGATGAATATGGTATGCACAGAGGATTTCAAACCCTGATGTGTTTGACTTTTTAAAGCTTTCAATTCAATTCAGTATTGACAAGGGATAGAAATTAATTCTGTGATATGGTTGGTAGAATTTCCATTATCAGTAAAGGATCACTTGACGTAGTGTGTGTTTGGTATAGTTTATTGGGGGTCAATAAGCACTTATTACATAAGTCGAGATAAAACTTTTCTCACATATTTACCTCGTATACCGTAAATCACGATTTATAAGCACTTATTACCCAAAAATAAGCTATCCCAAACGAGCACGTAAACGGAAAATTGAAGCTTGTTTTTATTCAGCCCCCCCCCCCCCCCCAATTTTGTTGTGATCCTTGGGAATAAATAACGTGGTCTGTTCTTCTATTTTAGCATGCCATGCCCCAAAACGTCATTTTTATTATAATGATTTGTGGGAATGACATTGAAGATATAGTATTTGACTGAAAGATGACTTCCACTAGCCACTATTTGGGTTTGTCTATTTTTATAACATGTAAAGTGAATATACTTGACCAGTCTCTCTCGTGGATTCTTGGAACATTCTTCTTGGATGTTTTAGGAGGTTTTGAGTTTGAGTCACGGTATAATATTCCCATTCATTTGAAGTTTTGAACCAAAAAAATGAATATAGTTGACTATTCTGCATGTTGACTATCCCACATATCAGGTTGACTCCTTTCTTTGTCAGTGGTTCATCTAAGTAAACTCATCAATATGTATAACTTGCTTATTCTTCTTTCTTGTATAAATTTTGAGTAACACTAATTTTTCTTCTTCTTTTTTGCAGGACTGATTAGACAGCCAAAGTGGGGCCATCTGAAGGATTTACACAGAGCAATAAAACTCTGTGAACCTGCTTTAGTATCTGCAGATCCTACCGTATCACGGCTTGGAAACTATCAAGAGGTATGTAATAACAGAATTCATTATTTTTCAAAATTATCAATCCTAAATAAACATGCCTCATTAACTAACAAGTTTCTTTAAATTGTTTGTCCAGGCTCATGTCTTTAAATCAAAGTCAGGAGCTTGTGCTGCATTTCTTGCAAATTATAACCCAAAATCTTTCGCAGCCGTGTCGTTTGGAAACATGCATTACAACCTGCCTCCGTGGTCTATAAGCATTCTTCCTGATTGCAAGAACACTGTGTATAACACTGCAAGGGTGAGAAAACAAATTATAACAGAGATATTATAACAGAAAAATTTGACCAATTGATCAAGTATGTAAAAAATCTTTGTGCAGGTTGGGTCTCAGAGTTCACTGATGAAAATGACTCGTGTTCCTATGCATGGAGGACTTTCTTGGCAAGCGTTCAACGAAGAGACAACCTCTACTGATGATAGCACGTTCACCACATCTGGCCTGTTGGAGCAGATAAATACGACAAGAGATGCATCTGATTACCTGTGGTACTCCACAGAGTAAGTTAACTAATAACTCTGCAACGAGCTTTCTCTATTTATTTTCCTTACAATCTTTTGGCTAGATACTTGATTGATAAAGCTTATTGTTCATTTCTTGTTCAACTTTTTTTATACCTATTCCTTTCCTTTTCAGTGTTGTGATTAATTCCAATGAGGGGTTTTTGAGGAGCGGAAAGGATCCTGTTCTTACAGCCTTGTCTGCTGGACATGCTTTGCATGCTTTTGTCAATGGTCAGCTGGCAGGTAAGCAGCCTAATCTTTATTTACAAAATAACAACACATCCGTTTTTTATGAACAATCCCAAAACTTAAAAATTATTCTAATTTTGTACTTGTTTTTCTTGGTAAGATCCGAGTTTAGTTTTTTAAATCCAAGGTTTGTTTGTAGGGGTGACTAAAATCACTTGCATGGCTTGATTGTTCAGTATGTGATCTAGTGAATTTTTACAAGCTTGATGGAAACCCTTGATTTACTTGTTCTTCATTACCTTGCTTTCAACAACTTCTCTACCATACCGTTTTACGAGTATATTGCAAGCTTATAATTGTTTTGCTGAGAATATTGCTCTTTTCTTATGGTCAGGAACTGCATACGGAAGTTTAGAATTCCCAAAGCTAACATTTAGTCAGAGCGTGAAGCTAAGAGCTGGTGTTAACAAAATCTCCCTGCTAAGTGTTGCAGTTGGACTGCCGGTAAGTGAAATTGATATATATAATGTGCCATGCCTTGAAGAAGAATATATTCTCACACTATTTTGATTTTCCAGTAATATAGCTGAGTTTTGAACTTGACTAAATAAACCCTCTTCTGACTTTTATTGACATACAGAATGTTGGTTCGCATTTTGAAAGCTGGAATGCTGGTGTTCTTGGCCCGATTTCATTGGACGGTCTCAATGAGGGCAAAAGGGACTTGACATGGCAGAAATGGTCTTACAAGGTTCTTTTTTTGAAACATTCGTGTGGTTACTATATCCTCTGTTGCTGTATTTTTCTCAAGAGATTCATTGGAGGTTATGCTTGTTTCAGGTTGGTCTTAAAGGTGAAGACTTGGGTCTTCATTCTCTTAGTGCAAGTCCATCAGTTGAGTGGACTCAGGGATATTGGGTTGCAAAAAGACAGCCATTAACTTGGTTCAAAGTGAGGACCACAAAAACCCAATCTTTAGTTTTGCTTAAAAATTTGATTATACTGTCCTGTTCTTAACTTCTTTAACATTTCACATCTTTTTAATGTTATTACAGACTACTTTTGATGCTCCACGCGGCGTTGCGCCATTGGCTTTAGATATGGGAAGCATGGGCAAAGGTCAAATTTGGGTAAATGGACAGAGCCTCGGTCGCTACTGGCCTGCTTACAAAGCCTCTGGAACTTGTGGTGACTGCGATTATGCTGGAACTTATAGTGAGAAGAAATGCACAAGCAACTGCGGCGAGGCTTCTCAAAGATGGTGAGAAAACAAACAACTTTTGCCGAATTCAAATCTTGTGTTGGATCTCATTGTTCAAAAGATTGTAACTTTGTCCCAATAGTTTAAAAAGGGGGTTAATATCATTGTTAATTCTTATAGTTTGATCGAAATTTGGTTTTGATCCCTGTAGTTTCAAATTGTTAGTTTTGGTTCTTATAGTTTCATAAAAATTTGGTCTAAGTTTAACGAATGGTCCCTCTACTTTCAACGAGTTTTGGTTTTAGTCCTTATACTTAAACTCATGCTAAGTCCTTATGAAATTATAGGAACTCTAAATCAACGATTTGAAACTATAGAGACCAATATCAAAATTCGATCCATTTTGTAAGGACCAATAATGATATTAACCCTTTTAAAAAATCTTACTTGCGATTGATGCTGGCGAGGAAATATTGGCCAACTTACTAGTGATTGATGATTTCAGGTATCATGTTCCTCAATCATGGCTGAAGCCAACTGGGAACTTACTAGTTGTGTTTGAAGAGATGGGTGGAGACCCCAATGGGATATTTTTGGTTAGAAGGGATATAGATAGAGCTTGTGCTGATATTTATGAGTGGCAGCCAAATCTCATAAGTTATCAGATGCAATCTTCTGGTAAATCTAGCAAACCAGTGAGACCAAAAGCTCATTTGTCATGTGGTCCAGGCCAGAAAATCTCATCCATCAAATTTGCTAGCTTTGGTACTCCTTTAGGGTACTGTGGAAACTTCCGTGAAGGAAGCTGCCACGCCCACAAATCGTACAATGCCTTTCAAAAGGTATTTTCATTCTTCTTCACTCTATCTTCAATTTCTACTTATTTGAATATTTCTTTACACGGAAGTATCAGTTTTTCAAAGAAGCACTTAGTTTTTGGCCCTGTCATCTGATAAGTACTTCTATTAATGTTATCAGTCTCTGGCCAGTCTTTCAAGAAAACAACTTTTATTGTCAAATCTTGTTTTGATGGAGAAGCTTCTATTTCCTGTGATTCTTCTATCAGTCTTGTGTCTTAGCCTAAACATATATAAACCAAAAAAAGAGAACACACTCTTCTCTATTGCTAGGCCAAACAGATAAAACAGTGCTTGAGAAACACAAGTTTTTCAAGGCTTTGGTTACAAAATCTTGTAACATCGATTCTGTAAGCCATGTGATCCTTTCTTTAGTTTACTGTCCCTTTTAGCTTTCTAAATTCCTACTTGTTTCACTATTCAACATTGAGTTTTCTGTTGCAGAATTGTGTTGGACAGAACTCATGCATGGTAACTGTGTCGTCTGAAAATTTTGGAGGAGATCCATGTCCAAACGTCATGAAGAAACTCTCAGTGGAGGCCATCTGTACCTGATGATAATGATTATGATTATTCCCAGAAAAACAAAAAAGGGAATAAAGTTACCAGATTGATCATTAATTACTATATTTTTTTTACAATGCATAGATCTTTTATTGATCAGTACAAGATAGCCAGCCCACAAGCATTGATTTACTTGGCTCTTTACCAAGGTGAAGTTGCAGAAGAAACACAACACACCTTTGTTGAAAAGCCTCCAAGGGAGATTGCTGATGGAGATGATTGTGGATTTGTGTAAATACAAGTATTGGTATTCTATTCTCTGCCTAATTTCAAAATGTTTTAAGAAGTGAAAGTGAAGAACTATTGCTGCAGCTAGATATGCACAATGAGACGATAATAGTAATTACAGTCCATGTTCAAAATGTTTACCTATTCTTGTTTCAGTGTTGAAGAAGAAGAAGCCTCTTGCTTCCTGTAATTTTTTTTCCCTTCCAAAATCCCCTTTTGTAATCTTTATGAGAGGCAATTATTTTAGTTGCTTCCTTTTCTTGTATGAAACTTCTCCAAGCTATTATAATAATAAGATCAGGTACATCATTTTGATGTGGTTGTTGAATTCAATTATTACTTTTTGACATTAGCATGATGTTACACTTAATTTATGCCTAGCATCTCTATTACTCATACTCTTTTTACAACTTTTATTTAAAAAAAAAAAGAATTCATGAAGTAATAAGTACTTTACAATAACATGAGAAAGGTATGACAATAGCGTGCATATATAATAATGATGGGCAAAAACAGAGTAATCCCAAGTGCAATAAGTCTGTGACTTGAGAATTAGGCCACCTGCTACATCAGTAACATCAAGGTCAATGAGATTGAGAAGTATAATATATATATATATATATATATATATATATGTATACACATACATTAGGTTGAAGGATATTTAATACAATGAGAATCACAAACAACACAGATATACATATAGAGAGAGGAATGAATCAAGAGAGACAAGAGTAGATGTTAGGTTGGAGGTCAATTGAGGCTAAGTAAATGAAATCACTATCAGCCGACAGCCATGTTGCCTGCTAATGAGGATATGGTACTGATTTTTGCTTAATTACAAACTTTAATGATTCTGAGATGTCAATGTTGTATTGTAATTTTTTTAGTATGAAGCACACTCGCACACAACTAGTTCGGGTTCTTTATTGCTTCAACTTTTGTGTTCTTGTTTCATTAGTTCAGTACATATGAAAATCAAGACAGCCTGGATTTCATGTATAATCTTCTTTAAGTTTTTTCTTTTGAAAAAATAAAATGCAAAATAAAATAATTAATTTAACAAAAAAAGTAATTTTTATGTTGATGATATTGAAACCTAACCCAGGTTGGTTGACCAAACTAGTGAGCCAATCCTTTGATTGGTTCAGTCAAGAGTTTTGAACTGGTCAACTAGATTTGATCTTATATTCTTTTTAACAATCCATATAAGTTTAAAAAAAAAAAAACCACGGTGGCACGACCATTCAACATAGGCATGTTATGACAGAAAAAGACAAAAAATCTAGACAAGAATATAATCACTTTATATGAAATACTTAGAAAGTTAGAATGCAACTGCATGGGTTTTGAATCATACTCAGAATTTAATTATGACTTAAAAATAATATTATAACTGTTTTTGATATTGTATGATATGCATAGTATATAGAAATTTCTTATTGAGCTTGAAACGACATTGTTATGAATTTTTGGAAAATAGCGTCATTACATTCATACTTTAGCTCTGTTTGTTTCATTATATGTGGTTTATGCATAAATGTTCTATTCTTTATGGATTAATGGGTTTTTTTTTTCAAATATTATTTTAATTATGATTGGTCCGATCCAAATTGACTCGGATTTAAACTATTGATTCTTAAACCTGTAACACCCCAAATTTTTATTCACAAAAAAAAATATATATTATAATTAATTGAGAAATTCAATAAAATAGTGAATATTTATAAACTTTGGATCTTATGAATTTTTAAATATTTATATTCATAAGGAAATGGGAAAATAAATTCAAGAAAGGAATTAATTTATAAAGGTGATGGCAAAACTATAATTTCGCCAATTTAGCCCAAGATTAATTATTTTCCAATTAATCAAGGAAAATAAAATAAAATGTATAATTGGATTATTCTTAGTAAATTAAATCAAGAATTGTGAAATTATGGGGAGTTATACATAATTCAATTATGTGAATTATGGAATTAGTAAAATACAATTTTTCTTCTCCTCTCTTATCTCATTTCGTCCAACCATGAAGATAAGGGGAAAAATTTGATTTCATGATCACATGCTACATGAATGAAGTCATGATTGGCTAGGCTACAAGGGCATGGTACTTATGGCTAATGATGATAATGGTTGAGTGATTTGCTAGGTTAAGTGTTGAGTGCATGATGAGAGGATTAGCTTGAGTGAAGGAAGAAAAGAACTTGAGTGCATGGAAGTAGGGGTGTTCATCAATTTCCCGTCCCGACCTCGAGCAAATCGGGATGGGAAAATTCCGTTCCAAAAATTTCGGGATCAGGAATGTGATTTCGGGATCGGGAAAAAGTAGGGATCGGGATCAGGATCGGGAATAGGACTTCCCGATCCCGAAAATATATATAAACACATGTATATTTTTTTAAAAATATTTAAGAAAATAAGACCAAATGTAAAATAAAATGTAAAAATCCCTAACACCCTTAAGGTAATATCTATTCTTTTAGTTTAGTTAGTTAATTTCATTTATTATTTATTAAATAATTCTAATTTTTTGTTCGTCTTTGTTTTTTTTACAGTTGAATCGACAACTTTAGCATGTATTGGACTAATTATATATTTATATTAGGCTTATTTGGTACAATATGATATTAGAAAAATTATATATTTATATTAAACTAAAGGAAACACAAAAAAATTCAGGATCGGGAAATTTTTGGGATCGGGATCGGGAACAGCATTTCCCGATCCCGTCCCAATCCCGAACACCCCTACATGGAAGAGTGTAAACTTGGACTTAGTTGGAGGAAGAATGGGTTAGTTGGAGCAAAGGGGGAGGACGGTTTTGGAGGAGCCAAACAAGGGAAGATATTGGTTCAAACTCAATTAGAAGCTAATGGAGTAATCATGAGGGAAGAGAGGATTGTGCCAAGTGTCACATTATGATCCCTTGATGAGATCAAGGGCTAGGAGGGGAGAAGACCAAATTACTAAACACTTTCTCCTTCCTCTTTCAAGCACATTTCGGCCAAGACAAGAGCAAAAAGAGAGAGAGAGTGAGCTTGTGAGTTCTTTGGGGATTTAGAGAACAAAAGGAAGCAAGATTTAAGTTAAGAACTTGTTTTTCAAGTAATTAAGCTTCCTATCTTGTGTAGTTCATCCTCTAATCTCTTATTCTTCATGTAATCTTTGTTTAGCAAGCTAATCTTCAAGGTTGAGGAGAGAGAGGGAGGATGTCCTAGAGAGAGAAACACCAAGAATCAAGAGGTAATCCCAAAAACCTCAATTTTTTGGTGTATTGATGTTGTTGTTGTGATTCTTGAGTTGTTTGGTGGTTTGTTGTTGGTTTTGCAAATTTGAAAAGCTATAACCCTAAGGGGTTATGTTGCCCAAATTTATTTAAATCATGATTAAGAAGTGTTTAAATGAGTTAACTAAGGATTAGAAGTAGAAAAGTACAAGTTTTAAAAGCTAAAACACAAAACTATATTTTTTTCATTTTCTTTTAAAATTTTGGCCAGAACCAGAATTGGTGTTAGGAGCTGGATTTTCATGAAATAAAAGGTTCCATTAGATTCAGTGGGCAAAAATAGGTGGGGTTACAGTTGGGAACTTTTCCGGTAGAGGCCGAAAAAGCATAATTACGAAAACACCCATAAAACCCCAAATCGGGGTTGTTAAGGGTATTTTTGTAATTTGACAGTGAATTTGGTAATTTCAAACCCGGAAATGGATTCCTTGGGTGAAAATATGTCAAAATAGCCTTAGTCAGAATTTTGGAAAAATGTGCCATTAAGCCGAGCACAGCGGGGCCGGGCCGAAGTCCCGGGGGCGTTTTGGTAAATTTTCTCTATAGACTAATATAACCACAAGAAACACTATGGTAGAGTCTAAAATGATACTTGGATAGGTTATAATCTATTTCTTGTACATTTAATATTTTAGGACCAAATTGGAGATCAAAACAACACGTTTTACGAGACACATCTAAAAAGGAATCTATAAAGTTTTGAGGTAGGGACATTATTCTTCATACATCATGCCATAGTTATATGATTGTGTGGATGCCATTGTTGTAAATGCACTTTATTAATCAACATGATTTGCTCAGAAAGGGGCCAATAGTGCCAGAAGTGTACTTACACTAGGAGTTGGTGACAGTCCAACTATTTGTGACACTAGGAGTTGTAGATAGTGGGGCTGGGCCCTACTATTTATACATGACGATGATGTGTTTATATTGTTCATTAATTGGTGCATACATGACATATATCATATTTACTTTTCACATTTTCTATAAACGATAGTATGTTTCTATTGAGATTCTTCGGAATCTCACCCTATTTTAAATAAACATCTCACGGGTGCCAGTAGTTCTAAAGGCAAGGGCGTAGAAGCCTGGAAATAATTGGCAAGTGTCTCGAGGTGATGACAAGATAGTGGTTATGATTAGTTTATGTTTAGATATTTTGGAAAATCCTGTATATATTAAGTTTCCGTTGTATTTTCTGTATTCCGTTGACAAACGACGTGAGATTGTAAACGAATATTTTTATCAGTATAATTGCACTTTTCTGTATGCCCATTGAATTCCGTCTCTATTATTCTTTGATTATCGAAATAGAAACGGGTGTTGACAAAACCACTGTCTTAACCAATTTATTCACTGGTCCAATTTTTATTGCCTTACAAATTTGAAGATCATATTAACAAAGTTTGACATCAAGGGGGATAGTTCACAAATTTCAATTTATCATATTTGTTATGACGTTGAGATTGCTTATAAGCTTCTTTTCACGTAAATCGAGACAAAATTCCTCTCATATATTTATCTCGTCTATACTAAATCATGATTGAAAAGTTGCTTTTAAACATTGCAATAGCTGTTCGAAACGAGCGCTTTATTTAACAAGTGAAATAAGTTAACATGCATGATTGTAAATTATTTGCATAGTTATCTTTCATCAATATATGAAATTATATGATAATTATTTTAAATTTATCAAGAAAACAAACAAAAACATGTTTGGTAATAAAATATCAAAAAAATGCCTTTGTCTCCATTTATATTATTCAATATTCATTCTCAAATGAACTCACTTCACATGAAGACGAAGTACAACCAAATCTAATCTAAACAAATATGGTGAAACATCATCCATTCAACCCTTCACCTCACTATTAAAATCTGCGAAGATATTTTTCAGAAAAAAATGATTGATTTTTCGTTCAACAAAAGAATTGTCATCATTATCATTGTGATTTGAAAAAAATAAAAAACTGATATTCCTAATCTCAGAGATATGGCCCACCATCTTCACTTTAACCCCAAAATGAAGGAAACAGATCAAAATTGAACCTTCCAAGCGGCTAAACTCGCTGCAGAATTTTCCATTACTTTACTTTCACAATTCTTCTTTCCTTTCTCTCTCTCTCTTTCTCAATGATACGCTTCTTCTTCTTCTTCTCCATCTTCCATGGTCGCTTCTTTACCTTCCTCACATATCTTCTGTCTCTTTCATTCTAAACTATCGATCATTCCTCCGTATCATCATCATCGCCGCCAAATGCACGATCCGTATTTCTATTTCGCTCTCATAATCTTCTCCTTTTCTCTTCTCTCTTTCATCTTCACTGCTTTCTCTGTTTACAAGAAGCTCTCCGAACGAAAGGGGACGACCCGGAATTCGGATACGAACTCCGACCCGACTTCGACTGTGAACCATTCTGTGTCGGCAGCGGCTGGGGACAGAGTCCGTCAACCCGACGAAACCGACCCGACTCATTCGCTCTTACTTGACGTCTTGCCCTCCTCCGATTCTATGAAATGGACGAGTGTGCTCGACGAGAAAGGTTGCGACGACTCAAATCGAGACTCAACGGATGAGGGACAGACCGGGAAGAAGAAGAAGAGGAAGGCGAAGAAGAAGAAATCGAATTCTTTGACTGAAGATGGAAGCGAAGGGTTGCGCGCAAATTCGGGTTCGGATTCGGGCCTTCGATTGGAATCCGTTTGCTTGTACCCGTTCACCTCTTCTAGTAGCCCTATGCAGAGGAAGATCAAACAACAGTATGATGAGCTTGTCAAGTGCCACGAGTCCAAGAAATTGACTTTACCTCAGGTTAGTGACTGTTGTATTTGTTCATATTTATTATATATATTGAAAACCGTTTTCTTGATCTTGAGTTAACAATAAGTATCTTTTTGTTTAGAAATCCATTTCTCATTTTGGAAGTGGCTAGTTTATTGATAGATGAAATTGTGCAGCCCAGAAAAATGCTTGCTTTTATGTTTTTGCTACTTTTTGTTTGCATATCGGCAATGCGAATTTGAATTTCCTCCTAGGTTTTACCATTCTCTGAGGTGAATCAGAATATATTTAATTTTGGTGGTCCAACTTTTATTATGCAATTGGACTGGTTCCAAAAGTGAAGCAACCCAATTACATTGTCCTAATATCAACTTGACTTACTTGGTTAGGTCAGTTGGGTGACATTTTTATTGGCTTCTATAATATAGAGTTGTGAACTTCGTATCGGGGTGATGCGGGTGGGGTGACCTATCACCTGTTTGAAATTTTGCAGAAGTAGTTTGGGAATTTTGATGAGTAGGTTTGGGAAGTACATGGTCAGGATTTTTGGAGGTATGCTATAAATATGGTGCAAATGCATAGAAATAGAATATGCATGATCAATATACATCACCTAATTCTATATTAGAGGGAGTGATAGATAATTGTTTAGATTGCCAGAGAGAGTTGTTTTGATATAGATATTCTCTTTTATGTAACGATTATGCAAGGGAAACAAAAAAATATTTTTCATATATAGTGAAAACCAGAAAGACAAACTAGGCTATGACCTGTTTCAGGATCTGGAAGACTGGAACAGTCATACTACTGCCAATTGCATCTTCTACAAAGTCTAGGTTAGCCTCAAAACTTTATTGAGATGCTAAGCATTGCCAGAGTTTGAACATAATTTACCTCTAGACTAGTGGATGGATTATGGTAAAAAACAATCATCCTCGATAATCTGAGCTAACCTGGCTAGAGGTTGAGCTTTCTCATGCTCCTTTCTATATACAAAATTGAGGGATACGAACCAATTTCTGTACAGCATCTTATTTTCAACTTCAACCTCATGAAAAAGGTGCTGACCATGAAGGTCTCTTGTGATTTTTTTAATTGCTTCAGCGCAATTTCTATTGTCAATTAATGGGGTAATTTAGGGGCTTCAGGTCTTCCAAATGGAAATGCCTAGAGCTATCAAAATATGAACTGTGATCTGATCAGACTTTCAAATTTTGGTTCATTCAAGAAGCAAATTTAGCAATGAAGCATGCTCTCTTCAAAAAAAGAAAGATTTTCCTCTTCATGTTACTTGTTTCAAAATTTTCAGCATGAGATGCTGGCAGCAATTTTATTTGAATATAATCACCTTACAACTTAAAATAACCTGCTCGTTTGTGATGCAGGTTGTACATTTTGCTAATAGTTTGGTTGATGCTAGGAATGAGCTACAGCACAAGTACGTCTACTTATTCTAAAAATGCTACTTTGATAGAATTCTGTGTATTTCCTTTGTACTACTGAAAAACCATTCAAGATAATATATCATAGTGTTCTGCCTAGTTGGCACTATTGCAACCACAAGGAACTCAGTAACCTGATTGTGGTTATATATGTATTCAGATCTTCCTACTTTGTGACTTTTGCTTATTATTTGAAGCATCTGACTTGGATTATATGGCATCATATCTTGTCAAATGTGTCCACAATTCGAATTGAAACTCAGTTTATGAGTGAATTTAAATTCTTGTCAAGTAAAAATAAACATTTTAATTTCCCCCGTTTTTCTGATTGCTTCTTTATCTTACCATGATAGGGCTGATACGATTCAACGTAAGTTTGTTATCACAAAGGCACTACTATTTAAGGCGGACAGGTCTTCTTTTGACCGACTTCGTCAACAGGTTTGTTAGTTTGCAGGATATCTCAAAAGTAAAAGTTTACTTCATCTCAAGCATGCAAGTCACTTCCATTGGGTAACCAATTTTGTAATATTTTCAGATATACAAGCTGGAACTAGAACAAAAGCGATTAGAGGAGGATGCTTTTGTTTACAACTGGCTTCAAGAACAGCTTAAACTCTCACCAGCATACAAGAAGGTATAATAGCCCGGTAGCCTTCAACTTTTTTGATTCCACCGTCGTGGCTAATTGGAAGGACTTTTGTAAGGAGATGGATACAGCCTCCTCTTTGAATGTGTTCTTCTTTAAACTTTGTTGCAAATAATGCCTGATTGTGCTATATCCTCTGCCCTTACAGATGCTTGAAATTGGAACTTGCATGGAGAAGGCAAAATCCTGTGAGCATGTGGATAACGAAGAAAATGAGTTTTCTGACATTTCATTTGAAGAGTTATTAGCGCAGGAAAAAAAGGATTCGTCATTTTGGTCAGTTGACTTCCTATTTCATTCTTTTTGAACGTTGATTTTTGGATTAATATAATATTTGATCCTTTTTGTTTGACCTCATTTAGGTTTTGGTTTCTCTAGTTTTAAACTATAGGCTTTGGTCCGTAAAGTTTCATTTCATTCAAAACATTGGTCTCTATAGTTTAATAAATACTTGAATCATTTTGCCTCTTGAGGGACCAAAACTAAAATGAGAGGAAACTTTAGGAATCGAATATTATATTATTAACCCTATCAGTTCGCCTATAATTACTCTTTGGGATGTCTGTGCAGGCAAAAAGCTGCAAAATCCAGGCAATGCTCAAGCTAATGAATGAGAGTGCTAGGTTGGCTAACTGTAACCGTTGTTAACGTGTACATCCAAATCCCACGTTTGTAGTCTTGTACTGTCTCTGAAATGTTCATTTTGGTCCTTTCTTTGAGGAATAGATGAAACAAAATATCTGAATTTCCTATTGGTGCTTAGAAGTTAGAATATAGAATGGAATGAAATTGGGAAAATATTTTGAATGAAAATTATCTCAGCTCAAAAGTAATAATAATAATAAGAATTGTTATTTTCTTTCCATCGCATAAAAATTAAGATATATAATATCCTTCTCTACAGATGAAGCCTATTAAGTGAAATACTAGTATAATGCAGGATGATATATACCAGCCAAACGTTTTAATGAGTGTTTGGAATTCCTGGGAAATAAGCACTTATTACTTAAGTCGAGAGAAAACTCTTCTCATATACTTATCTCATATACCGTGAATCATAATTTATGAGCATTTATTGCTCAAAAATAAGTTATCTCAAACGAGCACTTAAACTTCTGGTTGCAAGCCATGATAAGAGCTTTCTGTGTATGCTACGGGTGTGTGTTGTGCTGTGTGAGCGCGAGTTAGTGAGCAGATCCCTTATTATGTTATACCGTTCTAGTGCTTATCATAAGTTGGACTAAATTTCACATTCCAAGAAATTGAAGACATTTAATGTCTTAAATTGATTTATTTTTCTAAATTTCCCCTCATCCCCGCCCCCCACAAATTTCCATTCATTTAATAATAAGTATTGAAAAAATATGTTGTACAGTTTTCCTCACCTATTTATTTTTTATTATATTCAATGGATAAAATTGAAAAACAGCCACCATCAATTACTCGGTGAGTTTATATTTAGCTTCAAAAATTTCTACGCAACTGAACTTATTAAGGATCAGGATGAGAGTGGTACAATTGCAGCAATAAAATTACAAGTTTAAATATGGAGTCTTCTTCGTCTTCTTTTGGCACCATTGGTTCATGTCATTTTAAACCGATCGTCGATGAATGAAAAATCCATATAGCTCCCAAAAATGTAAGTTGCTTTCGTTATAAAGATGAGTAGCCCCATCTTGGATGTGACAATGGCCGAAACAAGCACTTGCCATGTGTTGGGCTAAGGGGTTTTGGAGTGTAGCCAAGTTTTATACCAATAACCCCTTGCCACGTGTTTATGCGGCCAAGGGTTCTTGGAGTTTGGCATAAATTGAACTTGACGATTTCTCCATTCATTCTAGAGTAGGGGATACGGCCGGTCTGGCCCTACAAGGCTAGTTTGATCCTACAGAGTTGACCCTTCATGGGTTCGGGTCTAAACAGACCGGCTCATTTAAACCCGTTTCCTAAAAAATACCATATTTTTTAGGCCTGCGGCTTTACAGGGCTGGCCCTTCACGGGCTTGGGCTTAAACTTATTTTAATTAAAAAAAAAATTAATTTTCAAGTTTTACAATTATTTATTATTTTGTTTTAAATTGAGATACATTATTTTTAAAACTCATAAATTTTTAGTTAAAATAATCATCTAATGTCCAAATTAACCTTTTTTTAAAGTTTAAATGAATAAATTATTGTAGAAAATAAAATAAATCAAATCAATTAATAAATGTTTGCTTGTTATTAATACTCTATTAGGTATTTAGGTGTCTCACATATTGATAATTTGATATAATGATGTTATATTTATTAATTTATTTTTAAAAAATATTAAACGGACCTAAAAAGGCCAGCCCTATAGGGCTGCAGGGCTCGTCCTACAGGGCCGGCCCTTTTAGGCCCACTTCCCTTTTTAGCCCATAAATCATAGGCCCGACCCTTAAAAGGCTCGAGCCTAAACGGGCCGACCGACGGGCTCTGCCCGATTTCCGGCCCTAATTCATTCTAGTGCATCACATGTTTTAATTATTGTGTGGGGGTTAGCGAAATAAAAGTTCCTACATTGCTTGATGTATTCTCTATGTGGGTTTGGGGCCTTATCACGTTATTAATTACTTCATTCTTATCCTACTATCTCTTCTTTTCATAGCTATTGTTAATGTATCTCCTGCTTGATGATTCTATCACTTCATAAATTACTTTCTTACCCTAACATTGATCCATGACTTATTAAAAAGACTTGAAGCTGAAGTTCAAAGCACACAAGCTCTCGAACTTTCAAGCTATTCTCTCCTCTTATCTTTTATGGAAGAAGCTTCTCTCCTTTATCTTCCCATCCTTTTCCCCTCATTTGCCACCTTCATCACCGTTAGATCTAGATCCAACGGCCCAGATTTAATATTACATAAAAATATTATTACAATTTTATATAAAAATATATAAATAAATTTTAAAATATATAAATAATTTTATATTAATAAATTTATAGATTATTGCTATAAAATAAAAATTTTCCCCATGTTTTTTGTATCACATCAAATTTTAACAGTTTAAATTTATTTATATATTTTTAGGGAGAATCCTTGAAAAAGAATTTGGAATTTGAGAAATGACAAATGGGTTTTTTTTTTTTTACTAAGAGTTGATAAGAAAATGTCAAAAGGTGATAAGGAATTCTCAACTTTTCTTTTGAGAAATGACTGACTTGTCATTTCCCAATTTTCAGGTTCTTTTTCAGGGATTCTCCCATATTTTTATGTAAAATTGTCATAATATTTTTATGAAATATAAATCTTGACCATTAGATCTAGATTTAATGGTGATCAAGGTGGCAAAGGAGGGGAAAGGGATGGGAAGGTAAAGGAGAGAATCTCCTTGTATCTTACTTCCTCCGGTCCTAAATATAAGACATAGTTGACTTTTTTTTGGAGAGATTAAGAAAACTAAATAAGTTACTTAATCATATTATATGTTGTTTAAACTTAGATTATATATCATTTTATTAGTCAAATTAATTAGTTTGGAGAAAAAAATAAAAATATAAAAACTCTAAAGTAATTTAATTGGCTTCCTTAATCTCTCCAAAAAAATTAACTCTGTCTTATATTTAGGACTGGAAGGAGTATATGCTTATTGCTGAGTTTGCTATTTTTATTTTGTTATTTTGTCACGCTATCTTAGTGCAGGAAGGATTTGCTTAATCTTAAAAAGTGCCATCTTCCTTATGCAGCAAAATAACTCTTAAAGATAGTGTTTTAGTACAAAATTCGAATTATATTTTTATTTCTTCTTGGTAGGTGCTTCCTAGGTGATCCAGTTTCTAAACTTTCATCTCATTTTTGTGAGAAATAAAACAATTTTATAAACAAATAACATGAGATATTACCTAAGGGTTGTTTGGTCAGAGTGGAGGGGAGGGAAGATTTTTTAAATTGGATTTTAAAAAATTAGAGAAATGGGGTTAAACGTTTTTAATTAATTTTTTTACTCACTTATCTTATATATTCTCTTTATTAAAATTTTATATCCCAACTTTTCCAATTTTTTAAAATCTAATCCATAAAAAATTTCCGCCCCTCTCATTCCCTCAAAATCCATTATACCAAACAGCTGCTAATTGTACTGCTGGCCCTAAGAGAATCATCTAAATATTTTTTGTTTTACATATTCACTCGTTTCTTCAGCTGGCTTATATAATAACATATTTTATCTCCTTAAAAATTTAGGATACAAAAGATATTCTTTTTTATTATCACTATCGTTTTTTTCGCTTGACGTCTAATATGGTATCAGAGGGTATGGCTTTTGTCAACTGTATTTGAGTCTCTCAATTCGTCTTCTACCTCTAATATATTATCCACCGTTACTCCTTCCTCTTTTCCCTCAAAATACTTCCTACCACATTATTTTGATGCTTACACCAGATAATTCATGTTGTATGGTGTGACCAAGTGCTTCCATACCTGCACGCTAACACTTCTTCTTTTTGTTCATTAATGATTCAAATCCTCAATCCCAGCCAATTCGCTAAATCAAGCAAGACCTGTTTGAGAAAGCAGTGGAAAAACACATTCACACAAGTCAAAACAAACTCTTTTCACAAACTTACTTTGTATGCCATAAATCACGTTAGAAAAACTTCTACCACTAATCCAAACAGGCACTAAGTGGTTTGAGCAAGACTAGCTAGTTAAAGATAAAATAACAAAATTATTACTTGGCTACCCTCACTTCCTAACAAAATTAAACAAAACACCATTAAAGCTCCTTCCCTCTCCTCTGATAAACCAATACACCATTAGTTGTAATATGGAACCCAAGATCTGGTTTTTCTTTCATTTTGCATTTTTCCAGTCAAGTGAACATAAAACGCATAGAAAAACGTTCTCTCATGCTTGATATTGAATAACATCATTACATTGTTACATAGACATAAAAGATATGTAGACATCTCATTGCCACAGAATAGTACAAAGATATGTGAAATGTGTAACAAATTAGCAGTCCAGATTCTTCAACCCTAAGTGTCTATCTAACATCACCAAAAAAGGGGTTCTCGAGAGAGGGCAAGAAAATCTATTACCAGTCTTCACACATCCATATAGAGAGCCTCTCTTGGATTTCATTTTCATCTTGTAGTTGTTCACTATTTGCACCTAATCAATCAATCTTCACTGAAGAGTAAATCTTGCGGACAAACCAGAAGCAAGCATGGAAGCCAATAGTACCCGTCAAGACAAAGAAAGCATATGAAACAATTATCATATACCCAAAGTAAAGGATGCCTGAGACCAGTTTGGTAATCTCCAGTTTGGTAAAGAAGTAAAAAATGGAGTAGAGGAAAAGGTAGAGAGCAGAGGACCCAGCAGTGAGGTAAGATCTCCACCACCAATTGTAGTCTTCACTGCACAGTTGAAAGTAGCAAAGCACGATTGTAATCTCTGCACAAGTGAGTAGTAGGATGATGAACACGATGAAAAGGAAGCCAAAAATGTAGTAGAACTGGTTCAGCCATATTGATGTCAGGATGAAGAAAAGCTCGATAAACACAGCCCCAAATGGAAGAATCCCTCCTATGAGAATAGAGAAGGCGGGTTT
This sequence comes from Inga laurina, assembly GCA_963855925.1. Classification (NCBI taxonomy): domain Eukaryota; kingdom Viridiplantae; phylum Streptophyta; class Magnoliopsida; order Fabales; family Fabaceae; genus Inga; species Inga laurina. The sequence goes on from OY979705.1 coordinate 60,566,983, forward strand.
CATATACCATGCCAGCTCAGGTACTTGCCTAGGAATTTTATTGGTCTTCACGGGGTCTTCAAGAGCTGGTTTTTTAAAACCCAAGTAACTACCCACAAAGACCAAGGGCACTGATATCCCAAACCATAAGCAGACAAGAGCAAACATTGTTCCAAAAGGCACAGCCCCAGAGGATTGCTCTCCCCAAATTAAAGCATTCAGCACAAAAAAGACTGAAAAAAGAATGCCTGGAAACATAAATGCAGTTTTTAAGGTATTCCGCTTCCACTCTGTGCCCTTGAACATTTTGTACAAACGTGCTGAGGAGTAGCCAGCAAACAAACCCATAAAAACCCACAATAGAACCATGGCAGTCATGAGACCTCCTCGGTTAGAAGGAGACAAGAATCCGAGCAATGCAAATATCATTGTCACAAGTGTCATTCCGAATATCTGAACACCAGTGCCAACATAAACACACAGCAAATTTGAATTGACTGGTGGCCTGAACACATCTCCATGGAGAAGTTTCCATCCTGTCTCTTCCTGAGCCTCATCTTGGGTCTCCAGCTGGTTATAATTAGCAATATCTCGGTAAAGTGTTCTCATCATGATCATTGCCACCATTCCAGAAAGGAAAAGAACAATCATCAGAGAGTTAACAATGGAGAACCAGTGGATCTGATCATCATTCATTAGAAGATATGTGTCCCATCGAGATGCCCATTTGATTTCACTTTCCTGAAAAAAAAAACGCCAACAGACATTGTTTACAGCATCAGATTAAAGGCTGAGGTCAAAGAGGATAATAATGACCATGAATTTGATTAGAGATACCTTGAAGGAAACATCATATGTAAATACAATATCCTTGTTGGCTTCAACTTCTTGTGGAACAGTGCTACCTTGCATCAAATTCTTGGTGTCTTTATTGCATGTAGCCACCTGTGGATTCTTTTCATCCCACTCCTTGTATTCATGATTAATGCTGATAACAATTAAAGGACTTGTATGAGGAAGAGAGAAAACATATACAAATTATTTGACATTCATGCAGCCAAACAGACAATATCAATTTAATTGGAAGATCTAACTGGATTCTAAGGAATCATGCTTGAGAGCACTTCAAGCACACAATTCATAATAGTATGACACTCAAGAGTAATGAGGATAGGAGCGTGCAAGTGCACATTTTTAAGATGCCTACAACAATGTGTTATCTTGAAACAAAATCAGCATCTTAGAAGGTAAAATTATTAGACTTATCTTTAGTTATGATTTCTCTCAAACAACACTCCCACTCACCAAATGGGGGTGAGATGCTTCAACATTTTATGCCAGGACAATGAATGCAAGACCTCATTAGAGAGAGGGTATAGAACAACACCTGTTTGGTGTAACCTCAAACCCAACAATACGAGCAGAGTCAGGGTCTTCATCCTTGTGATACATGACTCTGAAACTCAAGTGGTTATTGATGAAATATTTTTCCTCCTTGCTCTGTTGTAAAATTTTAATTCCATAAGACTTTAATTTAAAGTATGAGATATTTTTATAAAATAAATGCATTTTGCGCCATACCCCTTGATAGTTTCCTTTGAACCCTACACGAAAACCATGTTCATACGTTGTTGACGGACTTCCATCCCTCCTTTGTCTACGAACAGCAACGGGAAGGTTATCCAAAATCCTGCATGTCCATATAAAGTCAAATAAACCATGAAAATAGACTAGTCGCACAGTCCACATTGTCTTGTAAAGTAACTTGCATCATCCAGGCACTAAATAGCAGGAACAACACAATCATGCAACTGACAAACATATTTCAAGATCTTTACCAGAAAGAAAAAGAGCCACCATTCATTCACCACTTACATGTGCACACGATATTCGTCATCAATTTTTTCTTTAAAATTTTTTGCAGATTCAGCATCCAACTTTGCACGACAAGCTACAGTACAAGACTGCTCCTTTCTCATTTCAAACTGGAAAAAAAAGAAAAGAAAGAATTCATACTTCAGTTCAACATCACCAAAGAAGAAATAGTAACGAAATTACAAGGCCTCCTCATTGTCCCTGGAAATTTCAAAAGAATTAGGTAATAAATGCCCACCGTATATACTGAATTCTCAATTCGATCACCTCGAAGAACTTCACCCAAATTTTCTGCACTGTTCGAAATCTTGGGGGGTGTGCAGTACTGTAGGTAGTAGTAGTCATATGGAAGTTGAGTTTTCGTAGATGATAATTTGTTCACTTTGATTGACAAGCGTTCGCCCTGGTCCCATAGTGCAAACAAAAAATTAATATTCTTTAGTTATAGTATAACATAGCACAATTAAACGGCAGCTGAAGCCATCCTAAATACTATTTAGGTCACAACCCCATATGTAGCTGCCTAACAATCTGGCCATTGAACTAAACTCCAGTGTTCTGTGTTATGGGCATCAAATTAAAAAATGATCCGGCAGCAGCATTTGTAACAAGTGATATAGAACCACAAAGGTGACCCATGCTCAAAAAGCAAAGCCGATTTCCAGCCTCAGTAGATATCCCACGCAACACGTACTTGGAGGCATATTCACAAACAGTTTCTAGAACAGTATCCTACGGGAGGAAAAAAAATCCATTTTCTTTCAAATCACATCATAACCGAATCATCCCCGATAAACATGAGGTCGAGAAACCCAAGAATGGTAGTATAAAAGGAAAATATGAAATGAAAGAAATTCAGTTATCTCATTGAACAATCAGAATGACGAACGCCAAAAACATGTCTTAGAGCAGACCTAAAACCCTAGATCCAACCATTTGAAGACGGTTTGGAAAAATCCCATAACTCAAATACTACAATTTGGCAGAATAAACAGGAAGTAAAGCATGAATCAAAAGTTGGGAGAAGCGAGAAAGAAAGGATTAGAGCATACAGTTTGGAAATCTCGAGGAGCAACGCCGGGAAGGTAGAAGGAGTGGGCGGAGGAGATGAGAAGGAGAGCTAGGAAGAGAGAGGTGCTCGTGCGGACGGAGATCGTAGCCATGATCTTCCGAGTTTGCACTGTGTGGATGAACCAGACAGTCAGTCACAGAACAGTAAAGAAGGAAATCATATGCTTTTTGATCGATAAGGAAATCATATGTTACTAATAAGAAAAACTCACTGAACAGTGAATTTATTAAAAGTCGTGTCCCAAAATTAAATTAGAAAAGCAGAGTATTATTATTATACTTTTTTTTTTTTGCCTGCGAGTATTATTATTATACTATACAACATAATTAGGCACTTTGCCCGGCACAAAATGTAATTAATAATGATAGTCCTCGTTGTTAAAATACAGTAAGAGCTAAATTCTTAAATATTACAGTAGCTAATATAATTTGCAGTATTAATTAAATTAGTTAAGTTAGTTATTTGTATTAAATGAGGTTTGATTTTTTTAAAACATTCTTGTTAATTATGTACATTAAAATTGTCTCTTGGTAGAAACATTTTAATATGTGCAATTCATAGGGATATTTTTATACACGATTTATAAATTGAAGAGATAAAATGGATTGGGGTATTATATTTATAATCAAAGTAAATACCTTGTTTCTACTCAAAAAAAAAAAAAAAGAAAGAAAGAAGTAAACCCTTTGTTTAGCTTTGATATTCCTCTGGTTTTAAATATATGACAAAGTTTGGAAGTAAATTTTGGTTCTAAATGTAAGTTTTTTTTATTACCTCTAATCTTAAATATAAGACTCAGTTGTTTTTTTGGGAGAGATTAAAGAAGCGAATTAAATTACTGTAAAGTGTTTATGTTTATCTTTTTCTCCTAAGTTATTTGTTTTACTTATAAACTAATATATAATGTGATTATACATAACATATGATATGATTAAGTTAACTCATTTAAATTTCTTAATCTCTCAAAAAAATGATATTTGTCTTTTGTCTTTAAATTAATTTATCTAACTTATAAACTGATATATAATCTAATATTATACATAAGTATTTTAAAGAGATCATGTCACATATACTATGATTAAATAATTTATTTAGCTTCTTTAATCTTTTGGAATTAGATTAATAAGTCTTGCATAGAACTAGAAGAGTATTAATGACCAAAAGGAGGTTTCTTATGTGTAGGGTTTTTTAATTCATAAATTTAAACAAATCCGTGATAGAAATGTAACTTTGGTTCATAAACTTGTAAAATTTTACATTTATCAATAAATGACTATTTAAAATATATAATTAAATTATTTACATATGAAAAATAACAATTGGTTAAAGTATATTTGAAATTCCAATAATTAAAATTAAATCCATCACCATTCATAATTTATCATATTCATTGAAAAATATTTCTATAAAATTCAAATATGAAATCATTATATATGATGAAATACAAAGGGCTGGCCTAATTGTAAGAGCAAGTTAATACAATTTTGAGTTAAGAATGCAAAAACGTTAAAATCCGTGTGTAAAGTCACAAAGTCAATCAAGTTCTTACACGCATTTAAAAACGATTTAACAAGATTTTATAGGATAAAAATATTAAAATCAGAAAATTAACACACGAGTTTAGCTACTGCAATGCTGATTTGGTAGTATTTTATATATTGATGTGTTGCACTTCTATTAATTTCATTTCATGTTACTTTATATATTTGCCTTTTTTTTTTCAATGTTCTTGCTTCTAATGCATATATATGTATATATATATAATTTTTATATATCGATTATAAATTATAATATTAATATTTTAATATCCCTGTATTCAAATTTAAAATTGCATCCAACCAATTAATTAGAGAACAAGCTTTTTTTTTTTTTTTTTTTTTTTTTTTGAAAAAATCATTGCGAAAAATATTGGCCCACTTAGGTCAACCCTTCGAATTGCATTGATACATCCGATATTCATAGCTTGTTTGGAATAACTTATTTTTGGCCAATAAGTGCTTATAAATCATGATTCACAGTATACGAGGTAAGCATGTGAGAGGGGTTTTATCTCAGCTTGCGTAATAAAGACTAATTGTCTAAAAATAAACTGAACCAAACACACCCTTAATACAAGAGCTTGACTAATTTGGATAGATTAGCCTCCAAGGTCACAGCCACAAATTTACTTGGACAAAAAGGGGACAAATATGAGAACAACAACAAATACAAAAAAACATTCATGATGGATGAACAGCATTGCAAACAAAATCTAAAACCAGTATTCATCATCATTTGAGGAGAGTCTTCACTATTGATTTGACATTGAGCTTCTTGAGGTCAGTGTAGGACTGTCCGCAGCCAACAAACATCACTGGAGCTCCTGATATGTATACCATTGAAAGTGCAGCTCCCACCTGCCAAATGGATGATTCAACATCAACATTCCCAGAAAAAAAAACCTTTCATTCATGATGCGATTGCAGTTTCAGAACTCAAACCTTATCATCAATGGTGTCAAACTTAGTGAGCAAAATCCCATCTATTAATCTGGGATTAGCAGAAGCTGATAGGTCGGCTAATTTCTGCACCAAAATAGCTACACTTCAATAACTGGAATAAAGGAAACAGAAACAACGGGATTGCATTTGAACTATATGAAAGCATAGAACTGAACCTGGTTGAACTTTGAAAGTTGATCAACGGCATCATTCCCAACCAGTGCTTCTCCCACAAACAAGACCAAGTCTGGATTGTTCAGGTATATTAGCTTTGACAATGCCCTCATCAGTGGTTCATTGTCCTGAAAACCAGTAATAACATGACAGATAAACATCGCAACTTTATGATAAAAATGTTCCAAACCAAAAGCCAGGGTTGATCAAACAGTCCCGCATGAAAATAATCCTCCTCACAGCAGGAATTAATATAGCAAGTCAACTAGTTTTCTGTACACATGACTTAATATGAGATACAAGATATAATTCAGAAAAGTCAATTGGAATTGTACCTGCATACGACCAGCAGTATCAACAAGAACCACATCTGAACCATTGCGGGAAGCTTCCTGAATTGCTTCTTTGGCCACAACGGCAGGATCTTTCTCATAGCCCTTCTCAAATATAGGGATCTGAAAAAAAGGAAACAATCAGGCTATCTTTTCTGTAAACTTCTTAAGACATAGTTTATGAATACAAGTGCAGCAGAACTGTACTAAGCATTAAGGAGTATAACCAATATGAACCTGAAGTCTACGGGCATGAGTCCGCAGCTGCTCAACAGCACCAGATCGAAATGTATCACAAGCAGCCATCATGACACTAACGTCATGCTGTAGAAGCCAATAAGCAACCTACACAATGACAAGGAAAATAGACCATTTTGATCTGGTCAGAAAGCATAACCTACATAAAAAATCTCAATTGAAAACAGAAAAAAGAGAAGAAAGGACACATCTTGTCTTAACCTTAGCTAGATTAGTAGATTTTCCAACTCCATTAACACCAACAAATACAACAACATATGGTTTCCTTTGCTCCTTGGCAGTATGCACATCCCTTAGTATGTCGATAGAGCGCTTAGGAGTCAAAATTTGAACAAGTGCTTCTTCCATTGCAGCCTGCATTGATTCTGCTATCAGTATGCTGACCCAAAAAAAAAAGGCACATACAAATAAAGAGAAGCCTCTAATGCAGATAGGAGAAAGGATAGAAACAAACATGTACTGTTGAAGAAATCCTTGTAAACGAAGCTAGCTTTTTGCCTTCAAGACTTGCTGCCACTGAGTCACAGAGTTTCTCAGCTATCTCTTCAGCCTACAAGGGCACATCCACATGTTGCAATCAATATTAGCTGACTGGCAAAATTGGACCAGATATATAACAAGTCATGTAAACAAGAAAAAAAAAAACTAAAATTGATTAATACAAACACATACCACATTCTTGGTCATGAGCCTATCCTTCAGAGCTTTCAAAGCTGGTTTCAGGTCTGCCTTCTCCAAGTTAGCCTTTCCTGCAATGCTGAGCACAATGATGTGCATGAATATTAATATTATTCAAGTTACTGAGGTCTGGAAACAAAAATAAAGAATCTAAAATCAAAGCAGAATTTACAAACTGTTAATTGATTATAGTACATGCAAACTTATTTGCAAATAACAACTAGGAAATTTTCATCTAAATAAACCTGCCCCTTCATTATAGGCTTGTGTTTAGCACAAAAGTAGAGATGAGCCCCATTTGGTGAATTATGAATAATGCAACATCCTGTAGATTTTATATTATAAATAGAAAGATACAGATGAGACACAAATAAGCGAGCAATTTCAAGTCCAAGGATAATTATCCCTGACTCATTTCCTACTTCTTTCTCCATTAATTCTCTGCTCCAACCCAAGCCATCTCGTAAATTTCATGCAAAATCCAAGAATACCTAATAACATTACAATTTTACAAGCACGAGAAAATATCAATATTTCAATTTTACTGATATTGAAGCATAAGAGTATCAATTCCATACTATAAGCATAGCATACACCTCATTATCAATGTCATTCATATCAATATCAATATAAATTTAAAAACAATTAACAGTGAAACTCAATCCTTAGATTCCATCCAATACATGAGGACCATCATCTAGTTTATGGCAAATAAAGTAATTTAAATTAAACATTAAGGGGATTCAAAAAACTTCAAAAATATCTAAGAATCCAAAAGGTCAGCAATTCTACCTCTGGAACATGGATGAAAACCATCCCTTCTTTTTAGCATCAGGCTTGCTGTTCATCTCCATGTCACCATCTTCTTCCTCACTTTCACTACTAAAAATCTCTTCTTTATCCATCATACTTTCACCTTGATCAGCAGCCACAACATCTATGTTACTTTCCCCATTCTCACCCACATGATCTGTGTAGTCCAGTTTTGTTTCAGGAGGTGATTCATCCCATACTCTGTTTTTCTTCACCTTTTTCTTTGGCTCTACCTTTGAGGCTTTGGTAACAGTATCTGTCTTCTTTCCTCCTTTCACTTTAAGCTTCTGAAGCCTATTTACATCAAAAGCTCCAAGATTGGAACTTCCATTCTCTTTACTGTTAGTACTAGTATTCAAGTTAGATTCTTTACTAGCAACAATATGGTCATTGGAGTGCCCATTCTCTGTCTCATGCCCTTTGATATTATCACCATCCCCATCATCACTTTTCAAAGCACCTTCACTCTTTTTCTTATTTCTTCCTTCAGGCCCATTCTTCTGTCCCTGACCTTTTTTCTTGCTGTTGACTAAAGCTCTGCCATCAGGATTTGTTTTCTTCAAATCCTCAGCCCGAGCCTCAGCCTCCATCTTTAACTGCCTGAAAGTTTCATCAAAATCATGGTACACTGTCCTTTTTGGATCATAAATCTCTGAAAACTCACGTTTCACCATAGCAAGCAGATCTTCCACATACAACAGGTGAAGGATCCGTTGATACACAGCCACAAACACAAGGCCAAGCTCATTTTGGAAGGTCCATTTGAGGGAGTAAGCTGCACCTGGGGCATCATAATTATATGATGCAGCACCAGATCGTTCCTCCAAAAGACAAGATCGGATCAAGGTATCAATCGGTGATCCTTTAAGAGCATTTCCAAGTTCTTTACAAGTCCAGAGGATCAGTCCTCCTCTGGTAAATATGAGTAACTGCTCTAACATCTTAAATCACCTTCAAATACCCTGCAAAAAATTCCAGAAATTCACAAATTACAAAAACCATAACATGGATTAATTTCATTCAAATAAAACAATAACTCTAACAAAAAACAATAATTTAAAACCCAGCAAAAGAAAATCCCCACTCTATATCTTTGAACCAGCCATATCTCAAGACAGAATTATCTTCAATCACTGTAAAGTAGAAAAAAATTCTAAGGATGGGCTGGTTGGGAAGGGAAAGAAAATAGAATAATTTGATTTTGAGATGCATTGTTTCTTTCATACAATTAACAAGGAATACGTAAATAATCAAAGAGAAAATGAGCCCACTATTTCTTGGAGCTCAGAGAGAAACCTAAAAAGAAAACTAAAATGGAAATATAAAATCTAATATCCTGCTTGATACGACAGAAGGAATTTTAAAGGAATTGAAATGGGAAAAGAAGAATGAGTAGAGGAAAACGAATGCAAATGAATTTCAAAAGTACACTTGGTAAGTAAGAAAATGTAAAACAGAATATAATATCCCTCTAAAAGGTTATTAAAATCAAGTGATTGAACACCAAGAAAGACTTCTTCAATTTCTGCTACCACCGTAACCTCTATCTATCTATCGCTCCCTCCCTCTCTCAATTCTTCTTCTTCCAGCCATTGCACCAAAACTAATAGCTAACCACACCTTTTGTTCTACAATTTTATATTTATATAAAGCAAAATGAAATAACATACCATTTTCCATAATCATTTCTATTAGAAAACCCAACAATTCTACCGGGCAATACTAGTATGACCATGACCAAAATTCGGTAACCCATCAAATTCCATGCATGCATATAGCAATGAAACTTAATTGCTCCTGACCGAAGTGGATAATTTAAATTTCAAATAGATAAAGATTCACATAATCATGAAACACGATAAAAAACCTGAATCGATCAAGGGGTGTCAACCAGATACATTCACAACAAAACGGCAAACACAATAAATCAAAGAAGTGAAACAAAAGGATCAGAGAATACGAGAAAGGTATGTAGTCCAGGTCTTATGAGTTATGAAAGAACAAGAGAGTCAGGGTTTTTTCATCATCAATTTCACACAGAGACTCCGTCACTTCGCGCCAAACTAGAAAGATATACGGTCCGGGTATTCTTCTAGATGAAGGCTACGGTTGAATAAATGCGCTAGACTACAGTTCAGTTGATAACCACGCCGGAGTTGGAGAATCGCTCGTCCTCAGTGATGCCGTCGCAAAATCAGAATTACTCAATTACAGAAAAATTAAGAAGAAGAAGAAGAAGAAGAAGAAGAAGGGGTCGGTTAAGTAGGGAAAGGAAATATACCAATTTGATATCGAGATGGGTTGTTTCATACAGAGAACGGAAGATCAAAACAATGGCGGAGGAAAAGGTACCTGCGGTTCGTCGGAGCTCAGACAGAGACAAACAAAACGGAAAATAAAATCAAGCTGAGGCAGGAGAAGGACACCTATATATGCATGGACCCGCGCATGGAAAGGCTCCATGCCTCCATCAAATCAAATAAAAATGCATGTAAAAGAATTATATATAATAAAAGATATACTTGCCTAGTCTCTTACAGTCTTACTATATAAAGGTAAAGGTGTGAATATACACATTATCTATAGTCTTAAATCTCTTTGTTTATAATTTTTTTCCTTAGTAAACTCAGTATTTTCATTAAAATAAATTTTAATGTCTTCAGCATCCTAACTTTGTTTTAGTAGCACTCAATATCATAAGTATAAGGGGCTTATAGCTATGGACAAAAATACCGTAAGACTAAAATTGTGTCAAAAATTACTTTATATCAAGGTTCATGAACCCAGACCGGGTACTGAATCGATCGGGGTACTAGATTAAAGGTCAATGAGTTAAATCGAGGCTAAACCAGTAAGAAATTGAAGATTTTAGGCTTGTTAATATGAAATTCTAAAAAAAATTTAAAATAGGAACCTTGACCGGACCGGTCTACCAGTCGATTCGCCGATTTCCAGGCCAAATCTACCAGTCCGGTATGGGTTTGTGAACCTTGCTTTATATAACTTAGTATGACTAAAAAAATATTTTAAAACTTAAAAAACTGATGCACTAAAAATTAGTTTAAAGTACGGATTGCTATTCAAGAAATGTTTCAGATTTTTTTAACCTTTTTATAAAAAACAACTATTAAGATCATGTGGTTCAAAATATAGAGCCGGAAAAATTGGTCAGTCCATTTATGCCCGATCACATTTTTTGAGGCCCAATCCATTTAATTAAGGACCGTGGGCTTCAAGCCCGTTTGTCATATTTTCCCTTCTTATATATTTGGAAACTAAAATACCTAATTTGAAATATAAATATTATTAAAATTAAGTTAAAGCATCAAACATTATCCATGTTTAATAAAACATAAACACTAAATCCAAAAGTTAATGTCCACAATTAAATAAATAACTAGATAAAATCATAAACCGTAAATTAAACACTAAACAATATAAATAATATTATCATTTTCTTTTCCATGACCATCATCACTATCAACATCATCAATGATATTTTTTTATTTTAAAAAAATATAAACAGGCTCCACGGGGCCGGCCCGTTTTAGGCCGTAGCCCTACAGGGTTGGCCCTTTTAGGCCCAACTCCATTTTTAGACCCTAAATTATAAGATCAACCCTCAACATAATCTGGTGTAAAAGGTTGGGTCAGTCTGATTTCCCGACTATAGTTCAAAATGTTAGTTAAAAGTAATAAATATGTTAAATATGTATATTTTCTTTTTCATTATACCCTCATTTATAAAATGAGTAGCTCGGAGATAATAAACGAAAAGTTATCGCAAAAAATAATAAGTTACAAATATTTAATGAGGTGGAAATGAGAAAATTAGTCTAAAATTTCATATAAAAAGAACTGTTTCTTATATTAAGAACCATCCCTATAAAAGAGAACGTTTTTTATTAAAAAGAAATGAAGGAGTACAACTTAACCTTTCTTATAAACTAACCCAGACCAGCGCAATACGCGGATGAGAGATCGAGTATTTATTAATGTTTATTTTTATTTTGGTGTTTTGAGCCTGTCATTTTGCTGATGTGTGGGTCAGGGAGAGGTGATATAGTAATTTTGAGTTTCATTTCTCAACATGCACATAAAATATTCAAAACTGCTCTATATAAAAGTTGTAATTAATTTATTAGAATCCCTATATTTTCTATTGAGTAGATATCCTAAAATTTCACATTTGCCCATATTTATATTTATAATTATGGTATTATATTTGTTCCTTTTAAATATCTCAAAGGAAATAATCAAAATATTAAATTAATTATTTACTTAATATTTTATATCTACCCTTCCCATTATTAATTTACAAAGTATTGTGTAACTACCTTGCTTATTATCTATCTGTCATAACTGCCTTGCATTATTTTCTTTTTTGTTTTTATTTTAGCGTTTTGAGCCTACAATATTGGTGATGTGTTGGCCAGGGAGATGCTTACTGCTATACTTTTATAGCCCATAATCTATCTATCATAACCGCCTCATATTATTATCTTTTTTATTATTATTATTATTTTAGTGTTTTGAGCCTGCCATTTTGCTGATGTGTCAGCCAGGAAGATTCTTACTGCTATACTTTTATAGAGTTAAGTGAGGGGAGTTGGGAGGAGGTAAGGGGAGGTTACGAGTTTTGTTTGATTAGATGAAAGGGAAGGGGAAGAGAAGTTTCTTGTTTGATTCAAAAAGGGAATGGAGGTGAGTTAATTAAATATTGACAAATATGCCCTTAATACTTTATTTAGATATTAAAGTTATTATTTCATAAGTTATAAGTCACAAAAAACTTGTTACCTCACTTATATATGATAAAAAACCTTATATATATTTGAAATGATTATTTTATTAATTTAACTGGCCCAAGCCTGCGATGCGTGGGTGAGAGACTGGGTATTTATTAATGTTTCTTTTTTATTTTAGTGTTTTGAGCATGCTATTTTGCTTATGTGTCGACCAGGAAGAGGTGATATAGCAATTTTGACTTTCATTTCTCAATATGTACATAAAATACTCAAAACTGTTTTATATAAAAGTTGTAATTAATTTATTAGAATCCCTATATTTCCTATTAAGTAGATACCCTAAATTTTCACATTTGTGCATATTTATATTTATAATTATAGTATCATATTCGTTCCTTTTATAGATCTCAAAGGGAATAATCAAAATATTAAATTAATTATTTACTTAATATTTTATACCTACCTTTCCCATTATTAATTTACAAAGTATTGTGTAACTACCTTCCTCATTTTCTATCTGTCATAACGGCCTCACATTATTATCTTTTTTTTTTTTTTTTTTTAGCGTTTTGAGCCTGCCATTTTGCTGATGTGTTGGTCAGGGAGATACTTACTACTCTATTTTTAGAGTTAAGATATCTTGTTTCCATTACATATCTCCCTTGCTTCTACACTTTCCTCTCGTTCCCATTACATTTACCAATTCTATATGTTGGCCATATTTTCATTTCTTGACATACATTAAAAAAAAAAAAAATACAATTTCGTGGTTTCCCAAACACTGACTTAAAGTCAATGTAAAGAAGGGTTTTATCTTTTTGTCCCCTCCCTTGTTGGGCGTGGGTAATAGGACTCAGGGCGGTTTGGTAAAAACCAAAAAGAAGAAAAATAATAACTTTCAATTATTTTTCTAGTTCTTAATATAAAATATATTTAATGAGATATAATTTATATTTGTTAATCTTTATCTAATTCACCCTTATTGATGTTCCTTCAACAACAATCAAGGAGAGGAAATGAGATAATTAAGAAAGGTGATTAGGATATTTTAGAAAATACATATCATATTAGCTAATTCAACTAATTTTTTTAATCTGATCAAATTAGGTAAATATGTCTTATATTAACGACTGGAGTAGGGATGAAAATAGGCTAGACCCCTAACAGTGGCCTACGGCCTAGCCTACATAAAACCTAGCCTAGCTTATTTACTAAATAGGCCAGGCTCAAGCTTAAGCATATTATTAAGCCTATTTATATAAACAGGTTAGACCTATTTTCATAAGGTCTCGCCCACAGGCCTAGCCTATTTAGCTTTTTTTTAATGTATACTATTACATAAGCATTTATAATATAATCTAAATAACTTTATAAATTATTTATAAATTTACTAACTTAACCTTAATTATATGTTTCATATCTCATCATCATTACATTCAACCATTACTTTTGCTTAAATCATTCACCCTTGCCTTTTTTTTCTTCGATCGCTCGAGGTGGCAACACTAACTCACTCACTCTCCTCTAATTTGCGCCCTCCACTGAAGCATAATAATTGTTATAAGATTATTTTAATGTCAAATGAAATATTATAATATGAGTAAGAGGAGTTTGCCCTAATTTATGTGAGAAAGGTAAAAGAGGTAAAATCTAGTTTTACATGTTATATGTTATATTTAGTCAATTTTAGAAAATATATTTCATTAGTCAACATACTATTAATTTTTCTTATTCATATTTGCTTAGACAATTATTGCCACAAGACATTCTTTTCTTTTCCTTACTAAGCCATAATATTACTATGAGAATGGATATTAGGCTTTTAAGACATAATGTAGGATTGTATATAACTTTGAAGGGTTATATATAAATTTGGAGGCATAGGCTTTGAAGGCTATTTAAAAGCCAACATTATTTAAATAGACCTTTAAATAGGCTCAGGCTTTGTCAGGCCTTTTGAAGGCCCAGGCTTAGACCTAAAAAAAGCTTACATACAGGCTCAAGCTTTGAATCTCTATTGCAGGCCTAGGTCTATTTAGACAAAGCCTAGCCTAGCCTATTTCCACCTTTAGACTGAAGGGAGTATAAAAAAATAAATAGCCATTGGACGGTTTCTTTTAGGATATGCTTAATAAAAATTTCTCATATATTTATTTTCTCCTAAATATTCACATCCTTTATATTTAGAAATCATATGTAACTAATTCACATGAATAAAAATAGTTAAAATTAGTCAATTATCTTCAAATTAGTTGAAAAAAATACTGCCTTGGGAATAGTTATTTCAAGGAAGCAGAATTTTTATAGGTAGATGATTATTTTAATAATGATTAAATTACAATTTTTTATTTTTTTTATATCGATATGCCAATAAGAACATTGATAACTTGTGTTTTGTATTTGGCCAATAAATGAAGCGCACAACCAAACAAGACACAAGTCAACTAAGGATAGTTTAATTTTAACTTATAAGTGCTTTTAAATCGTGATTTACGGTATACGAGGTAAGTATATGAGAGGAGTTTTATCTCGACTTATGTGAAAACACTTATAAGTAAAAAATAAGCAATCCCAAACATAGGCCGACATAAACTGCATTATGAATTACAACTGCTTTTTCTTCACAAATAAGAGGCCAAAACAAAACAAGAAGAAGATGCTTTTAGACCAAGATTTAAAACTATTAACCAAATGAGATGTTCACAATTTGGCCAGAGTACAAAAGCCAGAAAACAACTTGAGGAATGAACAAGAAAGTCAAGAGGTCTACAGAGTCTTTTTTTCTTTCTTTGCAGATGAACACTATGTTACAGCCTTCAGTGAATTCCTAAAACTACATAGTTTCCAGATATGTCATGGGTTGTTGCATCCCATAATATGGGATCTGTACTTATCCAGCTCGGCCAATACCTCCTCTTCGGGTCGATAAATCAGATCAATCATCCTCCATATCTGCATCACAATATGAACTCCATTTAAAATGTTTCCAAACTTTTTGTCTATTAAATTCAGCAATTCATAGAGAGTAAGCAGAAGAGTGTAATAAATTCGACAAACTCAAGCTGACTTATGATGCAATCCAAAAAACAAAAAAACAAAAAAAAATCGCTTACCTGAAGGGTACCACCACCTCCAGTACTTCCACAATCATCAGAGACACTAACAATTGTCCATGGGTCAGAAGCATTCCAGTTGAAGTCAACAACCTTGTCCCTGAACGAACAAGAAATTATTAACTGCGTTGCATTTTACTTATTAGCCAAAGAAAGAATATTATAAGCCCAAGAGACCATTGCTGGATATACAGAATGCCAGTCCTATATCAAAAGCTTGACTTGTACTAAAATGCATGTCAAATCACTTTTTCATTTCTTGGATAATTTTGTTGTGTGTGTGTGAGAGAGAGAGAGAGAGAGAGAGAGAGAGAGAGAGAGCACATGTGTATGTCTGTGTGTTAATTGTTAACTTGATTTCAACTAGGTCTGACCAAAACCAAACCTCATTTGTACCAAGAGATTTTTAATCTCAGACTCTCAGTTGTTAGACCAAGACTCCGATTGGTTTCAAACCCATCAATATCAGTACATGGTATCGGAAAAAAAAACTCCCTCCGTTCTTTTTAATAAGAAACACTTAACCGAATAACATAGATCAAGAGTTGGTTAAAGACAATTAATATGTAAAAATTGCAACATTTTTCTCAAAAATACCCTTATTTATATATAAGGAGAGAGGGAATAAGAGAGAGTGAGAATAAGAAAAATAGAAAAAAGAGATGTGTGGAAGAGAGTGTGTAGTGGGGACAGAGTGTGAGTGAATGCAATAAATGCAATGATATTAATATGAGTAATTAAATGAGGGCAAAATGAGAAGTTAACATAGAAAATTTGAAACATTCTCTAAATGTCTCTTATAAATAGGAACAAGTCATATGTGGTAGTTGTTTCTTAAAAAAAGGAACGGAGGGTGTGTTATTTAATAAATCAGACACTTGGTGCTTCTATGCATCCCCTACATTTTATACTAATAACAGAGTCCACGATTTGTTTTATCAATTTAGAGTCCATGATTTGTAATTGTTGCTCAAAATCTCAAACCTTGCCTCTGGATCTGTTTATGGTCAGCATCAACGACTTTCCAACCATATTCACCATGAAACCTTCCATTCGAGTTACAAACTTTCATAGACACACATATGAAATCTGATCAGATCATTGGTAAACTAAAATGTCAAACTCGGACCTATTTCAACAGAGGAGTTCCAACCCAACTGGCTAAGGAAAAAAGATAAAATTTGCAATTATTTTCTTTTGTTGGACGGCCCAAATAACATTGAGAATATATCAACACATACAAAGTTCATACCTATGCCCGGCATGTCGAAAGAATAAACCAGGAGGGGAGTCGGGTGCTTTTGGACCGGCAGAATCTGGCTTTTTACCAACCTGAGCAAATAAAGATCAGTGTTACACCAGAAAAGAAGACCAAAAACATAAATAATGCATACAATGTAAGGAAACAAAAATGCTTTTGTGTGTAGATAATATATACTCTTTCACACATGGAAGCTCTTCCATTCAGCACTTATGGGCTTAGTTTATACCAGCCACATATGTTCAAGGTTACAGCCAATGTCCATAAGCATACAATGTCCGTGCTAAATACCCATTACATGAAATGCTTGTGAATGCAAAAAATTTGAGTTATCTTTGCACTTGAAGGATATCCTTAATTTACTGGCCCGAACAACATCGTAATACCCAAGCCCGTTGGAACTAGATTAAATTAATTCAAAATGCAATGTGCATTTCAAGATGAAGGTGAAGGACAAAATGAAGCAACCCTATGAGTAAAGTTTCGAAGTATTCAGACCTGCTCATGATCCCATATGTTTAAGATGCCATCTTCAGCAGCACTCCCAAATACAGACGACTTGTCAGGACACCACTGAAAAAGATAAATAATTGTAAGAGCAACAATTACAACCAAAATTCCCAAGACTGGCATACATTTGAATAGACCAAAAAGAAAAGGAAAAGGGGGGGGGGGGGGGCGAAAGGACATGCATTTGAAAGCAGCAGGTTAACTGAAATCAACAAGGTGCTGTCTCAATAGTCACCTGCACACAGAGGACAGCAGCATCATGACCCTCAAATTTATAAACTGGGGACCCAACTCCACCGTTGGTAAATTTCCGACGATCAAACATATGAACTGTATTATCAGCAGAACTGAAGCCAAAGAACCAAAAATAAGACACAGGATCCAAAAGTCTTAAGAAGTGCTTTGGAATTTGCACAGGACAAGCAATCCAACAACAAAAAAGTCCGTGAAGAACCAAAAAAGATAACCCAAAAATAACATATAAGATCATAAGTTAGACTATGGAACTGTAAGATAAAATCATTCAATAGAAGGCGGGAATACCCAGTCAGAATAAAATTAATATCATGAGGACTCCAGTCAACACAATGAAGATCCCCATTATGCGCCTTTTCAACCTGCTCCAAAGATAACCATAAAATAGAAAAAAAGACATGAGAAAACATGAGAAGTAATAACCAAACAAGCAAGACACAAAACTTGAGTTGATTGTGAATTAAAAACAACAAAACTACAAAACGCGACATGGTAAGGCAATTAATGACAATGTGCTCTTTTTCTTACAGCGAATATTAAGACAGATAAATTTCTCGCATCTGTACCATGAGGAACATATATTTAGAAAAATAATAAGGAAAAATTAAAGTATCAGTACTTTGAATATGAAGAGAAAAGACAAAACTGAAATTTCAGTTCAATCAGTAGTTACCGCATAAAATTCTAAAGCCACCAAGTTCTAGATGCAGCCCATCAAAAAATGAACAAAACAAATGCAGTAAAACAGCTAATAGATACAAAAATTAAATCAGGACTTTCCACACCACCTTGACTTATATTAGCTTGTTAGCATGTTGTGCTTCTAAACTTCTACTCATTAAAAGAAAGACAATATTTATAAGAATAGATGAAAATATACTTTGAATGCTGGAGTAGATCCCAATCGTGCATCCCAGAGTATGAGGCTAGAATCATCACCAACACTACAGAACTCGTTCACACTTCAATTCATACAGAAAATTGTGTAAGAAATCAGAAAACAACAAAATGGAAACATGATGAATTAATCAACAACAATGAAAAGCAAAACAAAACGACAATGAACTCAGCAACTCTGATCCCTTAAAATATCAATGGCAACTGAATGGGAATTTGAAACTTTGAAATTGCAGTCCATTTTCTGATCTATTTGGAAATAAATCACTATTTTAACTAAATGGGGATTTTGAGTTACACAATAAATTCTAATATCACAAATCAATCACATTAAAACTCTAATTAGTAACCAAAATTACTTGCAGAAAGTGAGTTGAGTACAAATGATTACTGTGGATAGCAATTTTTTAGCTACACAGAATTGACACATACCACTGACTAAAGAAAGAGTAATTACCTCGATGGGCAAAATTGTACATCCTCTACAGTGTCCTTGTGTCCCTTGTATATGCCCCGTGGTCCAATAGAAGGGCCTTCTGTAGTTTTCTCACCATTACCTCCAGTCTTAGTGCCTTGTTTACCATTAGGTGCTGCTTCAGCTGCTAAACTTGTAACATGATCGTGAATACTCCATAAGATCACACACTTGTCCTTGCCTGTCACCCAAAGGTCTCACAAAGTAAACAAAATGCAATGTGTAGTATAAAGATAGATTGCCCAGAAAGAGAAGAAACTTATTTTCATCAGCTATAGAGACATGATGTTTTATATCTAAAGAAGCTTTATAAGGCCTTTAATCTCTCTTCCTATTTTGATAAAAAAACAAACTTTTCTTTTTCTAAAAATGCCTCTAGCCGTCATTTCAACCACTAATGAAAATGCATGCCAGCATAGCACTAAATATTGGAGTTGAAGATCTTTCCAAAAGGAAATCTGGCATCTAGTTTTACTGCAAAATCAGAGAAGTTGGAATCGCGCATGAGTATTTAGAGTGTATTGCTGACTTGAGAAATGCAGAAGAATCTAAATATATAAAACATGAAATGGTGTGGAGAGATGATAGATCTTGAGGATGTGCTACACTGCTGCTCTTTTGTGACAGTGACAGTTAGTGCCTCAATCTCTTCTATGAGCATCACAACAAGGGCATGTTTTTCAATGTCATCCGTTCATGACAGCATATGAAACAGTCAACTCCCACTCCTACCAGACACAAAGTTGAATCGGACCTATCTTATGAGCTTTAGAGTTGACAATAGAATCAAAATGACTGCAAAATTTATTTTAAGAAAATAATCTATTCTAATTTTACTAAAGTTACACATCAGCTCCATTTTGGGCTACATGCCCTTCATATCATATATATATATATTTTAATTTCGAATTTTAGATTCTAAATTTTATTTTAAGTACACAGTGCAACACACGGGCAAAAATTCTCAGATCAATTTGAAAACTTATTAGATACCACGTGGTAACTAATTCATACATTTTTATTTGAGCCAAACAGACCAAGAAGCAGCGTTCAATAATATTGTGAGTGTTCAATTTAAAATCATATGTATAAAGCACACAAGGTAATGCCCCGTTTCAGCTGCATTTTAACCATAAAAGTATTTTCCTGTCTTCTCTTTCCTATTCCACCTCAACCCCTGAGGGATTGGTTTACGAGGGAGCTTTCAAATTTGGCAAGCTTTGATTCACAATGGTGATTCAATAGGAATTCAACCACACATCATTTGCAATAAGGGAAAAGCTGGGGGCGCCAGGCTGCACCGCCATTGGCTGTTGTCTCTTTTCTAATCCTTGATCTGGGAAAACAGTGCCGCATAAATACATAAACTATGGTTGCAAGGTCAATGTCAATGGCACTGAAGGGTGCCATGATAATCTGCAACCTTTAAGCTAATTTTCTACCACAGAACCAAAAAGGTTAGGGTCTTTAAAAGATAATCAGATAAGGATGAAGTTAAAAGTAGAGTTTAGATATCATAGCCATAAGAAAGTAATTAAAAAGACTCCTACCTCCAGAAAGAACAAAGGGTTCGGTAGGACACATAGCCAGAGCAAATTCAGCATTATCTTTATGCCCGGTCAATGTCTGCAAAAAGGTGCAACCAGGATTTCAGTTTCCCAACACAAGAATTGAAATATACAAATATCAACTTGCTGAACTAAATATTCCATGTACTTGATAAATTGCAATATATATACCATTCCAGAAACAAGAACCATTATTTAGTTCCAAACTTTTTAGAGTTTTATAACAATGAAAGCAATCATTGAAGTAAATTTACTTGTTTCGTGCCATTAATTTTTTTACATTTCAAATAGCAACTAACCAGATCTGGACGGGAAGCAGCAACTCCCAGGACGGCATGTCGATTAGCTTGAGTTTCAACATTCCATATCAGTACCTGCTCCACAAATGGAATAGCTTAATTCCTCCATCAAATTTACAATAGCTCACAAACAACAATGTAAAGGATAAAATATAAAATTTTAAAACAAGAAAAAGACATACCCAATTCTTGATCATACTAATTTGAAAGGGAAAATGGAAGCACATAAGTATATGCTTACCTCAGGACTATCCGTGTGGGTGGCCACTATCTTACTGTCTTGAGGGAGCTCCCTAATTCTGTTTACCTAAAAGAATACAACAACAACAAAGCCAACGTAAAACCCTGTCAAATCTTTTATGAACATGGACCTAAAAGAATATAAATGGCAAAAGGCAATAGAGTTTAAGTAGTTACTCCTCACTACAACCCAAAAAAAAATAATAATAATAACGAAGAAAGAAAGAACTGAGCCTTTATGATGGCCTTTGCAATAAAATTTCTCTATTTGCTGAACTCAACACAAATATATATGATTTCCTCATATTTAAATTTCTTATGATCAGTCCGTTTGATAGTTACATGTACTGATTAGATCATTCAAGTATTTATGAATGCACAAAAAGGCATAAAAAAATTTCCTCCCATGACTTGTGTGACATTGAAACTGTTAGAATATGGACAATAGATGTAAAAATAGGGGAGAGGGGAAGAGAGAGAAGAAGAACTCTAGAACCAGAATTTGTAATTCCGGATGAATAGGGAGTTAGAAGAGAAAAAAGGAGAGGAGGGAAGAGTAGAGGGATGAGAGAAGAAGGGAGAGACTGGAACTAGAATCTGAGTTATAGGGAAAGAGATGAGAGAATTGTCTCAATAATAACTTCATTCATTCATCCATATTTTG
The DNA here is from genome assembly GCA_963855925.1 of Inga laurina. Classification (NCBI taxonomy): domain Eukaryota; kingdom Viridiplantae; phylum Streptophyta; class Magnoliopsida; order Fabales; family Fabaceae; genus Inga; species Inga laurina. The sequence goes on from OY979705.1 coordinate 60,588,674, forward strand.
GCATAATACATATATGATAATTATAGCCTAACACAAACAGAAAATAACTACCTTATTCTATCCCTATAAAACTGACAATAATGTAACCAACACTTGACACTTGTAACAATTAAAACGAGACACATAATAAAACATAAAGCACAAATAATGGCTGGTTCCTATAAGAAGCAGTCTAATATTGAATAGGAAGGGCTTCTAAAAATAATGCATACCTCGCCAGGGTGTATAATAGTTTTGTACTTTTTCACAAAGGGAGAACGTGATTCTTCATTAAACTGAAAGATCAAGAAAACACAAAGTAACCTGCAACAGCTTAGATACTAACTTCATGAACATTGTTAGAGATGATAATAACACCATTCGCAGGCTTTCTTATAACAGTCAAGGTTTTAACAACAAGTGGTCCCAAACAATCACAAAATTAAACAGTAAACAAAATGCAAGGGAGGGGAAAACGAACTAACATTACCTCTGATATATGCTCAGCTGCTGCAACCCTAGGTTTTACAACCTCACAATTTGCTATAACAAGAGTATTTGGTACACTTCCATCAGTCTGAAAGCAAGGAAAAACTTAAGTAAACCAAATTGGACAAATGAACATAAGATTTTATCAGAATAAAGGTGATGATGCAAAGGAACAAAAAGAATATACACGTGAGAAATTGCCTGGTTTTGACAATTGACAACTTTAAACCATACTTTAAAACACATCATACCGATTTTACAGGATAGTAAGTTTGAATTCTTGGCGGAGAAATGTCGGAGACAATCAACACAAGCAAGGATGATGGTCAATTAACTTTCACATCAAACTTTCAACATTAAGATATGGTTTACAAAACAAACAGGTGGAAACATCTCACAATCTTTCAAAAGACACTGTTTTAGTAGCCAACCAGGCTAAAATTTAAATATAATGCTGAAAGAGAATATTATCTCACCTGTTCAGAAAGATAGAGACGTTGCCGGTTCTTGTATGTAGCTTGCTCCAGTTGCGGACCCCATCTGCGATATGAATGTCATTATTTCCCAACACACAAGAAAACCGACATTGTTGACAAAAATGAAAGAAAATAAAAGAAATGGTGGCAAATGAGAGAAGTGGGAAAGAGGGCAAGCACCGGCATGAGAGAGAAGGCCAGACAAGGTTGTGGTTGGCGAGCCAGTCATAGAGTACAGGGACCAGAGACTTCCATTGAGAGTATCTTTCATCCACTGACAGCGGAGCAGAGCCCTTGCCGGATTCCTTCATTTCCCCTCGGCGACTTGCAAGTGAGTGTTGTGCCGACTGGATTCTGAAAAGTACAGAGCTTTTTTCCCGTTTTTGTTTCCCGCCTATTCGTAGTACGGCGTGGGGAAATGGGGAGGTAGGCTTGTGTCCCTATCGCTTGGCCTGCGTGGCCTCTCGCAGCCCGTTTGGTTGGAGGAAAATCTAAGTAGGGAAAGGAACTGAATTGACGGGAAGGGAAGGGAAGATTTTGAGGGGAGAGGGAAGATGGGCCGATGGACGGTCAATGAGCTGTTTGATTGAAAAAAAATTGAGGGAGGCAAGTGGAAAGAAAAAGTAAAATATTCAATTTACCCTTAAAAATAATGAATGAAAATTTAAAACAAAAAATATGTTTTTTGTAACAAATCAAAGATTTGGAAAAATCGATTTAAACAATATGATAAATCGATTTATTTTGAATTCGTAAAACATAATTGTTTTCGGCCATATTTGATTAATCGATTTAGAGTATCTCATAAATCGATTGATTGATCGTGTGGGATGGACATGTTCGAATTTGCATCGAGGAATGTATGCACGTGAAACCTCTTGCGATGTTAAACTCGATTGATTGGCTGCAATAAATCCAACGGTGGGTACATCAATTTTTACCTTGCATAAATCGATTTATGCCTTACGTAAATCGACTTACAACTTCAACATCAACACTTCTAGCTTCGTCCCTCCTCCAACTTGTTTTTTTTGCTGAGTAGGACGCCTTCGACGATAACAAACTCAATCACTACTTTTAACAACTTTTCAATGGGTAAATATGTCATTCAATTTTACTATTTATAGTGGGAACTTAAGATGATACCATTTTTTATGAGAATCTATCTTCCCACTTTTAATTGAATTTTGGTGATAGTGGGAATTTTGGTTTCCAGGAATCCTACCTTTCAAATACGTGTTTTGGTAGAGAACTTTATTAAGTTCCTTTTCCTTTCCACTAGTTCCCTCAACCAAACGGGCTGTTGAAGGGCCATTCACTTCTTGCCTGAACCATTTTTTTCTCTTGTTTTGATCGTGGATTGCTTAAACAGTTATTTATAATTATGTTTCCCAATTGGATTTTTCGATCATTCAAGTGCACTGAATTTTCCTCAAAGACTGAAAAAGAACTCTTTTTCAATCAAGTTTGCATGAAATATTTTCACCTATTGAAGGGTATTATTATCCTTTTCAACGCATTCCTATTTGAGAGGGAAAAATCTTGTTTTTCACGAAAATTCGGTTTCTATTTCTCCTTTGTTTGCTAGAAAAGTGAAAGATATTCTGCGATTTTCCACTATTGCTTTCCCTGATTTTAAGGAAAGCCTTCATTTGACTCCAGACTCCTGCCTTGTCCAGTCAGCCTCTTATTTATGCTATGAGTAAAGATGGATGGACGCGGATTTGGCTTAGCTTCGCTGCTTATCCTTTTCTCCCAAAATTATACTGTTTTGGGGTAAAATATTGGTGCTGATTATTTTTAAATAGTATCTAATATTTTAAAATATTTTTTAGATGTATCTAGTATATTAAAATATTTTTAAATAACCTGTAATATCCTAAAATAATTTTTAGTATTTTTAACCGCTTAAAATATTTTTTCAGTTGTAGTCAATCTATTAGCAGACTAATTACAATTTAACCCTTAATGCATTCTTTCCAGATCTAAAAATTACTTTAAAATATGAGATGCTACTAAAAAATATTTTAGAGTGAGTGAAAATCAATAAATCAGTATCCTAAGTTTTGGATGCTCTTTACTACTAAGAAAAATACATTAACCGTAAAATTGTAATCAATCTCCTAAAACACCAGATACAACTGAAAAAATATTTTAAAGGGTTAAAAACATCAAAAAATATTTTAAAATAATTTTTGGAGCTGAAAAAATACATTAAAAGTATAATTATAATCAATCTGCTAACAGACTGGATACAACTGAAAAAATATCTTAAGGGGTTAAAAATACCAAAAATTATTTTAGAATAATGCACGTTACTTAATAACTATTTTAAGATACTAGATATACCCAGAAAAATACTTCAAAATACTAGACACCGTTTAAAAAAAAAATCAACCCCAACATTTTTTCCTAAAATTACACCATTTTGGGAGAAAAGGATGGGCAGCCTACCGAAACCAAATCCGATGAACTCAGGGTGAAATTACCCGTCACGCATGGATTTCTTTTCTTGGATAGTCACTTCAATATTTTCAATTGATTCAGAAAAACAGGGCGATATTTTCTTTAACTGTAAATGTTTTAGTTTTACTCTTTATTGGATTATCAACGCCTTTTTCTTCTCTCCCAGTATTGGCCCTTGAAATTCATAGCTTCTATGAAACAACTTATCAGACTTGCAAGTTCCTTGGCATGTCAAGAAACACATTTATGGAGGATATTAGTGCTTTTTTGCCGGAGAACAAAAAACCGGATCGGATTGGCTGATTCAACTGATTGAACCGGAAATCGGTCAGTAGTCTGATTTGGTTTGCTCATTAAATCGTGAGATCGGTTGGACCGGTTAAAATCAATGGTTCAATTGGTTGAACCAGTTTCATTTTTTTTTATTTTTTAATTGTTATTTTGTGCAATTTTTTTGGGGGAAATAGAAGATTAAAGACCAAAATGAAGAGAAAAATAGATAAAGAAAGAAAAAATCTAAAAAAAATGAAGAAGATAATGAAAAAAATTATTTAAAAAGATATGATAATTATAAGAAAGGAGAGATCATTGCATAAGTATAGGCATCAATATATATCTTCAATACTCCTGGCTTCTTTCTTATTGGTCCACGTGTGTTGTCCATCTCATCACCACTTTTTTTTTCCATTGGCTGATTCTGTTTTCTTTTTATTTTTCCTAATGAAAACTCCTGCATTAAATAGCAAATTCAAATTTCAAATTTAAATCTTACTCAAAATAAACTAAAACCACCCCGCCGTTGTCATTCCAAGAAAGCAGTCCCCATCCCTCCAGATCAAGGTCGACTGTCCTCTTCTGCAACAAGCTCCCTCAGTCATCATTGCTTCCTCACCAAAATAGCTTCTCCTCCCACTGATTGGGTTGTCTTAATGTTGGTTTTTGAGGACTCCGCCGTAACTCCTACCTCTATTCCGTTCTTCATCGACGCACAGGTGTGTAACGGGTTTGTGGCTTCTGTGCAAGTGTTATTGACGTCATCTTCTTCTTCCTCTATTCTATACTTTGTCATTGTGCTGTGGGTCTGGGTAAACCTTCTGCCATCTTATCCCCTCTGTTTTTCCTTTGAGTTGCAGGAGTGCGCAGTTTCTTCCCGTTGATTTCTCCTCCTTTCAGCTGCAGCCTTCAAATGCAACTTTAGAATGTTGTCTGCCTTGACCGTCTTCTTCTGCCAGCAGACCGCCGATTACCCAGGTATGGCTCCTCCTTGTAATCCCAATTTTAACGTTCTCAAATTCTTCAAAGATATCTTATTTGGGTTTATATTTTCATTTACCCTCTTTTTTATTTCTTCTTCTGCTCCTCCCAGTCACACGAGGTCAAGTTTGGGGCTTCATCTGCATTGTTGAAGTGGTCTTGCCCCTCCTCTACTCAAAATCGCTGGATTGACTGTGTGAGTTTCAGTCAGTCATTTTCCTCTTTCTCATTTGTTGTTGCTAATTCTATGCGTGTGGATTTAGTGGAAATAATTAATAGTGCATCCATAATTGGTAATGATGCATTTTTATTAGTGTGATATAAGTTTCGAAGTCTATGTATGCAGCTTCTTATTCCTATTATTTGGCACTTGATTAGTCTTGAAAATGTTATTAATTACGCCCCCGTTGGACGATTTACATTAAAATGTTATTAATGATGCATTTTTATTAGTGTGATATTAGTCTTGATTTGGCACTTGATTACCTTGAAAATGTTATTCAACCATAGAGTATTCATTGTTGAGGCTCACAATACGTGAGTACTTAGCTTTCCACCTTATGGATAGAGATTTCGAGGTATCCCCATTGTTACACTCAAACAGGCTTCTCCAACAGTTCATTGTTGATGGATACTCTATGGTTGAATCTGAGAGGCTGGATTACTTGAGAAAACATCAGAAAGAGCTTAGAGTAGACCTGTATGAGGGCTTGTCCAACGCATTATCTAGGGGAGTAACAGATGCTGCTCATACTGGAAAGAGGGTCATCCTTCCGTCATCATTCACTGGCGGTGCAAGGTATATGATGGAAAACTATCAGGATGCTATGGCAATATGTGCATGGGCAGGCTACCCAGATCTCTTCCTCACTTTCACATGCAATCCTGCGTGGCCAGAGGTTAAGCGTTTCTGTCAGAGAAAAAGACTTAATGCATCTGACAGGCCAGATATACTATCAAGGATATTCCAACTAAAAGTAGAAGCTTTAATGAAAATCATTAAGGAGAAGAAGATTTTTGGCAAAGTAAAAGCAGGTACTTCTCTTACGCATACAAGTTTTACACATTTGCTTCCTTGATAATCAATATATTACAGCTTTATCATTCATTTTCATATAACATAACACGTAGTACTCCAAGTTTATTTGTTCATTTCCTTTTTCATTCATCTGTTGTTGCAATAATTTATCATATAATCTTCCAAGTCTCACTTAATATATATATATATATATATATCAGAACTTGCTTTTTTTTTTTTTTTGCAACAGGAGTTGCGATATTTTGGTCATCTACATGCATTCATAACAGAAGGGTATGATATCAGTTGGCTAATAACTTACCCTTCACCTCATAACAGAAATTAGGCATGTCCTTACAGGGTACCTTCTATAAATGATTTACTGTCTCTTAATGCTTTCGACCCAAATCCTAAGGATGCCTCCCTTGCATTTAATTTTTAACCAAAAAAAATATATTTATACACTCAAAACTAATATAAGCATATTTTCAGTATGATTTAACGTGTATTTTCCATTCAGTTAATTGTATTACAACAAACATTTTCATCTCAGAATAATATATCCATTGAATAGGGTCATGATGCTAAAGTTTGCTGCCTTTTAATAAAATTTGAGGAAGTTCGAAAATTATTTTATTCAAAATTAGTGAATTAAAAAATTAACAACCGATAGCAGTTCATTAAATGATACCAAACCTCTATTTCTATAGCATATTTTCAATAAAAGACTATGAATGAACTTAGCATTTCAGTATAATGGTAGACTATATCTCCCTGCATGACAATGATATGTAGGTATTATATCCTTTACAAAAATTACTTAACATTACTTCATTCTCTTTGTATAGACATCTACACGATAGAGTTCCAAAAAAGGGGACTACCACATGCGCACATTATTTTGTTTTTGGACCCATCTGACAAGCCTAAAACACCTGAAGATGTAGACCGCATTATATCAGCTGAAATCCCTGACAAGGATAAAGATCCCCTGCTTTATGATCTGGTTAGCAGGTTCATGATACATGGACCTTGTGGTCAATCAAACCTCAGATCCCCATGCATGAAAAATGGAAAATGCTCCAAGCATTTTCCTAAGAGATACATAGATCAAACTATTGTTGATGAGGATGGCTATCCAACCTATCGTAGGAGGAATGATGGCAGAATAATCAACAAGAAAGGTATACCTTTGGACAACAGATTTGTTGTGCCCTACAATGCCAAGTTGCTAAAGATGTTTCAGGCTCACATAAACGTTGAGAAGACTAACCAGTCAAGAGCAATTAAATATCTTTTCAAATATATCAGCAAGGGTAGCGACCGTGTTGTTGCAGCTGTGTACACCCAAGGGGATCAACGTTTTGATAAGATCTCTCATTACATGAATTGCCGTTATTTATCACCATGTGAGGGTTCTTGGAGAATTTTCTGTTTTGATATTCATAACAGATCACCCTCTGTTGAGAGACTTAGTTTTCACCTACAAAACAATCATAGTGTTGTATATCGTTGTGATGCGCAAATGAAGTCTATACTTGAGAAGCAACGTATAAAAGAATCTATGTTTACCTCATGGATGGAGATGAACAAGACACAACCATTTGCAAGGACACTAAAATACTCTGAGTTCCCCCATTACTATACCGTTGTCAAGAAGACTAGAACATGGAAGTTGAGAGAAAGGGGTTTTTCAATTGGGAGGCTTGCAAATGCATCACCTTCACAAGGTGAGGTATATTATTTACGATTGATGCTAACTAAAGTCAGGGGGCCAAAGATCTATGAAGATATTCGTACAGTGGATGGTATTGTGTACAAAACTTTCCGAGAAGCATGTTACGCTATGGGTTTGCTAGATGATGACCACGAATTTATTGATGCCATCAAGGAAGCATCAAGATGGGCATCAAGACATTATCTTCGAAAGTTCTTTGTGAGCATGCTTTTATCACACTGCCTATCAGATCCTGTATCTGTTTGGGAATCAACAAAGCTACATCTCTCAGAAGATCTTATGTACCTTGGTTCTGCCCAGCAAGAATACGCAGGTTAGTTTATTTTTTTCACTTAAAAAAAAATAACAATGATTTATAACAATTGCATTTATACTACGTGTGCATCTTTAACAATAGCTTATGCTATTAACTACCAAACTAATCAATTTTCCATATGTTCCTACTATAAATTATTACAAACATGCATTTTTTAGACAATCAATACGATTTATGATTCTGATTTTTTATCATGCTCTTAATTCTAACTTACACCTTAATATCAAGTAATAAATTCATTACTACTATGTAAATAACCATCATCCTCTAATGCTATATGTTTTAATTTTCACTTGTAGTTACTGATCAAGATAGACAAGATGTGTGCTTGGTTGAGATTGAGAAACTACTGATTAGCAATGGCAAGTCCCTTAGAGATTTTCCCCCTTTGCCAACCCCTGGAGATGCAGCCTGCCTGGACATCACTAACCGTTTAATTGCTGAGGAGCTGAATTTCAACAGGCCTGAGTACAATGCACGAGCCATTAAGTTATGTGCATCACTCAATGGCGAACAGACCACCATTTTTGAAAAAATTACCAACTCTCTCAATTCAGGTGTTGGGGATTCTTTTTTGTACATGGTTTTGGAGGCACAGGCAAAACATTCTTGTGGAACACACTTACGTCAGTTGTTAGGGCAAGTGGAAACATCGTACTAAATGTTGCATCAAGTGGCATTGCCGCTACCTTGCTACCCCGTGGCCGAACAGCTCATTCACGTTTCCATATACCAATACATATAAATGAGGATTCAATGTGCAACATTTCACAAAACTCTCCACAAGCTGAACTTCTAAAAATGACAAAGCTCATAATATGGGATGAGGCACCAATGGTCAATAAATTCTGTATTGAGGCTGTAGATCGCACTTTAAAAGATATTATGAAATGTTCATTACCCTTTGGTGGTAAGTCTGTTGTGATGGGTGGTGATTTCAGGCAGATACTACCAGTTGTTCCTAAAGGTGGGAGAGCTGAAATTGTTAACTCAGCAATAAACTCTTCACATTTATGGGCTCATTGCCAAATGTTTCAACTGAAAAAAAATATGCGGCTTCAAGCGACAAATGACCCATCTGACAAAAAGAAGATAGAGGCTTTCTCTAACTGGTTACTGCAGATTGGGGAGGGAAGAGTAGGATTACCACATGATGGGATTTCTGACATTGAAGTGCCAAATGAGCTACTTATAACAGATGAAGGGCATCTTATTGAAGCTATTGTCAGCTCAACATATCCAGATCTTATGAAAAACATGTTCAGTGATGAGTACCTAACAAGCAGAGCTATCTTGTCCACAACAATGGAGGTAGTCGACCAAGTTAATGATAACATTTTGTCAAAGATAGATGGTGAATTCGTTGAATATTTCAGTTCTGATTCCATATCAAAAACTGATCAGTACTCCTCAAATTTTAGAGAAATTTATGACACTGAATTCTTGAACTCTATCAAATGTTCTGGAATACCTCCTCACAGATTAAGATTGAAGGTTGGAGTGCCAGTTATGCTTCTAAGGAACATTGACCAGGCAGCAGGATTATGTAATGGAACAAGGCTACGAATAACTTTTCTTGGAAAACATTTTGTTAAGGCTGTAGCACTAAATGGCACTAGCGTTGGTCAAGAGGTCCTCATTCATAGGATGGACATGAATCTATCTCAATCTAAGCTTCCATTCTCAATGAACAGGCGCCAATTCCCATTTATTGTCTCATTTGCAATGACCATCAATAAGAGTCAAGGCCAATCGATTTCCAACGTCGGGCTGTTCCTACCTAACCCTGTCTTCTCACATGGACAGTTCTATGTTGCAATTTCAAGGGTCAAAACGATAGGTGGGCTCAAGATGCTTATTCTAGACTCTGAGAGAAAGCCAACCAACAAGACAAGGAATGTCGTTTATCTTGAAGCCTTGCAAAATGTCATCTGATATAGTTAAGCGATTCTACTCACACAAACTTCATTTTTCTACATTTTTACTTCTATCCTTTAAAAGGCTAACTCATTAATTTGTTTTTTTTTTGTATCAGTTTAGTGGACAGCAGTTGACTTCTACAAAACACAGGAAGGGCCTCCACTACTACACTATAATTTTATTGGCTATATAAGGTGTATCTGGTTCCATTCACTATGCTATTGTCAACTTTTGTTTTCTGAGAAAATCATCACACAAAAGAAAGTGAATACTTACCTTTGCTTGCAAAAATAAGACCGTTCGTTTGCTGGATCCCCATGTTACGCCCCTACTCAATGAAACCCCATACTGTACCTACATGGACGTTTACTGAACAAGAAAAATTAGTCCGTTCACATTTCTATCTTTGATTACGACATTTACGAAAAAACTTTAAGGGACGCTTAGCTGTATTTTATGTTCACATTTCCTCTTCATTAGACTTCTTGTCTTCTTTTTCTTCTGTTTTGAACTTCACATTTTTTTCAATCAATCAGATACTCAAAACATTTAAGATTATCACAAATACCATATATTGTCTTCTATACAAAAAAGCGCCTCTTCCACACAATAAGTATTAAAAAATGATCTTGCATATTTGTCATAGAAAGGCCAAAATTTGCTTTTCACTCAATCTGATCTCCATTGAATAGTTTCATGTAGCACAATTTTGATTACTTTAACTAAAATTGGAGGGAAAACGAACATTAATGTTTCCCAACTTAATAAGTGAAAATATTAATAACCAATAGTAGTACAGAATACCACACCTATATTTCTATATTGCATTGTTGAATATAGGACTGTGATGAGAGTTGATATTTCTGTTTTATGGTTGGTAATATCTCCCCATATGACAATAGCATGTAGGTATTAAATCATACATAAAAATTATTTAACAATCCAGTAAACTATGAAAGAGCAATATGTTGTTATACTTAATGCATACAGTAACATATTTTGAAGTCATTCATGTCACCATTCTATTCATGTTTACATTTTGTATCAGACAAATTTACATTATGCACGCTTATCATGACACCGTAGATCCATATTTCCATTTCCAATTAGACAGAAGGAACAATAGCGAACAAATATTCTTAAATGAAGTTAGTTTCTCTGCATTGATTTTTTTAATCGTAAAACCCACTGACCTTCCTCATCTTTAATGAATCCCGCACAAGCAGCTTGATTAAACATGCGTACTGAAGCATCGACGTCCATTCTGAGCATCCCATGTGGAGGAGGTTTCCAATTTGTATTTGTGGTTGAAATCTGAGGACAGACTTTAATTGCCAATTTCCCATTTTTTACTTCCTCCATGATATGGAGCATACATAGCTGAAATAACTCCTGCGTAGATGTTACGCCCGACTAAAAAACCTGTGTGCACCTTGCTTCCCAGATGCTCCAATAAACAATATCGAAAACCCCGATCCATGGCCTCCTAGCAAAATTTTCCTGACCAGGTTGATGTGTCGTGTTCCATTTGAGCCAACCTCTGTGAAATGAGTTCTGGGTTTTTAGAAAACAGAAACTTCTCAGTAAAGGCAACAAGGCTTGAGCAAAAAAAGTAAAGGCAACAAGGAAACTATTGTCTGAACACCAAAAGTAAATAGATTCTTAGCATATGGGGTGACGTGTCTTATTTACCACCATACACCTAGATATATAGCTTTGCTTCCTTTTTTTTTTCACAATAACTTAAAAAAAATTCTAATTTACTCCCATGTCATAATCATGTTAGTAGGGTAGGTGGCTCCATCATAAAACAAAAAAAAAACGATAGTAGTTGGCTTCATTTTTTCCCCCATAATGGCGTATGGAGATTTTTAGCACTGAGACTATTTGTTTGAATATATAATAATGTCTCTATATGTATTGAATTTAAAAGCTTTAATTTGTTATATTAAAAAAAAAGCTTTAAGCATTTTGTCCTTCTTCTTTAACTAATAATTCAATGTGAGTTATCATTATATGCAATAATAATTATAACATTTAACCCATATATAACTCTCACCCCTTTCATAAAACCAATGTCAATATAATTTTTTTGTTGCTTTCTTGCTGACTGATAGTATTTTACTTTGATATTATATTTCTATTGTTGTGATGCATGTACTATGTGTATGTAAATTTAATGTACATATATCATGTAATTTGATTTATAGTATGCTCGATATACTCCTCCTTGCAAAATGTATTGGTTGGAGTTACCTATTTTTGGGCTAAATTACTAAACATGGTATACACAGACCCAAAATTGGTTGATAGTATTATGCACAATTTTCTGACTCACTTTCCATTCAACTAAGCTATGTACCACAAAATTCATAACATACAATGCTTTCAAAAATCTTTGTACAGTTCTTAACTTTGATTCTTATTACAAGTGTAAGTTAAATTACCGAACAAACCATAATTATCTCATCTATTACAAGTATTATCTTTGCATAATAAGATCTACTTTCCATATCGTACAGGGATTATGACTTTTAATTGAAGTTTATAAGGAACGGGCCCGTGCATCGCACGGGGTAATCCGTCTAGTTATAACTAATACTAATAGATTTTTTAAGTATTTTTTTCTAAAAATCTTCATTTTTATTTATAGAATTTTTAAAATATATTAATATATATTGCCACTAATAAATTATAATATTTTAATATGACCGGTTTAACTACCGGTTAATCCATTAACCCTTGAACCTATGCTGTGCCCGGTTCATTGCACAGTCCAGTTTTTTATTCCTTGTTTTTTACTTAATTTACCTATTTAGAAGTTGAAGTGTTCGGTTCTTTTCCTTCTTTTCTTTATGATTTTATTTGTTGTTGTCTTATTACTATTAAGACTCTATAATGTAGTTCATTTTTATTAACATCATTTTGACTTTTTATTTAAAAAACAGTTATTTGTAATTATTCCAAAAATATTTTTAAAACGTGAGTTATATATGAGTACTGAGGGTTGTTATAAATTGTATATTTTATATTAATTAATTAATTAGCTATACTATTTTTTGTCAATGGGTCATTATCCCCCATTTTCTTTGACCATTTAAGCTTTTATTTTTCTAACTAGAACATCTAAAATAGTTATTGGGGAAATGATATTTGAGGAAAAAATATTTAATTAATTCAATATTAGGATTAAAACATTTGACAATACTAGAATAATGAGGGAAAGTTGTTTAGTGATTTGACCTAAATAGTAAATATATTAGTACATTCTTTTGATAAAAATGATGAATATCGAGAACTTGATGACTTATAACTCCTAAGGCTAAATCCTTCTGAAAGCATTTTCGAAATCTTTGAGGTATGTTGACCTTGATGAGCTCAGGGAATCCAACTTACTTAGCCTTTTATTTTATCTTTATAGTAATTTGGATATTGAACACAAATAAATAGAAGAAACTCGTAATTTAAGTGGATGTATGAGTAGAGCTTGTGTTTGGTCATGAAGAGGTTAAGAGATTAAGAAAGCATGCATAGTACAAGTCTATAGGATTTGCATGAGTTTTAAGAATATCAAAGTAGAAATGGGTTAAGGTGCAAATTTATCAATGAAGTTTTGTCCGAGGAGTGTCTGGCACAAATATCTTTTAGAAGGGGCAAAAATACCAATGAACAATTAAAAAGGGGCATCCACCACAAAAACCGTTAAATCCTTACTAATGCCGTTAGGGGTTTTCTTCTCTTATAATTTAATGCCGTTAGTACGGATTAACGGTTTTTGTGGTGGATGCCCCTTATTAATTGTGTATTGGTATTTTTGCCCCTTGTAGAAGATATTTGTGCCAGACGCTCCTCGGACAAAACTTCATTAATAAATTTACACCTTAACCCAAATAGAAATAAAATATATCAGCACACCATCGCGGCCAAGAACGAACCAGGATGATAGATCATTGCTTTAATCTTAATCAAAAGAAACTATTACCCTTTTTGAAAAAAGATTTATGCCACAGTAGCACCTTAGCGATTTATGCCACGCCCACTCTGATAAACCAAGGCTTTTGAAAGTTACAAGTTATCTTATATGACCAAAAAGATAGGGAATGTTAATTCAGAGTATAAATATAATAATATTCCCTCCGTCTTTATTGTAAGACTTATTTATCTAATTTGATCTGATTATGGAATTTAGTTAAGGTACTAGTTAATATGAAATTTTTTTTAAAAAAATATCATAATCATCTTCCTTAATTATCTCAATCTATCTCTTACTTAACTATGGTTGAGGGAGCATAAATAGAGGCAAATTCATAATATTAAAAGCCAAAACCAAACTAATGAGGTTGCTCTAGAAACTAGTGACCTGACCACTTGTCCGGTTCGGATGAGTGGAGGAACCAAGAAAAAGTGAACCACCCAATCTAACCCGAGGCAAACCGGCCTAACCTAGAGTAAACCAACTAGGTTAGGGTTGACTCGGGATCACCCTTTTTATTAAAAAAAATTGTTTAAAAAATGTATTAAATGCAAGAAATTCAAGAAAAAATATGTTTACTTAGAAAAAAGAAGAAATGAGAGGAAAAAGAGAAGGAAAATAGAAAAGGAAATGAAAAAAAAAAATATTGATAATATCAAAAATATACTTTTTCTCAGGTGCTTTTTATAAGATTCAAATTTTTAAATTGGGTTGATCCTTTTCCATATTGATTATATATAAATATATTAATGTGACACATACTATGTATGGTTGTTACTACTTAGTAGGTACTTTTTTACATTTTATATTAAATGTATCTTTTAACTATCACCAGTCTGATCCTAAGTTAACTCCAGTCTGACTTATTGACCCTTAAACCACTGTTTTGACCGGTTCATTGACCGACCCGGTTTTTACATCTCGGGTAAAGTAGGAAAATATTAATAAATACGTGAAATAAACTTTACATTTAGGATCAAGATCAACTCCACAATTAGATCCTGTATTAAGGACCAGATGGAGTGGATGATAACAAGATTCAAAAATCAAACGACCCAAGCATGTTGTACAGCATAAATTTAATTTGCGCAAGGATTGAAACTTAATCAAGCAGCACAGAAAGCAATGTAGTATCATCAGTTTTGATTTTATATATATCATTGATCAGTCCAATTAAGCAGCACAGAAACATATATGCTTGATGAAATAAAAAAATAAAGGAAAGAAACAATCAAACAAACAATGTACATTAGAGAGAGGCCATGAAAAAGATTATTTAACCTCAAGGAAAATTTTGTCCAAGCACAGGGACTTGATTAAGGAAGAAAATGGTCATTGGCCAAATGGATTTAGCCATAATTTGGGGATATATGCAACACTTATATATGCAACATATTTACCACTATGGTCCTATTTATAAATCTTTTTTATTTAAATCTCACATACCAACGAGAATTAGTTAACTTATACACTATGGGCTAAATTTCCAATTTCACCCTTATTTATGATTGGTTTCAAAAGTCAACATAAATAAATTCTTTTTGTTTATTGCAATTAATAAGGGCACAAAAGTACAAAAAACATTTACTGCCCTGAAACTAGACTCATAAATAGGATCAAATCTTTTTGTCAAAAAGGGCTTATAAATAGGGCCAAAGTGGTATAATTTATGGAATCAAAGTTTCATTTTGATCAAGAAATTCAATTACATGCATGTGTAAAAAGGAAATATGAGAAAAAGGGCATGTCTGGGTTGGTGGTGGAAAAGCATGTTCACATAAGTTGAGACAAAATTTCTCTTACAGGCTTATCTCGTATACTGTAAATCACATTGGAAAAGCAGTTTCTACCGCTAATCCAAACAAACATAAAAAAGACAATGCTTCTTTGGTTCGATTTGCTGAAAAGGAGAGAACTAATCAGCCATTAAAAGTTATCTGACAAAGTGAGATTTCCACAAATAAATAAAAAAAGAAATGGGACAATAGAGCATGTTTGGCTTTATGTTAAACATAAACATGGATTTATTACTAAGTTTCAAACTCGTTTTAGCTTGTCCCTTATTTAAAAAGGAGAAAAAAAAACACAATTTGCAGAGTCAGTCAAAATGTTATAGGGAAAATTCCATTTAAATACCATTTAAATTCTCAAAACCCTAGAAGTTCTATTAAGAAATTGAAATGGCACAAAGGTGATTGGGAGGAATCTGGAATTTGGAAGTTTAATTGTTTTTACTAAAACATCTCCATCCTCTTTCTCTCTCCTCTCCCTCTCTCCCTCTCTTCCTTTTCCAGTGAAGCCAGCACCTCAAAATTGTCACCGAATGTGTTAGAGTGTAGGCCCAAAATTGTCAGCACCCATCCCTTTTGGGCTCACACTTTGACACATTTGTGATGATGTCTTTTGGTATTCACATTATTCAATTTGTTAAAACCATTACTGAATTTGTCAATACCATTACAATATTTATTAGTTTCCCCCTTATTGGCCAACAACACATTGAGGACGTCATGCATTATTTATCAGCCACATTGGCCTTTTTGTTAAAACCAATTATGACTTTGTGAACACCATTGACGACTTTGTTAATCCCATTATTCTTTTTGTCAAAATCAATAATGAGTTTGTGCAAATCACATAAATTTGCCACTCATTATCCTTTTTGTTAAAACCATTACAGAATTTGTCAATCTCATTATCCTTTTTTGTCAAAACCTATTATAAGTTTGTGAAAACTACTGATGAATTTGTCAATCTTATTATCTTTTTTGCAAAACCATTAACAACTTTATTAAAACCATTACTGAAATTGTCAATCACATTATCCTTTTTGTCAAAGCCAATTGAGTTTGTGAAACCATTGATGAATTTGTCAATCCCATTATCTTTTTTGTCAAAACCATTAACGTATTTGTTAAAACCATCACAGAATTTGTCAATCTCATTATCCTTTGTGTCAAAACCAATTATAAGTAAACTATTCTATTACTAGGCTGAGTAAATGGGTTGACTAATTTTGTTAATGGTATTGACAAGTTTAGTAATGGTAATGACAAGTGTGGTGATGGAGTTGACAAAAAATCAGAAATGTTCATGATAGCAACTTCTTCAACCTGGTAATGCTGGATCTGCAATCTAATCTCAGAAATGAAAGCCTCATCACATTCATTTATCACCCAATCACCCTCAGAAAAACCATTTTTGTCATCACCACCACTACAAAACAGATCAGCAAAGGGGTATGAATCCTCCGACAACGTCGAAGGATTTGAGCTTGTGGGCGTCTTCAGCAAGCATTGCAGTGGGGAAGGGCATACTTGTGGTGAACAAAATGACTGGATTTGGGATTAATAAGGAGAGGTCGAAGAGTTGGGATTTGATATCTGAAGTGGGGGAAGGAGATGACGGAAAGAGGAAGAGAGGGTGAGTTTTGATTTGAGGGGCATTTTGGTTATTTGGTACAAACATGAAAAACCCAGATTCCCCCTTAATCCCCTCATTGTCATTTGTAAGTGTTAATAGAGTTTTCTAGGTTTTGACAATTTACATGGTATTTGTGTCTTCTTCCCAATGTTATACTAATAGTTATTAGACTATAAATTAATGGACAATGATTGGAAAGCTATCATAATCTACTAGTAATGCAACATTGTAATGATATAAGCAAACACTTTGTATATGGGTTGATTTAGAACATTCTAAAGTACAAGAATCTAGGCTTGCTGTAAATACACACAATATTGAATATTAAATGGAGTAGCGTGTTGATGTGAATCAGCTTATTTTAACTAATAATTTTACTCTATTTGAGAAGATTTTTTGGAAAAATACTTGAAAAAGAACTTTAAAATGAGGAAAAACAAAAAGGTGATCTGAATTTTCATATTCCCACAGAGTGTTAGTGCATGAACTGGAATTTTCCAAATTGAAATGAAATTACATAAGTAACCCTGGCATTATAAGAGCAGTCATGCGCGAAAAATAGGTTGGGACTCTTCATCTCTGTCTGCCGTTGTGAAGTCGGTGTGGTCGATTTTGAGGAGGAGGGATAGTTCGAACACTCCATTGCCTGAGTTGGTCAGAGAGTGGGTGAGAGTTACTTGTTTACTAACTTAAGCATCAGAGTGTTTAGTTACTTGTTTTACAGGATCCTCTGTATATGCGCTGAAAAACAGGGATAAACAGAGAAGAGGTAACTGTTAAGAACTCGGGTGATCAAAAGAGGTGATGAATAAGTTAGGAAAATTACTCGAGTGAAACTCTTCAACACTCGAGTGATTTACCTCATTATCGGGTAACAGCAAGTGGAAGAAGGCTAGATGACAACATCACTCAAGTGATAATGTAAGTACTCGAGTGTTCCCCAGCACTGGAGGGTAACTAGAGAGTGATCGGGTCAAGTCTCACAGTACTCGAGTGATCATGAGATTCACTCGAGTGAGTTTTAAGGTTCCTGGTCATCTTATTCCAGCAGAGCACTCGGGTGATGCTCAGCACTGAAGGGTAACCAGAGCGTGATTGGGTCATGTCTCATAACACTCGAGTGATTACGAGATTCACTCAAGTGATCCCCAGTACTTTCTGGGTACCTGACAGTGACATACTGTTCATGCAGCACTTTCCGGGTACCTAAAATCTTATAGGAAATTTAGGGGGGGAAATGGTGTCAAAATTTTCCTGTATTACGGTAGAAAATGTTCATAGTTTCAAAAAGTGTTCCGTTATCTATTTGAACTAAATATATTCCCCCACAATCAAATTTGGACACCATTCTGCTCTCTGAATTTCGACACCATATAGCGAACTCTCTGACTAGTAGATGGCTTCTTTGATGCATGTGTTTGGACTAAATATATTCCCCCACAATCAAATTACTTAATCCAATTGTAGACTTACTTTTTAATTTTAAGAGTTAGATGGTTGGTAACTTAATTACTTGTCTCATATGTATGATTACCTATCGTGGTCCTCGTCTTCTTCATCTTCTTTGCCATTGCCGCCAACAACTCCAACTCCATCTCCCCCCAACAACTTGTCATCTTCTTTTTCACCGTTATTACTGACATCTACTTCATCATCGACATGAGTCCCAAATCGAGATTATGCTTTATCAATACAGTGTTACATTTTCTTAATATCTTATAAGACTTTCACAGGTTCAATCACTCGAGTCTCACATCTATCACTCGAGTGATATGCATGAATAGTGTGTCACTTTCTGGTTACCCTCCAGTGATGCACTGTTTATGCTTCATCACTCGAGTGATAGATGTGCGACTCGAGTGATTGAACTTGTGAAAGTCTTATAGGATATTGAGAAAATGTAACACTGTATTGATAAAGCTTAATCTTGATTTGGGACTCATGTCGATGATGAAGCAGATGTCAGTGATAATGGTGAAAAAGAAGATGACGGGTTGTTGGGGGAGATGGCGTTGGAGTTGTTGGCGGCGATGGCGAAGAAGAAGAAGAAGACGAGGACAACGAACGCAAGCCCTCCCTCACATACTTGGAAGTGTACTTCCGAGGTCCCCGTTCTCCCCTGTTTTCTTTGTCTAAAACAGAGATTAGTATTTCTAGTGAGGAATAAACGATGAACAAATGTGAATGTGAACATGAACGAGAACTAGATATGGTGGTAGAGATCGAAGATCTAAAGCCTGTTGTCATTGGAGAAATAGTCGCCGTTGCTAGAGGAGTCCACTGTCGTCATTTTTGGAGGAAGAGATGATTTTGCCGAACAATGGAGAAGATGATTTTAAGGGCAGTGATGTAATTTTCTTTTGATTTCAAAAATGACAAATCAGGCACTAACACCTCTGTGGGAATATGAAAATTGAGATTACCTTTTTGTCTTTTCCCTATTTTAAAGTTCTTTTTCAGGGATTTTTCCATAATCTTATCTCAAATGTAAAAGAGTTAAGGTGCAAAAATACCAATGAACTTTTATCAAAAGTGTACCCAACACCAAATACTTTTTAAAGGTGCAAAAGTACCCATGAATTTACAAAATTGAAGCAAAAATATCAATGCCATTAAACTACCTTAACAGATATTAAAGACAATATAAAAATACCAAAATGCCCCTTGATAAATCTCAAATTTTATATATTTTATCCCACCTTATTCATTTATTTTGGGGATTATTTTAGGCTAATTTGGATTTATTAGATAATATTTGGATTGTTAGCCAATTTTAGGAAATAATATAAATTTGAATTGATCTGTGAGAGAGTCTGTAAATACTTTCAACTATATTTCTGAATTGATCTCAAGGTAGAAGGACCTTGAATGGGTTGATTTTCTTACGGGGAAAGCTGTAGAGAGAATTGTCATTAAGACTTTCTACTTGTAAGACTTACAAGGTGCAAGTAGTAGAAAACGTTGCTGCTCGTAAGACTTACAGGGGTGTAAGCAGGAGAGAACATTGCTGCTCGTAAGACTTGCACAGGTAAGCAGGAGAGGAAGGTCTTCAGGAATACTTTGCTCGTAAGGCTTGCTGTAAGGGGGGTATCTCAGAGAGAGATTTGTAAAAGGCTTCACAAGTGCCCGGCTAAACTTGTGGGATTGCAAATGCTTTTCTTGTGCCCGGATTAAACAAGAAGATAGTGGATTTGAAAATCTTAGGAGGAGCCTGGGGACTGGACGTAGGCCATCACAGATTGGATCGAACCAAGATAAATCACACTTTGCATATTCTCTTCCCTAAGCTCTTATATTTCCAGCATATATTATTTAATTTAATTGTTGATTTATAATTCATTACCTTCATAGTTACTGCTTTCGTTAAGATACGAAAAGATTTTCAAAGTCCTTAAGTTTTTATCATACACCAAATTCACCCCCTCTCCTGGGTGTCAGCTGATTCTAACAAAAATCCATATATTACTCTTTGGGAGAATGACCTAGGTTGCCACTATATTGCATTAGTAGGTTGTCCTAGTTATTAATTGATTGCTTTAGCGACAAAAGCACGCATCAATTTTGGGTCCGTTGCCAGGGAGCAATGGTTAGTCTTTAGATCTGAGTCTTTAGGTGATTTTTTAGGTAGTTATTCATTGCATGACTTGATTTTTTTAAAAAAGAAAAAGGAAAAAAAAATTGAACTTGATCCTATTATGGCTTGGAATGCTTCACCTTATGGAAATTTTTCTTACACTTCTATGCCTTATCATTATGACTATGATATTGAGCAGATATATGATCCATATTCAAATGCATATAATCCTGTATGGTATGATCACTCAAATCTTGGATATGTCAATCAAACTGTACCAATTCATGACGAGGACTCGAGGTTACATAACAAGATGGATGTTATGTTGAAAAAATTTTTGGACAAATTTCAAGAAGGGGAAATGGAGCATAGACAACAAATTCAAGCTCTACATACTCAAATTGAGGAGTTGTCAAATGCAATTAACAATCTGCAAAGAGAAGAACTAGAAGTTCAGGGTGAATTTTCATGTGGTAATATACTTTTACCTTCTAATGATTCATTCCCTTTTTCTTCTATCACTTCCAATGATGGGATAATTGGTACATTAGCTGAATATGCATGCACTGAAGTTGATTTTGAATTGACTTGTTCCATTGATTTAAATCATGTTGAATCTTGTGATTCATACATTAATGCTTCTTCCTATGCTTCTAGTCCTATCAATTCTATTGATTCTGATGATGAAGAGATTATTGTTGAATCCCCTAACACCATTGATTTTAAAGATACCCTACTTAACACTAATCATGATGTTTCTTTGAATGATGAAAATAATATCTCTATTGATGCTATTGATACTGATAATGATCTTGACATGACCGTTGTTGGTAGGGACGCTATTAAGGATAAGTGTGGGGGGAAGCCTTAATTTGGATATGCAATTAGATAGTAAGTGCATAATGCATCATGATGTGTCACATATGGAATTTGTCTTGAGTGATAATTTGAACAATCATGGTGAGACCATTTTGAGTGATCACTTGATCCATTCCTTAGAAAACTTGACTCTTATTGAGGAGAGTCATATTGATTTTATGGGTTGTTCAAAATATTTGGAAGTTCCAACACTTTCTGTTGATCAATTTCTCTTGGGATCTTCCCCGATTCTTGATAAGTCCCTTTTTATTAAGCATATCCATATGGGACAAGGTACTGCTTGGTGGTATGATTTTGTACAGGTACATAGATTGCTTCCTCCCATCCAGACACCTTCTATACTTGAGTTGAAGTGTTGTCTGAGGATCTTAAAGAGGGAGATATTTGCTGAACATCAGAAGCGAACACCACTAGTGCTTTCATGTGACTTACAACCAAACAAAGAAGAGAAGCCATATTTGCTACTTCAATTGGGTCTTCAATCTTTTAATAGTCCGGTCGTACTCCTTCCTTACTCTTTTACTTGCATTACTTGTTTTTGTTTGTTAGATCTATCTTTTGCATTGAGGACAATGCAAGATTTAAGTGTGGGGGGGATTTTGTTCTTACTCTTGGTTTTTGTTCTTTGTTTTTAAAATGAGAAAAATAAAAATATTTTGGTTTTTGCTTTGGTTTTTGTTCCTTGTTTTCAAGAAACGGAAGAAAATTTTTTTGCAAGTTTTAAGTAACTTTAGTATGATGCATTCTTGATTTAAAAAGTGATTAATCATGTTTTGAGTTAATAGACTAAGTGACAATGAATTTGACTTAGGTGAATTTAGGCTAGTAATCATATAGACCTAGTGAGATTTTGAGCCTAATGCAATTTTTTCAGTGTGTATCCCCTATCTCTTTACTTGATCTAGAACTTGACTTGAATCTTATTTGAAGCCACATTTTACGCATATGTATTCATAAATATGATAAAGACATTCATTTCATTTTAACTAGATAAGCCAAAAAGCCTACCCTTTTTATACATATATCCTTTGTTTAATGCCTTTGAGCCTATATTTCCCCCCCATTTTATCTACACCCATAGCTGCAAAAAAAAAAATCCTACCCTTTTGAATGTTTTAGGAGTTGAAGAGCATTGCATTATATCTATTTTGGGATGGAAGAACATGTATAAAATTAGGAATTGGGTTATTGTGAAAAGTATAGAAGGTTATTTGAAAAAGAAAAAAGAAGAAGAAAAAAGAAAAAAAAGAGATGCAATAAGATTCCGCTCCGCTGGGTTTGAACGGTGCTTAGTAATCGGGGTCTTCATCACCAATGTTGATCTTTGCGTCAAACAATTAGTAAGAGCTATGAGCGTGAAAAAAAAGGGAAAAGAAAAGAAAAAGAAGAGAATAATGACCCAGTTCAAGTGTGATTTGGTTTCTTTCATCCTGTTTCATCCTATTGCATCATTCTCTTCATCTTCCGGGATATTCAACTTTGTTTTTCCAAACACTATACCCTTTCTTTCTTAATCTTACCTAATAAAAGTCTTTTTGATTTATGCTTGCATTTGCTTTGCTAGTGGTGGAGAACTTAGATTCTTGTCAAGCCTATAAAAAGAGTATTGGATAGGGTGGATTTAAGTGTAAACACAAGCCTATACACTTTGAGTGGTAAGTGACATACACATATCCTTGGCGAGGGATTTCTAGCTTAGATTCCCCTTTGTCAAATAATTGCCATAAAGTTTGTTGGAATAAGAGAGATGTTGGAATGCTTTTGTTTACTTATTGCTTGTGATTGAAACATTCACTTTTGAAACTTTTGTTTTGTTTGTTATACTCCCTTAGTCTTGATTTGTTTTGCCCAGGAGTGCAAATGATAAGTGTAGGGGAGTTGATAAAAAAAAGAAAGAAAGAAAAAGCCCTCTCCCTTACTCTTTATTCATCCTCTGTTTATTCAATCTTTCAACAACCACAACCATCAAATACTCTCTCTTTTCCTTTATAATCATTTCACTTTCTCTCCTAAACTCCTTCTAGAAACTTGAACATGGCTTATATACTAACCTATCTAACTGCTTCCAAAAGTTCGAGTCCTCTATTTCATCTTCTTCTTCTACTCTTCCACTCTCAAAGGAATAAGTCTCAAGTTTGGATTTAGAAACATACCCATTTGAGGAAATAACACCGAGTTTCGATTTTAAATGATACCCATTGGAGATTAAACATTTGGGAGAGCTATAGCACATGGGTAGGGATGAAAAGGGACGAACATGAGAATGATGAGGAAGGAAAGGAGAAAGAGTGAAAAACATAGCATCTTTAAGTGAGCTACTATGGTTCTTCTTTCAATAGAATGAAGCTGGAAATAAGTGTACCAACACATCAATATATGGCTTTTAGCATATAAGATTCTGATTTCTGAAGAAATTGAAGAGCAACTACCCATTAATTTTTTTTTGCCAACGAGCACCTATTAATACAAATAAAAGAAACTTGTCTTTATTGTGTTCCTCGTTTAGTAGAATAGAGCTTGAAATAATTTGTGTGCGCTTACTAGTTACCATATCGTGAACCACTGTGGTTCCTCGTTCATAACATAGAGTTGGGATAATTTGTGTGTAGAGAGAACCACCTGATTCACCAAGAACCATCGTTAGACAAGGCAAATTGCAGACAAGAAATTGAAGGCAAAAATATGGGCATCAAAATCTCTCCTCAGAAATCGATCCCTTCGTGTTTCATCTACAAGAAACCCATCAATTTCTCTCTCTTCCAAAATTGATCCCTCTATCCTTCACCTTCTCCATCTCCCATCAGCCTCCCCGCCACCATGGCGCGCATCCTCTTATGGTGGGTCGAATTTGAACCACCGAACATGTTTTCATCATTCGAAGCCTC
Organism: Inga laurina; assembly: GCA_963855925.1. Taxonomy (NCBI): domain Eukaryota; kingdom Viridiplantae; phylum Streptophyta; class Magnoliopsida; order Fabales; family Fabaceae; genus Inga; species Inga laurina. Next base: position 60,613,064 of record OY979705.1, read on the forward strand.
AAATCTGCAAGACGTTGGGAGAGACGAGAATCACCTCGATCGGTAGTGGAGAATAGTTGTTGTTGCTGCTATGGATATGTAGTCGTCGTTGGTGGAGGCCGATGCCACCACTAGCATCTGAGAAGAGAATGGAGAGATGGAAGAAGGGAGAGAATCAGGGTGGAGGTGGGAGAGATAAGGGGAGGGCAACATGGGAAATTAAAAAATGTAGACAGTTTTATTTTTTAAATAGTGTGGGTCCCACTAACAGAAGTTGGCCTCTTCTGACGGCAGTTTCACTTTTGCTTCAATTTTGCAAAATCATGGGTACTTTTGCATCTCTAAAAAGTATTTAGTGTTAAGTACACTTTTGATAAAAGTTCATGGGTATTTTTGTATCTTAACCCAATATAAAAACATTTTTTTTCAAACTAAACTAAATACTCCTGTAGGATTTGTGGCCTTAGGCCCCCACTTTTCCATGGGATGGCTTCCCTATTTCCATTTATTGAGGAGGGAAAAATACAGGAATTTAAAATTTTACGCCAGCCATTTATGTGGGTGTTAGCACATTAAATAATTAATAATGTTGTAAAATACTAATTAAGGTGGATGTCCATGAGCTCCCAACTCTTTACCTTTCATTTTCTACATCCTATAACCTCTCTAATGAATGATCTTTAGGAGTTTTCATGCACATAACTCAAAGGTTACAATATGTGCACTCATGAGGATTAAAGTTTGCCATTTACTTTGTGTAACTCTTAGTTGTGGTTGAGGGCCTATAAATAGAGCACTATGTACTACACTTTGTTGGCATCCAAATGAATAAGAATCACTCCCTCCTTGCTCTCTATTTTTCTCTTGTATTTCTTCATTCCCTTCATCTCAATCTCTTATACTTTCTTGTTTTTATAACACGTTATCAGCACGAATTCGCTTAGAAGACCTATGGTCTAATTTTCTATCTCTTCTACTGTCTAACTTTCTCATTTCCATACTATGTTGTATATTATTTTTATGCTATCTATTTTTATCCATCCTTTTGTTATCTTTTACATATATCTAGGATAATCTAAGCCATTATATGGAATTAAATGGACTCTTTTACCGATTGTTTTATACATCGGGTTCCATGACTAAGATTTGAGATTATATTATCCTTCGCAAGTTTTCTTTTCTGTCACTTTTATTTATCGTTTTCTGTTAATCTATTATTATGCAAAATTTATATTTATTTATTTTATATTCTAGTATTCTTTACATTTTATGTTATTATATTATGTTATTTCATTTTATTTACACTTATTTAACATTTATATTTCTTTATTTTATTTACATTTTATGTTATATATTATTGTTTGTTTCTTTATTTTATGTCATTTATTTCATCTTGTTTTATTGTTATTTTATTTACATTTCATTTATTTATATTAATACATTATTGTTATATCATTATGTCAATCTTTTATTTTCATTTGTTTATTATATTACATTAATATATAATAGTATTATATATGAGCATGTAATGTGATCTATATGATCATGGGCTTATCTATTATTTATTTTTCAATTATGAATTTGAATTTATTTAATTTATTTTCTAGTATTTTGATTTTATCGAGAGGCCAGAAGTCATAATATTCTTAATTTCGTGATTAGATGACTAGAAGTCACATCACTTTTGTACTAGTTCTTATGAGAAAGAACGCTATTGGTTTCATTAAATTGCAAGATTGACAAGAAAAATTTTGGCACTTTGATGATTTAATTGTTACAAATATCAAAGCCCTGAAGGCTAAAGGTTCAAATATCAAACTAAAAAAAAAAACTTTGCAAGATTTTTGCTGTGGTCCTGAAGACCAATATTTGGAGAAATTGATGATACTATTGAAAGTAAAGAAAATATGTAAGAGTGAAAATGAACATGATCACATTGCATATGTAGAATTGATAGTTGAAAGCTGATAATACTTTGTCTTAGTTATTGAACTACAATCGTGGAAATAATAATATTTCTAAGGTGATCAAAATTATGAGCAAATATCATTCTATGACTAGAAGTCATATGGATAGAAAAAAATGGTATAATATGACTAGAAGTCATATAGACTAATATGTACTAATTTATTGAAAATAAAGATAAAAATGGCTATGAAGCTAAAAAGACCATGAAATATTGTGAAAAATATAAAAAATAGTTATGATGCTTAAAGCAATAAGTTACGAAGAAAGTTGATCAGCTTGTATAGCCAAAAGAAATAATTGTAAACCCTGAAGGCTATATGATTTTGATTCTTTATGTTTAAATTTAAATTGATTGTGATTAATTTGTGAGAGAGAAATTATTATTTAACATTGTGATATCAACATGAGTGATATATGAAATCAAATAGATAAAAAGGTAATGATTGGTCATTTTAAAATTTCAGTATAATGCCAATTTATTGGTAATTATTGATATATTTTGATTTCATGGCCTTTTAGGATTCTAACTACCTCATGGTTAATTCTTATAACTCCCATATCAAATGGTTTTCAGTATTTATTCATATAACCTTCGATTATAAAGTTAAGTTGTTTAATTACCTTCTTTATGTATAATTGTACAATTTATTTGTAATTTTAAGTATATTGTATATATGAATACTATTCATACATCAATGGAGTTTACCACCTCTATTTTCTTCTTGGGACTTGTATTTCTCTATTGCACCAAAGATTTCCCAACAAACATTCAACTCATATACCTCAACATCAAGGTACTTTCTTTCATTATTAGTCATATTTTTCATTTTAGCCTTGTCTTCCATTTCTTTTCTCTTCTTGAGCACTATTATGTTGCCTTACATATATATGCAATTTTTCTTAGTTCCAAACTTTCGTTATTGAAAGACATACAAATACTCTTCAATTTGTATTTTATTTTAGTATTGATAATTTATTGCCTCATTTCCCAATTCATTGTATTAACATTTCTTCTACTCCTTAGTATTTTTATATGATATGTGCAAGTTTCATACATTAATCATGATATAATATATGATATGATATATATTGGAATCAAATTAGTTTTTATGTGACATTTGTGAAGAAGAAAAAATCATGTCATATTTGAATTAAGAAAGTGAGAATTTATTTAATTTTATGAGAAAATTCATAATGAATAGTTTATGATTTGTTAGACAAAATCATTTTCGTAATGTGCATGAATTATATAGTGCAAGTCAAATTTATGGATGATCAAACAGTAAGGAATATTTGAAAGAAGACTATGTATATTATAGGTATTTGTTATTTTATATTATAATGCATTTGTCTTTACATTTCTCTCAAATTAATTATAGCCCCTAAACGTCAGAATTCATCGCAATAAGATATTTATGTATTTTGATTATGGATCTCCTCATATTTCTTTATGTAGTGGAAAATTCTGAACATTTCATATTTTGAACATGCATCAAAAGAGGCAAATTGAAGCATATTATTATTAATAAGTAGCAAAATTATATAAATATGCAAGAACATATGTTAGTTCCTGAAGAACATAAATATAACAAAGTCGATATAGTTTCAGAAGAACTAATATAGTTTTTCTTAAATTCTATGGGCAGAACAAGAATTGATTAAGGAAAGTTATAACCCATAGATTTACATTAGAGTTTTACTCTATTACAGGGTTTAAATGATAGCTCAATTGACTGAAATTCATGATTAGTTGTGAGTTATGAAGTACTTGAGTTTTGAAATGAAAGATATATTATTAGTTTGCTATATACAAATTTGTCTTTGAAATAGAGAAATAAAGAAAGTATATTTATATGACTCACACTTGAAGGGGAGATTGTTAGAATATAAGTGTAAGTTAATATTGAAAAGTTTTACTTATATACTTCATCACAAAACCTATTTATCTCCGAAAAATGGATGTCACATTGACATTTTATATCAATACTTATGGAAATTGAAAAGTTTGTTGTTTGTTAAGCAACATGTTACAGTAAACTAGTAGTTTACTGATCCAAACAAATTTATGTTGGCATGACTTGTTTGATTCATCCAAGTCATATATAAAAGATTACATTTGACATCCATTGAAGAACTAGAAGATTTTTCATGAATAGCCAACATATTATATAATTCAAGAATTATCATGTACTGCTTGTTCTCAAAGAAATTTGATTATGAGAGTATCACAAGTTATGATTTGGAATGGGTCTCTATATTTCTGGAAATAAATAAACTCATGTATGGGCTCATTCAAATATCATGTAAACCATATCAATGTTCAATAATTTTGACAAATGCATCTATAAGATGGTTACATGTGATATTACTATTAGTTTGCAACCTGAAGTTTGCAAGAACGTTTGAATAAATTATTATGTTAAGGGCGATTTCCAGATTATACGATTCATTCATTGAAGCCTCCATAAATAGCTAGATTAATACTTATGAGAACAAAATTTATATTTCAGTGTTAGCATATTTGATCTTACATATTGCAGCACTTATATTAGCCAACCAAATTCTTCCAATGTAATTGGCTTTTAGTCAGGAGCCAGGTATATTCCATCTTAAAAAGTTTCAATGTGCATTTCTATTGATTCACCACAATGCACATAGATGGATATTTAAAGGAAGTTAAGATAAATGTTGGGTAAGAACCTCCTTATTCTTGTTTGTCTCTAAATGAAACAAAGGGATGTTTCTAATGGAAACAAATGGATTTAGGAGACTTATACTGCATGATTAGTTGATTGTCATTTGACAAAGTTTTTTTAACATGAGGGGGAGAAATTAAATAGCTGGAAAAGAAAAGAAAAAGAATGCATTATTACTATCAAATATAGATCCTCGAATATAACAATATGAACCAGAAGTTCATTTGGTTTGTATTCATGAAATATTACATAAAATCTGCCAGATACAATTACTGACCTAAATGGGAATTACTAAATCTCATATTCCAGCTATAAGTGGTCTAATCAGCATAAATGAAAGTGAGACATGCCCGAAGTATGAGAGAATAATCAGTTCCAAAAGAAAAAAGAAAGAAGCAAATAATCAAGATAATCATATTAAGGAGGCAGACACTCTAGAAGAGGTCAGTACATAACTACTTGCAGAACCCACAAAAGAGGTTCAGGTACCTGAAAGTAATAAAGAGATCTCAATGAATTATGTCACAACAAGAAAAATGGAACTGAAAAGATAAAGTTGTCGACAACAGTTTTAGTAATAATATCATGTGATCAAATGAGAATCTTATACATAAATATGTCGGTAGAAAAAAAGGTGATTGGCCAACTGAAGACGGGGACAAGACACAATGAAAAATGTTCTTTCAGCATGTGAAATTTATGGACCTGTAGTCCAAATATGGACATGTAGTCCAAAACATTTGAAATATTAAGTTATTTGTGATATATGAATATTTATGTGAAAATAAAGATTTTCACAAGGTTTAAGATGATTATGATGAGGTACAACATTTGGTAGTGAATACAATAATTGTTGCATATATTATTAGTTTGGCAGTATATGCAAATAAAATAATGCGTCTATTAGATATCATTATATATAGCATATGCATATGGATAGTGAATATTACATGAGAGTCTTTGAAGGATCTAAAATGCCAGAAGCATATACAAGAAAATCATTCTATATATAAAATGTTGTGCGAGTTTGAAAATAATTCAAGCATATATAATTGATTGAAAAATATATTGAAAAATGAATAATTTTACATTTTACTTGACTTGTAGATCAAGTTATCAAATGCATCAATGATTTCAAAATCACATATTTTTACCATGGTGAATTTTCTTGTAAAGATACATTGAATTTAATGGTTCAGAAGTACCTTATACTTTATGAGAATATTTTTGTATTATGCTAATATTGTATCTATTATGATTTTATTGATAAAAATTAGTTCTTGCAAGTGCACAGTGGATAACAAAAATGAGATTTGGTGTGATAGTCCTATTAACATATTATATAATATTATTTTGTTCAAAACAAACTGAATATGTGGATGTAAGATATATTTTGATGATTTTCAGAATAATTTTTCTTTATTGTTTTCACGATGAATAAGATAAATGCATAATATACTGATATTTTAGCATATCCAGAAGATATGTAAAAGGAATACATCTAGCAGAATATTTGATGACAATGTATCATGCATAGTTTGGTGGCTAAAAGAATGATATGCTCAACAATACATTATAAGTGATGTTCTTATCAGGGAAGTAAAACTGATGTTATTATCAGGGGGAGTAAATACGATATTATCATCGTGTGAAATAGAGACCATGCTGTACTCTTTTCCTTAACCAAGGTTTTGTCCCACGGGGTTTTCCTGGTAAGGTTTTTAATGAGGCAGTTTCAATTTGTATTGTGTACTATTTTTCCTTCACTAGGTTTTTGTCCCATTGGGTTTTTCCTAGTAAGGTTTTAATGAGGCACAATATTTTTTTATGGACATCCAAGGGGGAGTGTTGTAAAATACTAATTAAGGTGGATGTCCATGAGCTCCCAACTCTTTACCTTTCATTTTTTACATCCTATAACCTCTCCAATGAATGATCTTTAGGAGTTTTCATCTACATAACTCAAAGGTTATAATATGTGCACTCATGGGGATTAAAGTTTGCCATTTACTTTGTGTAACTCTTAGTTGTGGTTGAGGGCCTATAAATAGAGCACTATGTACTACACTTTGTTGGCATCCAAATGAATAAGAATCACTCCCTCCTTACTCTCTATTTTTCTCTTGTATTTCTTCATTCCCTTCACTCAATATCTTATACTTTCTTGTTTTTATAACAAATAATTAATAATGGTTAACCTTTTTTGGAAAGGAATGTCTCTCGTTAGATTTAAAACGCAAGCGTGTGATCCACGGACGGAAATAACAGCCGAAAGCCAGTGAGTGGGGACCACCACAAGGAGTGAAGTTTAACTATGTTGCGCGTGGGGTGCCACGCAACTCTGGACGACCACAGTCCTACAAACCGTCCATAGACCTTCTCAATTCTCATATGGGAAAATCAAAATTAAAAAGAGCGTTGGTCGGCCAATGGGACCCACTGAATAGATGCGGCGTGTGTGCTATGGCATCCCCTGCCACCTGGCCTGTCTGTACTCTTGGAATTTTCCCTTTCTTAGTAAATAATTATGGAAGTTAGTTAAATTAATTGATAATTATATTTTTTTAATACATTATAGTCATTTTTTTTAATATTTTATCTATTTCTTATTGTGGATGAATTATCAATAGTCATAGATTAGAAAAAATTGATGAATATAAAAAATAAATCTCATATTTAAAATTAAATCAACCTCCTAATTAGGTGGTTCGTTTGGAACCGGAGTGAGGAGTATGCTTTTATTATTTTGTTGACTTATTCAAATGAGAAGTGCTCTTACTACCTGCCACTCAGGCCTTTTTTACAAGTCTAGTTTGAAAAAAATTTTGATCCTTGTTACAAGTTTACTTAGAGAGTAATTAATGATGATGTTACAATTTTGTCTCTAATAAAAAATGAGTCAATTCATGTTAGAAAGAGAGAAAAATGAGAGAAAGAGTTGAAAATATTATACATAAATAAGGGCAAAATTGAAAAAAATGCTTAAATTTAAGATATATTTAATGAGTTAACTAACTTTCATTTATACATGAAAATTAGATAATTTTTTTCCAACGAAAATTAGATAAATTAAACTTATAAAATGACCAGAATGGTATGTTAGCTTAAATTAGGTGATAATATTTTGTTTAATTGAGTGTTTATTTTTGGTTTATTGGGTAGGATGCACCAAAATAATCATTACGTTCAAGTATCAAGGGTTTGAATTTTATGTTATCAAATTTTGTATAGGGAGTAATTATCAATTGGATTGGCTCAAATAATCAAATTTAATAAAAAGTATGATTTACTTTTCTTTTCGGCCAACTTTGATCTACTTTAATCATAATTTCCCATTTTCCCTATTTAATTGGAACAATATTATATTAATAATAATTGATAATTATTATACCAAAAAGTCGACAATTGATAACGAATAATGGTCATAGCCTTAACTTTTAAGATTAAAATGAGCATGCCGACGAAATCATTCAAGTTTGGTGCACATATTGTGCATGTTGTCTATCATTTTCTTGGCATCATATTTTATATTATCATTTTGACTATCTAATATAATATTTTTTGAACATTTCGTCTTGTTCAAGGGAAAAAAAAACTAACCTTCGTACTTTCGTAGTAATCATTAGACGTGCCACGTATGTTATTTTTTTGAACATCCTTTATCTTATTGTTTTAAATTAGATTATTAGAGAGGGAGATGAGTGAGCGAGAGAGAGAACGGAGTCGAGAATGTGTGCCTCCGACACCGACGTCGGAGGAACGCGATGCTTTGGATCGCAGTAGAAAGAAGATTCGTCCGGGTGTCGGCAGTTTCACTGGAGATCATCAACCAGAATCCAGGGATGAAGAGTGGAGCAGGAAGATCCTGTCGGTAGTGAGAATATCACCGACGGGAATGTCGATGTGTCAGGGGCTCACACAGAACTTAAATGGAGGTCCTTCAAGGAAGCGGTGTTACAGGAGCGGAGTGGCACCGAAGAGGACGACGACTGGTGGAGTGGGGATGGGTGGAAGGACCGTATCAAGGTAGAGATGACTGCATTGGGTCTGAATGTGATTTTCTCGCCAGAGGAAAGAGATAGGTTGGCGAAGCAGTGGCATAGTGCATTGATAGTAAAGCTTCTGGGGCGCATGGTGGACTCAGTTTACTTTGCAATGAAAGTTTGACAACTTTGGGCCAAGAACGGGGATGTTGATGCAATTGATGTGGTGCTGGTTTTTTTGTGGTGTAATTTGAGGATAGAAGGGACTATGATCTTGCGCTTACGGGTGGTCCATGGTTATTGTTTGATCATTATATTTCAGTGCAACGGTGGAAACAGGATTTTGATCTCGATGAAGAGGTGGTGACCAAGATTGCTGTGTGGATCCGGTTTGCTAAGCTTCCTTTAGATTATTATGATAAGGGAGCATTGTTTGTATTGGGCTCGCAGATTGGGAAGGTGCTCAAGGTAGATATGGCAACATTGAAGAGGAAGAAGGGTCGTTTTTGCTCGTCTATGCGTCGAACTGAACTTATCTGCACCTCTGAGGCCTTTCATATTGATTAACGGCAGAGTCACTCGAGTTCAGTATGAGGGTATACACCTTATCTGCTTCAAATGCGGGCGATACAGCCATGACGTTGATCATTGCCCTCATAAAGAGGTTGCCTCTCATTCTGCAGAGCCGGTAGTAGGAGGTAAGGTAGGAGTGAACACCGAAAAATCTGAAGCACACCAGGCAATTGTAGTCGAGGTTGGAGGCAGCTGTGAAGCCGGGAGTGGAGAGAGTAGTGGGAACAAGGCCACGGAAGGGGTGGGGTTTGACAACTGGACTTTAGTCCAACGTTCGAGACGGCAGCGCAGGTCTGATGGTTCTGCTGGTTCAGCAGGAAAGCGTGACGGTCGGCAACCCTCTATTTTGGATGGCCGGAGATCTTTAGTTTTGGAAGGGCGGGGATCACGACATGATGCGCTGACAAAGGCAAATATGGAGGGTGATTATCAGATGTCACGGATTTTGGGGGATAGAGAGACATTGCAGGAGATAGCGAATCGTGTTGACATAATTGATGATCACATGGCGAGAAATGAGGAGCAGCAGCCGTCGATTTCGGTCCCTATTAAAGAAATTCAAAGTCATCGCATGAGTAGTGGGCCTAAGCAGTTGGATTCGAGCCCAAAAAACGGTCTCTATTAAGAAGAAAGCAAAGAATACTGATAGGCCAACTGATATGGAATTACTCATGGATGCTAAAACACGGCTGGGATTGGGTAAATGCACTACAATGGATCTGAGTTCGGGTAGGGCCAAAACGAATGCACAGGTCAAGATTGGGGCCGTGTTTAACAAGCCTGCACCACATAATAAAAGTGTGTTGCTAGTAGCTACTACCATGGTGAAGAATCGGTCAAAGGAGCAAGGGAGTATGAATAAAAAGAAAGGGAAGCATGAAGAAAATATGGTGCCCACTAACCCGTGGGACCCAGGTGAAGAGATTTATGGGCATCCAATAAATCATTCCTCTTGCATGAGCTGTGTGATACAAAGATGAGTGACGTTGGGACATCCAGCCCAAATGAGCAGTAGCTTGGGCCTAAATTTTAACCCAAATTATTTTTTATGGATTTTAATCTATTAATATGGAATTCTCGGGGTACTGGGAGCAGGATTTTTGCAGGGATGATCTCTGAGTTACAGCGGCTTTATCACTTTGACTTTTTAGCTCTTCTTGAACCAAGGTAGAAGAGTGAGAAGGCAGGTGTGCTTGGTCGACGCTTGGGAATGGAGAATGTGGAGGTAGTCGAAGCAAATGGTTTTAGTGGTGGCATATGGTGTTTTTGGAATAACAATGTCGATTTTAAGGTTACTTTTAAAGATTCACAGGTTCTGCACATGGTCTTTAATGAGGGTAAGGATTCAAGCTGGGATTTGTCGGTGGTGTATGGGCATCCAAACTATATAAAGCGTAGAGATTTATGGCAGTAACTTAGTCTAATCCGGGATAGTGGTTTAATGAAATGGTGTGTGAGAGGCAATTTCAACGCGACTCTACGGGATGAGGATAGACGATCTTTATCAAGAGTACCAACCCGGCATGATAATTTATTTACAAAATGGTTGAGGGAAAGCGAGATGGAAGAAATGAGTTTTCAAGGACCCGAGTTCACCTAGAGGAGGAATGGATCGGCAAGTAGAATTGATAGGGTTGTAGCAACAAAGGAATGGTTTAAGCAGTTTCCCGACGTCTCTTTGTTGCATCTTCCATAATACAAGTCCAATCACTGCCCGCTTCTTTTAAGATGGGTGAGAGGACCTAGACATGGGCGACAGAAGCCTTTCAAGTTCTTCGCTCCATGGGTTACTGATGAATCATTTTCGTCTGTGGTGGAGAATATATGGAGGTCTTCTAGATCCTGAGAGGAAAATGTTGCAGGGTTCCAAGCGGAGGTCAAAGAATGGAATGCAAAGTGCTTTGGCAATATTAATAATAGGAAAACTCTGTTGCTTCACAAATTAGAGAAGTTGAACGAATGTGTTATAAAGGACGAGAGGGGGAAAATCAAAGGAAGTTGGTATGGGAAGAGCTAGAATAGTGTTTGGTTCAAGAAGAATTAATGTGGCTGCAGCGTTCTCGACGTAACTAGTATACGCATGGGGATAAGAATACGAAGTATTTTCATACAGTTACGAATAGTCGGCGAAGGAGGAAGCAAGTGGAAGCGCTTAAAAGAAATGATGGGGTATGGATCTATAGTGAGGAAGAACTTAAACAAGAAGGTACCAGTTTTTTCCAAAAACTCTATACTGAGGAACAGAATCAGAGTGGAGAAGTCAATTTCGGTGGCACGTATCCGATGATTCCCAAGAATTTATTGCATATGATGGAGCAATGGTTACAGAATAGGAGGTGAAACAAGCAGTGTTTAGCATGGGCCCCCTTAAGGCCACCAGACCAGATGGCTTGAATCTGTTGTTTTTTCAAAACCAATGGAATATTGTACGGGGATGGTGGTGAAGATGGTTCAGGATATCTTTTGCGAGCCCAATGAGGTTAAGAGGGTTAATGGGACTCACATCATTTTGATCCCCAAGATTAAGATCCCACAGAGTATTCATGATTTTTGACCTATTAGCTTGTGTAACATCATCTATAAGGTTGTTACAAAAATCCTGGCCACCAGGATGAAGCAGGTTATACCACAGATTATTTCACTGAACCAGTGCAGCTTTGTGCCTGGGTGACAGAGTTTTGATAATATTATCCTTGCCCAGGAAATTGTGCACTCGATGAAGACTATGAAGAAGAAACAAGGATTTATGGCTTTGAAAATTGATCTTGAGAAAGCTTATGATCGTGTGCGTTGGGATTTTGTGGTGGCACGCTTACATGAATTACAGTTCCCACCCCAAATTATTGATTTAATCTATGCTTGCCTAACTACCCCTGAGATGCAGGTTATGTGGAATGACAATCCTGGACCAACATTTAAATCGTCCTGTGGTGTTCGGCAAGGTGACCCTATATCTCTGTACTCGTTTGTGCTAGTAATGGAGAAGTTGGCCCATCTAATTCAAGCCAAGGTGAATTCGGAAATTTAGGTCCCTTTCAAGTTGAAAAAGCATGGTGTGGCAATTTCTCATTTATTCTTTGCGGATGATTTACTCTTGTTCGCTGAGGCCTCTCTTGACCAAGCAACAATTATCAAAGCTTGATTGGATGATTTTTGTACTGCCTCGGGAGAAAGAGTTAATGGAACCAAGTCCAGGATTTTTTACTCAGGGAATGTTTGCCATACTAGGAGGGCGGAGATCAGCACCTTTCTAGAGTTTACACCTATTGCAGATCTTAGTAAATATTTAGGTATTCCGGTACATCATGATAGGGTGTCGAAGCATACATACCAGTATCTATTAACTAAGATGGAAGACCGGTTGAAGGGTTGGAAGGCGAATACCTTGTCGATGGCTACTCGTCACACACTAGTCTCTTCTGTAGTTTCGACAATTCCCAGCTACGCCATGCAATCAGCATGGTTACCATCAGCCACTTGTGATGAAATCGATAATAAGTGTAGGGGGTTTTCTGTGGGGAAGCTCTGGTACTGGTAGGAAGCCTTCAATGGTTACCTGGGATGAAGTATGTAAGCCGAAGGATGCAGGAGGCCTGGGATTACAACATGCTCATAAACAGAATAAAGCTTTTATGATGAAGCTGGGGTGGGGACTTGTGAAGCGACGGGATACCCTATGGGTGAAGTTCATGCGGGAAAAATATAAATGTGGAGAAGATATTTTGCTGGTCATTAAGAATGTGAGGGGTGGTTCTCAAGCATGGAAGGGGATAAGGAATGTTTGGGAGCGGGTGCAGGAAGGTGTGCCCTGGTAGATTGGGAAGGGTGACCAAGTGCAGTTTTGGACAGACCCATGGTTTTCGTATCATTGATAGCCTTGTGAAATATTGTGTTGGTGATATCCCAGACGACAGTTAGGTGATCATGTGTGTGCATATGTAGCCCCGTCAGGTGGGAGGGACTGGGCGAAGTTTGATTCTTTCTTGCCATACCCCGTGCTCGATGCCTTGCGGAGGGTCACGCCAGATGCTAGAGGCACCAAGGATGATAACCCATATGGCGGGTCTCGCACAATGGGGAGTTTACTCTCAAGTCGGCATATGGACTGGTGGCGAGGGTGCGGCCCTCTCCTAATCGTGGGTTATGGTGAAATATATGGAAGCTGCGTACCCCACAAAGGTGTAAAACTTTTATGTGGATGGCAGCACGCAGGAGATTGATGACTGTAAAATCCTTTCTTTATACATAGTAGATAACTATGGGTTTGAAGAACCATTTTTTGTATACATTATTATAATCATTTAAAAACTCTACCATGATAATAAAAATAATTACAATTCATCTTTTAAAAATTACCATGGTAGAAAAGAATTCAACCAAACATTTGAAAACTCTTTAACTGAATAATATCTCATCATATATTAAAATATCCATATCAGACCAAATTATGGTTCCACAAATTCAAATCACATTATGAGGCCTGTAGGCCATCCAACATCATCAAGCATAATTAAAAATGTATAGTTAAAATATTAAATATCCAAAATAAATCAGAGTATGCAAAATGAGTCCTAACATGGCAATATACAATAATCCAGCATATATTATAAAGATAGAAGTACTACTTTTAGCAGAAGTAGTTTAAGCTTCAGGAGTCTTCCCTGATGGACCCGCACGACAACTATCACCTGGAAAAATGTTAAGTCAACAGGGTGAGACAAAAGCCTCAGCAACCAACAATCTATCTCATTAGGCATACGAGTAAGTGCCCATAAGGTGTCAAGTGGGACAGTTATAAAATCATAGCATAATTATAAATGTCACATGTCCTCATGTATATATACACATTAATTCACAATACCATTATATCATTCTCATATTTATCACATAAGTGTATAAGAATCAATACACAATAAATTATTCTTTGTCCTCCCTTATTTCCTCTGACTGAACCCATGGGCTAGCACTTGCCTATATGACTGATAGTTTAACTCAACAAGCTCACCGATCAAGTGATATGGATCGGCCAAAATTCACAGAGCACAAGACCGGACTATGGGTTCCCCCTTTAAATATATTAGTGGGGTGTCAAGGCCCTACTGAACACAATTGGGTCAAAGGACTAATCAGTGTATACCTAAAAATCCACCACCTTATTTCCTCTTTTTGTACAAAAGTTCACCCCCTTATTTCCTCTTTAAGTAACAACCCATCAAATCAACATTCACCATCCCCTCTCACATCAATATGTGTGATTATAACAAATCATTATCAATTCTCAATTAACAAAAGGATCTTTTCAATCTCATAAATACATACCAATGCATATAATAAAATATCACTAGTCATTTTCTCAGCAAAAATAAGTCCCACAAAACTATTTCATTAACAACATATTTTCAAAATCCACATCACATATCAATAGCCAAATTTATAATTCTATATAGTTAAAAATCACTCACAAACATCATACAAGTATGCACAACAAGAGGAAAGTGATTACCTCTCGCCAAAGCAAAAATTATAACCACAAGCTCCTAATCCAAGAGCTTAAATATACACCAAAAATCAATCTACAACAATGAATTTATTATACATTAATAACTCTTTGAGTTATTGAAACAAAAATAATTTATTTAACTTAATTCTATAATTTCTAAATTTTGAATTAATTACTCCTAAAATTCCAATTTTACAATAAAATCCCAATTATTAATTTGAATATTTTTCTTAACTCCAATAACCTATTTAAGTCATTGATTATTATTAATTTCATTTCAATACATAAAATCCCATATTAAGTTTAGGAAATAAATTTACTAAATTATAAATCTTCATCTTAAAAAATTCTAAACCGATTAAAACCTCAAAAATACCTCCAATAATTCAAATAAATTATTTAACCCAAGTTTAATCGGTTAAAAGTCTAATATAGAATTATTTATATATATTAATTATATAGAAAATTTATTATAAAATCTTATGTCAATTGAATAACAAAAATAAACCAATAAAAATTTACAATTAATCATCTTCTATATTCATATAGTTAAATACTGATAAAACTTAAACTAGCCTAAAATTCTAATCCTAAAATATTCTCTAATCAATACAAAGTTACTATCATAAAAAAGAGAAAATTATTTAGAACATTTTTATAAAAGAAATTTTGTGATCAGAGTTGAATTTGAATACCTTATTGATGCTCTAGAACTGAAAAAACTAAAACTTTACGACTCCTTCATTTTTTTTAATTAGAATCTCCACATCGTCACAGACGAAGTGAAGGAAGGTTGGGGGTATTTATAGAATACCCTCTCGTCCTTTCTGTGGTAGGTGGCGTCCCTACGTACCACAATATATAATTATTTTTTTTTGTTTTTAATGGGGGCCGCCGCCCCCATTCTAACATTCTGTTTTGGTTGGCGCCAACCCCCTCCCCCATTTTTTTAATATATATTATCATATATATATATATATTTAATCAAATTCTTTTTTTTATCCTAAAAATTACTACTAACTTTGTAATTATTATAATTATATTTTATAAATAAAAATCAGGATGTTACAATGACGAACTCTTTGAGAGTAGCGTGTGGAATGCAAATACAGTTTTCTGTGTTCAGGGGTGCCCGAGAGTGTGTTGCATGTTCTCTGGGACTGCCGTCTAGCAAGTGAATGTTGGGTGAAGCTTTCAGCCTCTCCTTCCCAGAGTAGCATATTTTATGAGTTTGCGGATGCAAGCTCTTGGATACGGTGGAACTTATCACAGAAGCAAGAACATGAAGGGGTGAGTTGGCCGGTGTGGTTTGCAATTTTCTGTAGGTAGCTTTGGCTAAACAGAAACTTGGGAGTGTTTCAAGGTCCTTTGGGAGTTAATTAGTTGATAGCCCAAGTCCGAGCTCAGACAAGATAGGCTGATGTGAAGCTTTGCAAGTCGCATTTTGAGATGGAAGATTCTAGTATATGGAAGCCTCCATATATTGGCTGGGTTAAAATTAATGTGGATGGCATGTGTAGTTCGGATGGGGACCTTACAGGGTGTGGCGGGGTTGTGAGGGACCACAACGGCAAACTGTTGACTGGATTCATGTATGGCTTGGGTAGACCATCTAGCCTTCATGCTGAGTAGTAGTGGAGTTTGATTGCTTAGAGGTTTTGGAGTTGGTAACAGGTGGCTGGGAGGACGATCACATAGAAGCTCAACTACTAGGGCAAATTCACAAGATGTTGGATAGAAGTTGGGAGGTCTCCATGGAATGGTGTGGACGCAGTTCTAACTGTGTGGCTGATGCTCTAGCTAAAGAATCGATGAGAATATCTGTAGGGCTTGTTTGGTTTCGTGATCCTCTGGAGCGCGTTCGTTCTATGTTGCTTTTAGATATGGGTGCCTCGTAGTTTTTCTTTTGGTGTATGCCTATAAAAAAAAAAAGACGTGCCACGTTTCTAACTCATATATAGATATTTTCATGTTTGGGTTTACTATTTTTGAAGGTCCTATATGAATTATTCTATGTCAAGAAAATAATTATATGAATTTTGTTTTGGCTAGCGAGGCAATACATGAATTCAAAGCAAGTAATTTTTTGAAGGAACTAGTGACCTGCCACAGCAACTTCTTCACCGATGTCTACATTTTCTTCATGAAGGCGTAGAAGATGGGCGGCTAAGGCACAAGATATTCAGAGTACCAGACAGAGACACAGCAAGATGGATTGCTCCACCGGCGGGTTTTGCTCGAGTTGATGTGGATGCTGCAGTTGACGAGCACATAAATTCTGCAGTTGGAGGAGTGATTCGCGATAGCTCAGGAGCTTGGATTTGCGGGCTTCAACAGAACCTAGGATTCACATTTGGTTCGACAGCTTCTGAGGTTCAAGCAATTAGAGCAGGTCTACTGACCTGCCAAACCATGAATCTCAGAAAGATCAAGTTACACACTGATTCGACGGAAGCCATTCAATTACTACTTCAGTCAGGGGGTCAATATCATCCCTTACAGAATGAGCTAGAGGAAGTAAGACAATTAATCTACAAGGATTGGGATTTAGAGATTTCCCATAGTCACTGAGAAGTCATTATGTGTGCTGATATTTTGGCAACGAGGGCCCTTGATTTGAACAATGACTTATCACTTTTGGACCATCCGCCAGATTTTTGTTTGATCCAAACGTTTGCTGATCTCAGCTAACCATTGGGTCTCATTTTGTATGTCTCTTTTGTAACTAGGACTACTGTAACGGCCGCCGTGGCCTCAAGAGTCTACTCTCTTATCATCTCAATTCAAAAAAAAAAGCAAGTAATTTTTTGGTCCAACAATTCAATGTAAGTAATTAAAGTCCATGACCTATACATGACATGGAATTAGAAAATAAATTTCAATTAATATCCTAAAATATTTTTCGGCATCAACAAGTACCTTAAATTTAGGATACTAAGTAGTAATGAAAAAATATTTTTGAGCGTTCAGTGAATCAAATTGCTTTAGGATACTCGGTATAAAATATTTTAGAGTGGCAATATTATTATTGTTTTTTTAAAAAAGAATACTGCCTGAAAGTTTTAACCCCAAAAAGTGTAGTTTTGGCCTTTGGGGTATATGTTGGTAAATGCTGAAGGAGGAAGCCACCCCATGCCATTTTTACATTTTTGGGACGCATAAAATCAATGTTTTAAAAGCCGGACCGGACGTCAAGTTGGAAAGGTCAGCGGGTCAAGATTCAACCGGTTGGAACGGTTGAGCCGTTTAGTCGGACCAGTGATATAATAATTAAATTTTAAAATATTATACACACACACAAATATTACAATAATATTTGTGTATATAATAATATTTATCTAAACAATAGAATATCAAATTGTTTATAATATAATAATTTCAAGATATAGTTGAATTGAACATAAAGATAATTTAAATTAGACAATTTTAATTTTTAATAAAAAATTAATTGATAATCTATTTAATATCTAACTTATTTTATGTTTTTGTTTTAATTAAGAGTGTGTGTATATAACGAACAATATGCATTTAAAGAATTATATGTATTAAATAATATAATATAAACACTTGCTATAGTTCCTACAATTAAGAGTTGGGATTCGTGTTGTATGATAAAATATCAAAAAGAAAAGAAAAGAAAAAGAAACAGAAAAATCTGAACTGGTTCCGCCGAATCCCAGAGAATTACGATAAAGATGAATTCTTGAACGCCTAAAAATTTCACCACAGTTGAAAAAGGCTAACGGTACAAACAGTCAACCTCAGTACCTCACTCTTTAAAAAGCCAAAGGCAAAAATATGGAAGACCCTTCCGAGATCGCCATATCATCTCTCTTTCCTACGATCTCTTCTCCGCATCAATTCGATCTCCTTGATACATTTCCTAGGCATTTGCAGCTGAGCCCATATCAATCTCAATGGGTAGGCGTCTTCTACTCTCAATTCCCTGATCGATCTGTTTACATGTCTGATTCCTGCATTTTTATGCACTGATTTAAGCTTTCTTCAGTTATTGATTTCTATATGTTTTGTTTGACTTGTGATTCTGATTTCCATCCAATATTATTTTTTTAAACAAAAATAGACGATGAATGTTAACTCTAGCTGAAACTGGCATTTATTCTTGTATGCGTTATGTGTTGTTCTCTAAAACTGTTGTCTTACTCTAATTATTTTCAGTTTAAAGTGGAAAACTTTATAAGGCTTATGGGTTTTGGTTTGATGTGAACAATTTTGGCAATTTGATCCACAACTTAATGTTTTGAAAGGCTAAAGTTACAAAGAGAATGCGAATTAGAAGCTTGTTTAATTGTTGTTATTTTATAATATTGAAGATTTGTGCCCTGGTCTTTCAGTACGTGTGAAATTATTTGGAACGGATTGATGAATGGAGTAATATAGTTTCAGGATTCAGGAACCAACAAACAAGTTATGAAAAAATGTCTGTCTCTTGTAAAGTGGGACTAATTTCGAAACTTCTTAGCAGATTTTAAAGTGGTAACTTATTGTTATTCAATAATTTATATCGTTCTATTGTGGTTTTGATATTGAAATCCTTCAGGTTGGTGTAGTTACATTACCTCTTTGTTTCTACCTTTCCTGTTAACTATGCTGAAAATCTGCTTTTCCAGAGGCAACCGAGAGTTGTTGTTCAATTCAGCTTATTGATGGAGAAGGTACACTCAATGTTGCTGGAATTGAACAATTTATCAAGGAGGTGGAATTGGGTGAATTTGGACTTTCATATGCTGTAGTTTCTGTAATGGGTCCACGAAGTAGTGGTATGCTTTCATGCCTCTGAAATTCCAGTGCTTCTTCTGTTCATTAGCTTAGTGCTTATCATGCTTGCTTTATCCAGTCTTTGCTCCTGAGGATCTGTAAATTATGATTATCAATTTCTTTAATTTTACAATTCACATGAATGCTGGAGTTTATGGAATTTAAGAAGTACATGAAGGTTGTGTCGAATCTCATGTCTTCAGTGAGAGTTATTATTAACAACTTAATCCAGTTGACATTGGATTTAGACTTATGGCCTCACTAACTTTTCTTATCAGAGTTTCATCTTTTCCTCAATGCTTCATTTTGATTATAATCTACTGTTTTTTATCATTCTTTATCAAAACGCACTGCATCCAAACTATTGTTTTCTTTGGTCTGGACAGGTAAGAGCACTCTATTAAATCATTTGTTCGGAACTAACTTCAGGGAGATGGATGCTTTCAGGGGAAGGCATGTTCTCACAACTCCCACACATTGCATTAACTTTTCTAATCCATCTAGTTATTAAGCCTATGGCTTATGCTTGTTCTCAGGTCTCAAACCACTAAAGGAATTTGGATGGCCAGATGTGCTGGCTTGGAGCCTTGTACAATAGTGATGGATTTGGAGGGCACAGATGGAAGAGAACGTGGAGAGGTGCTTATCCTTTCAGTATATCTGAACTTCAATAAACATGACTGTGATGGGGGGGTTTATTGCGAATTTCCTGTCTCATTTCAATTTTGTATACTGAAAATGCACATATGGCAATGTGGGTATAAATTCTGTTCCTTAGCCGAAAAGAAAAGAAAATTGAGAAATGGATTGTCTCTTCCCTTTCTTTTTTGATCTTCATGTGCTGACATTGTCTTTCTCTCAGGATGATACTGCTTTCGAAAAGCAGAGTGCTCTATTTGCTCTTGCTGTTTCAGATATAGTGTTGATAAACATGTGAGTCTTTCCCCTCTTTATTTGTATAACTTTGATGGGGACTTATGCAATGAACTTTGTGTGAGCCCTGAGTCTGCAGAAACTTGATATTTTTATTCGAATGGTTGTGTAACTTAACTATTTTCCCTGCAATTTTTGTAAAGGTGGTGTCATGACATTGGGCGTGAGCAAGCTGCAAGTAAACCTCTTTTGAAAACTGTCTTTCAGGTATCCATTGTCAACCTATTGATGGACTGCTTGCCTTTCATGAATTGCAAAAGTTGTTACAAGGCATGCTATTATTTGCTTTCAGGTCATGATGAGATTGTTTAGTCCGCGCAAAACTACTTTGATGTTTGTCATCCGTGATAAAACAAGGGTATGTAGGCAAATTTGTTCGATCGTCCTCATCATCCATATATTTATTTTTATTCAACATGAGGTCATATTTAATATAAATTTTACTAATGTGTTTGGCTTTCCATTTTATAGACACCCCTTGAAAAATTAGAGCCTGTTTTACGAGAGGATATTCAAAAGGTAAGGCTGTGCTTTGATCTTCATACAATGTTGTTGATTGATATTAATTTTGTTGTTATTATTCACATTTTTCCCATTGCAGATATGGGATTCTGTTCCCAAGCCACAGGCTCACAAGGAAACCCGGCTAAGTGAAATTTTCAGTGTAATCTATTATCCCTTTTCTTATGTTAGTTAATTGACATTCCCAAGAACTTTTTAGGGGGGAATTTATAATACCTATTTATATGTGGTTACAAATACCAGGTCGAAGTTGTTGCTCTTTCTAGTTTTGAGGAAAAGGAAGAGCAATTTAAGGAACAGGTATTCATTTTGCATTTGATGTCTTCTTGTTTGCTTGCTGATGGTATCAAATGATCTTTTATCAGGACCTTTGTCTCTGCCTTTGCATGTCACTGGGCATCTCTGTCTTCCTGTCTATGCAGACAAGTTATTCTATTAATTTGCCTTTCATGCGATGTCTTCTAATTTGCTTGTCTCTTTTGTTTTTGTTTGTTCTAAATGTAGGTTGCTAGCTTGAGGCAACGATTCCATCATTCTATTGCACCGGGTGGACTTGCTGGGGATAGACGTGGAGTAATTCCTGCTTCTGGATTTTCTTTCAGTGCACAGCAAATTTGGAAAGTCATTAAGGAGAACAAGGACCTTGACCTACCTGCGCACAAGGTGTTGTTTAAATACGGTGCTGCTTTTCTTTACATGTATATTGGTTGATGATTGATTTAATTTGGTCATTTATCCATGGTTCACTCTGTAGGTCATGGTTGCTACTGTCCGCTGTGAAGAAATTGCTAATGAGAAATATTCTGCTTTTAGTACAAATGAGGTATCAATATTTCTTTTCATTCAATCCCTTAACCATGGGCATTTGGGCAGTCTAAATTATTGACATAATGGAAATTGTTCTGTAATCATTACTTAGGAATGGTGTCAGTTGGAGGAGGCTGTGCAATCTGGCCCTGTTCCTGGATTTGGGCAAAGGCTCAATTCAATTCTTGATAATTGTCTTTCAGAGTGAGTATAGTTCATGTTATGTGACATCTTCATTTTGAGTAGCTCCGTTATTGAACAATTAATACCCTGTTTATGTTACATAAGCTTTCTGCTAAGACTCTTTAACTTTTGACACGTTTTGACAATATTTTATCTCGAACTTTTAACTGTATGATCATTTTCCTTTATATTTTTTTTTTATGCTAGCACACTTTTTAGAAGTCAAATTCTTAAACTGTAGTTTGATATTATTTTTTATGTTCATGTTTAATGTTGTAGAAACATCTTGATGTGGGTTTCATGTGTACTCAGTTATTACATTTCCTTTTAATGCAGGTATGATATAGAAGTCACTTATTTTGATGAAGGTGTCAGATCTGCAAAACAAAAGCAGCTTCAAGACAAACTGTTGCAAGTAATTTTTCTCAACTTGATTTTTGCACTTTCTTGGTTTTTCCTTCTTTTCCTTTTTCCTTTTCATCACAACTAGATGCCTCTTTCTCATTCAATGCATTGGATAGATGGTAACTGCATAGTTTTTGGAAGATTGTACTTATTTTTCTAATATTTAAATTTCTTTGCAATGTGTGGAAAAATGTTGAATAAATGAAAAAAAGAGTTAATCAAAGCCTAATGAAATGTGTAAAGAGAGATTAACAAATAGAAAAAGTAGCATGGAGCCTATCGCACTTTTCATGACTTGTAAATAGTGCGACTCTATAGTTTTTTATTTTTTTTTTGAAATTTTCTTAAATGAAATATAAGTCTTATATTCTTTATTGATATTAATAAATTAAAGAGGATGAGCCTTGACGTAGCGGTAAGGTTGTTGTCATGTAACCTGGAGGTCATGAGTTCAAATCCTGGAAACGGTCTCTCTAATTGTGGGGCTAAGGCTGTTGGCTGCGTCCATCTATCCTTCCCCAGACTCCATCTGGTGGGAGCCTTGTAGGCTAGGCCGCTCTTTTTTTTATATTAATAAATTAATGATAATGATTAAGTGAAAGAAAAAAGTGACTATTGAGACTTGCTATATAATTTTAAGATCTTCAACATTTAGATGTGTGTGTGTGTTAGCTTTCCCCTTTAAACGCTATTGAATTGTGATTATTTTGTGATCTATAATGTTTCTATGTTTCTCAAATAGCTTGTCCAACCAGCATTCCAATCTGCACTGGGACATGTAAGGTCTGGAACTTTTGATAAATTTAAAGAAGCATTTGACAAGGCTTTGAATGGAGGGGAAGGGTTTTCTGCTGCTGCTAAAAACTGTGTTGAGTCTTATATGGCTCAGTTTGATGAAGCATGTGCAGGTATTTAAAAATCTGTTTATTTTGTGTTTGACAACATATAATTAAACTTGAATGCCCAAAGATATAATCACTTTTTCAAAATATAAATATAACATGGAAGAGGTATAAATGAAGAGGATTGTGTAAAAACCTGCTAGCTTCTTGGTTTGTTCCACTAAGAACCGTGAGAACTTATAAATTTCATGCTATTATAATGGTTATTTATTATAAGTACGTTTATTATTAGCTAAAGTGAGTTACAATATGAGGCTGCTGATGTTGTCTTTGCAGATATTGTTGTTGAAAAAGCAAACTGGGATACATCTAAAGTGAGGAAGAAACTCCGTCGTGACATTGATGCACATGTTGCATCTGTGTGCGCGGCTAAACTGTCTGAATTGATGACATCATATCAGGTGCATGTCTTGAATTGATTGTTTATGTCCTATGGTGTGCATATTGATCAAGCTCAGTAAATATTTTAAATCTTTACAAGTTTGTTCAAAATAATTCAAACTTTTTAATAAATTTTTTCACGGGCCTTCTCTTAACAACTGAAGCTTGAGTTGAAATGGTCCTTGACAGTTGGTTTGATTTGTGGACTTTAGTTCCCAGTTGGTTGGATTTCAACTTCATTGCTTCCTAATATACTATGAATTAAGTAAGAGTTTCCACTCATAATACTCTTACGATACAATTTATGTTGTTGACATTTTGTTTATTAATTATAGCAAGTGAAAAATTATCTGACTGCTCCCATGCTTCATGAATGCATGATTTATGTATTTAATATTTGAGTTTTTTCCTAATCACATCAATTGGCATATTCATGTAGTTGACAGGATAAATACTTCTTGGGAAGGTTGCTGATAGTTCTACTGTTGCAGGAAACATTGAAGGAGGCCTTAGCTGGACCTGTTGAAGCACTTCTAGATGACGCTAACGGTGACACTTGGCCCGCAATAAGAAAACTTCTTGGGCTTGAAACTGAATCAGTTGTTTCAGGTTTCTCTGCTGCAATTTCCGGGTATGATGTGGATGAACAAACACGACAGAACATGATTACAAGTTTAGAGAACTATGCAAGAGGTGTGGTGGAAGCAAAGGCTAAGGAAGAAGCTAGATGGGTTCTAATTCGTATGAAGGATAGGTATAAACCTTCTGCAACATTTGACTTACCTTGTTATTCTTTCATGAAACTTCTAAGCAACTTACCTTCAATGTTAAAACAGGTTTACAACATCATTCAGCGGTGATTCTGATTCAATGCCTCCTATTTGGATGGGGGAGGAAGACATTCAAGCCATTGCTATGACTTCGTGCTCTGCTGTATGGCATGATTATGGATATAATGTTTTTAGCTTTAGCTTTTACTGCATTTAGATATCTCTTTTAACAAAGTTAACTGCCTGCAGTCCTTGAAGTTGCTATCTGTTATGGCTGCAACTCGTTTGGATGATCAAGATGTTGATAATATTGAGGAAACATTATCATTTGCTCTGGACGATTCATCAGGAACTAATACTAATGATAGGAGCATTACCGTGGTTGATCCACTGGCTTCAAGCACTTGGGAACAGGTCAAGTTTTATTGCTGAGCCGGTCAAATGTATTCAATTGTGTCTTAATTCAACAAGTTAGGTCATTTTTTTGAAAATCAAGTTATTTTAGATGCCTAGAAAATCAAATGTGGCATGAATGTCAACTTTTTCTATGAATTTACCATTTCCCTAATTTCTTCAGTACATTGATATTAAGGTCCTTGAGTAGTTGAGTTATTCTCTTAATGCTTATACTCACTAATTAAATGCATGTTAAAGGTACTTAATGTCAGCAGGTGAATTTTTCTATGCATAATTTAGTGCACAACCTGTTATTTGTTTTTTGGTTTTTTGATTGTTCTAATGGTTTGCTACAATTTCTTTGCAGGTTCCTTCCTCAAAAACATTGATCACACCTGTACAGTGCAAATCGTTATGGAGGCAATTTAAGATGGAGACAGAGCATCATGTCTCTCAGGCCATATCTGCACAGGTGAGATTTTTCACATCATTTAAGTTTATTAAGTCTTGTGAGAGAGATAGAGGAAGACCAAGAAGAATTCCTAAGGAAGTTATTGAATGTGACTTTTGTTCCATGGTATTATATATCATATATCTAAGGAGTTATTGTTGATAGAGCACAATGACTTTATGCGATCTATCTAAACTAGTAGCTGAAACCATGCAGCTTAAGTTATCAGATAAATGCAGCTTAGTAGCTGTAGGCGACACTTTTATTCAAACTTGTAGCTGAAACCATGCATTTATGCAATTTATGGTCTCAAACATGGTCTATTTCTTAGTTCTCTTGTTTAGTTTCCAGGTGTTATATTGATATACTTGTCATGGATGCTTATATATATATATATTCTGTTATTTTTGCTGATGTAATTTTATACATTTTCAGGAGGCCAACAAGCGCAATAATAACTGGTTACCTCCTCCATGGCTATTGTTGCTTTGGTTGTTCTGGGATTCAGTGAATTTATGACTGATAGAGTTGCTTTTACTGAGCAGTCCTAGAAAAGAAAATATAGGGAGAATCACTCCTAGGTACCAAGCAAGGAACATTTTATCAGAAAGGTCCATTACAACTCTTCTGCGAGTATTAACAACCTATTAAGTGTGTTTTACAACCTCGAGAGACCTTTCTGATAATGTTTCTTATTTGGGACCTAAGAGTAATTCTCCCGAAGAAAATTTATGTGTTCATTTATCTTTGTGTGTTTTATTTTGTAAGAACTTTGTGTGAGCACCTACTGTTGTAACTTCCGTAGGAAGAATACTGTCATTTAATCCTATTTAAGTGTGTTTCTTTACTGTTCTACCTTGGTCTCTAACAATGACCCTTCTAAGGTACTTGTCAACTGTTCTGTTTTGATATCTTCCAATATTTTAAGGAGTGAAGCGCTGTTTGTTTCACGTGCTGCTACCTTTCTCACTGCTTCTCATAATAAAGTTCAAGAATACTTTAAGACTTCTTTTGGTGTAGGAATACGGGACATAAAGTTACATAAAATTTTCTCTCTTTGCAAAAATTTTCCCCCCTGCTTGAGATATAAAAGAACTATTATGGGAGAGAAATTGGATGAAGTACAACAGCAGGAGATTAGTTATCCTCCTTAAAGGGCTGTTTGGTATGAGAGGAGGGGAGGGAATGTGAGCGGAGGGAAAATTTTTTGAACTTGGATTTAAGAAAATTACAGAAGTGGGGTTAAAAGTTTTTAGTTAATTTTTCTTACTCATTTATCATATATTTTCTCTTTCAAATCTATTTCAACGCTCACTCTAGCAAACTTTCCTCTTTCCACCACATGTTTGACGGTTCTCTTTTTGTGCTAAGGTATGAAGATCAACCTTGAGAGCTCTTCCAATAAGATTGCTTATCTCCATAATAAATTCCTCAGAGTAGATGTGCATTGAAAGGGTAGGAATTCTTACCCAAACTACAACCTTGTGTACCTTGTTATAGTGTGAGTTAAAATTTGGACTCCACCTCTGAACAACCAAGTAGTACCCTTGTATAAGCCAAGGTCCATCAAACAAAAGTTTGTTGCATAGGCCTTCTTCTGTTGTTCTAAAAACAAAATAGTTGTTGGGAAGGTCAATTAGTTCAAAATTATCAGATCATAATAACCATTTGATTCTGTCTTTCATCGTAACAAGGTTGCTCTTCTTGCCTAAAATAGTTAAAATAAGGGCATCCTTCTATGGCCTACAAAGCACCTTTAATCTTTCATATGAAACATTTAACCTTGGGATCATTCCTATCATCTTTTGTTCTTCGGTGACCTCCGGTGCTGTTTCCTCTTCTTCTCTTAACTATTCCTTCCATCTTTCTTCAAGACTTTTATCAAAAGCTTTTTCTTCATTTCCCAACAGTTTTGCTTTATAAGAAATTTGGGTTCTAGGTAGCATTTTTCAATCCCGGTTCGCTTGAGAGTAGGGGTGGAAACAGACCAGGCTGCCTAACAGGGGCCCGCGGCCTGGCCTGTTAGAGGCATGTTCAGGCCTGGCCTGTCAGACTAAAAGGCCAGGCCAAGGCCTCTTTAAAAGCCTGTTTACCTTAACAAGCTAGGCCAAGGCCTATTGACATGCTTGTGAGGCCTGTCAGGCCGGCCTGAGCCTGTTAAGGTTTTATATAAAAAAAATTGAAAATAATGCAAAATTACAATTGTGCCACTGCCTTCTTCCCTAATTCTCTAGCCCTAATTCCTAAATCCTCAAAACATATTTGTTCATTTCTGAAATTGAAACTGAGACTCGCGACTCCCTCCGGCCCTCCCTATGCCCGACGCCCGACTTTTGTTGCTCTACTGTGAGTGACCGGCTGACCACAAGTCCGCAACCGTTGCTCCTCTCTCCGTCTTCTCCCAGTCTGACCATCGTTTCTCACCCTCAGTCTGTCAAATCGTGGTCCTCTCTTCGTCGTCTCTCACCCTCAGTCCATCGTCGAAGACTCTTTCCGTCATCTCTCACCCTCAGTCCAACGTCGAAGATTCCTTCCCGCAACACTACTCTCTCCGTCGTCGAAGATTCACTCGCAGTCTATCGAAGAACGTTCGTTGTGTTTTAGTTCAGGCATTAGGAAAGTATTGGGTATTTTATTTTGTTTGTTTTGTTATTGAAATATGCTCTGATTCAAGGCTTGAAATCGTTAAGCTTAAGCTGTGTACTGATTATCCTATAGATATGAATATATGTATGTCCTGTGCTTCAGTTCGTCCCATGTTTTGATTATTTTGTGTGTTTTTGGCGTTTTTGGTCTTCACTCTCACATGCTCTGTTCATGGGAAAATGGTCTTGCATTTCACTAGAGCTAATTTCAAGATCAAATTGAATGTTGCTACGTTGTATATAGTGTGTGGTGACCAACTGACCATATCCCTCACTTCTGAAAACGTCATTCTTTTCCTATGCATCTATAATTATGCATGTATATAACCAAATGTGTTTTTTCCAATATACTAATGTTTTTTTTTTTGAATTATAGTGACAAGAGAGAGGTCTCTTGGTGGCCGTAAAAGCCAATACATCATGTATGGAAATACACTAGAGCAACCAAATGTTAGCTGACCTTAGCTAACATTTGGAGCGAACAAAAAGCTGGGGGGTGATGCACTGTAGTTAGCTCATTGTTCGAGTTTAAAGCTAATTTTGCCAGATAGTCAGCATATTTAAGTGCTTCCCTGTGAGCGTGATGAATCTCCAAGTCCCAATCAAGATATATTAAGTTTCGCGTTTCCTGCAGTTCCGAGTTGAGAGGATGATCCGTATCGTGTGAATGGAAAAGTAATCGGATGGCCTCCAATGAATCCGTGTAAAGTCTGACCTTGGTGAGCTTTAAAGATTGGCATATTTGAAGTCCAATCCTTATAGCTTGAATCTCCGCCGCTGTTGAACCAACCGAGAAGCCCATGTTTTGTTGAAATCCACTGATCCACGAACCGTGACTGTCACGAACTACTCCACCTACTGCTGCCTGACTCTGATTGTCCAATGCCGCATCTACGTCCACTCTAGTAAATCCATCTGGGGGTGCACACCATCTGTCTGATGCTCTGTCAGGAATTCTGAAGACTTTGTGTCTGAAACGTCCTTCTTCGACTGCCTCCTGTAAGAAGTGAAGACCTCTATGAATTAGTCTTTGTGGTCGGTCACCGCTTCCTTCCATTGCCTTGTTGCATCTGTTCTTCCAAATGAGCCAACACAGCGAACCAAATGCCTTCTGCCAAGGCCAGTGACGAAACTTGGAAACTCCCGGGGAGTTCTGCATATTCCATTTTAGCCATTCTTGCAAGTTACAAGAGAAAAAAGCAGAGTAATATATTGGGTTAATGCAAGATAACCAGATTTCACTCGCGCTTTCACAGTCTCTCAAAGTATGGATTGTTGTTTCCTCACAACTGCACTCTAAAGGACACACAAAATTGTTGGTCACACCTCTCTTCGCTCTGATTGAATTAGTAGGGATTCTCTCTTAGAACAATTGCCACATGAAAAATTTGACTCTCTCTGGAATAGGCCACCTCCAGATACTCTGCCAGAAGGGATCGCTAGCATCAGACTGCTGCTGATAAATCATCGAGTAGGCAGATTTGACACTGAAGTTCCCATCAGAAGATTTCCTCCACCAGAACATGTCACTACCAGGTAAATTGGGAGGATTTACTAGCTTGATTTTATCAATCACCCAATTAGGGAGAAACATACTCCATTTGTTAAAGTCCTACCTTCCATCAGGCTGAACAAACTGGCTAACACTGTCATCAGGGTTGATAAGGTGGTGGTTCCTGTCAGCATAGTGCATAAGTGGTTGATCAAAAGAAGTCCATAGGTCCCACCAAGCATTTGTAGAGCAACCACTTCGCAGTTTGCTTCCCACCGCTTTCCTGAATGGGTCCCACACTGATGTTATTGCCCGCCATACCGCTGATTGCTTCCTAGCCTTAGCAACTCTAGGAAATCTGCTATCCCCACAGCCATACTTTGCTTTAGTAACTTGCACCCATAAGGAGTTGGGTTTAGTGATAAGGTCCCAACATAGCTTCATAATGAAAGCTTTGTTCTGGCTTGAAAGATCTTTAATCCCGAGGCCCCCATCTTTTTTGTCTTTTTTAATGCTCTCCCAAGCTACTAGGTGCATTTTCTTACTCTCCCCTCCTTGGTTCCAAAAGAAGTTTTTGCTGATCTTCTCTAACTCCTGCCAGATCCCCTTGGGAAGGAGTGTAGTTTGCATTTGGTGGAACGGGAGAGCGGAGAGGACGGACTTGATTAACACTGTTTTTCCTGCCATACTCAGAAATTTCCCCTTCCAGGATGATAGTTTGTTCTGAACTTTTGAAACAAGCGGGGCAAAGGTCAGTTTTGTGGATCTTTTATGCAGCAGAGGCACCCCCAAGTATTTACCCAAATCTGCAGTGATACCAATACCCAGAAAATCGCTAAGTTCGACAGCTCTTTGGAATTGAACGTTCCTTGAAACGAACATTTTTTATTTTTGAAGGCTAATTCTGTGACCCGACACTCTACAGAAGTGCATCATCAGGTCTCTTATCCTCTCCATCTGACTCAAGGAAGCCTCACTGAATAAAATCAAATCATCTGCAAAGAAAAGATGGGAAAGCTTCGGGCCTGATGGGTTAAGTTGTAGCGGCTTCCATCTGCCATCATCCACTTCCCGGTTTATCAGCTGGCTAAGCTTTTCCATGCAAAGGATGAACAGATAGGGGATCAACGGATCACCTTGCCTCACTCCTCTTGATGGGTGGAAAGGGTCTGATAGCGAACCATTCCAAGATACTTTCATTTCAGGAGATGAGACACAAACCATTAAGAGTTCCACCAGGTGATGATTCAAACCCAAGCTCTGCAGATTAAATTGCAGGAATTTCCAGTCCAATCTATCAAATGCTTTTTCCATATCCACCTTAATTGCTACATACCCTTTTCTCTTCTTAGTAGATGACAAGGTGTGAATGGCTTCTTGGGCGAGGATGATATTTTCATAGCTATGCCGGCATCTTATGAAGCTACACTGGGTGGGGTGAATCAAGTACTCCATCACATCTTTCAGCCTGTTTGCGAGCACTTTGCTAAGAATCTTGTAACAGACATTGCAAAGAGAGATCGGTCTGAATTCCTTTAAAGAACTAGGATTGTCCACTTTAGGAATCAAGATAATATGGGTTTGGTTTATTTCTTTCATTTTCCCAGGTTGTTCAAAAATGGAAAAGATGAGGTCACAGATCTTTGGACCCACTGTCGCCCATTGGTTCTGGAAGAAATGAGGTTGTAACCCATCTAGACCCGGAGCTTTGAAAGCCTCCATCTGAAAAGCTGCATTTTTAATTTCTATAACAGACACAGCTCTATGAATATTAGCTAGCTGAGCTTCGTTCAGTTGGCGATAGGAAACTGGCCAGTCAGACACTTGAAGCACTTCTTGGTCTGCCGAGTAGAGGTTCATGAAGTAAGTGAGAGCTTGCTGTTTGAGAACCTCTTGGTCAGAGATCCAATGCCCATGTTCATTCTGTAGCATCTCAATTCTATTTTTCTTCTTTCTAATCTTTGCTGTAGAATGGAAAAAGCTCGTGTTCTTGTCACCGTAGTTAAGCCACTTGCACCTCGACTTCTGAAACCATAGGAGCTCTTCCTGATTGACAACTTTTATGTATTCTTTCCACAGCTTAGCCTCTAATTTAAACAGGCCAAAGTGTGGATGAGCTGATATTGCCTTGTCTACCCCCTCAAGCCGCTTGAGCAGATTCCTCTTCTTCTTTGGCAGATTTCCTATAACATTGGAGTTCCACAGCGTGGCATCATGTTGGAATGAGTTGCAACCATCTGTCCAGTTTTTATCTTGCCAAGCAGTAGTAACCAGATCATTAAATCCCTTTTCCAAGCACCATGCCGCTTGATACTTAAACTGATTAGAAGGGCACGCCATGTTCACATTTCCTGCAGAAACTATAACTACCCTGTGGTCAGATTTATAGCGCAGATGATGGAAAGCTTTGTGGTTTTGATGGGATAATTCCCATTGTATATTGCAAAAAACCCAGTCAAGCCTTTCGTGTAAACCATTCTTAGCCCATGTAAATTTGTCCCCCACCACAGGAAGCTCGATTAGACCACAATCCTGGACACAGTTTTGAAAAGGGTATAATGAACCTACTTGCACAGGAGCACCACCCCTTTTGTCCGAAGGATTCAAGAAAGAGTTAAAGTCGCCTAAAACCAACCAAGGCTCAAGTGATTTGTCTGCCAAATTCCTAAGATCAGCCCAGAGGTTTTGCCTGAAGCTCCATCTAGGTTCACCATAAATAAAAGTACAGCAGAAGTAATCATCAGAGTTCCTATCAACCAGACGACAATGCAAAAGCTGGGTAGTAGAGGAAATATATTCAACGTGAACCTCACTGCCATGCCAAAGTAACCAAATCCCCCCCGCATAGCCAGTTGCTTCTACCCTTAACCAATTACTAAAACCCAATCTTTGGACAACCAAATCCGCACACCTACCACTAATTCTGGT
Organism: Inga laurina; assembly: GCA_963855925.1. Taxonomy (NCBI): domain Eukaryota; kingdom Viridiplantae; phylum Streptophyta; class Magnoliopsida; order Fabales; family Fabaceae; genus Inga; species Inga laurina. The sequence goes on from OY979705.1 coordinate 60,645,357, forward strand.
TTCTAGCAGACACAGAACAGAAACATTATGGTTTCCAACAACATCGCCAAGAATTCGAGGGAAAGATCTACCCGCTGCCCCTCGACAATTCCAGGAGGCAATAATCATGACAACATGGCAGGAAAGAAAGAGGAGAGAATGGTTACTTATCTGGAGGGATACGGACCGAGGCAGCGCGGCACTTACTCTTAATATCCCTTAGGTTCCTGCTCATTTTGCTTCCCACTTTATTACTGACATCTTTACTAACCAGAGGTAACTTAGAGTCTGGCGTCATCCCAGGCTTGACCAGAAGATTTCCCTCTGCCTTACTCAAAGTTTTGTCCACTGCGATAACTGTTTCTCCACAAATTCCCTCAGGTGCGTCGCAATGTAGTGAGATCTTAGTATTATCGGCGAAGCTAGGACGCTGAGATTCGCTGTTCGGGACTACTAACCCATGTTCCTCCTTAACAGAAATAAGATCATTGGAATTCATGCAAACCGAGGAATTTGTAGCTTCCGACATTAGCACCGAGGGCCCAGCTTCAGAAGATGGTAGTTGGGAATTTAAATCCTCATTCATGATGGCCACAGCGAGAGACGCATCTAATTGAAGATGTTGTGATTCGGCCGAGTCTAAGGAGCCCATCACTACTTGGTGAATTCTGGGCCCAGACGTTTGCTTTTTGGCCTTTGAAGGAAGAGGTAATTTTTGTGGAGGTTAGGCTATATGGACAGGTGGAGGGGCTTTTCCTTATGGGGTTTGGGCCTTGGAACCAGTTGGGTCAGAGTTTTGGATAAGGCTCAACTCAAGATTCGGTGGAGAGATTTCAATGGATCTTTTAGTCTTTGCCACATAGACATTTCTAGAAGCTTGGACACCTTTTTTGGTTGACTTCCTATTAACAAAATCTTTCATCCCTTCAGTAATCTCCCCATTCCCATTATCTTTACCAATGTCGAAGCTTTTCCCTGTCAGAACTTCCATACCCACTTGTTCCTTGCTGCCAACTCTTTGAGTTCCGAGGCGCCGAGATCCATCACACTCTTTCTCTTCTTCCAACTCAGAGAGCAATTCAAATCTAGATATGGTGGATCTACTTCCTAAATTTTTTGCCTGCGCCGTACGAGTCCAACCTCCTGACAAGCCTCGCCTGCTGCCATCATATCTCGGGGGCCGAGATTTCTTCTGGCCGCCAACCATCATCCATGGGCCGAATTCATCCTTCGCCGCCGGTTGTGTTTTTTCCGGCGATATCGATGACAGCGGTGGTGCGCCGGAATTCGATTTTGAAGGTGGTTGAGGAGAGATTTTTGTCTCACCCTCTTTAGCTGACCATGAGCAAGCTTCTTTCCTGTGGCCAAACCTTCCGCAGGAAAAGCAGATTAGGTCCAAACCCTCGTATTCCACATTAAACAGTGAGGATGCTAAGAAAATTCTCGGGATGAGCTTCTTCTGTAGATCTAATTCTACGCAGATTCTAGCATACCTCCCTCTTGTCACTTTACCAGAGGCATCATCTCTATAGTTTAGAGTGTGTAAGTCTGCTTTGAGCGTTTTTCCAATCATATCACCTAAACGAGAGATGAATTTCTGTGAATAGAAAATGAGGGAAATGTTCGGGATTCTAACCCATGTTGCAATCCTACCTAGGGGATTCTGGAACGGATCAAAGAATGGGGACCATCTTTGAACCAGCACTGTATGTTGAGCAATAACCCATGGACCGTCTAGCAAGATGCGTTTGTACTGGGCACTCCAGTTTTCAGCGTTAAGGAATCTCACCACATAATAATTGTTTGGTAAGTCTACCAACTCAAACTCATTAAATTGCCATGTTCTGTAAAGTAATTCTTTCAACTTGTAGAAATTGAAACAGGCCCCCAGCACTGTGATTATCAGCGTGTTATTCCAAGGCTGACAGGCATCATTAAATTCCTCCTGAGTTAATGGCATAGAAGGATATATATCCATGAGTTTTTTTGTATCTTCTGAGGGTTCTGGCAGAGACCATGATTGGTTACTTAAGACAGAAGATAGATGATCAACATCTAAAGCAGGAGGAGAGTAGGCAATCCCATTAAAATCAGATCCTTTAAATCCCAGCAAAGTGTCTCTGTATGAGAATTGACTTTTGTGCGTTGATGGGTCAGGAAGGGTCTCTTGTGCTACACTTATTGCTTCATTCCTTATTCTTCCCTCATCAGGATTCTGCACAGGAATAGGGACTTCTTCTTTCTCTACCCCCGTCGGTTTCATCAGAGCAGCCTGAAGAATTGGATTTCCCGGCGGCCGATCTGGCGGGACCTTGATAGCAGCTTCATCCATCGAGAGTTGGGGTGGCACGAGTTCCAAGAGAGAGAAACCAAAAAACTTTTTTAACTTTAATTATCTTTTGACTCAGATCATCCAATATACTAATGTTAAAACTTAAAATGTTGCTCTGTACCGACTATGAAAACTAACTACTCAAGGTAACAGCCACAAAATTATAAACAGAAAGAAAGATAGCAATATATCTGAAAATACTTGTTGAAATTGTAAAATATGATCACTTTACTCTTGTTGCTTGTTTCACCGTCTAGTTCTTTTTTGTTTTTTTGTGATCTTGATTTAGCTGTTGGTGGATGAGTATTTTTTATGTACAAAAATTATCAGGAGCGTGATAGTTAATAGCACCATGCGTGTGGTTACAACATAGGTCCATAGGCTTGTTTGAGCTTGGGGTTGTGTTTAAATCTTATTATGGCTGGCACATGAATAAAGAATATTATCTAATGTCTTTTGATGTGTGTGTATATAATATATATATATATATATGAGAATAATGGTTTCTACTTTAGTCAGCCGCTTTCATGCTTTTCTTATTTTATTTTATTTTTTCCCTTTATACCTTGTAAGCAAAGTTGAAGAGTTTGAGTCCCCAAAGTAAAGTAGTCATAATTCTATCTTTCATATGTAGACAGAGTCAGATTACCATATCCAATGAATCATAAGCTACATAAGCTGCATTTTTTTTCTATATCGTTGTTTGTTGTTGTGGTTCACCTCTGCATTCAACAATACTCCTAGTCAATTGGTCAAATATTGTTTTCTTTCATTCTTTCTTCTCTTTTGGCTTCAAATTATTTCCTCCCCTTCTGTTCCCTTGTTAAAATTTGTTGAACAATTGTCTTTTTGTTTCAAATTTTTAAAGTCATTCTGAAGAGAAGCAACTTGGTCCCTTGCTGTAATGACTTTGAGATCTTCATAAAACAAACTTCAAAGTGGGCATGACTCTAAGGTATGTTGTCATGTATTACAATGGGCATGACTTATTCTATTTTCTTTTCCCATTCCTTTTGTGATGTAGGAGAGTGATTTGCATACTAAAAGAACTGGGCATAGCGAATTTGTTGATAGACATCTGAGACAGCCACTACAACCACTGCAACAATTATTGTTCTGCATTATTTGCTTTTGCTTTTTTTGTGTGACTTTTCTTATAAGAATTTCTTCTAATGAATCAATGCATTCTATGGTTTATAACATTTTAACCTTTCTCTTATGGCCAATAGAACACTTGTAGGTGCTAGTTTTTTTTTCATATGAATAAAGGCTGAGCCCACGTACAAAGGTGCTAGTTTCTAGCATACCAGGTTTCTAGCATCTGATCCACAATGACTGATTTATGTGGATGCTAGTTTTGATTCATACAATGGCGTCCTCTAACAAAAAAAAAAGTAACTAGGCCTATTTTTGGCCTGTTTGTGTCAGCCTGTTTAGGATATCGGCCTGTTTGGGATCTTTTATAAATCCAGGCCTCCTTAATAGGCCACAGGCCAGGCTTAAGCATAGTAAAAAGCCTCCAACAGGCCAGGCTTAGGCCGTCTTGTGCCTTAACAAGCCTGGCCTGTTAAGGCACAAGCCTGACCTATTTCTACCCCTACTTGAGAGTTCCTCGCATCAGTTTATCCCTTCATTATATCATCTTGTATCATAGTTGTTTTGGCTTCTGACTGCCCTTCATTAACCCCTACATCGTGCATTAGCGTGTATACCTGCATTTTCTTGATATTTCATCCTAAAATGTCCTCTTCCTCTTTTAATTGACTCCCATCTCCTTCTGGAACAATTCCTCCATCGTTGCTTACGCTCGTTCTGGTTTGACCTCCTTCTTATCCAGGCAGAAAAATTTTGACCTCACTAATATATGACGAACAGTCATCGTCAATCTCAGATAAGTACAAAGGGACAAGGCCCTTAGTTGTGACAACATACAGCCTCGGAACTACTGTACAACATATTCTTACTCGTTTTCCATAATGACATAACATGTGCAACAACTTCCTAGGGGGTCACCCATCATGGCATTTCCCTGGGTTGAGCACGCTTAACATTCGTGTACCCATGTCAAAACGCAGATACTGGCTCTATTTGCTCTTGACTACCGGTACCCTGAGACTACATTGTCTCAAACATTGTCTCAGCTGCCTCTGGCTGACTAAATATTGTGTCTGTACCCTAGCCTTGGTTGTATCGCTTTCTCATGTTTTCGAAAATCCTTAGACCATCCTTAGTCCGGTATTGCACCACCAGCTGCCATCGGGTATTCCTAAATCTTTCGGGACTGATTCACAGAAGAAGGGTAGTTCACTTCTCCAGTGCCCCGTTCTGTGCGTATCTCCTTTCACTATGTAATCAAGACCTTATCAATATACTATCATGTTGCTAGAACTGCTTGGGCTCTTCCAAAACTGCTTAAAGCTCTGATACCAAAATGTCACGTCCTTACCTTATTTTAACCTTTTTCAGAGTATTTACAGAAAATGATATGCGGTTCGGTGGGCAACACAGGAATAACATTAATATACTGATAATATATGCATGATTACAGAAATTGTTCATAGGGGTTTGTACATGATAATTACCATCAATGTAGCCACACAGGGTTACTTGGGTGTCTAAACTCGTCCCAGTGAAAAGGAGACATTTTCCTGTCTTCGTTCCACCACTACAATCCTCTCGTATAGTTCCCTTCTCTGATCTCTGCTTACCTTCCGTATTCACCTGTCTAAATTGTTGGTAGGAGAGGGTGAGATTCAAGAGAATCTCAGTAGGAAAACAGTACCAATATGCATGTAAGATAAGTGCTTAATGCATGATATGCTTGCATTACATAACTCATGTTCACACAATGACATATCTGCGAGCTCAATGTTTCAAACAACATACTTATGACTATAGCATAAATAGAAACAGAGCTTCAATCATTCATATATGTTTCACATAATCAAGCAAAGCAATAACATACATCAATATACCAGCACAAATATCAAATACACACAGGAGAGGTAAGTTCCCTACCTTAACCCTTTTTCTGCCTTGAAACTTGTGCCTCGTAAAGCGTCTCAACGACTGGGCTCCCATTCAGTACATATGGGCTTAGTTTATACCAGCCACATATATTTAAGGTTACAGTCAATGTCCATAAGCATACAATGTCCGTGCTAAATACCCATTACATGAAATGCTTGTGAATGCAAAAAATTTGAGTTATCTTTGCAATTGACGAATATTCTTAATTTACTGGCCTGAACAACATTGTAATACCCAAGCCCGTTGGAACTAGATTAAATTAATTCAAAATGCAATGTGCATTTCATGATGAAGGTAAAGGACAAAATGCAGCAACCCTATGAGTAAAAATTCAAAGTGTTTAGACCTGCACATGATCCCATATGTTTAAGATGCCATCGTCAGCAGCACTCCCAAATACAGATGACTTGTCAGGACACCACTAAAAAAGATAAATAATTGTAAGAGTAACAATTATGATAGGCCCGCTATAGAGAAAGATTGCGGTCAAGTTTATAGGAGGAAGACATTGGGTAAGATACCAGGCCCAACTAGAGAGATGAGGAGTGCTTCTCATCAGGAGGAAGGGGCAAGAGGGTAATTTAGGTACGATACATCCTCTAACAGATTGTAGAGTATTGGGAGTGTGTAAAAGGAGAGGGGGGATCAATTCTATTGCATGCAAGTATTCTGTAGGTAGGGAGGGGTCCTGATCTCTCGAATATCAGGGAGTGTGTTCTGACTTCTGGGGAGGACTATTCTGTTACCGTTTTATCAGTGTTCTTTCTTGAGTATTTCCAGTAGGATCATTTAGAGCAATGTGTGTTTTGGGAACTGTATCCTCTATAATTTTCCCAATTAATAGAGAATATCAACATTCTAGAATATTTCTGTGTGATAAATTCTGTAGGTTGTAACACTTTGGTATCAGAGCGGCTGTTCTGGGCATGGTTAATACACGAATGGAAGGCAGACTCGATCATTTGGAGAAAGTGGTGGAAGAGGTTCAGATGAAACAGAGCGAAACAGCAGAGCAGCTCACCAAGATTAAAATGACATTGATGCAATTGTTAGAGCGGCTAGACAGAGGGAGGTCATCGTCTCCTCCACTACACGACGGAGAACATCCCTGCGGGTCCGACGGGGAAGGAGAGAAGACAGAGAAGGAGGTGGAATCAGCCCCCAACAACACCACTAAACACCGAAAGCTTGACTTACCATTGTTCGACGGAGATGACCCACTTGGGTGGTTCTTCAGGATCGAACGCTACTTCTCAGTTAACAATGTTCCAACACATGAGAGGATGGATATGACAGTGGTGGGCCTGGAAGGGAAGGCAGTAACTTGGTACCAGTAGCTAGAGACACGCACATCGGTTAGCTTGTGGTGAGAATTCAAGAAGGAGGTGCTTGACAGGTTCCATTGCCAACAAATGGGAGATGAATATGAGCATCTGATGGCGCTCAAGCAACAAGGGATAGTAGCAGAATTCCGAGAGCAGTTCAAACTAGCGTCGGCCCCTTTAGAGGATGTGAAGGACGAAATACTGATGGGGGCTTTCATGAATGGCCTTCAAGAGGAGATACGATGTGATGTTAAACTCATGCATCCGACTTCCCTCAAACAACTCATGGCGTATGCCGGGCAAGTTGAGAGTCGAAATCGGGTTAAGGGACAGCTTAAAGAGAAGAAGAATAAATTAACCAAGGCTCTGACTGGGAGCAGGTGGGGGGAATTCCATATGAATCCACAAAATTTTAGTGCGGTAAAGGCGCCGAAATCACTAGGTCTTGCGTCACCTACCAAGCTGGTAGTATCGAAGACCTCCGAGGAAGCCAAGTCGCCTACCACACGTCTGCCGAGTTCGGTGACCACCACAGCTAGTGAGAGCGGGAGCTACGTGCCTCGAAAAAGGCTATCTAAGGCTAAGCTGAATAGAAGGCGAGAATTAGGCCTCTGTTTCAAGTGTGATGAAAAATTCGGGCCAAACCACAAATGTAAGAATTAGCAATTAAGACTAATGGTCCTAGAGGAGGAGGACGGCCCAATCGAAGGAAATGATGAAGGCCTAGATGATCAAGAGGGCCCAAAGGAGACCACAATGGCCTCACTGGAGCTGTCTATGGCCACGGTCATGGGAATTGCAGGACAAAGGACTCTAAAGCTAAAAGGGACAACACATGGGCATGGGGTCACCATTCTCATAGATTGTGGGGCCACGCAAAATTTCGTGGCCACATCCTTAGTCACCACCCTTGGAATTCTGACCCAAAAGGTGCCCTCATATTCATTCACAATCAGGGATGGGAGGAGGATAATCGCCAACCGAAAGTGCCCAGAAATAGTGCTGGAGATTCAAGGTCTCAAGATTAAGCGTCCATTCTACCCATTCAATTTGGGCAACATAGACTTGGTTTTGGGAGTCAAGTGGCTAGAGTCGCTGGGTGAGACCCATATGAACTAGAGGTAGCTTTAAATGAAGGTGCAAGTAGATCGATGTTGGGTGACTCTCAAGGGAGATCCTACGCTAACCTACTCTCAAGCTTCCCTGAAGACCCCTTCGAAAATCCATTGCACATGAGAAGGTGGGATATTTGATTGAATTGAGAGCAATTACTGGTGCCGAAATTGTTGAACCAACCACATGAGAAGACGAGTTCACTCTGATTCTCGATGAGTTTTCGTCAGTATGCAGATCCATTACGGGATTACCTCTCCGAAGACAACAAGACCATTCTATCGTGATCAAGGACGGAGCCTTACCAGCTAACACCCGACCATATCGTTACGGGCATGCACAAAAGGGTGAAATTGAAAAATTGGTCAAAGAAATGCTTTTGGGGGGCATTATCCAGTTGAGCACGAGCCCCTACTCCAATCCAGTATTGCTGGTAAAGAAGAAAGATGGGAGCTGGCGATTCTCTGTGGACTACCGAGCCCTTAATCGAATTATTGCACCTGACAAGTATCCTATTCCAACAATCGATGAGCTCTTGGATGAGTTGGGAGGAGCTACAATTTTCACTAAACTAGACCTCAAATCGGGCTACCATCAAATTCGCATCAAGGAAGGGGATTAGCCAAAAACGGCATTCCGGACGCACGACGGTCACTATGAATTTAAGGTGATGCCATTTGGCTTGACTAACGCCCCTTCTACTTTTCAATCATTGATGAATGATCTTTTTCGGGAATATTTACAGAAATTCGTTCTTGTATTCTTTGACGATATTCTCGTGTATAGCAAAAACAGGGATAAGCACAAAGATCATTTAAGGATGGTCCTTGAGGTGCTGCAGCAGCATCAGCTAGTGATCAATCCAAAAAAGTGTGTTCAGTCAATCCCAAATTGAATACTTGGGGCACATCATATCAGCTGAAAGGGTGCAAGCAGATTCCTCTAAAATCGCTGCCATGGTCAACTGGCCCAAACCCCATAATCTGAAGAAACTAAGAGGATTTTTGGGCCTCACTGGGTACTACCGCAGATTTGTGCAGGGGTATGGGAAGATTGCTGCTCCACCGACCCAGTTCTAGATGCAGCCCATCAAAAAATGAACAAAACAAATGCAGTAAAACAGCTAATAGATACAAAAATTAAATCAGTACTTTCCACACCACCTTGACTTATATTAGCTTGTTAGCATGTTGTGCTTCTAAACTTATACTCATTAAAAGAAAGACAATATTTATAAGAATAGATGAAAATATACGTTGAATGCTGGAGTAGATCCCAATCGTGCATCCCAGAGTATGAGGCAAGAATCATCACCAACACTACAGAACTCGTTCACACTTCAATTCATACAGAAAATTGTGTAAGAAACCAGAAAACAACAAAATGGAAACATGATGAATTAATCAACAACAATGAAAAGCAAAACAAAACGACAATGAACTCAGCAACTCTGATCCCTTAAAATATCAATGGCAACTGAATGGGAATTTGAAACTTTGAAAGTACAGTCCATTTTCTGATCTATTTGGAAATAAATCACTATTTTAACTAAATGGAGATATTGAATTACACAATAAATTCTAATATCACTAGTCAATCACATTAAAACTCTAATTAGTAACCAAAATTACTTGCAGAAAGTGAGATTGAGTACAAATGATTACTGTGGATAGCAATTTTTTAGCTAAACAGAATTGACACATACACTGAGTAAAGAAAGAGTAATTACCTCGATGGGCAAAATTGTACATCCTCTACAATGTCCTTGTGTCCCTTGTATATGCCCCGTGGTCCAATAGAAGGGCCTTCTGTAGTTTTCTCACCATTACCTCCAGTCTTAGTGCCTTGTTTACCATTAGGCGCTGCTTCAGCTGCTAAACTTGTAACATAATCGTGAATACTCCATAAGATCACACACTAGTCCTTGCCTGTCACCCAAAGTTCTCACAAAGTAAACAAAATGCATTGTGTAGTATAAAGACTCCTACCTCCAGAAAGAACAAAGGGTTCGGTAGGACACATAGCCAGAGCAAATTCAGCATTATCTTTATGCCCGGTCAATGTCTGCAAAAAGGTGCAACCAGGATTTCAGTTTTCCAACACAAGAATTGAAATATACAAATATCAACTTGCTGAACTAAATATTCCATGTACTTGATAAATTGCAATATATATACCATTCCGGAAACAAGAACCATTATTTAGTTCCAAACTTTTTAGAGTTTTATAACAATGAAAGCAATCATTGAAGTAAATTTACTTGTTTCTTGCCATTAATTTTTTTACATTTCAAATAGCAACTAACCAGATCTGGACGGGAAGCAGCAACTCCCAGGACGGCATGGCGATTAGCTTGAGTTTCAACATTCCATATCAGTACCTGCTCCACAAATGGAATAGCTTAATTCCTCCATCAAATTTACAATAGCTCACAAACAACAAAGTAAAGGATAAAATATAAGATTTTCAAAAAAGAAAAAGATATACCCAATTCTTGATTATACTAATTTGAAAGGGAAAATGGAAGCACATGAGTATATGCTTACCTCAGGACTATCCGTGTGGGTGGCCACTATCTTACTGTCTTGAGGGAGCTCCTTAATTCTGTTTACCTAAAAGAATACAACAACAACAACAATAAAGCCAATGTAAAACCTGTCAAATCTTTTATGAACATGGACCTAAAAGAATATAAATGGCAAAAGGCAATAGAGTTTAAGTAGTTACTCCTCACTACAACCCAAAAAAAAAATAAAAATAAAAATAACGAAGAAAGAAAGAACTGAGCCTTTATGATGGCCCTTGCAATAAAATTTCTCTATTCGCTGAACTAAACACAAATATATATGATTTCCTCATATTTAAATTTCTTATGATCAGTCCGTTTGATAGTTACATGTACTGATCAGATCATTCAAGTATTTATGAATGCACAAAAAGGCAAAAAAAAAAAAAAATCCTCCCATGACTTGTGTGACATTGAAACTGTTAGAATATGGACAATAGGAGTAAAAATAGGGGAGAGAAGATAGAGAAGAAGAACTCTAGAACCAGAATTTGTAATTCTAGATGAACAGGGAGTTAGAGGAGAAAAGAGGAGAGGAGGGAAGAATAGAGGAATGAGAGAAGAAGGGAGAGACTAGAACTAGAATCTGAGTTCTAGGGAAAGAGATGAGAGAATTATCTCAATAATAACTTCATTCATTCATCCATATTTTGGTATAATACATATATGATAATTATAGCCTAACACAAACAAAGTGAGTTGTAATGAGTTCCATATTAAAAGGGTTTTTGATAAGAGTTTATATGGCTCAAAATGATTCAAGTGGAATTGGGTCAAGGTCTGGCATAGAGAAACACAGATTTTAGGTGCAGTCAGGTATTATGGAAATTCCTATGAGACTCATATTTAATCATCCTGACATTGTTGATGCACAAAAGAGGAGATAAACCTCAAAGTGAGTATCTCATCTCTTTGCCACCGAATCTGAGCAGGCTACATGATGTTTTTCATGTTTCCCAATTGAAAAAGTACCAACCTGCTCCAGAACATGTAATAGAGTATGAAAACGTGGAAATGCGCGAAGATTTTACTTACAAAGTCATGCCTGACCGAATAATTGATCAACAGGAGAAGCAACTCAGGAATAAGAGGATTCCATTCGTCAAGATTGTCTGAAAAGGGTTATCACCCAGAGAGGCTACATGGGAAACAGAGGAAAGTATAAGGAAGCATTACCCGGAATTTATGGTTGCATAGGTGTAGCAAATTTCAGGGATGAAATTTATTTAAGTGGGGGAGAACTGTAACACCCCAAATTTTATATTCACCAAAAATATTATAAATATTTGATAAATTCAATAAAATGGGGAATATTCATGAATTTGGAATTTATGAATTTATAAATGTTCAATTTCAAGAGAAATTGGGCAAAAATAATTAAGGAATTAATTTGGGTAATTTAAAAATCCCAATATTAAGGTCCAAAAATGAAGTAATATTAGAGAAAACATTTGGTCCAAAAATAGAATGAAATTGGCTAAAGAAAAATAAGAGAAGAAATTGGATTAGAAAGGCAATGACAAAATCGTACTTTTGCTAAATTATCACAAAATTAATTATTTTCCAATTAATTGAAGTTAATTTCAATTAATTAAGGAAAATAAAGGTGAAAAATATATTTAGAATATTTTGCTCAATTTAATATGAATTTATGGAAATTTTGAGCAAAAATGCAATTTTGACTAAAATTGAGACTTTACGTGTATACGTAACCGGAACAAGTTGTGAAACCAATTGAGACCATAGGGAGAGACCCCTAGGTGTCTCTTACATGTTGCAAGAGGAAGAAAATATTGGTTAGGCTTAATGAGCTTAGTTACATATACATAGGATTTATGTACATAAAATTGATTTTGGAATTTTTGAAAATTCCATAAATCATTAAAAAAATCATATAATATAATAAAAAAAACTTTTCCATCATCTTCCTCAGCCCATTTTCTTACCATTTTAGATCTGAACTAGAGAGAGTGTGTGTGAAATTCTAGAGAGAGAAAGAGAAGAAAAACTTGCAAAGGTAAGTGATTTCTTCGGTAAATCGATTCCTAACATGTATAAATCCATTCATAAGCTTCTCTTCTATGTGATTAAGGTTTGGGAAGCTCACTTTTGGGTGTGTGTAAGCTAGGGTTTCAGCCTTGTTTGTTGGAAATTGTGCCCAAAAGGCCAATCATTATACTTTGAACATTATTAATTTAATGAAATTTCTCCATTCTGTTATCATATTATTTGCATGTTAACTGTGATAATTGTATCCTTGGATAATTCATAAAAATTGTCCTAAAATGTCCCTGGTCGGTCATCTATGCGGGAGCAGAGATGAAACAAGATCAGTATGACTTTGATAAGATATGGAGATACAAATCAAAGTCTTAGGCACTTGTAAGAGTACAAGGTGCTGGATCGACCCATTATGAGAAAGCTATATGGATCAAGTCATAAGCTTTTCTCATGTATAACCACGTCACAATGCCCTTTGACCTGAGGTTATCATGGATTCCTACATGAGAGTTGCTAAGCTTTGAACTAATCAAAAGTCACCTTTGACCGGGTGATAATAAAGGCTACAATCGGGCTTGATGGTTTTTCATGCAAAGGAATATGAATTATCAAGATGGAATTTGTTCCTCACATTAGTAGAGAGATATTACTGGGCCCATCGATGAGTAAGTCTGAGAAATGTATGGTCATACTACAATGGAAAAGAGTTTCCATTTCTATTGTCAAACTACTCAGGAATCGAGAAAGTAATAGTCATGAATAAGAGGATGACATTATTCATGCCTCATCCTTGACCGATATATCGTGTGACAAAAGGGATGTGACATGGTTGTATGACAAGTTGCATCGTGTTAACGATCCTCATATGAATTGGGTAGTCGTGATGTCTTACTAGAAGCCGCTTGCAACTTATGGGTTAGTACAGTTATTGGCCCACTGCCAACTTCATATGGGTTTACAAGGTCGCACACAAGAATGGCCCAATACGAGATAATGTTTAATTAGGGTGGACGAATTTTATATTTATATATATATATATATATATGTAATATAAAAATTCATTAATAAGATTATATAGATATGTATTTTCGGAATACATATTATATATATGTATATATGTGTGTGTGTGTGTGTATTATATGATATTATTATATTGTATTAGTTTTAAATTTAATTTATTAAGATAAATTAAATTTGATAACTAAAATGATAGAGATATGGTATCTTAGATTTAATTTATGAAGATAACTTAAATCTAATGGCTCTTTATTTGGATTAAATAAATAGGTTAAATTAAAACTGTTGGACAGATTTAATTTAAACTGAATTTATTTAATTATCTCATCAAGATAATTAATAGTTAATTAATTTCAAAATTAATGATGATTAATTTTGAAATTTGAAAAATAGCCCTCAGGTTATAAATTTGATAGAGCAGATATACTGATATACACATGAGAATTGAGAGCCGCAAGGGAAACCCTAGGAGACATTAGAGGCGCTAGCAGGCAGTCTCGATTGGAGAGCATTCGTGTGGATACCGGTAGAGGGAGCGGACCTGACGTGTTGGCTCCTAGAAATCGTGAAAATCCTGAATCATAAAAGGTATAAATCCTTCCAACTTGGTTTAAACGCCGTTGATAGATCCTCGATTAGGATCGGTGAAAATTTTTAAAATTCTTCCGCTGTGCCTACCGATTCTAACATTGTTGAGAAAAGCCAGAGAGAAGCGAAAGGTAACTTCCAAACCTTCGTATGTTATCTATTTTGGCTGTTGTAGGCAATTTAATCGATGAAATTTCATCGAATTGCCATTGGTTTTAAATTTTGGAAATGTGTCGGCCTAAGGGTTATGTTGCCCAATTTTAGTTCAAATGGTTGTTGTAACTCAATTATATGGTAAATAAAGTGGTTAGGAGCAGAAAGGAACGCATTTACGGAGCTGAAACCGCAAAACCCTGATTTTTCCTGGAGGATACTATAATTTCGGTCAGGGCTGTTAGAGGGCCTTAGAGTTGGATTTTCAATGATTTGATGGTTCCATTGGGTTCATGAGGGAAAATTAGGTGGGGTTACAGTTGGGCACTTTTTCAGAAAAGGCCGAGAAAGCATAATTACGAAAACGCCTCTCAAACCTTAAAAGTAGGGCTGCCAAGGGCAATTTCATAATTTGACATTGAATTTGGTAATTTTGAGCCCGGAAATAGATTCTTTGGATGAAAATACGTCAAGATAATCTTAGTCAAAATTTGGGAAAATGTGCCATTGGGCCGTATACGGCGGGGCCGGCCTGGGGTTCCCGGGGGCATTTTGGTAAATTTTTATCATAGGCTAATATAACCACAAGAAACACTATGAAAGAGTCTAAAATGATATTTGGATAGTTTATGACCTATTACTTGTACATTTAATATTTTAGGACCGAATCGGGAGCCGAAAGTCGACACGTTTCATGAGGCATACAAAAAGGGGTCGATAGAACTTCGAGGTAGGGACATTATCCTTCATACATCATGCCATAGTTATATGATTGTGTGGATGCCAATGTTTGTAAATGCACTTTATTAATCAACATGATTTGCCCAGAGAGGAGCTAGTAGTGCTAGAGGCACTTACACTGGAGTTGGCGGAAGACCAACCGATGTAGATTAGTGGGGTTGGGCCCTACTCATGTATATATGCAGATGATGTGTTTATATTGTTCATTAATTGGTGCATACATGGCGCATATCATATTTACTTTTCACATTTTCTATGAATGATAGCATGTTTCTACTGGGATTCTTCGGAATCTCACCCCTTTTTCTAAATAAAACAACTCAACGGGAGTCAGTGGATCAAAAGGCAAGGATGTAGACCAAGGGAAGTGACTGGCATATGCCTCGAGGCAAATACAAAGTTCGTGGTTATAAATAGTCTATGTCTAAAATACTTTTGGATATTTTGTAATAGTAGTGTATATTGTCACATTCTGTATGGTTGACCTTGGACTGTAAACAAATACTTTTATCAGTATATATGTACTCTTCTGTATGCCTGTGAAACTTGGTCTCTATTACTCTGTATATATCGAAATGGAAATGGGTGTTGACAGCAAGTGGGAAGTAAAAGTGACATACCCAATTTACCTTTAAAAGTAATGAATGAAAACTTAAAACAAAAAGTGTGTTTTATTTTTAACAAATCGAAGATTTGGTAAATCGATTTGAACAATATGATAAATCAATTAACTTTGAATTTGTAAAACATAATTACTCTCGGCCAGATTTGGTAAATTGATTTACAATGTGTCATAAATTGATTGATTGATCGTGTGGGATGGACATGCTCGGATTTGCCATCAAGGAATGTATACACGTGACACCACTTGTGATTTTAAAAGCGATTAATTGGTTGCAATAAACCCGACAGTGGGTATATCAATTTATGCTTTATGTGAATCAATTTATGTCTTATGTAAATCGATTTATAACTTCAACGTCGACACTTTTAGCTTCGTCCCTCCTCAAACTCACTTTTTCGCTAAATAGGACGCTTCTGACAATGACCAACTCAATCATTACTTTTAACAACTTTTCAAGGGGTTAATATGTCATTCAGTTTTACTATTTATAGTGGGAACTTGAGATGACATCACTTTTTATGGGAACCTATCTTTCCACTTTTGATTGAATTTTAGTGATGGGGGAATTTTGGTTCTTAGGAACTCTGTAACATCCCAAATTTTATATTAACCAAAAATATATTATAATTAATTGAGAAATTCAATAAAATAGTAAATATTCATGAATTTGGATCTCATGAATTTTGAAATATTCATATTCATAAGAAAATGGGCAAATTAATTCAAGAAAGGAATTAAATTACAAAGGTGATAGCAAAATCATAATTTTGCCAATTTAGCCTAAGATTAATTATTTTCCAATTAATTGGAGTTAATTTCAATTAATTAAGAAAAATCAAGGAAAATGTATCAATTGAATATTCTTAATGGAATAAATCAAGAATTGTAGAATTAGAGGGACTTGGGCATAAATCAATTAAGGAAAATTATGGGATTAGTGAAACACATTTTCCTTCCTTTCTCCTCCCTAATTTTGTCCAACCCATGAATATAAGGGGAAAAAAATTTAATTTCATGAGCACATATCCAAAATGCTACATGAATAAAGTCACGAAGGGAATGCTACATGGACATGGTACTTATGGCAATGATGACAATGGTGCAATGTACACTAAATGAAGGCATGAACATGGTGGTCATGATAAGTGAAGGTATGGTGAAGTGCATGATGGTAAGCTAGAGTGAAGGAATGGATGAAGTTGGTACAAGTGTCCTCAAGTGTCATCTAATGAGGGATTTTTGAAGAATTTAGTAATTAAGGGAAAATGAGAGATATTTTAGAAACTCTTCCTTCATCTTTTCTTGTCATTTCTCATGCCTAGACACTCAAGAAGAGAAAGAGAAAGTGTCATAAAATTGAGCCAAGTATATGTAGTGTCATAAATAGGATTTTTATAATGAACTTAATTAAGGAAAATGGTAGGATATTTTAAAGTGATTGGACATCTTTCCTTCTTTCTCATTTTTGTTTTTAACACACCAAGGGAGAGGGGGGGGAGCTTGAAGAAAATCTAGAAAGAAGAAGGAGCCAAGAGGAAGAGAAAGATTAAGGTAAGCTTGAGATTTCTTAAGATTTGTCTTCCAAACTTGTGTAGCCTCTTCTCTAAACTCTTCTTCTCCATGAAAACTCATTGTTTAGCAAGCAAATCTTGAGCTTAAGGAGAGAGGAGGAGGATTCCTAGAGTGAGAGGATCCAAGAAGTGCTATAGATAACTACACCAAACTCAAATCTATACTTGTATGAAGTTGATTTTGAAGTTTGTTGTTAGTTTGATGATTTTTGATTGAGTTGGAAAATTTGAAAAGCTATAACCCTAAGGGTTTATGCTGCCCAAATTTCTTTGAATCATGATTAAGAAGTGTTTAAATAAGTTAATAAAGGATTAAAAGTGGAAAAGTACAAGTTTTAGAAGCTAAAACACAAAACTACATTTTTCCAATTTTTGCCAATATTTCGGCCAGTTTTGTTTTGAGGGGTAGGAGTTGGATTTTCATGAAATATATGTTTCTATTGGATTCAGTGGGCAAAAATAGGTGGGGTTACAGTTGGTCTCTTTTTCGGTAGAGGTCGAAAAAGCATAATTACAAAAACGCCCCTAAAATTCATAAACTGGACTTCAAGGGTATTTTCGTAATTTGAAATTGAATTTGGTGATTTTGAGCCCTGAAATGGATTCCTTGGGTGAAAATACGTCAAGATAGCCCCAGTCAAAATTTTGAGAAAACGTGCCATCGAGCTGAGTACGGTAGGGCCGGGCCGGGTTCCTGAGGGCATTTTGGTAAATTTTCACCATAGACTAATATAACCACAAAAAAAAAATATGGTAGAGTCTAAAATGATACTTGAATAGGTTATGACCTATTTCTTGTATATTTAATATTTTATGACCGAATTGGAGGCCGGAACGACATGTTTTATGAGACACATCTAAAAAGAAATGTATAAAGCTTTGAGGTAGGGACATTATCCTTCATATATCATGCCATAGTTATATGATTGTGTGGATGTCATGCTTGCAAATGTACTTTATTAATCAATATGATTTGCCCAGAGAGGGGCCAGTAGTGCTAGAGGCACTTACACTGGAGTTGGCGAGAATCCAACAGATGCAGATTAGTAGGGCTGAGCCCTACTCATGTATACATGTAGATGATATATTTATATTGTTCATTAATTGGTGCATATATGACATATATCATATGTACTTTTCGTATTTTCTATGAACGATAGCATGTTTCTACTAGGATTCTTCGGAATCTCACCCTATTTTTAAATAAATATTTCAGCGAGTGCCAGTGGATCAAAAGGCCAAGGCGTAGAAGCCGAGAAGTAGTTGGCTCATGTCTCGAGGCGAGGTCAAGATAGTAATTATAATTAATGTTTAGATGTTTTGAAAAATTCTTTAAATATTAAAGTTTCCGTTGTATTTTCTGTGTTTCGTTGACGAACGACGTGGGATTGTAAACGAATATTTTATCAGTTTAATTGTACTTTTTTGTATGACAATTAAATTCCGTCTTTATTACTCTCCGATTATCGAAATGGAAACAGGTGTTGACAAACTCTACCCTCCAAACACGTTTTTTGGCTAGGAATTTTGTTAAGTTCCTTTCCTTTCCCACCAGCTCCCTCAATCAAACGGGCTGTTGATGTGCCATTTGCTTTTTTTCTGAACCAGAACCATTTTTTCCTCTTTTTTTGGCAGTCGATTGCTTAAACAGTTATTTATAATTTTGTTTCCCAATTGGATTTTTCGATCATTCAAGTGCACTGAATTTTCCTCAAAGACTGAAAAAGAACTCTTTTCCAATCAAGTTTGCATGAACTATTTTCACCTATTGAAGGGTATTATTATCCTTTTCAATGCATTCCTATTCGAGAGTGAAAAATCTTGTTTTTCACGAAAATTCGGTTTCTAATTCTCTTTGAGTTGCTAGAAAAGTTAAAGATATTCTGCGATTTTCCACTATTGCTTTCACTGATTTTAAGGAAAGGCTTCATTTTACTCCAGCCTTGTCTAGTCAACCCCTTATTTATACTATGAGCAAAGATGGATGGCCGCGGATTTTGCTTCGGCCCGCTACCTATTCTTTTTCTTCTTCTAAAATTACACTGTTTTGATATAATTTTGAGATAAAATGCTAGCATTGATTTTTTTTTAAATGATATTTAATATTTTAAAATATTTTTTTGAACGTATCTAATATCTTTAAATATTTTTTAAATAATGTGCAGTATTCTAAAATAATTTTTAATGTTTTTAACCCTTTAAAATATTAATCAGCCCCAATATTTTAACCATTCATGCATGGATTTCTTTTCTTGGATATTCACTTCAATATTTTCAATGCATTCAGAAAAACAGGGCGATATTTTCTTTAACTGTAAATGTTTTAGTTTTACTCTTTGTTGGATTATTACGCCTTTTTCTTCTCTTCCAGTATTGCCCCTTGAAAATCATAGCTTTTATGAAACAACTTATCAGACTTGTTCATTGGCATGTCAAGAAACACATTTATGGAGGATATTAGTGCTTTTTTACTTAATCTACCTATTTAGAAGTTGAAGTGTTCGGTTCTTTTCCTTCTTTTCTTTATGATTTTCTTTGTTGTTGTCTTATTACTATTAAGACTCTATAATGTAGTTCATTTTTATTAACATCATTTTGACTTTTTATTTAAAAAACAGTTATTTGTAATTATTTCTCCAAAATATTTTTAAAACGTGAGTTATATATGAGTAATGAAGGTTGTTATAAATTGTATGTTTTATATTAATTAATTAGCTATACTATTTTTTGTCAATGGGTCATTATCCCCCATTTTCTTTGACCATTCAAGCTTTTATTTTTCTAACTATAACATCTAAAATAGTTATTGGGGAAATGATATTTGAGGATAAAAGATTTAATTAATTCAATATTAGGATTAAAACATTTGACAATACTAGAATAATGGTGGAAAGTCGTTTAGTGATTTGACCTAAATAGTAAATATACTAGTACATTCTTTTGATAAAATGATGAATTCGAGAACTCTACTTATAACTTTTAAGGTTAATAGTCTGTTTGGCAAAGTGTTTTGCCACCCAAATGGAGCGGTGAAGCCTTAAAAGCTTAGTGGGCAAAAGCGCAGCTGTTGGGGTTGGCGGTTGGAGGACTGCACTTCTAGCAGAGAAGCGGCTTCTAAAAAGAAGCCCAACATTTGAGCTTCTCGCCGCGATAGTGGGTTTGGCGTGAGAGAGAGAGAGAGAGAGAGAGAGAGAGAGAGAGAGAGAGAGAGAGAGAGAGAGAGAGAGAGAGAGAGAGAGAGAGAGAGAGAGAGAGAGAGAGAGAGAGAGAGAGAGAACTAGGAGGAAAAAGAGTAGAGGGAGTGTAATGGAGAGAGAGAAAAGGTGCAGGATCATGAACCTGTTTGCATTACTTTTTCGTATAATACTGCATAATTAAAAACAAGCATTTATGATTATTTAGCACACATATGTTTATGTTCTCATTCTTATTTAAGTTTGAGTACCACTATAGAAAGAATGTTTGGAGTCTGGAAGAATAGTTTTTAACTCTTGAGAGGGATATGAAGTCATATAGCTTTGAAACACAAGTTCACATGGTTTATGCAATAATGACGATACATAATCTTATCCGAAGAAATTCCCAAGCTACTGTGGTTTTTTCCTTTTTTTCAAATAAGTACTTTAGTATATTTTTCTTTTTTTAAATAATAATTGAACTTTTTCTAATTTAAATATAAATTTGTTCATTTTTAATTAAGTACTTTCGTGTATTTTCTTTTTCCAATAATAATTTCATCTTTTTTATTTTATCAATTTTTTAATATTTTTTTACTTCAATTATCACAATATATACAACTAATATATATATATATATACACTATATATATATAGTATTCAATAAGAGTCATGACCTTTTTAGTTATTTTCCATTTAAACGGGTTTTTCAAATTAAACACTAATCCAAACAGGTTTAAAGTTAGAAGAAAAAAAAAAGTTACTTCTGCCATCATCAATCCAAACACAAATCATATCTACAATCTAACTTTTTTTCTATCTAACTTTTCCAAAAACCCATCAGCAAAAAATGCTCATTCTCCACCGCTGATTCAAACAGGCACTAAATCCTTTTGAAAGCATTTTCGAAAGCTTTGAGGTATGTTGACCTTGATGAGCTCAGGGAATCCAACTTACTTGGCCTTTTATTTTATCTTTATAGTAATTTGGATATTGAACACAAATAAATAGAAGAAACTCGTAAGTGGATGTATGAGTAGAGCTTGTGTTTGGTCATGAAGAGGTTAAGAGATTAAGAAAGCATGCATAGGATAAGTCTATAGGATTTGCATAAGTTTTAAGAATATCAAAGTAGAAATAAAATATATCAGCACACCATCGCCACCAAGAACGAACCAGGATGATAGATCATTGCTCTAATCTTTAATCAAAAGAGACTATTACCCTTTTTGAAAAAAGATTTATGCCCCAGCAGCACCTTAGCGATTTATGCCACACCCACTCTGATAATCCAAGGCTTTTGAAAATTACAAGTTATTTTATTTATATGACCAAAAAGATAGCGGATGTTAACTCGGAGTATAAATATAATAATATTTCCTCTGGGGCTTTAATGTAAGACATGTTTATCTAATTTGACCTGATTATGGAATTTTGTTAAGTTACGTAGTTAATATGACATTTTTTTTAAAAAAAAGTACTATAATCATTTTTTTTAATTCCCTCAGTCTTTCACTTACTTGATTATGATTGAGTGAGCATAAATAAAGACAAATTTATAGTATTGAAAGTGTGGACTGGACTGGTGGGGGGTTGCCTTGGAAATCGATGACCCGACCATTTGTCCAGTTCGGATGAGTAAAGATACCAAGAAAAAGTGACTCGCCCAGTCTAACCCAAGGCAAATTGGCCTAACAAAGTAAACCGACTGGTTTAAGGTTGAGTCGGGATCACCTTTTTTATTAAAAAAGTTCTTTAAAAAATGTATTAAATGCAAGCACTTTAAGAAGAAAGATGTTTACTAAAGGAAAAAAAAAAGAAGAAGAAATGAGAGGAAAAAGAGAAGGAAAATATAAAAGGAAATGAAAAAAATATATTGACAATATAAAAAATACATATTTTCTTTGGTACTTTTTATAAGATTCAAATTTTTAAATTGGTTTGATCTTGTTTTTATATTGATGATATATAAATATATTAATGTAACACATACTATCTATGAGTTGTTACTACTTAGTAGGTATCTTTTTACATTTTATATTAAATATACTTTCTAATTATCATCAATCTGAAGCCAAGTTGACCATAGTTTGATAAATATAAGAAATAAATTTTACATTTAGAACCAAGATCAATTCTATAGTTAGATTCTGCATTAAGGATAAAAGGTAGGAGATCAAAAATCAAAATATCCAAGCATGTTGCACAGCATGAATTTAATTTGCGCACGGGTTGCGGCTTAATTAAGGAGCACAGGAAGCAATGTAGTATCACCAGTGTTGAATTTATATACTCCCTCTGGTTCTTATTATAAGGCACCATATAATAAGTGTATTTAGTCCTTTTTATAAGGCACTTGTAAGTTTCCAAAGAGCATTTAATTTATTTTTTCATACATGCCCATAATTAATAAGGGTAGTAGGTGAGAGTGATAATTAATATGATATTTGAGTTTAGTATACTTGGTAAGGGTAATATTGGAAATTATTTAAAGTTTACGACAACTTTAATAATTTTAACTATCTTTATTGATTTGTGAGAATTGGTAGTTGATGTCTTATAATAAGGACAAGAGGGAGTATATTATTGATTAGTCCAATTAAGCAGCACAGAAACACATATGCTTGAAGAAAGAAAAAATAAAGAAAAGAAAGAAACAAACAATGTACATTAGGGTCTGTTTGGTGTGAGAGATTTGGAGGGGAACGGAAGGGAGGGAAAATTTTTATGAATTAAATTTTAAACGATTGAAGAAGTGGGGTCATAAAATTTTAATAAAGAGAATATATAAGATAAAAGAGTAAGAAAAATTAATTAAAAATTTTTAACCCCACTTCTCTAATTTTTTTAAATTCAACTTAAAAAAATGTTCCCTTCGCCTACTTTCCCTCCCCTCCCCTCAGACCAAACAAGCCCTTAGAGAGAGGGCATGAAAAAGATTAGGGAGAATTACATTCAGGTCTCAAGGAAGAGGAGAAATGAAGAAATGATCCTTATAGATTGCAAAATGAAAAAATGGTCCCATGGAGTTGTTAATACAGGCTCCTGGAGTTGTTAACGAGTTGTCAATACAGGTTCATGGAGTTATTAATAAGGCCATCTTTTCATTTTACAATCTATAGGGACCATTTTTTCTTTTTTTCTTCTTCCATGGGACCTAAATATAATTCTCCCAAAAGATTATCTAACCTCAAGGAAAATTCTGTCCAAGCGCATGGACTTGATTAAGGAAGATAATGGTCATTGCCCAAATGGATTTAACCATAATTTGGGGATATAGGTGACACTTATATATGCAATATATTTATAATTTATGGAATCGAAGTTTCATTTTGAGCAAGAAATTCAATTACGTGCGTGTGTAGAAAGGAAAGATGACAAAAAGACAATGCTTCGCTGGTTCTGTAACACCCCAGATTTTATTCATAAAAAATATATTGTAATTATTTTGAATAATTAATAAAATGGTGAATATTCATGAATTTGGATCTTGTGAATTTTGAAATATTTATATTCATAAGGAAATGGGCAAATTAATTCAAGAAATGAATTAAATTACAAAGGTGATAGCAAAATAAGAATTTTGCCAATTTAGCCAAAGATTAATTATTTTTCAATTAATTAGAATTAATTTCAATTAATCGGAGTTAATTTCAATTAATCAAGGAAAATAAAGGAAAATGCATAATGGGATTATTCTTGGTGGAATAAATCAAGAATTGTGAAATTAAGGGGGATTATACATAAATCAATTATGTGAATTATGGACTTGTGAAAAACAATTTTCCTCTTCTTCCTCTCTTTAAATTTTTGTCCAAGCATGAAGGTAAAGGGAAAAATATTAAATTCACGATCACATGCTACAAGAAGAAGGTTATGATGGCTATGCTACATGCACATATCAATGATGGCAAATATGGAGTGTACACAACATAAAGAATGGTGTAATGCATGATGGAAGAAGCTTGAGTGAAGGAGTGAAATACTTGAGTGCTTGGAAGAGGACAAACTTGATTATATAGGAAGGAGCTTGCTTGTCTTGTAAGAGGAGAGGGGGGGATGGATTTTAGGGGCAAGCAAAGGGAGACCATTGATTCAATTTAATGGAAATTAGGTGGAGAAATTATGAGGAAGAAGGGAGTGTGACAAGTGTCATATTGGGAGCTCTTGATTAAATCAATGGCTAGGAAGGAAGAAGACAAATTAATAAAAACATCCTCCTTCCTCTTTCATGCCTCATTTTCATCCAAGACTTAGAAAAAAAGAGAGAAGAGAGAGCTTGAGAAATAGAGAAAAGAGGAGAGCTCAAGGAAGAAGAAGCTAAGGTAGGTATGGTTTCTTTAGTTTTTCTTCTAGCATTTCTTTAGAATCATTCCCTAAACTCTTGTTTCTCATGAATCCATGGTGGTGAAGTCACACTTTGAGAGCAAGAAGAGAAGGAGGAGGTGCCTAGAGTAAAAGAATCCAAGAAGTTTAAGAGGTAATTATACCAATCTCAACTTTATGTTAGTATGAAGTTGTTGTTGGTAATTGTTGTTTGGTTTTTGTAATTTTTGGTTGAGTTATGAAATTGGATAAAGCCCTAATCCTAAGGGGTTATGCTGCCCAAAATCCTTTAAATAATGATTAAGAAGTATTTAAGTGAGTTAATCAAGGATTACAAGTGAAAATGTACAAGTTTTGGAAGCTAAAACACAAGCTCCATTTTCCATTTTTTTCTTGAATTTCGGCCAGAACCAGAAATGGTATTAGGAGTTGGATTTTCATGAAATAAATGGTTCTATTGGATTCAGTGGGCAAAAATAGGCGGGGTTACAATTGGGCACTTTTTCAGTAGAGGCTGAAAAAGTATAATTACGAAAACACTACTGAAATCCCTAAATAGGGGCAGTCAAGGGTATTTTCATAATTCAACAGTGAATTTGGTGATTTTGAGCTCGTAAATGGATTCCTTGGGCGAAAATATGTCAGAATAGACTTAGTCAAAATTTTGAGAAAACGTGTCATCGGGCCGGGTACGGCGGGGCGGGGCGGGACCGGAGTCCCAGGGGCATTTTGGTAAAATTTCATCATAGAATAATATGACCACAAGAAACACTATAGAAGAGTCTAAAATGATACTTGGATAGGTTATGACCTATTTCTGGTACATTTAATATTTTAGGACCGAGTCGGACGCTGGAAACAACATGTTTTTCGAGGCACACTAAAAAAGGGATTTAATGAACTTCAAGGTAGAGATTACCATATTTCATACACCATGTGAATAATTATATGTATTTGTTACTATATTTCGTGATATGATTGTATGCTAGAGGCACAGTACCTAGTTGTGGTTCGCTACCCAACAATGGTATATCGGAAAATCCTAGCTGTGGTCGGTGACTCAGTTGAGGTATATTATCGAAAATCCTAGCTATAGTCGGTAACTCGGCTAAAGTAAATCTATATGAATTGAATCAAACTTTCATTTTTTACTAATATAGTGCATTGCATATTTAATTTTCACATTTTATATGTCGATTGTATGTCTCTACGGGGATTATTCAGAATCTCACCCTATTTTTAAATAAATACCTCAGCGGGTACCAGTGGGCCAAAGGGCAAGGACATAGACATCGGAAAGTGAGCGGCACATGTCTCGAGGCGAGGACAAGATAGTGTTTATATTTAGTCTATGTTTTGGATATTCTGAAGAAATTTGTAAATATTAAGTTTCCGCTGTATTTTCTATATTTCGTCGACAAACGATATCGGTAGTGTAAACAAATATTTTTATCAGTATAATTATACTTTTCTGTATGCCCATTGAATTCCGTTTTTATTACTCTTCGATTATCGAAATGGAAACGGGTGTTGACAGGTTCGGTTTGCTGGAAAGGAGAGAACCAAGTCAGGCATGGATTTAAGACTTGGATTTAAAAAATTGAAGAAGTGTGGTTATAAAATTTTAATAAAGATAAAAAGTAAAATAAAAGAGTAACAAAAATTAATTAAAAACTTTCAACCCCTTCTCTAATTTTTTTAAAATCCATTCATAAAAATTTTTCCTCCTTTCCCCATCAAACTCCTCATACTAAACAGACCCTAAAAGTTATATGAAAGTGAGATTTCCACAAGTAAATAAATAAAAGAAATGGGACTATAGAGCATGTTTGGCTTTATGTTTAACATAAACATGGATTTATTACTAATTTTCAAACTCGTTTTAGCTTGTCCCTTATTTAAAAAGGTAAAAAAAAAAAACAGTTTGCAGAGTCAGTCAAAATGTTATACTAATAGTTATTGGACTCTAAATTAATGGACAAAGATTGGAGAACTATTATAATATACTAGTAATGCAACATTGTAACAATATAAGCAAACACTTTGTATATGGGTCGATTTAGAACATTTTGAAGTACAAGAATCTAGGCTTGCTGTAAACACACACAACATTGAATATTAAATGGAGTAGTATGTTGATGTGAATCAGCTTATTTTAAATAATAATTTTACTCTATTTGAGAAGAATCTTATCTCATAAAATGTTAAAAAAAGGCTTACATTGTAAATTCCGTTATCATTTTTATTAGTAGGATTTTAAAGTTTAAATGATATTTTTTTATCATTCTCCCAAAAAAAATGCGGCAATCTAAAATTGCACACCAGCTAGACTAGATTATGTTGGTGTTAGCACATTAATTAATTAATAATTAATAATGCTTTACATTTTTTGGAAAGGAATGTCTGTCGTTAGATTTAAAATGCAAGCGTGTGATCCACGGACGTAAACGACAGCCGAAAGCCGGTGAGTGGGGACCACCACCAGTATTGACGTCCAATTAAGATGCGCGTGGGGTTCCACGCAACTCTGGACGACCACACTCATACAAACCGTCCAATCGTCCCTTCTCATATGGGAAAATCAAAATTAAACAGAGCGTGGGTCGGCCAATGGAACCCACTGAATAGAGGCGGTGTGCCATGGGGTCCACTGCCACCTGGTCTTCCATATGCTCCAATTTTCGCAATCTTATTGTTAAAAAATTAAGGAAGGCTGTTAAATTAATTGATACTCTGATCTGAAGTGTGTGTTTGAATTAGCTTTTTTTAATAGTTTTTACGGCTTATAAGGTAAGTGTGTGAGAGAAGTTAGGTCGGCCAATGGGACCCACTAACTAGAGGCGGTGTGCCATGGGGTCCACTGCCACCTGGTCTTACATATGCTCCAATTTTCGCAATCTTATTGTTAACAAATTAAGGAAGGTTGTTAAATTAATTGATACTCTGATCTTAAATGTGTGTTTGGATTAGTTTTTTTTAATAGTTTTTACGACTTACGAGGTAAGTGTGTGAGATGAGTTTTGTTTCGGGTTGCGTAAATCATAGTTTGAAACCATGGTTTGGAGGTTTGCTAAACACACACTTAAGATCAGAGTATCAATTACTTAATTATATTATATGTTGTATAGTTTCAGATTATATATTAATTTATTAGTTAAATTAATTAGTTTTGAGAAAAATAAAAATATTTTAAAGTAATTTAATTAGCTTTCTTAATCTATCCAAAAAAATCAATTTTATTTTATATTTAGGATCAAAGGGAGTATGACATATTTTTTTAATATACTATAGTCATTTTTTTTAATATCTTTCTTATTGTTGATGGATTATCAAATGATAGTAGATTAGAAAAAAATGATAAATATAAAAATTATATCTTACATTTAAAATTAAAATCAACCTATGTTGTCCTGTAGGACTAGAGTGAGCAATATGCTTTTGTTATTTTATTGACGTATTTAAATGTCAAGTGCTCTTAATCCTTAGCACTTAGGTCTTTTTTATAAGCGAGGTTTAAAAAAATTTTAGTCATTATTATAAATCTACGTAAAGGATACATAATGACAATGTTACAATTTTATCCCTATTAAATGAATGAAAAAAAATGAGTTAATTCATATTGGAAAGAGAGAGAAATGACAAAAGGATTTAAAAATACTATACATAAATGAGGGTAAAATTAAAAAAATACCTCAAGTTAAGATAAACTTTAATGAGTTAACTAACTTTTATTTATATACGAAAATTAGATAAATTAGACTTATAAAAATAACCATAGCGGCATGTTAGCTTAAATTAGGTGATAATATTTTATTTAATTGAGTGTTTATTTTTGGTTTATTGGGTAGGATGCACCAAAACAATCATTACGTTCAAGTATCAAGGGCTTGAATTTTATGTTATCAAATCATGTATAGAGAGTAATCATTGGATTTGCTCAAATAATCAAATTTAATAAAAAGTATGATTTACTTTTCTTTTCGGCCAACTTTGATCTCCTTTAATCATAATTTCCCATTTTCCCTATTTAATTGGAACAATATTACGTTAATAATGAGTGATAATTATTATTATACCAAAAAATCGACAATTGATAACGAATAATGGTCATAGCCTTAACTTTTAAGATTAGAATGAGTATATATGCCGATGACATCATTTAAGTTTAGTGCACATATTGTGTATGTTCTCTATCATTTTCTTGGCATCATAGTTTATATTATCATTTTGACTATCTAATATAATATTTTTTGAACATTTCGTCTTATTCAAGAAAAAAAAAAAATTAAGCTTCGTACTTTCGTAGTAAATTATTAGACGGGCCAGGTCTCTAACTCATATAGATATTTTCATGTTTGAGTTTTCTATTTTTGAAGGTCCTATATGAATTATTCTATGTCAAGAAAATAATTATATGAATTTTTTTTCGCTAGCGAGACAATACATGAATTCAAAGTAAGTAATTTTTTGGTCCAACAATTCAAAGAAAGTAAATAAAGTCTATGTACTATACATAATATGGAATTAAAAAACAAATTGTATTTAGTATCTTAAAATATTTTTTAGTAGCAACAAATACCTTAAATTTAGGATACTAAATGTTAATTAAAAAATATTTTTTGGTGTACAGTACACTAAACCACTTTAAGATGTTCGGTAAAAAAATATTTTAAAATATTAAATGTAATGTTATTTATATATATATATATATATATTTAAAAAAGAGTACAGTCTGAAAATTTTAACCCAAAAAAAGTGTAGTTTTGGGGTAGATGATGATAAATGCAGAAGAAGGAAGCCACCCCATGCCAATTTTACATTTTTGGGATGCATAACATAAAATAAAATAAAAAGAAAAGAAAAGGAAAGAGAAAAATCTGAACAAATTGTTCCGCCGAATCCCAGAGAATTACGATATAGATGAATTCTTGAACTCCTAAAAATTTCACCACAGTTGAAAAAGGTCTTTTTTTTTTTTTTTTTTTTTTTCACAATCCAGATTTCGCGTTTTCAATCAAAGGCGCAAACAGTCAATCCCACTTTTTAAAAAGCCAAAGCCAAAATATTGAAGACCCTTCTGAGATCGCCATATCATCTCTCTTTCCTACGATCTTTTCTCTGCATCAATTCGATCTCCTTGATACATTTCCTATCACCAGGCATTTGCAACTGAGCCCATATCAATCTCAATGGGTAGGCGTCTTCTGCTCTCAATTCCCTGATCGATCTGTTTACATGTCTGATTCCTGCATTTTTATGCACTGATTTAAGCTTTCTTCAGTTATTGATTTCTATATGTTTTGTTTGACTTGTGATTCTGATTTCCATCCAATATTATTTTTTTAAACACAAATAGACGATGAATGTTAACTATAACTGAAACTGGCATTTATTCTTGTATGCGTTATGTGTTGTTCTCTAAAACTGTTGTCTTAATCTAATTATTTTCAGTTTAAAGTGGAAAACTTTATAAGGCTTATGGGTTTTGGTTTGATGTGAACAATTTTGACAATTTGATCCACAACTTATGTTTTGAAAGGCTAAAGTTACAAAGACAATGCGAATTAGAAGCTTGTTTAATTGTTGTTATTTTATAATATTGAAGATTTGTGCTCCGGTCTTTCAGTACGTGTGAAATTATTTGGAACGGATTGATGAATGGAGTAATATAGTTTCAGGATTCAGGAATCAACAAAAAGGTTATGAAAAAATGTTTGTCTCTTGTAAAGTGGAACTAATTTCGAAACTTCTTAGCAGATTTTAAAGTGGTAACTTATTGTGATTCAATAATTTATATCGTGCTATTGTGGTTTTGATATTGAAATCCATCAGGTTGGTATAGTTACATTATCTCTTTGTTTCTACCTTTCCTGTTAACTATGCTGAAAATCTGCTTTTCCAGAGGCAACCGAGAGTTGTTGTTCAATTCAGCTTATTGATGGAGAAGGTACATTCAATGTTGCTGGAATTGAACAATTTATCAAGGAGGTGAAATTGGGTGAATTTGGACTTTCATATGCTGTAGTTTCTATAATGGGTCCACAAAGTAGTGGTATGCTTTCATGCCTCTGAAATTCCAGTGCTTCTTCTGTTCATTAGATTAGTGCTTGTCATGCTTGCTTTATCCAGTCATTGCTCCTGAGGATCTGTAAATTATGATTGTCAATTTCTTTAATTTTACAATTCACATGACTGCTGGAGTTTATGGAATTTAAGAAGTACATGAAGGTTGTGTCGAATCTCATGTCCTCAGTGAGAGTTTTTAGTAACAACTTAATCCGGTTGACATTGGATTTAGACTTATGGCCTCACTAACTTCTCTTATCAGAGTTTCATCTTTTCCTCAATGCTTCATTTTGATTATAATCTACTATTTTTTATCATTCTTTATCAAAACGCACTGCATCTAAACTATTGTTTTCTTTGATCTGGACAGGCAAGAGCACTCTATTAAATCATTTGTTCAGAACTAACTTCAGGGAGATGGATGCTTTCAGGGGAAGGCATGTTCTCACAACTCCCACACATTGCATTAACTTTTCTAATCCATCTAGTTATTGAGCCTATGGCTTATGCTTGTTCTCAGGTCTCAAACCACTAAAGGAATTTGGATGGCTAGATGTGCTGGCTTGGAGCCTTGTACAATAGTGATGGATTTGGAGGGCACAGATGGAAGAGAACGTGGAGAGGTGCTTATCCTTTCAGTATATCTGAACGTCAATAAACATGACTGCGATGGGGGGTTTATTGCTAATTTCCTGTCTCATTTCAATTTTGTATACTGAAAATGCACATATGGCAATGTGTCTATAAATTCTGTTCCTTAGCTGAAAAAAAAAGAAAATTGAGAAATGGATTGTCTCTTCCCTTTCTTTTTTGATTTTCATGTGCTGACATTGTCTTTCTCTCAGGATGATACTGCTTTCGAAAAGCAGAGTGCTCTATTTGCTCTTGCTGTTTCAGATATAGTGTTGATAAACATGTGAGTCTTTCCCCTCTTTATTTGTATAACTTTGATGGGGACTTATGCAATGAACTTTGTGTGAGTCCTGAGTCTGCAGAAACTTGATATTTTTGTTCGAATGGCTGTGTAACTTAACTATTTTCCCTGCAATTTTTGTAAAGGTGGTGTCATGACATTGGGCGTGAGCAAGCTGCAAATAAACCTCTTTTGAAAACTGTCTTTCAGGTATCCATTGCCAACCTACTGACTGACTGCTTGCCTTTCTTGAATTTCTAAAGTTGTTACAAGGCATGCTATTATTTGCTTTCAGGTCATGATGAGATTGTTTAGTCCGCGCAAGACAACTTTGATGTTTGTCATCCGTGATAAAACAAGGGTGTGTAGGCAAATTTGTTTGATCATCATCATCATCCATATATTTATTTTCATTCAACATGAGGTCATATTTAATATAAATTTTACTAATGTGTTTAACTTTCCATTTTATAGACACCCCTTGAAAATTTAGAGCCTGTTTTACGAGAGGATATTCAAAAGGTAAGGCTGTGCTTTGATCTTCATACAATGTTGTTGATTGATTTTTTGTTGTTATTATTCACATTTTTCCCATTGCAGATATGGGATTCTGTTCCCAAGCCACAGGCTCACAAGGAAACCCCGCTAAGTGAATTTTTCAATGTAATCTATTATCCCTTTTCTTATGTTAGTTAATTGACACATCCCAAGAACTTTTTAGGGGGGGATTATAATACCTATTTATATGTGGTTACAAATGCCAGGTCGAAGTTGTTGCTCTTTCTAGTTTTGAAGAAAAGGAAGAGCAATTTAAGGAGCAGGTATGCATTTTGCATTTGATGTCTTCTTGTTTCCTTGCTGATGGTATCAAATGATCCTTTATCAGGACCTTTGTCTCTGCCTTTGCATGTCACTGAGCATCTTTGTCTTACTGTCTATGCAGACAAGTCATTCTATTAATTTGCCTTTCATGCGATGTCTTCTAATTTGCTTTGTTTGTTCTAAATGTAGGTTGCTAGCTTGAGGCAACGATTCCATCATTCTATTGCACCTGGTGGACTTGCTGGGGATAGACGTGGAGTAGTTCCTGCTTCTGGATTTTCTTTCAGTGCACAGCAAATTTGGAAAGTCATTAAAGAGAACAAGGACCTTGACCTACCTGCGCACAAGGTGTTGTTTAAATACGGTGTTGCTTTTCTTTTACATGTATATTGGTTGATGATTGATTTAATTTGGTCATTTATCCATGGTTCACTCTGTAGGTCATGGTTGCTACTGTCCGCTGTGAAGAAATTGCTAATGAGAAATATGCTGCTTTTAGTACAAATGAGGTATCAATATAGCTTTTCATTCAATCCCATAACCATGGGCATTTGGGCAGTCTAAATTATTGACATAATGGAAATTGTTCTGTAATCATTACTTAGGAATGGTGTCAGTTGGAGGAGGCAGTGCAATCTGGCCCTGTTCCTGGATTTGGCAAAAGGCTCAATTCAATTCTTGATAATTGTCTTTCAGAGTGAGTATAGTTCATTTCATGTGACATCTTCATTTTGAGTAGCCCGGTTATTGGACAACGAATACCATGTTTATGTTACATAAGCTTTCTCCTAAGACTCTTTAACTTTTGACACGTTTTGACAATATTTTCCCTCGAACTTTTAACTGGATGATCATTTTCCTTTATTTTGTTTTTTTATGCTAGCACACTTTTAGAAGCCAAATTCTTAAACTGTAGTTTGATATTATTTTTTATGTTCATGTTTAATGTTGTAGAAACATCTTGATGTGGGTTTCATGCGTATCCAGTTATTACATTTCCTTTTAATGCAGGTATGATATAGAAGTCACTTATTTTGACGAAGGTGTCAGATCTGCAAAACAAAAGCAGCTTCAAGAGAAACTGTTGCAAGTAATTTTTCTCAACTTGATTTTTGCACTGTCTTGGTTTTTCCATCTTTTTCTTTTTCCTTTTCATCACAACTAGATGCCTCTTTCTCATACAGTGCACAGGATAGATGGTGACTGCATAGTTTTTGGAAGATTGTACTTATTTTTCTAATATTTAAATGTCATGTGGAAAAATGTTGAATAAATGAAAAAAAGAGTTAAACAAAGCCTAATGGAATGTGTAAAGAGAGATTAACAAATAAAAAAAAATAGCATGGAGCCTATCACACTTTTCATGACTTGTAAATAGTGCGACTCTAGACATTTTTTTTTTTTGAAATTTTTTAAATGAAATATAAGTTTTATATTCTTTATTGATATTAATAAATTAAAGAGGGTGAGCCTTGGCGTAGCGGTAAGGTTGCTACCATGTGACTTGGAGGTCACAGGTTCAAATCCTGGAATCCAATTGTGGGGGTAAGGTTGTGTACATCCATCCTTCCCCAAATCTCATCTGGTGGGAGCCTTGTGCACTAGGCTTCCCCTTTTTTTTATATTAATAAATTAATGATAATGATTAAGTGAAAGAAAAATGTAACTATTGAGACTTACTATATGATTTTAAGATCTTCAACTTTTAGTTGTGTGTGTGAGTGTGTTAGCTTTCCCCTTTAAATTCTATTGAATTGTGATTATTTTGTGATCTATAATATTTCTATGTTTCTCTTATAGCTTGTCCAACCAGCATTCCAATCTGCACTAGGACATGTAAGGTCTGGAACTTTTGATAAATTTAAAGAAGCATTTGACAAGGCTTTGAATGGAGGGGAAGGGTTTTCTGCTGCTGCTAAAAACTGCGTTGAGTCTTATATGGCTCAGTTTGATGAAGCATGTGCAGGTATTTAAAAATCTGTTTATTTTGTGTTTGACAACATATAATTAAACTTGAATGCCCAAAGATATAATCACTTTTTCAAAATATAAATATAGCATGGAAGAGGTATAAATGAAGAGGATTGTGTAAAAACCTGCTAGCTTCTTGGTTTGTTCCACTAAGAACTGTCAGAACTTTTAAACTTCATGCTATTATAATGGTTATTTATTATAAGTGCGTTTCTTATTAGCTCAAGTGAGTTACAATATGAGGCTGCTGATGTTTTCTTTGCAGATATTGTTGTTGAAAAAGCAAACTGGGATACATCTAAAGTGAGGGAGAAACTGCGTCGTGACATTGATGCACATGTCGCTTCTGTGCGTACGGCTAAACTGTCTGAATTGACGACATCATATCAGGTGCATGTCTTAAAGTGATTGTTCATCTACTATGGTGTGCATATTGATCAAGCTCAGTAAATATTTTCAAAGCCTTACAAGTTTGTTCAAAATAATTCACACTTTTTAATAAAGTTTTTCACGGGCCTTATCTTAACAACTGAAGCTTTTGAGTTGAAATGGTCCTTGACAGTTGGTTTGATTTGTGGACTTTAGTTCCCAGTTGGTTTGATTTCAACTTCACTGCTTCCTAATATACTATGAATTAAGTAAGAGTTTCCTCTCATAATACTCTTACGATACAATGTATGTTGTTGACATTTTGTTTATTAATTATAGCAAGAAAAAAATTATCTGACTGCTCTCATGCTTCATGAATGCATGATTTATGTATTTGAGTTTTTTCCTAATCACATCAATTGGCATATTCATGTAGTTGACAGGATAATTACTTATTGGGAAGTTTGCTGATAGTTCTACTCTTGCAGGAAAAATTGAAGGAGGCCTTAGCTGGACCTGTTGAAGCACTTCTAGATGAAGCTAACAGTGATACTTGGCCCGCAATAAGAAAACTTCTTAGGCGTGAAACTGAATCAGCTGTTTCAGGTTTCTCTGCTGCAATTTCCGGGTATGATATGGACGAACAAACACGACAGAACATGATTACAAGTTTAGAGGACTATGCAAGAGGTGTGGTGGAAGCAAAGGCTAAGGAAGAAGCTGGAAGGGTTCTAATTCGTATGAAGGATAGGTATAAACCTTCTGCAACATTTGAATTATCTTGTTATTCTTTCATGAAACTCCTACATTTTAAGCAACTTACCTTCAATGTTAAAACAGGTTTACAACATTATTCAGCCGTGATTCTGATTCAATGCCTCGTATTTGGACGGGGAAGGAAGACATTCGAGCCATTACTAAGACATCCCGCTCTGCTGTATGGCATGATTATGGATATAATGTTTTTAGCTTGAGCTTTTATTGCATTTAGATACCTCTTTTAACAAAGTTAACTGCTTGCAGTCCTTGAAGTTGCTATCTGTTATGGCTGCAACTCGTTTGGATGATCAAGATGTTGATAATATTGAGAAAACATTATCATTTGCTCTGGACGATTCATCAGGAACTAATATTAAGGATAGGAGCATCACCGTGGTTGATCCACTGGCTTCAAGCACTTGGGAACAGGTCAAGTTTTATTGCTGAGCCTGACAAATGTATTCAATTGTATCTTAATTCAACAAGTTAGGTGTTTTTTTTTTGAAAATCAAGTTATTTTAGATGCCTAGAAAATCAAATGTGGCATGAATGTCAACTTTTTCTATGACTTTACTGTTTCCCTAATTTCTTCAGTACATTGATATTAAGGTCCTTGAGTAGTTGAGTTATTCTCTTAATGCTTATATTCACTAATTAAATGCATGTTAAAGGTACTTAATGTCAACAGGTGAATTTTTCTATGCATAATTTAGTGCACAACCTGTTGTTTGTGTTTTGGTTTTTTGATTGTTCTAATGGTTTACTTCAATTTCTTTGCAGGTTCCTTCCTCAAAAACATTGATCACAC
The DNA here is from genome assembly GCA_963855925.1 of Inga laurina. NCBI lineage: Eukaryota > Viridiplantae > Streptophyta > Magnoliopsida > Fabales > Fabaceae > Inga > Inga laurina. The sequence continues at coordinate 60,681,608 of OY979705.1, forward strand.
CTGTACAGTGCAAATCGTTATGGAGGCAATTTAAGATGGAGACAGAATATCATGTCTCCCAGGCCATATCTGCACAGGTGGGATTTTTCACATCATTTAAGTTTATTAAGTCTTGTGAGAGAGATAGAGAAAGACCAAGAAGAATTCCTAAGGAAGTTATTGAATGTGACTTTTGTTGAATGGTATCATATATCATATATCTAAGGAGTTGTTTGTTGATAGAGCACAATGACATTATGCGATCTATCTAAACTAGTAGCTGAAACCATGCAGCTTAGCTTATCAGATAAATGCAGCCTAGTAGCTGTAGGGAACACTTTTATTCAAACTTGTAGCTGAAACCATGCATTTATGCAATTTTTGGTCTCAAACATGGTCTATTTCTTAGTTCTCTTGTTTAGTTTCCAGGTGTTATGTTGATATACTTGTCATGGATGCTTATATATGTATTCTGTTATTTTTGCTGATGTAATTTCATCCATTTTCAGGAGGCCAACAAGCGCAATAATAACTGGTTACCTCCTCCATGGGCCATTGTTGCTTTGGTTGTTCTGGGATTTAATGAATTTATGACCCTTCTACGGTACTTGTCAACTGTTCTGTTTTGATATCTACCAATATTTTAAGGAGTGAAGCGCTGTTTGTTTCACTGCTAATTCTTCTCACTGCTTCTCATAATAAAGTTCAAGAATACTTTAAGACTTCATTTGGTGTAGGAATACGGGACATAAAGTTGCATAAAATTTTCTCTCTTTGCAAAATTTTTTCCCCCTACTTGAGATATAAAAGAACTATTATGAGAGAGAAATTGGATGAAGTGCAACAGGAGGGGATTAATTATCCTCCTTAAAGGGCTGTTTGGTATGAGAGGAGGAGGGGAGGGAATGTGAGCGGAGGGAAAATTTTTTGAACTCAGATTTAAGAAAATTACATAAGTGGGGTTAAAAGTTTTTAGTTAATTTTTCTTACTCTTTTATCATACATTTTCTCGTTATTAAAATTTTATAACCCCACTTCTTCATTTTTTTTTAATTCAAATCATAAAAAATTTCCCCTCCCCTCCCCTCCCCTCCCCTCTAATCCCTCGTACCAAACAGGCCCAAAAGAAACCAAATTCAGAAAAGCTAGGACAGCAAACAAAAATTACTTATCTTCAACTAAGTGAAGCTCACCGGTTCTCATGGCCTTTATTTAAACTCCCCTAAAATGACCTTAGATCAGCACCATAATAGGCGAATAATCTGATTAAAGAGATCTCACAGTCAACTTAATTCTGAACACTCAGATATAACCATATGCTCCAAGAACAGTAATACACCAACAACAGTAATGCGGGCAGCAGGAGAGTTAAACTGTGAAAATGCTTCTAACCCACCAGAATAGCTTTATGTTAACAAAAAATTGAGTCTCCACCATAAAGATATAGCAACTGGATAGTGTACAAAAGATTGATTTAAAAGAGTCATGCTGTGCATGAATTATTGAACAAGTGTTTGATGAACGTATTATGTTTAGTTGAAAGCACTGACAAGAAAGCCTTAACTTTCAACCATTTAACTGGTTTCACTCTTGTTATTTTGTGGCAGAAATCCGTTGTATTTGGGTGTTATCTTTGTTGGTTTTCTTCTTGTAAAAGCCCTATGGGTGCAGCTGGACATATCTAATGAATTCAGCAATGGACTTGTGAGTATTTATTTTCCAGCCATCTTTTTCTGTTGCGGCTGCTTTTCTTGTAGGGTTTATCCACTGAGTCATTAGGGTTCTGGTGTCATTCCTCTTCAAGAAAACTTGATGATAGATACACATCATTCATTTAAGGCTAGTTTGTTTTAATTTTTTTAATAAGCTATTCCAAATAGCTTATCAAAATAAGCGTTTTCCAATACATCCCTATTTGTTTAGCAATTCTCCCAACAACTCCCTCATGCTCCCAATAACTTTCTCATTTTTAACCAAATTACAATCGCTTTTTTTTAATCTTAAACAAACTGGCCCTTAATTGGGTAGAAAAAGTATGGTCTAACAACTATTTATCAACATCTACTTGATTTTGGAGGGAAAATGGAGGTTTTATAATCAGCTAGGCATTTAGGCATCCTTGTGCCTTGGTTTTAGATGAATTTTTTAACATTCTATCTATCTTACTGTTTTTAAAGCTTTCGGCTGTGTTTCTAATTCTTAACTTAAGAGAAAATCTGTTGTTCATAAAGTATGCTGATGCTGCATGTCTTGTTCTCATATGCCCTGTCTTGCTCTAAGCAGTGCAGTGTATGTAGTTTACATCTAGACTGGAGTAGTTAATTAAGTTGTGGAGTAGTCTTTTAGCCAAGTGGCCTGTGTCTTGTCATCTGTTTGTTTTCGGTTTTGCAGCAGCATTCATTTTCCTTATTTCTTGTGTGCTTGCAGCTACCAGGACTCATATCCTTTTCTACGAGATTTCTTCCAACTGTTATGAACATTATCAGAAAACTAGCAGAGGAGGCTCAGAACCCTGCACCTAACAATGCACAGAGAAACCCGTCAGGAAGCAATCACAATGCTGTTACGGCCAGAAGCAATACGTCATCTAGTACTTCTAACGCAACTTTGTCCGAAAAAGCTTCGTCTAATGTAACTTCGTTGGAAAATGGTTCTGAATACTCTAGTCCAACAAAATATGAGTAGGCACAGAAACTCATTGCTATGACAAGCAATTTTATTTTTTTTCCCCTGCGAAGATGTTGATGTCTGCTAGCTGCATGTTGGGTTTTTGGTTGTGTCTACGAAATTATGATTTTGTGAGCATTCAAAGAGTAAGCAATTCAAGGGCACTGGTTTTAGTACAAGTGCCAAATACAGGGAGGGCATGGTTCATTCCCAAGTATCCCACATTATATAGTTTTCTATAATCAAATTTAGGTGCTTTAGATAGTTTGATGGTTTTGCTGGTTTGCACTAAGTTTTGGTTGTAAGAGCTGTATCTGTATTCTTATTGAAAATTTATTCTTGAAACGCTTGTATTTTTATCACCATCTTCATATTTTTCTGCACAGGAATCCCCATTTCACTTTGCCAGATTTTTCATGCTACCGATATTATGAACTGTCCACTAGCAAGTAAGGTGATGATGATAAAAGAGGGAAAAGATTATTTACTCAGAATTTTGAATTTGATGCGAGATAAAAAATTTTTAGGCCCCCCCACTGGTTTTGATGTTTGATCAGAAAAAAGTAAATAAACTGAGTCAGTTACAAATAGACATGCAAAAAAGTGACACGAGCTTGACTGAAAATTACGCTGTTGGTTGGACTGGTTTCCTTATTATATATGGGTGAGTTAAAGAATTGATTTTGATTCATCATGCAGTAAATTGTTCGGAGAAAATGGGAAAGTCGTGCTATTTTTGTGGTTGGGAACCATTAATTTCAGACTTGATGGTTATAGCTTGGGGGGTTTCATGGATTTATGATTATCAGAAACTCAATTTCATTGGACGGATCTTGCTGGTCCCTGAATTCCAAGTTGTGGGCAAGAATTTGTAAGGTTGTTGATGAAACTGTTTTTGTTATAGTAACTCATGCTAAATTGCTAGAAGGTGTAGGATTATGCTAATATGTTTCTTTTCTAGCAAGTATCATTTGCTTCAACCACTCTATCAAATATACTTCTTTAACTTGGGTAGCTAATCGGTTATTGGTCCTGGTAAGCATCTGATTTGGCATGTATCATCATTAGTTATTGGTTTACGTAATCTCAACCTTTGCGAATGCCCGCGTCATTTTTAAACCGGTTCCGTCTCCATTTTTTTTGTTCACACCATGAAGTTGTGTTGCATTGGCTCTCCACGTCATTTATAAAATGTTGTATACTTAGTCTACCTATATATTTGTGATATTTTCGGTGTTATGTGCTCTTTCCCTATGTCCGACTCTATCTCCCATTGGCTATTGCTTTTCCTGGTGTTTCCATGTTTTTTTGTTGTACAGATTCATATGCATTTTTGAAATTTAAAAACTTTTTTAATTCGTCAGAGATAAACCCTAGAATGTGTCCTATAAAAACCATCGTTACCTGGTATTTGGTCATCTGTCGAAGAACAATGCATTCATTTGATATCCTATCGTTTGATTGATAATGTCGTCGGAGGTTTCGTCTTTTTTGGACGTTAATGATAGCAATGCATCCTGGGTTATTTGTGCCAAGCTTTTGGCCGTTTTCTGGGACATTCCACACTCACTGAGCCACAACCATATGACTTTCAATGCTATTTTGGCCGACTCACAGGTGAAGCATGCATTTTTATACGCATTTTCTACTTACCAATGTCATGTGTTAATTTATTAATCCATTTTTTCTGTACCATGTGCATAGGGCAACACATACTATGTATTAATCCATCATGTCTTGCTTACCATGTTCACTCACATTTTTTTTTCGTTATTTTAAGTTTGATAGATCATATGTCATTTGCTAACAATATCATTTGCTTTTTTTTAGATGTCGTTGGTTTGCTATCTGGTGTTTACGGTCTGTCAAATGTTTGTGTGGATGGGGTTCTGCTTGAGGAGTTTAACTTTTCAATCGTCAATGGGCGGTATATCATGGATTTTTTTTTTTTTGTTTGGCATGTTATTTACAAATTATTCCTTTGACTTTTGCTATTTTGGAGAGTAGGAATCCTTTTCATTGCTGCTTCCGTGGTCCGTCGGCGTTCTGGGCATATTACAACTACATTGCTCGGAGCGCACCAAAGGATGTAGTCGTTGCCTTACGATATGTTAGGATAGAAAGGATCAGTGGTACAAAGTCATTTTTAAGTCCTTAAATAAGTTTATTTTTATAAAACAAAGTTTTTTCTTGGCGTATATTAGTCGTATTTAATGAACGAAATATTTATAAAAAAATAAATGGTTTATCTTGGCGTTTAAATATATAAGTGTTAAACCACATGAATATTTTTGTGGGACATATCCTCTTTGGTACAAGTTGAGTCCAGTGATTAAGTTTTGTAATAAATAAGCGCTAAATTATTGTCGTATATAAGTAGTTTTGTTATAAATAAGTACTAAATTATTGTAGTATATGACTGTTAAATATAATGGTATGGAAACATTAAAGGATCGTCCCAACTGCTTCATGAATTTCCTTAATGTTTGGCTTATTGTTGAATGGAATGACCTTCACTTCCACCTCAAATGAATTCAAAAACATGAAAATTAGCTTATTTAATTATATAGCAGGACTGCTGTTAAAAAAAAATTATATAGCAGGAAAAAAATAAAAAAAATAAATGTGCTAAATATTAGCAAACTCAACTTATATTTAGAATCAAGATGAGTTAGAGTGAAACTTTGAAGATAATATGAAGAACTTTCAAATATTAATTGGGGCATAATCTTGTAGTACTATATTATATTCTAAGGCCCGGTGGTGGGGAACTATACCTTTTAATCCAATTGTTTGGAGCATTATGACGCTTCAATTTGTTTCATGTAAATATTTATGTAAAAATGCTTACGTTAAAATATTGATGATTCACAGGAATTAAATAAAGACGGACCAAATATAGACCACTCTAATCATAGTAATAAATTAAAGTGCAACCATTTTACCCCAATAAAATATAATAATAACAATAGTGGGTTTATTCACATGAAAAACCTTCTGCAAGAAGTGACTAATGCAAATCTAATAATTGAAATGGATTGTCTGCGTTGTCAACATTATCAATTAATGTAATGGTGAATTAATTGAAGAAAAGCTAATCGTACGTACATGGTTGTTCTACCTGTCAGCATGTAAGAAGGCTTGCCATGTCCTTGTCACCGACAAGCATTTTAGGTTAGGAATTGGAAATTAAGTCTACCCCTTGATAGTTGTAAGACCATCCCATTACCAACCAAAGAAAAAAAAAAAAACCAAAGAACCAATATGAAATGAAGGAAAAAATTAGATTTTTCTCATTATGTTTCAAACCTATTTAAATGAGTTTTTTATTGGCAATACACTTTGCCGCCCAATTATGCATATTTAATTGCGCTAATATGCACCAACAACTTACGGGCATATCTGCAGCAAATGTGCATTTGCTCATCCAGAACAAATAGTAAGTTACTAAAGCATATTATCTACATTTGCAAACCTTTTGAAGGACTATAGTCAAGCCATAAACCCTAATAAATTCTCAGCTTGGTTTTAGCTGTAGAAACAAATTGAAGTGTTATAGAGTTTCGTTGAGATAATTTTTTTTTTTTCTAATTTATATATTATATGGTGGGAATTGAAGCTCATTTCTGAAACCCACTGGGCGGTGCGAAGTAATTACTCCATTAAATATCCATGCGGGGACAGTGGTAGGTTATAATGCTCTATGTAATCCTATTTGTATGAGTAGACATTTATTAAATGCTCAAAGGTCAGTGATTGGCTGAGACATTGGTATGATACTCGAATACCTTTGAACGGTCAAGTTGCAGAGAATTATTCCATAACTACCAGTTGGTCTGCTTAAAATAGGACGGCAACGCTCTCATACGTTAATCATTTATTGCTTGTGGAGGGAATGAAGAATGAAAAATATTTTCCTTTTCGTATAACAGTTTGTTTGTTTACGTAGTCAAAAGAGCTCACTATCCTTTTCCCTAGGTTTTCAATGGTGTCTTTATTATTGCATTTAAAGTACGTCTTATCAGGTGGACGTTTACGTGATCATTTCTCTATTTTCAATAACCTTTCTTTTAAAATAGATTTCATCATTTTTTTTATTGTTTATAAATCCGTTTAACAATATAGATAACCACGATCTGTGCATCGCGCGGGTTTTTAGTTTTGTTTCTCTTCAAAGTTAGAAGCCCAATGCTCTTCCCATTTTGCTATTAACATGATCTTCCTCTACCAATGAAGCAGCAAAGCGTTAGATGTTAAAGCCTCACGACTTTTGACTACAGAGTCAACCTTATGGCAACCCAAAAAAAATAAGTCAGCCATGTCTTAATTATTTATATAATCACTTTTGATATGAAAAGAGAGGTTTGAAAGAAGAGAAACATTTAACACGGTTGAATTTTCAACTTGACTTATTGCCTTCGCCCAACCAATGAACTTCGATAAGAAAATAGAGGTTTGAAAGAAGAGAAGCATTTAACATAGCCGAATTTTCAGCTTGAATTATTGCCTTCATCTAACCAATGAATTGGTTGGGGATGTCTACATTATAATTAGAAATGACCCTTGATGAAAAGTAGGAATGTTTGTTTGTTTGCTTTTTCTGAAGAATTTTCCCCGAGGATGATGACATTGACCGAGTCACAACTGTGAAGTGTATATTTTTTTTTGTATAAGTAATAACAATGTAACTCACGCTCTTGTCTAACTAAGCAAGAGGGAATCTGCAAAAAGTGACGGGAATGTCAAAGAGCTTCTTCTTCTCTTTACTTGTAGGTTGTCTGGTTTTTGCAGTTCTGGTTCAATCTCAGGATCAATCGGGTAACTTGCCACCAAAAACTCAAAAACTTGTATTCATAACTATTTAGTAAGAATTAACCTTTGCCTCTTTGTTTCAGGATTCATAAGCATAGATTGTGGGGCACCTGCCAAGTCAAAATACACTGAGGCGGAAACACGCATAAATTACATATCAAATGAGAAGTTCATAAATTCTGGAGTGAGAAACTCCATAACCAGTCAGCTCAAACGGAAGTTTAAACAGCAAGCTTGGACCCTGAGAAGCTTTCCTCAAGGAACAAGAAACTGTTACAGAATAAACATCACAAGTGGCTCCAAATATCTGATCAGGGCTAGTTTTGTGTATGGGAATTATGATGGCCAGAATGATTTACCAAGTTTTGATCTTCATCTTGGGCCTAACTTGTGGCAAACAGTGAAAATAGCTGATGCATCAACTGAAGTATTCACTGAGATCATACATGCTCCATTACTAGATTACGTTCAAATATGTCTGGTTGACACAGGCTCCGGAACCCCATTTATCTCTTGTATAGAATTAAGGGCTTTGGCCAAAAATATTTATGACACTCACTCTGGATTCTTGTCACTTGTCAAGAGGTGGGATTTAGGCTCAACCAACAACAACACATACAGGTAAAAGAGTTTGTTCAGTTGTACTCTAAAGGTTTGTTTTTATTGCTTCTTCACATAAAAGATAAAAGGTGTTTTTTTAAGTTCTCTAAGCAATTATTTTTGTTCCCTAAATCAGTTGTTTAACTAGCTTTTACATTGAAGGAGCTTTTTCCAAACACAGGAAAGATTACACTTGTCATTCTTCACTTCGTCTTTACATCAAAATGAATTCTGTAAATCTGATAAGAGAATGACTGTGATACAGATATAGTGATGATGTTTATGATCGCTTCTGGTCAGCTTCTGCTAACAACCCGGCTTGGACGCAAATAAGTGCTTCAGTTTCTGCAGATTCCTGGGATCAAAATGATCACATAGTACCAGCCATTATTATGAGTAATGCTGCGACACCAGTAGATGAAACTGCTCCTATGATAGTGTGGTGGGAGCCCAAAAATGCAGCAGACAAATTCTATTTTTACATGCATTTTGCTGAGCATCAAGTGTTAGAGAAGGATCAAACAAGATCATTCACCATTACCCTCAATGGCGGTCTTTTTAGTGTTGCTGTTGTACCGAAGTAGCGAGGCACGACCACTGCATTCAACAAGTATGACAACGGTGGAGAAAAAATGGAGTTTTTGCTTCAGAAGACTGATAATTCAACCCTCCCTCCCATTCTCAACGCTATTGAAGTTTATACATTTAAAGAATTTTTGCAATCAGAAACAGAACAAGAACATGGCATGTTCTGCAATCACAATCTTTTTCAGATGCATACTATCTGTTTCTATGTGATTGAGTCAGGCTACTTTCATCTTATAGACAGGAACTTACCTAAAATTCTTTAGTTTTTCAAAGAATCTGGTCAAGAAGATACATGATTTATACTAACTTGCTTTTCTGAGAAATAGTTGATGCAATCTCAACAATCAAGTCTTGTTTTGGGGTGACAAGAAATTGGCAAGGTGATCCATGTGGTCCTATGGACGACATTTGGGAAGGTCTAAATTGTACTTATAATGGCCAGAATCCCCCAAGAATCACAGCCCTATAAGCTTTTATTCCAAGAATTAATGTTGTTGGCATGGGTTGGCAACCTTGTTCGAGGTCCGGGTAAGGCTTGGCAACCTTGGAAATGGTCCAGGCAAGGTTTGGCATGCTTGGACAGGGTCTGGACAAGTCCTGGCAAGTTCGGGACTGCACCAAGATCCGAGATTATGACAATTGAATTATAACTCCTAATAATATTGGAAATGCAAATCAGGAACTTGTCTTCGAGTGGATTGATAGGGCAGATAGATCCTTCCATCTCAAAGCTCACCATGCTAGAGAAGTTGGGTGTATTCTTCACTCCAACCTTTCTTTTAGAACATTCTCATTGATTTATTTACGGTCTATCAGTAATTGGCTGAAAATTTCTTGTTTCAGGGATTTATCAAACAATTCCTTAAGTGGACTAGTGCCTAATTTTTTGTCTGGACTACAAAACTTGGAGATCTTGTAAGTTGTTTGTTAATTAAATGAACAACAATCAGACATCAAAGGTTAGAAAATGGAAAAAGATGTCATAGCTAGCTTGCTTTTGCAGAAACCTGGAGAACAACAACTTCATAGGTACAGTTCCCTCTGATCTAGTTGCAAAGTCAAAGAAAGGTTCCCTAACACTAAGGTATGACTCTTGTTGAAATCCTAATGCCCAATATATTATTTTTACATTAATTTATGACACATGAATGTTCATATTGTACATAGGGTACCCTACTCTCCTTAACAATTAGTATCACCCACTTCATGAACATTTATTGATATCTAAGATAGAGATATAGAGTACTTGCAATATTTGTTGACAAATGAACATAATAACTAATGTGACTCTCCATATGCTAGTGTTGGACAAAATCCATATCTATGGGATCCTCCTCCATACAACAAGAAGAAAAAGAACACTGTTACTATTCCCATAGTAGTATCAATTGTTGGAGCTCTGATCCTTCTTTTAGCCGTGGCAACCATATTTTTTTCCCTTAAAAGGAGAAAACAGAGAGGTGAGGCTGCTCTTTATGATTCACTATGTACACAAACACAATTTTGGTTGATCATGTGAAACAGCCAACCAAAAGCTTTTTTTATGATCCCAAATTAGGAATGGGTCCAATTGAGAGCCCACAGCAGGTTGAAAAGTTGAACAAAAAGACACGTCTCTGCAAGTCATAAGTAGACAATTCTCATATTCTGATGTCCTCCAAATGACCGATAACTTAAGTCAAATTCTTGGAAAATGTGGATCTGGAACAGTTTATTTGGGCTACATTGAGGGAACTCCTGTAGCAGTTAAAATGCTCTCTTCGTCATCAGCTCATGGTTATCAACAATTCCAAGCTGAGGTAAAAATGAACAATGGACCAAAATCACATTAGTTTTCAATCAAAAAGTATGTTTTTATGGTTGTGAAAATGCTTTTCAAGTTAAACTTTTAATGAAAGTTCATCACAGAAATCTTACTTCCCTTATTGGGTATTGCAATGAAGAAACCAACAAGGGGATCATATATGAGTACATGGCTAATGGTAACCTACAGGAGTACCTTTCAGGTTTGTTGGTGCAAATCCTTCTTCAAATAACTAATAGTATAGAAATGGAAACATTAGGTATAGAAAGTTATGGAGTTTGATTCTGCAGGAAAAGGCAGCAAATCAAAGTTCCTGACATGGGAAGACAGACTTTGTATAGCACTGGATGTAGCACAAGGTCAAAAAATGGAACAAGTTACCTGTGTCTTCAATTTTCACTTCTCAAATCTTTATAATTTATTGGCATTTTCTATAAATTTTGGCTCAGGGTTGGAGTATCTGCATAATGGATGCAAGCCACCTATAATCCACAGAGATGTAAAATCTTCAAACATCCTGCTTAATGAAAACTTCAGAGCAAAAATAGCAGACTTTGGTTTATCCAAAATCATCCCAACTAATGATGGAACCCATGTATCAACTGTTGTTGCGGGTACTCCTGGTTATATAGACCCTAAGTAAGTCCTTCCAATAATTATCTTGCTTAATCTATTCTGTTCTTGTGTTTCAAAAAAGAAAAATGGTAGTGAGACTTGGTTATTCTTGGTGCATGTTTGGTTTCATGCTGAAAATCACCAAATCCATCCAATGTAAAACAAACATGCTTTGAGTTATATATTCTTTGCCTTGTAGGTATTATATAACAAATAGATTGACGGAGAAAAGCGATTTTTTTAGCTTTGGAGCAGTTCTTTTTGAGATAATCACAAGTCTACCGGTCATATCAAGAACCCATGAAAAAATTCACGTAAGTCATTGGGTTAGCTCCCTGGTTGCTAAAGGAGATATCAAGGCCATTATTGACTCAAGGTTATCACACCAAGCAATTGGGGGTTCCTTCAAGCAAAGGCCTAATTCACCAACAAATGACTGAATCCATGCTAATTCTCTAGAAAGATTTGATAAGGCTCTATATTCAGATTCGGCACTTGAGAGAGCTACTACTTGTTGCTTCTTTGCAGACAAAGAGATTAAGGAATCCCCAAGGAACACACAATACCCTCCTGTTGAGCGTCGATCATCTGGGCAAACGGCCCAATCGGCATTAGAGAAACCTTGTAAAGTAAGTTGAGTGCTGGGTTTAATATGCAAGGCTATATTTCTTGTACCCTTGAGATAGCGAAGTATTCGCTTAAGAGCTTGCCAATGTATTTCTGTAGGAGAGGATAGAAACTAACTTAGCTTGTTGACAGCAAAGGTAATATCTGGTCTAGTGTTAACCAAGTATTGTAGAGTACCAATTGCTTGCCTAAAGAGAGTTGGATTCTTGAGGGGCGTCCCTTCATTCTTAGAATAATGCCTGTTAGCTACCATGGGAGTTGGTACTGATGATGAGTGAGACATACCAAACTTCTCTAAAATATTTAGGATATAACCTTCTTGTTTCAAATAGAGACCAGTATCATCTCGATAAGCTTCAATTCCCTAGAAATGATAAAGTTGTCCAAGATCCTTCAAAGCAAAATATGAATTCAATTGCTTGATGAAAAGTTCTAAGATTCTGGGAATGTTGCCAGTAACAATTATGTCATCAACATAAATTAGCACAAACATAACAAGTGTCTTGTGCCTAATAAAAAACAAAGATGTGTCACACTTTGAGTGAATAAAGCCCCAACTTAATAGTGTTGTTCTTAGCTTATCAAACCATGCCCTTGGGGCTTGTTTTAGAGCATAGAGAGCTTTGTCTAATAAACACACATGATTAGGATAATGAGAAGAGATAAAACCTTCAGGTTGTTTCATTAGTACTTCCTCTTGTAAATCACCATTAAGAAAGGCATTGTTAATATCTAATTGTCTTATTTGCCATCCAAAAGTCATAGCAAGAGTTAGGACAAACCTTAACGTTGATGTTTTTAGCACTGGACTAAAAGTCTCATCAAAGTCCACCCCAGGACATTGTTGGAATCCCTTTGCAACAAACCTAGCTTTAGGTCTGTAACCAGAACCATCAGATTTGGTTTTAACTTTGAAAACCCATTTGCAATCAATTATTTTCTTCTGACCATTGTAAGGAATAAGTTGTCATGTTTTATTCTTCATCAAGGCATTATATCCTTCTAGCATAGCATTTCTCCATTCAGTAAAGTTTAAAGCTTCTTGAACATTTATAGGTTCCTTCAAAGGAATCAATTCTGTCATAGCAACTCCAATATATGGTTGCTTCTGTTTGCAAATGCCAACTTTGCTTCTAGGAATCATATGATGTCTTGCTGGAACAATAGCATCAGAATGAGAACTTATTTGAGCAGAAGAAGGAGAGTGAGAACTTTCCTGAGATGAAGAATTTTGATTATTCTTTTCTGATTCTCCTGCTTCATGAGTAGCACTTGGTGAAGTTTCAACACTTGCTGACTGAGAATGAGACATGTTATCATCAAGTTGTTCAGATGATGCAGATTCAGGAATATGAGAAGACAGAGGAGGTACTGTTGAAGATGATTGGGAATCAGACAGTTGTGTTCCTGAATTAACTGAAGTTACAGGACAATAGCTAGGCAACAAAGAGACAGCAGATTCAAAGAAAGCCTTTGGATTCACTTGTTCTTCAGGTACTTTCCTTTTGTTTATGAAACCTGTAGCAAAAGGGAACTCACATTCATTAAATACTACATGTCTAGACATGTAAATCTTTCCAGTAGAACTCAAACATTTATATCCTTTATGAGCATTACTGTAGCCAATAAAAACACACTTGGTAGTTCTGAACTGTAGCTTGTGATCATTATAGGATCTTAGGCATGGATAACAAGTTGTACCAAAGATTTTGAGAGATTCATAATCTGGTTCTTTACCAAGAAGTCTAAAATAAGGTGAGGCACCTCTCAAAACAGTAGAGGGCAGTTTGTTTATTAGCTCAGTAGCTGTGTGGAAAGCTTCCCACCAGTAGAATAATGGCATCTTGGCTTGGGCAAGCAAAGTAAGGCCAGTTTCAACTATATGTCTATGTTTTCTTTCAACCCTACCATTTTGAGAAGAAGTGTGAGGACATGAGTGTCTAAAATGTATTCCATGTTCTTGCAAGAATTTAGAAAAACTTCTATATTTACCTCCCCAGTCACTTTGAACAATTTTAATTTGACTGTCAAATTGTTTCTCAGCAAAGTTCTTAAACTGAATAAATATTGGTAATGCTTCATCTTTAGTCTTCAAGGGAAAAATCCATGAAAAGCGACTATAGTCATCCAAGAATAGAATATAATAACGAAAACCATTCATAGAAACAAGTGGAGAGGGGCCCCAAAGATCAGTATGTATCAATTCAAGTGGCTTGGATGCATGTGAAGTAGAAACTTTAAATGGTAGTGAGTGGGATTTGCCATACTTGCAAGATTCACAAAAAACTGACTCACTTTCATTCTTAGAAACAACTTTAAGATTACACTCACTAATAAGTTGATTTAAAATCCTATCACTAGGATGGCCAAGACTACAATACCAAAAACTTCTACTAAAGGTTTTAAACTTAAGTGCTGAATCTTCAGCTTCTTCTGCAACGAATAACAGATTTGCACTGCCATCTTTCGTCTGATCACAGACTCTAAACGTGCCACCACTACTTGGAGTTCCCTGCAACATCATTTCCCTTGTTTCCTGAGCCTTCACATAAACACCGTGAGTATTAAATATCACATCAGCATTGTTGTCTTGAGCTACTTTGTATACACTAAGCAGATTCTTTTTAATCTTTGGGGTGTAAAGAACTTTGCTGAGTTTAACCTTTTTGTTAGGTATATTTTGTATAGTAGAAGAACCAATTTTCTTAACAGCCAATTTATAACCATCACCAACAATTATGTTCATCTTACCACTAGGATCAAAGGATTTCTCAAGCTTAGACAGGTCATTAGTGACATGGCTAGTTGCTCCACTATCTAAGTACCATGCATCATCGGCTACAGTCTCAGGAGTTGCCCAATAGGCATTATCAAAATCAGAGGAGGAATTATTGGTCGAGCTCCTTCCACGTCCATTTGTTTTTCTGTTACCAGAAGGAACAAAAGAGCGGTCAAAGCGATAAAAACAAGTTTCAACTTCATGCCCAAATCTCTTACAGAGCTGGCAATGGGGATTATCATCATTGTTATTAGAGTTAAAACTTGAATAGCCTCCTCCTCGACTGTTTCTCCCTCTGCCACGTTTGCCACAATTGCTTCTGCCACCACGCCATGTATTTCTAGGCATAAATGCTCTGTCAGTTATGGCATAATTTGCAAAGCTGTTGTTTGGATTAAGAGAGAGTTGATTTAGTTGATCTAATCTGCTCTCATATGTGAACAGAGAAGTCTGGAATTCAATCCAACTTAATTCATCAACATCATGAGACAATTGAACAACAATAGGGTTGTAATCTGCATCTAAACCAGCAAGTGCTTGAATCATGAGATCAAGTAGAGGGATCAGACTTCCAGCAAGAGAGAGTTGTTCTGCAATGTTTTTAATCTTGGCAAGATAATCATGCATCTTTTGTGCACCCTTCCTAGTGCGCTGCAACTCAGATCGAAGGAGAAGTAATCTTGATTTTGTTTGAGCCCCAGCAATTTGTTTGGCTGCTATCCATAAACCAGTTGACATTGAGACATTTGTCATCTATGATGAAACATCTAATGTCATCGTGTTGAGCAACCAACCAAATAAAAGTTGGTCAGCGGCTTCCCAATCTTCAAAATCTGGGTTAATCTTAGTGACAGAATTTTCTGTGATAAAATGGGGAGGGCATTTTCTGGTTCCATTAATGAAACCTTCAAGCTTGTGGCCCTTGATGGTAGGTAGTACGTGGGTGAGCCAAACAGGATAGTTAGTTCTATCTAACTTGACAGAACAACCTTGAGACAAGCCATTGCCTTTTTCTGTGAGTTTGGCAAGGGAGGACGCCGATGCTAAGGAGCTGATGTTGTTCTGATTGGAAGCAGCACTTGGCGTTGCTTAAGGGCTTTGTGATTCACTTGATCCATCGGGATTCGTCATGGCAGTTGACCTATTGGCTCTGATACCAAGAAAGAGATATATGGAGAAGAATAATATTTTAATGTTGGCGTACAGTGCCAGGGTTTATTCTTGCATTTATATATCCATGTACAGAACCCTAGATTACATATTATATTGCCACGTATACTGCTGTACAACAAATAAAAGAATAGTCTAGAACTAGTAAAGCTTATTTGAATGTAATGAGCTTGGGCTGATTCTTGGATTCAATGGACTTAAGTTGTGAGCCCAATAATATTGTTTTACAATTGCGTTGGTGTTTTAAAGATGTTGCAACAAAAAAAGAGAAATGTGTTTGCGTTATCTATCATTGAATCTGGAAATAGTAATTCAAAGCTATTAGAGGAATCATGGTTTATACGAATAAAATGATATTTCACAGGCTATAAAATTTACCTATTCTTTTAGTAATCTTCAATAACTTTGGTGTTTCGTTCAATTAGTTTAGAAAAGGGAAGTATCCAAGCCATTAGTTGTGCTTCAGTAGTGGAAAAGTGCTAACAACTAAGAGAAGATCTTAACTCTGAGCTCTTATTCAGGCGCAAGAGAAGGGGATTAAAAGAAAAGGCTAGCATTGAACTCTTGTGTGGTGTTTATAATATTGAATTGGAAATGTCAAGCTTCTCGTGCAGTTCAATAGCCTCATTAATTTAGCCCATAAAAAAGTTTGACAATATTAAAAATGAAAAATAGAATACCAACCAGCAAATCACATTGGCGATCTGGTGGTTAGATTATCCACTTTTGTAATCCATGTCTTGAAACGGATCATGGGCTCTAAGCCCATTAAGATTCTTCCAACTTCTATTAACATGGTTCATTTCTAAGTATCACCCATTATATAGTTTTCTATAATCAAATTTAGATATTTTAGGTCAATGGCCTTATAACCTAATAACATGAAAACTCTTTTATAAGTGGGAAATTGCGGGTTTGATCCCATTTATAACCTCAGGCTATAAGTGTCTGCCACTCTAATTTGGAGGAAAAAAAATGTAACAATAATTTGGGAAATGAAATCTTACATTTCTCATTATTATGTATTGTATTTACACAAGCTAGAAAAGTACTCCCTCCGGTCCTAATTATAAGATAAAGTTGACTATTTTGGAGAAATTAAGGAAGCCAATTAAATTACTTTAGAGTATTTTTATTTTTATTTTTTTCTCCAAACTAATTAATTTGACTAATAAACTAATATATAATCTAATGATACTAAAAATATAAACACTCTAAAGTAATTTAATTGGTTTCCTTAATTTCTTCAAAAAAGTCAACTTTGTCTTATAATTAGGACCGGAGGGAGTAATATGTACATGACAGATACGTGACAGCTAGGACTAACTAACTTAAGTTATATTACAAATAGCAAATGATTTGTTACTCATCTAATATTGGTGATACAATACTTGACACCCCCTCGCAAGCTGAAACATGTATATTTTTCATGCCAAGCTTGGAAATCAGCTCATGAAACTTGGTAGGATGAAGGGGCTTAGTAAATACATATGCCAATTGATCACAAGAACGCAAAGGCATGAGGTGAATGGCTTTCGCTTGTAACTTCTCACGGACAAGATGGCAATCCAATTCTATGTGTTTGGTCCTCTCATGAAATATTGGATTGGAAGCAATTTGTATAGCAGACTGATTGTCACAATATAGAAATGCAGGATCAATGTGACTTATGGATTTCCAGCAAAGTGTTAGATGTTAAAGCCTCACGACTTTTGACTACAGAGTCAACCTTATGGCAACAAAAAAAAATAGAGTCAACTATGTCTTAATTATTTACCTAATCACTTTTGATATGAAAAGGGAGGTTCGAAAGAAGATAAACATTGAACATAGTTGAATTTTCAACTTTGAGTTATTGCCTTCACTTAACCAATGAACTGATAAGAAAAGAGATGTTTGAAAGAAGAGAAGCATTTAACATGGCCGAATTTCCAGCTTGAATATTATTGCCTTCCTCCAACCAATGGATTGGTTGGGGATACGTATAATTAGAAACGACCCTTTGCTCAAAAGTAGGAATATTTTTTTTTCTTTTTGGACAAATTAAAATGTAGAGAAGTACGTAGAAATGTTGAATGATTATAACAAATTATAAGAGGTAATGAAGACTAGAAAGGCCTCTTCGATCTCACCTTTTCCTTATACATTGACTTTGTCACAAGTGTGAAGTACATTTTCTTGTATAAGTAATAACAATGTCTCTCACGTTCTTGTCTTCCTAAGCAAGAGGGAATCTGCAAAAAGTGATGGGAATGCCCAATAGCTTCTTCTTCTCTTTTCTTGTAGGTTGTCTGGTTTATGCAGTTCTGGTTCAATCTTAGGATCAATCAGGTAATTAATTTGCCACCAAAAACTCATAAAACTTATATTCATAACTATTTAGTAAGAATTAACGTTTTTGCCTCTATGTTTCAGGATTCATAAGTGTAGAAGCACCGAAAGTCAAGATCACCAAAAGTCAAGATCACCGAAACTCAAGAGAAAGTCAAGATCAGCAATTATAGACAGTAATTAGTCCTGATTGTATGGTGTTGTGTTGGACCGTATTCCAATATTTTATTCTATCTTATGTGTATATATATGCGTATGTAATCTTTCAAGCAATATAACAATAATTCAGTCTTCCTATTCTCTTCAATAAGCATAGATTGTGGGGCATCTGCCAAGTCTGCTTACACTGAGGAGACAACAGGCATAAAATACATATCAGATGAAAAGTTCATAAATTCTGGAGCGAGAAACTCCATAACCAGTGATCTTCAAATTAAGTATAAAAGGCAAGTTAGGACCCTGAGAAGCTTTCCTCAAGGAACAAGAAACTGTTACAGAATAAACATCACAAGTGGCTCTAATTACTGCCTTCATCTAACCAATGAATTGGTTGTGGATATCAACATCATGATTCCAAATGACCTTTACCAAAGACCTTTTTTTTTGCCCGACTTTACCAAAGGCCTTGTAGCCTAGTAGTATGATACTCTCCTATAAGTGCGAGTTTGCGGGTTTGATCCACTTGTAACTTAGTAGGGATGTTTTTTTTTACCCTTTTTGGATAAATTAAAATGTAGAGAAGTATGTAGAAATTTTGACTAATAGCAAATTACAAGCGGTAATCAAGGCTAGAAAAGCCTCTCCGATCTCAAATTTTCTTGTATATTGTCGTGAAGAATCTGCCCAAAGGATGATGACGTTGACCGAGTCACAAGTGTGCAGTACATTTTCTTGTATAAGCAATAGTAATGTCACACACATTCTTGTCTTCCTAAGCAAGAGGGGAATCTGTAAAAGTGATGGGAATGTCAAAGAGCTTCTTCTTCTCTTTTCTTGTAGGTTGTCTGGTTTTTGCAATTCTGGTTCAATCTCAGGATCAATCAGGTAACTTGCCACCAAAAACTCATAAACTTAAAACTATTTTAGTGAGAATTAACGTTTGCTTCTATGTTTCAGGATTCATAAGCATAGATTGTGGGGCACCTGCCAAGTCTGCCTACATTGAGGAGACAACAGGCATAAAATACATATTAGATGAAAAGTTCATAAATTCTGGAGTGAGAAACTCCATAACCAGTCATCTTCAAATTGAGTATAAAAGGCAAGCTTGGACCCTGAGAAGCTTTCTGGTACAGGCCAATCAGAAAAGAGAGAAACGAGAAAGAAAAGAGAGGGAAAATGCCAGATATTATTCAACAGGGATTATTACTACAGTCAATGGTATTTATAACGCTAATCCCTTCTTCTAACTGCTTAATTGCTATAACAGAAGTGGTTAGCTGTTCTGTTATTCCTACCACTTGTGATGTGCCACGTGTACTATATGCATTACTAGTTATTCCACAAATGACTCGTAACACTTTCCTCAAGGCATAAGAAACTGTTACAGAATAAACATCACAGTGGCTCTAAATATCTGATCAGGGCTATTTTTGTGTATGGGAATTATGATGGTCAGAATGGGTTACCAATGTTTGATCTTCATCTCGGGCCTAACTTGTGGCAAACAGTGGAAATAACCAATCCATCATTGGAAGTAAGCCCTGAGATCATACGTGTTCCATCTCTAGATCACATTCAAATCTGTCTGGTTGACACAGGCTCTGGAACCCCATTTATTTCTGCTATAGAATTAAGGACTTTGATGAATGATACTTATGTTACTCAGCTTGGATCCTTGTCACTTCACTTGAGGTTGGATTTAGGCTTAACCAGTAACAAAACATACAGGTAAATCCTTCCCTCAGTCATTTGTTTAATTAGCTTTTACATTGAATTTAAGGAGCATTTTACTCACAGGAAAGATTAAAATTTTGATCCTTGATTCTATCTTTACATTGAAACATTCTTCAAAGATGATAAGAGAATGACTTTAACACTGGTAT
The DNA here is from genome assembly GCA_963855925.1 of Inga laurina. Classification (NCBI taxonomy): domain Eukaryota; kingdom Viridiplantae; phylum Streptophyta; class Magnoliopsida; order Fabales; family Fabaceae; genus Inga; species Inga laurina. The sequence continues at coordinate 60,701,625 of OY979705.1, forward strand.
AGTGATGATGATTATGATCGCTTCTGGTCAGCTCCTGCCTACAACCAGAACTGGGCGCGAATAAATGCTTCAATTTCTTCAGATTCCTTGGCTCAAAATGATTACAAACCACCAGCCATTGTTATGAGTACTGCAGCCACACCAATAAATGAAAGTGCTCCAATGGAAGTGTGGTGGGTGCCAGAAAATGCATCAGACCAATTCTATGTTTACATGCTTTTTGCTGAGCTTCAAGTGTTAGAAAAGAATCAGACAAGATCATTCAACATTACTGTCAATGGAGATCTCTTCTATGCTGATCTTGTACCCAAGTACCGAAGCACCAAGACTGTATTCAGCAAAAAAGCTACGAGTGGAGAAAAAATTAGGTTTTTACTTCAGAGGACTCATAAGTCAACCCTTCATCCCATTCTCAATGCTATTGAAGTTTATAAAATCAAAGAATTTTCACAATAAGAAACAGAACAAGGAGATGGTGTGTTCTGCAAGCATAAAACTTTTACAGATGCAAATTATCTGTTTCTGTGATTGAGCCAGGCTGCTTTCATTTTATGCACAGAAATTTACCTAAAAATTCTCAAATTTTTCAAAGAATCTGGTGAAGAAGTTACATGATTTAAGGTGTGTTTGGAAGAGCTTATATCTGGGAAATAAGTCTTTATTACACAAGCCGAGATAAAACTCCTCTCACATACTTACCTCGTATACCGTGAATCACGAATTATAAGCACTTATTGCTCAAAAATAAGCTATTCCAAACAAGCAAGACTATGTTAGAACCCTATTTGAAGGCCAGGCCTATAAGAGGAAATATAGGAAATTACAAGCTAAAGGCAAAGATGCTTTCTGAGATGTCGAGGTTGACTTTTTGACTCCCCACTATTTTGGAGAAAGGAGCTGATTAGTAGAGTATAATATAGGTGTGTAGGTTTGTCTTTTGTAGAAGGCTTTTGGGGGGCTGTGTTGACTGCTTATTGTTATATATCAGCTGTTAGGATTCTTGGGGAGGGCAGGTGATATTTTGAAGAGAGTTTTTAGAGGAGGGGTGCTGGTTTTCTTTGAACCAGGTCCTTGTTTAGGCTGTGAGAGTGATTTCACAGATTTGTTTGGCTGTGTGAGTGACCACCATAGATTTGTAGCTTTTCACACTGAGAAAGAAGTATATTTTGAGTATATATCAATATCAGTGTTATTTTCCATTCTCTTGAGTTGGGTCGTAACAGACTAACTTGATTTTTTGAGGAACAGTTGATGCAATCTCAACAATCAAGTCTTCTTTTGGGGTGACAAGAAATTGGCAAGGTGATCCATGTGGTCCTCTGGCATACATTTGGGAAGTTCTAAATTGTACTTATAATGGCCAGAATTCCCCAAGAATTACAGCCCTGTAAGCTTGTTTTTCCCAAAATTAATGTTCTTACTTTATGAAACTTGAATGAGAACTTCCAATAATATTGGAAAAGCAAAACAGGAATTTATCTTCAAGGGGATTGACAGGACAGATAGATCCGTACATCACAAAGCTCACCATGTTGGAGAAGTTGTGAGTATTTTTCACTCTGGCCTAGCCCATCACTTCTTTTAGAATGTTTTCATATGAAATTTCTCTTTTCAGGGATTTATCAAACAATAGCTTAAATGGACCAGTTCCTGATTTTCTTTCTCAACTACAAAACCTGAAGATCATGTAATTTGTTTGTAATTAATTGAACAATAATCAGGGTTAGAAAAAGGATGTTATAGCTTGGATTGCTTTTGTAGAAACCTTCAGAACAACAACTTCACAGGTAAACTTTCCACTGATCTGGTTGAAAAATCAAAGAAAGGTTCCCTATTACTAAGGTATGAATCTTGTTGAAATCCTAATGTCCAATATATTTTTTTACATGAATTTAAAACACAAAACATGAATGTTCATTTGTACTTAGGTTACCCTACTCTCTTTATTAGACCTTCATTCCTATTCCATCAACAGCTGAATCTTGAAATTAACCATTAAGTGTAACCCAGTTCATAGACATTTATTGATGTCCAAGATAGAGCTATAGAGTACTTGCAATATTTATTGACAAATGAACATAACTTATGTGACTCTCCACTTCATATACTAGTGTTGGACAAAATCCATATCTATGTGAATCTCCCCCATGCAACAACAAGAAAAAGAGCAATATAATTCCCATAGTAGCATCACTTTGTGGAATTCTGATCCTTATGGTAGCGGTGGCAACCATATTTTTTACCCTTAAAAGGAGAAAACCAAGAGGTGAGGCTGCTGTTTTTGATTCACACATATACACAAACACAATTTTTGTTGATCATGTGAAACAACAGACCGCAAGCTTTTTTATGATCTCGAATCAGGAACAGGTCCGATTGAGACATCACAGCGAGTTGAAAAAATTGAAGAAAAAGACATGTCTCTGCAAGTCATAAACAAACAATATTCATACTCTGATGTCCTCAATATGACCAATAACTTCAATACAATTCTGGGAAAAGGTGGGTTTGTGTTAAGGGTTGATATTATTATCATTGTTGTTTGTTCTGTATATTTAGGCTTAGATTGAATTCGTGAGATACTGGGCAGGGATATATTTGGGCTTGGGCTTAAGTTGTTTAGGCCCATTTAGTGTGATGAGTTTATTGTGTATAAAAGTTAGTAGAGACTCATTTGACAAGTTTGAGTTTTCGGTTAATAAGAAAATACTCCAATTATTTTTCATTGGTGTAGAGGTGAGAGGCTGGTTTCTACAGTTTGGAACAGTTTATTTGGCTTACATCGACGAAACTCCTGTTGCAGTTAAAATGCTCTCTTTGTCATCAGTTCAAGGTTATCAACAATTCCAAGCCGAGGTAAAGATGAACAATGGACCAAAATCACGAGTTTTTAATCGAAAAGCATGTTTTTATGTTTAAGCATGGATGCGAAATTGCTTTTCAGGTTAAACTTTTAATGAGAGTTCATCACAGAAATCTGACTTCCCTTATTGGGTTTTGCAATGAAGAAACCAATAAGGGGCTCATATATGAGTACGTGGCTAATGGTAACCTACAAGACTACCTTTCAGGTTTGTTGGTGGAAATCCTTTTGCAAATAACTAACAACAGTAGTATAGAAATGGAAAACAGCAAGTATAGGAAGTTATGGAGTTGGATTTTGCAGGAAAAGGTAGCAGATTACATGGGAAGAAAGGCTTTGTATAGCACTGGATGCAGCACAAGGTCAAAAAATGAAATAAGTTACATGTGCCTTCAATTTTCATTTCTCCAATCTTTCTAATTTAAGGGTATTCTCTATAAATTTTGGCTCAGGGTTGGAGTATCTGCATAAAGGATGTAAGCCACCTATAATCCACAGAGATGTAAAATCTTCAAACATCTTGCTGAACGAAAACTTCAGAGCAAAAGTAGCTGAATTTGGTCTATCTAAAATCATCCCAACTGATGATGGAACTCATGTGTCAACTGTTGTTGCTGGTACTCCTGGCTATATAGACCCTGAGTAAGTCCCTCCAATAATTATCTTGGCTTAATCTTTTCTGTTCTTGTGTTACGAAAAAAGAAAAGTGATAGTGAGACTAATTTATTCCAAGAACATATTTGGTTTCATATTGAAAATAACCAAATCCATCCAATGTAAAAACAAACACGCTTTGAGTTATATATTCTTTGCCTTGTAGGTATTATATAACAAATAGATTGATGGAGAAAAGCGATGTTTTAAGCTTTGGAGCAGTTCTTTTCGAGATAATCACAAGCCTACCTGTCATATCAAGAACCCATGAGAAAATTCACATAAGTGATTGGGTTAGCTCCCTGGTTGCTAAAGGAGATATCAAGGCCATTGTTGACTCAAGGTTAAATGAAATCTTTGATAGTAGCTCTGCTTGGAGAGCTGTGGAAATGGCAATGACTTGTGTGTTAAGAAACCCCAACGGCAGGCCAACCATGAGTGAGGTAGTGAATGAGCTAAAGGAGTGTTTGGCAATAGAAGTAGTTAGAACCAAAAACAATGGTGCTGATACAGGAGACTCGGTTGAATTAGTGTCCCTGAATATGACAAGCACAGAATACTCTCCCTTGGCCAGGTAGCAGCAGCTTGCCTCATAAAAGAAGTTTGTGAGACTCCATGTAGGGTATATGTAAGGACACAAATTATGGGTGAAACTCAGAAGTTGATGTTGTCTTACCAAAACCTATATTTAATATTGGTTAATTATGGGTTTTCTGCTCTATCAGGTTATCATTTCTTCTTATTTTATTATATGTGCTATTGATCTATCTAATCACATATTATGAAGAATGGAAATCAATGTATACTTTCTTTATGTTGAAACTAGCTGGATGTGGGAATGCATAGTTCTTTTCTCCATATATTACGTTGGTGATTTAAAGATGTTGCAACAAAAAAAGAGAAATGCGTTTGCGTTATATATCAATGAAACTGGAAATATTAATTCAAGGCTATTAGAGGAATAAAGGTTTGTAATAATAGAGTGATATTTCACAGGATATACCATTTACCTATTCATTTAGTTATCTTCAATAACTCTGGTGTTTTGGTCAATTAGTTTAAAAAGGGGAAGAATCCAAGCCATTAGGTGTGGTTCAGCAGTGGAGAAGAGCCAACAACTAATATAAGATCCTAACTTTGAGCTCTTGTTCAGGCCTCAATAGCCTCATTAATTTGACCAAAAAAAGTTTGACAATATTAAAAACGAAAAATGAATACCAAAGCAGAGACTTTATCCCTCAAATAGTTCGCTAAAAAAAAAAAAAAAAGATTATCCACTTTTGTAATTCAATGTCTTCTAACGGATTTTGTGGGCTCTAAGCTCATTAAGATTCTTCCAACTTCCATTAACACCTGGTATATTTTTGGGTATCGCCCATTATATAGCTTTTTATAATCAGATTTAGATGTTTTAGACGAATGTTCTTATAACCTAATGGTATGAAAGCTTTCTTGTAAATTGGAGATTGTGGGTTCGATCTTATTTGTAAACTCGAGCTGTTAGTGCATACCACTCCAATTAAAAAAAAAAAAACAATGCTTTATATAGTTTGATGGTTTTGCTGGTTTGCACTCAGTTTTAATTTTAAGAGCTGGATCTGTATTCCTGTTGAAAAATTATTCTTGAACCCTAGTGTTTGTATCACCATCTTGATATTTTTGTGCATAGGGGTCCCCATTTCATATTGAAAGATCTTTCATACTGCCAGTATCATGAACTGTCCACTTGCAAGTAATGTGATGATGATAGAGGGAAAAGATTATGGCAAAAAAGATAGAGGGAAAAGATCATTTACTCAGAATTTGAATTTGATTCGTGATAAAATTATTGCCGGGAAAAAATTGATGTTGGGTCAGAAAAAGAAAAATAAACAGAATCAGTTATAAATAGACATGCAAGAATAAAGTGACAGATGAGATTGATTGAAAATTATGCAGCCCAAAATGGTATACTTTTAATGGTTGGACTGGTTTACTAATTATATATCACTCTTGTCCCTATTAAAAGTCCTTCTTGACCAAAAAATTTGGTCCTATTTATAAATCCACTTTCAATACATAAATGAGCTTATGACAACTTTGCCCCTATTTATTGTACTCATAAAGAAATAATTTGAAGAGAGATAAAGAAGAAAAAGTTGAAAAGTACACATTCATAAATGAGGGTATAGTTGAAAATTTACCCTATAATCATTGGGTTAACTACTTTTTCTTGGTAAGTGGGATTTAGGTAAAAGGGACTTATAATAGGGACCAGAGTGGTAGTTGGCAAAAAAAAAAACTGCTATATATAATATTAATTTTTAGAAAGGAAGATTTAGTCTTTGGAGTAGTATTAGAGTAGTTTTAAGAAATATATTAATAAATATTTATATTTTTGATTTTGTAGACTCTTATTGAAAGTTTTGGAACATCTCTTTTTGTGATTACCTGTGAGCTAGAAAGTAGCAGGTAAAACTGAATATTCTTCCATATATTTATAAATTGTGTATGATTGTGAATGATTATTTTTTTATTACAAAAATAAACTGAATTATATATATATATATATATATATATATATATATATATGTATATGTATATGTATGTATGTATTATAAATTCTTAAATAAGTAATATTACAAATAAATTTCTTTATAATTTACTTTAATCACATAGTTAATAATCCTACACCTTCTAGCAATTTAGCATATGAATTACTATAACACAATAGTTTCTACTAGCTAACCTCAACAATAACAAGAAGAATCTATATTTTCTATCACACAGAAACCGGGTCCAAGGATACAAATTCTTACCCACAAGTTGGATTTCAGGGGCCAGAAGGATCCCTACGATGAATTCAAGTTTCTGGATATCATTAGATCCATGACACCCCTTAACCCACAGCCATCAAGTCTGAAATTGATGCCTCCCAACAACAAAAAGAGTACGACTTTCCAATTTTCAATCATATACCACTCTGGTCCCTATTATAAGTCCCTTTTACCTAAATCCCACATACTAAGAAAAAGTAGTTAACCCAATGATTATAGGGTAAATTTCCAACTATACCCTCATTTATGAATGTGTACTTTTCAACTTTTTCTTCTTTATCTCTCTTCAAATTATTTCTTTATGAGTACAATAAATAGGGGCAAAGTTGTCATAAGCTCATTTATGTATTGAAAGTGGACTTATAAATAGGACCAAATTTTTTGGTCAAGAAGGATTTATAATAGGGACCAGAGTGATATATATATAGCAGTTGCCACATATTCATTTTAAATTTTGTGTTTAATTTTTATAGAAATAATAAAAAAATCATTATACAGATGCATGAGATTTGAACAAAAAGTCCTTGTATGTGTGTGCGCCAGTGAGGCAGTGACCAAAGAAACGTCTCCCAAGGTGGTTTAGGGTGTGTTCTGATTAGCTTTTGGAGAAAAAATGGAGGATAGTTTTTAGAGAATAGATTATAAGGAGAATAGATTAAGAAAAACCATGGTTTTGATAAAATGAGAGTGTTTGGATGTTGTTATCAGAATAACTTTTTTTCATGGTCAAATGACTAAAAAGGACATTAATTTTTGTGATAATTACATATAAAGAATAAGATTATATTTTATGTATTATTTAAGGGTTAAGATCCAAATTTAACAGTCAAGTTTTTCCTAAGGGGTGTCTGGTACAAATAAGTTTTGGAAGATAAAAAATAACAATGAACAATTAAAAAGGATATAAATTTAACAAAACTATTAAATTTTACCTAACGACTTTAAATTATAAAAGAAGAAAACCCCTAACGGCATTAAAAATGATGCATCTTAACCCATAATTTAATATTGAATTTCATAATTAATACCAAAAATGAAATAAATTTGTTTATATGTAATGTTAATTAACTTAATTATTTTTTTTAATATAATTAGATTAGATAAATAGATCTTATATTAAAGATAAGAGGGATTATTAAAATTTTAAAATCTTTTAAAAAAAATATAGTGACAGACGAGATTTTTAGAAAAACTGTGAAATTTAAAATAAAAAAAACAGAAGAGAGAGAGTGTCTGTGGTGTGGGACCCATAGTGAAAAAGAACCAATAAGAAATAGACAGTGGGGCCCACATAACATGAAAAGCAAAAAAAAATCAGCTTATGGACAAAACCATGGTTTTGGGCTGAAACCATGGTTTTGTTAAAAAAACAGGATTGTACATTTTGAGGAGGTGTTCGGCTGCCATTTGACAAAATCAAGGTTTTGTTTGAAAAAAGCGTTTTTCCCTGATTGCCGAACACACACTTAGCAAAGGACGTCATATATCATTGTATATATACACACACTCTTGAATATAATATGAAGATGGTTTTTTTTTAGGACTAAGGAAGTTAAATAAATTATTTAATTATATTATTTATTGTATATTTTTAGATTATATATCAGTTTATTAGTTAAGTTAATTAGTTTGGAGAAAAAAATATAAATATAAATATTCTAAGCTAATTTAATTATCTTCTTTAATTTTTCTAAAAAAATCAACTTGATCTTATATTTAGGATATTTAGAATAGGAGGTAGTATTTAGATAGACACAGTAAAAAAACAAAAACCTGAGTGTTTGATAAGAGCATTTTATGTATTTATTTTCTTTAAATCTCCATTTAAATAAGGGGAAATCCCTTAAAAATACCACCAAAATAGGTAAATCTCAATTCAGTGCAGCGAGATTGTGAAATCCTGATTCAGTGCTGTGTCAGTATGGATATGCGAAAAGACGATTTTGCCCTTCAACCCTCCCTCACCACTTCAGAATAACAACACAAGACTTTTAATTAACAACTCCGGATTCTTGATTAACAACTCCATTTTATTCTTTCACATATTTGTATATAAAAAATATAGTGTTGTTAATATAAAATACGGTGTTATTAATAAAGAAAAATGTGTTGTTATTGACCCTAAAACTTAAATTACGAAGTTGTGAAACAAGAAATGAGAATTGTTAATGTAGAATATAGTATTGTTAATAATAAGACCGGTGTTGTTATTGTGAAAATAAAAAGAAGAAACTGGAGTTGTTAATCAAGAATCATGAGTTGTTAATTAAGAGTCTCATATTGTTATCTAAAGTGGCAAAAGGGAGGACTGAAGAACAAAATCGTCTTTTCGCATGTTGGCATTGTTTATCCGTACTGACACAACACTGAACCGGGATTTTACAATTTCACTGTACTGAACTGGGATTTACCTATTTTGGTGGTATTTTAAAGGGATTTTCCCTTTAAATAATCATATCTGCAACGTACCAATAGAATAAGATAAAATAAATAACAATTAATGTGTGTGTGTGTGTAGGGAGAATTATGTAAAAATATCTTTGAGGTAAATTAATTGTTGATTGTTATCAAGCGTGTAAGCGATCTTCCGTGTGTGCAAACGATCTTCCGTTTTGTGCAAATCATCTTCCGTATATATAAAAATCTTCCATATAAATGTGTAAACAATCTTCTGTTGTGTGCAAATTATCTTTCGTTATGTGCAATAGATCTTCTATTATAGTATTTCACAATTAATTTATTAAATAGCTATTTACGAGTAATTCTCCCAAATATATATAAGTAGGATTCCACAAAAATTATTTAAGGAAAAAAAAAATATATCCACACAAAATCCCACCATCATCAGCAACAAAGAAGGAGTTGTTAGGAAGAATGAATTTTTCATTTTCAAACATATATACACGCACTTTAAGAAGAGAGGATAAGGCGGGAGGTTTTTTTTATAAATATATGCGTATACATATATATAGCGGATAATATGGGCCCAACTTATGAGCTCAATTCACGAGCTCGCGGGTTTTGACGGGTTAGGGTTGAGAAAATCTTAACCCGTAAAACTGCGGGCCGCATAGGCCCGCACCGCATAACCTGCTGGTTGATGCCGGCCAGTTTGCGGGTTGACCCGTAAAATTTTTTATTTATTTTTATATATAATAATTTTATAAAACTTATAAGTTTTCCACTCTTATCTTGGTACTTCCCAATCCAAAGAGAAAAAATCTTAGCCTCTTCCCTTCTCCTTTAAACAAAATTATTATATCTTGGTTGCTTGAGGATGAGTTTATGTTTTGTTTATAAACTTTGACAAATTTGATAACTTTATCTCTAGAATTGTAGATTATGTTTTTAAATTTTTATAAGAGAAATGATTGATGCTAAGAAGGTAAATTTAATGACTCATATATATGTGTATCATATTTCCAATCCTCTTTAAAAAAAATGCGGGCCCACGGGCTAGTCCGCACAATGTGGATCAGGGTTGGCATTTGGCCAGCCCACACCGCGGGTTGGTGCGGCCCAGCCCGCAACCCGCGGGCTGGCCCGTATTCCCAACTCTATACATATATGCGCAAGGAGTTACAATAGAAGCAGATAAAAAAAAACGTTAAGATGTAAAAATATCTATAAAATGTTTTTTTAAAAGTGTATCCACAACCATACATTTTTTTTTTTGCGCAAAAGTAACAATTAATTTTTAAAAAGGGGATAAAAGTAACTCTTTCGTTAAAACTAATTAATGACCGTTAACTCCAGTACAAAAGTACAAAAATAGCTTTATCTAAAAAAAAGGTTATGGTGGTGGACGTATTTTTGAAAAAAACTTATAGGTATTTTTATCCCTTAACCCTTTTTAGATAGGGATATTTTGATAATTTTTTACTGAAGTTAATGACCATTAGTTAATTTTAATAGAAGTGTCAGTTTTATCCCATTTTTAAAAGTTTATGTTACTTTTGCATAAAAAAAATTTATGGTTGTGGATGTGCTTTTAAAAAAAATTATGGCTATTTTTATTCCTTAATCTAAAAATAATAATAATAAATATTTAGGCTGACATCAACAGTATCGCATAGTGACTTATGAGACAAATCTGGTGTGAAGATTAATTTTTTTAAAAAAATAATATATATACAGCTACAATATCGAAAGAGTCGGTGAAGGATATTTAATATCTCGATACCTCTACAGTAGATACACCTGTGGACAAGACACTTCATCATGGATGTTGAATAAATAAAAGATGAAAGTCAAAGAAGAACAAGCTTCGACAGGACTTCTTTTTTTTTTAAGCACATTGAATGAAGAGAGAGAAATTTCGACCAAAAAAGGAAGAGAGAAAAAGAATTGAGATGAAGAAAAATGAGCCTCTGCCGTGTAAAGTGGAGCGGCGCCTGCAGTGTGGACAGAGAAAAGGAGAATTGAGATGAAGAAAAAATGATGAGCCTCTACCGTGTAGAGTGGAGCGGCGCCTGCAGTGTGGACAGAGAAAAGGAGAATTGAGATGAAGAAAAAATGATGAGCCTCTGCCGTGTAGAGTGGAGCGGCGCCTGGAGTGTGGAGAGAGAAAAGGAGAATAAAAGTATTTATTGAGAATTTAAGGTTTGTCCCTTCTATTTAAATAAAATTATTTTTTTAAAAATATAATAATATATAATTATTCTCTCCCTTCTTTCTTTCTCCCCTCATTTTATATACATTAGGGCCTGTTTAGTACCAGGAATATTTTAGAAGAGAACAGGAATGAAGGGAAGTAAATGGAGAGAGAAGATTGAGAGGGAACTTAAAAGAGTAAACTGTTTGGCAGACATGAGAACGAAACATAAGTTGAGGGATAATAAAGTGTTTGATAGCAAGAAAAAGAATTGGGTTAAGTGGGAAGCGACTGGTAAAACTTAAAAGACCATAATACCCCCGGCATAAAATAATAAATTAAGCTGCAAAATGTGACGAAAATGTCATTGGAGAGAAACAGAGGCTCAGCCGAAGTGGGTCTGTGTGTTGAGGAAGAAGGGAAGTTGAAGGTGGTGTGGATGGCATATGTGACAGCAAGGAGCAGGAGGGGAGCTGGAGATGAGAACGAAGACGTAGATGGCAGAGGTTATGGATATAGCAGGACATTGTTTAAAGACACAAGTTAGTTTGAAAAGGATGACGGAGGGAAAAAAATGTTGTGTGCGTGTGTTGGTAATGTAGGTTAGTGTCATAATATTGTTAATTTTTTGTTTGGAGTCAGGAAAGACTGAACGTGTGTGGACAAGTGAAGAAGAGAAGACGTTGGTCGAATTGTTAGAGGAGAAAAGCAAGGCATAACATGGCTAAATCAGCGTGGTTGGTAGCAGATCTAATGCATTTGGAGAGGATGGAGGAGAGATTTCCATGGTGTGGATTGAAGGCCAAGACTAATATCTGGAGGCGAATTAGGAGCCAAGAATGAAAATGTGACCTGAGGAAACGTTCTTGTCTTCCTTAATTTTGTTTGTCTATTCATATGTAGAACTTGTGTAGCTTGCTAACCATATGGGTAATCATATATAGGACTTTTTATGTAATGATGTCAGTTGATGTACAACATATATAATTATCTCTTCAATGTAGAAGTGTTGTTTTATGTATGTTCCATGGCTACTTGTCAAAATGTTTTTTTTTTCATTTTGTATCTGTCAACTTGGCCACAAGACCAAACATCAGTTCATAATAATAGTGCTCTATTTTGAACCACTGTCCAACATGCTAACAAACTTGTCTATCAAAGGAACAACATATAAAGCCCGACATGGACAAGATGAACCACAACTTTATTTCTTTTCCTTCTCATTTGGCGGCTTATCTTCATTCTTCTGTTGGGGCTGATTAATAAAAGAACGATCAGGACATCAACAACAATGCAAACAATATACCAAAATACCAACAATCTGTATTAATGCTTCGCAATGTGAGATAGGTAGTTATTAAAACCAGCAAGCATGCTTTGCATATCTCTTTTTTATTGTAGTTTATACAAGAAAAACCACCAAAACTATTCCTCCAAAAGCACTGGGACAAAACTTAGACAGCTTTGGAATATTTGCAATCAAATTCTTTGGAAAATAAATTATAAACACTTTTTGTATATCAGTCTTGGCTCGTAATTGCTTATAATGCATTCAATATGTTGGTCTTGAAATTGAAACAGCAGTAGTAAAACTACTACCAAACAGTTTCAAAAGCTATTTGACATTTGTTGATGTCATTGCTTCTAAAAATTTGTTTAAAATTTTGTTTTCTATAAAGGACAACAATGATGTTTCAGCAATATTGTTGTAGGCCTCATGAAGATGTAAAATTCCTTCTATGTACAAGCAATGGCTACAGCTGTGAAATGGTGAGGCAGCATGCATGTGCTGTGTGAATAAGCAAATGATGAATGCACATTGTTGCTGGTTTAGGGAATAGTTGTCAGCATGATGTCAAAAAGGCATGGGAAATTAAAAATAGAATAATTAGAAACAACAAACTTCGAACTAAACATATAAGTGCGAACATAACATAATCACATCAGTTGTTTCAAAATGACAGTAGTTAACATTCGAACTAAACAAATAAGTTCGAACTCGATTAATCAGTGATAAAAGAATGGAACAGCAACAAAATGCATGCACACAGATGTCCTGGCAGTAGCATCACAAAATAGAAAGATAAAAAATAACCGATGTAGCTTAAATTATTCTTTTTCCTCTTAGCTGGGGACCTTTTGGATTCGGACCTGGTTTGGGATGGTGACCGCGAACCAGGGAGGTTGACAGGGATGAACATGGGGCCACCAGATGTTGCAGGTTGAGGAGGAGAAGATGCGGCAGCTGTGAACAAATAGGGCATATTCTTAGCAGCAAGGCTAGACATGAAAGCCTGTGCTTGTATGAAACGCAATTGCCGAGGGTCAAGTATTGGTCTTGAGGGCGCATGAGGAGGGTTGGCAGGTTCAGGCAGAGGCATGATTGACAGTGGGGTTATTGGATCAGGATCATGTGTGTCAACTGGGCTGCTTGGTTTAGGCACGTTGGGGTCAGGAAGGACACCAGTTGTGGGAGACTCTATAGAGAAGTCAGCATTGTCATAAAATGTGCCACCTTCTTCATGAGCTTTACTTTTGTTTGGAGATGGAACATTGTCCTATGCAGGGGAATGAGATTCATTTCCAAGATGGGTGAAAGGTCCTGTTTCCTCATTATGTGAAGCCTTGTATGAAGCAAATTCTTTAAACTCAATAGAGTAGAGGTGAATGAATTCTCGTAGGTCCTTGACATCTAGTGCAAGCTCAGACACGCGTGAGTCCATGTGAGCAATGGTTGAATCTATGTGTCGAATATGTGCACTAAATTTCTTATGCTTGTCCTTCACATAATTGTGCAACTTGACCACATGTTCCTCAAATAGATTATTCACATAGATTTGCAACTTCACTACATGTTTCTCATGTTGGCCAATCCTTGCCTCCAACTGTGCTTGCAACTTCATCATTGTTTGGTCAACAATTTTGGCAATTATTTCTGTGAATGCTTCAACTTGTTCTAAAGGAGTTGATCTCTAAGTATGAGAAGAAGTACCAACTGCATCATGAGGAGGGTTACTACCATCAGCCTTGTTTATGTCCTGTGCTGCCTTAGTCCTTACTTCACTTCCTGTTGTTATTTGTATTCGGTTCAAGGCCTGCTCACCAAATTCCTCAGTCCAAATAGGTGCTTCCCCTTCCTCCAAATACCAAACTTTGTTTTGTTGTAGTATGAGAGACACAAGGGAGGGATAGAGCAGTTCTGAATTCTTCTTGCCTAGAGTAGTAGCCCTTAACATTGTGTTCACAATTCTCTTGGCCATATGGAAAGGATTGCCCTTGATCATGCATGTGAGGATGTGTTTGTCTTCAGGGGTTAATGAAGCGTAGTGCTTGCTTTTGTTCACAAAGTTCCTACTATATAAGTAATGTAAGACCCGATACCTAGGAGGCAGCTGCTTTGGTCTTTATAGAGGAGTCTCAGGTAGCTTTTTACCCTCAAGTAGTGTTGCATCAATTTGTGCTTATGATAAATCAGTGTCTATGAACTGTGGGCAGGTCATATTTAACCAGGTCAGAATGTTTTGTTCATTGATTTCTATGGTTTGGCCTCTAACACATGTGGACACAACCCCCTTCCTAGACATTCAGAGGTTGGTGTAAAAAACCTTTACCACTGATTCAGAATAAGGCAACAACAATTCTAAAATGCCTCTGAAAGGCTTCAATATTGTTCCCAGTCGAAACCTAAATTCACTGTCAAAAGTGTTCACTTTTATCCTACTCATTTTATAGCATTTGTGCCCTACTAACCTGATATCATATTCTTCCAGGGCTGAGTTGTTGAAATCTTCCTTTGCCTGAGGTGCAACATTGGTCCTCTGTTTCAACCGAAGCTTCTTCAACAACTTCACTCTAACCTCATCAAGAACTACATTGTCGTCGTCTTCAGTATTTGTAGCCGCTGAAGCTTCTTCATCTGAGCCTACGCTACTTGTTTCTTTTTCAGAAGCCGATGAAGACCCACTCTCAACCACACTCTTCTTCCCTTCCTCGACTTCCTCTGTCTTTCACGGTTTATCAGAGTCAGATGACTCTGCCGATGAAGCGTCCTCCTCCTCCAACCCCTGCCTTCTCTGACCTCTCTCTTTGGCTCTCTATTTCACTTGCTCTTCCCTGCATCGCTTCTTTGCTTCCTTTGCAGTATTATCGTGTTTCCACTTTGCAGCTGCCTTATAATCGTTATACCAGTTGCTTTCTTTGGTTTTGTACTTTGATTGCCCTGACCGATTGCAGTGTTGTAGTTGCCCCCTGTGCTTTAAAAAATTCTCCACATCTTCCATTGTGATGCTCATTTCCTTCATTCTCTCATCTGTCATTTTCGTCCTAGCCATTACAACACGCTATGACAGTACTAGGAGACAGGGATAACCACATCACGAGGGAGAAACAGAGATAAGTGTAGAACAGGTAATCAATGGGCAAGGTAGTTGAGGTCATTAAGTAGAGAATACGAACCGTCTCTTGAACGGTTGACCTAAAATTTGAACTGCTCCTCAACTGAGATCTTAACGCATGGCAGCTTTCAATATTTAAATTAATTTTGCAGTTACTTTTTCACATAGAACGCTTTCTGAAGTTCAAACCAGATACCTAAGTTTGAATTTTGGTATCCACTGTGATGGGCAGAATCAAAGTACACTTACATATATTAGTTCGAACTTACAAGATGCATTCGAACTTCATAGCCAATTTTGACAAACAATTCGAACCAACTTTTCTGACAGTGAAGCAATTTGTGACTGTCAACCAGTACATGTCAAGTTAAAATTGCACTTTAGATTTGTACGTTCGAACTTACATAGTGAATTCGAACTTCATACCCAATTTATTCAACAAATTCGAACCAATTTATCAGACACTGAATCAGCAACCACTGATTTGTCAATGCCACTCTGTGCATATCATGTTAAAGTACTTGGAACAGAAACAAAATAACAACCATGTGCAAAATTTGTAATTTTTCAGAATATAACATACTTGGGAACATTACATTTCATCCACAAAAATTACAAGTTGTCCCACTTCACATGTTTGCCTAGCATAAGTACATATAAAAACCATAATTATACATTCATATTGCATTGGACACAAACTTTGTCCCATGTTTACATTTTCTTTAACACTGAGTTAACATGGTGCAAAGTTTGCAGACCAGTTCTATGACTTCAAACAGATATTCACTTGTGTATCCTCACTATATTATACCAAAAGAGATAGACACTTGTGTTTTTGCACTATGTTACACCAAAATCATCCTTACTGTCATTACATATATACTGATAAGTATATATTTTATAATTAAATAGGTATATATTTTGAACGTATTCACTGGATTTATTAATATTTTATGCCTATTTAATTATAGTTTATATACTCTTCTATCTTTTCATTAATAATAGGATAATAATAAATTTTAACAGAAAATCTACTCATATCCTATTTTATTTTGTAGGAGATATTATGAGCTTGATGATAGAAGAAAAATAAGAAAAGAATATATATATATATATATATATATATATATATATATATATATATATATTTATATATATATATATAATCGTGTAGACCCACACATAGATTAAAGAATGAAAGCAATATCCTGAAGATCCACGTCACAACTCAACATATTTAGTTGCTGAGAAGAATTCAATATGTGTGTGTGTGTATATTATATTATTATATTGGAAGATGAAAATCGTTGATAAGAGCTCATGCCAAATTCAAATGCTGAAGAAAATTAGTGGATCCCACGTATCTCCTTACATATATATTATTATATGGAAAAGAGATCAAGTTGACTAAGTTTAGTGGGCCCCACGTGAGAAAACGAGAATGAAGATGCGGATCTGGACATTATATCATATCTTCAAATTATATCATATCTTTAAATGCTGAATAGAAATTCATGGAGCCCGCAGAGAGACCAAAAATGCATCTATAAAAAGGATAGCAACAGAAGGAGTGAAACACACACAGGCAGACACAACAGAAAACGCTGAGAATAAGGGGAGATGAGAACCTAGCGGGGCAAGAAGCAGAGTTTTGGGGAGCTGGGACTTGAAGATTCAAAGAGATCTGGAGTTTTAAACTTGATTTTCCATTAATTTTCTTCTCTCTTTTTCTTAGTTTATGATATAAATCGAATTATTATTTATGGTTTTGGTTTGTTGATGAACATAAGTAGCTAATTTTCTCATTCTAGGATTTTCTTGAACCTATTTATGGATTGAATTATTTATTTACTCTCTTTTTGCATCGAATGAAGTTTTTGTATTGATTTTATCTTGCTCTTAATGCCTCTAAATGTCTGATCATCATTTAGTTGTCTTGTTCATTTAAAATTAATCTTGAGAAAGATAATTTAAGTATAGAACTTGGGTAAAATCATGTTAGACTTGAAGTTTAGGTATATTAAACAGATGGTTTGTTAGTATCATAGAGATATAGTTACTAACCTAGCATTGTCAGATTAATATTGGTATTTAAAGTTAGTCATTATAAATTAATACAAGAGATTGATTAGTTTATTAGGATAAATATTTGGTTTTGACTCGAGAGAGCATTATCGAATACTTTTGAATCTTAGACAAATACATATCTTCGTTTAATTGCTTATTGAGGGTAAATTAATTAGTTCATGAAATAAATAGGGGATAGATAATGTTAGGTTCCTCCTGTTTTGAAGTTCTCGATTTAATCAAATAATTCTTAAGTATAAAATTTCTTTCAAAATATTCTCACTTAACCTGATTGATAACTTAATTAAGATAATTAATTCATTTTTGTCATAGTCGTCGTGGGAACGATCTTTTTATATTACTTGCAACCTGTATGCTTACGATAAAGCTAGACGGCTAACATATACTGATAAGCAAAAGGTACATCTGCATAACATAACTACTTCTCTAGCAAGCTACGGATCCATGAGGGTTTGTACACTGTAGGTATTTTTGCAAACCCATTCAGTAGTTGCTCAGAACCCATAATCTTGATATGAGCTGCATTTTTTTCAGCCAGTGTTAAGCCTTCGACCTCAACAAGTTCCATGAACAGGTCAGCACCTTTTGTATCTAATTGTGCTTGCCTTTTCTGACCTAACAGTTGGTTGTCTAGTTTTTTAAACACATGCACAATGGTTTTGTCCAACGATGTAATTGTTTCACGCAAAACATCAGTGACAACCTCAGAGTTGTTCGATCTGCGCTTCTTCCTTGGATAGAAAGAGTCGTCATTGATGTGGGTTGTGTTTGGAGGCGTTTCACCCATGGTTTATGACAAGTCGGCATCAACGCCTACAATTTGAGGTGATTATTGAAGCTCCTCAACTTCAACATTAACTTCATCTTCCATTGCACCAGGTGATATTCCTTCATCCCCAATTGCTTTGTCCCTAGCCCACATAAAGCACAAATTCTCAAAGTTTGGGAAGGTCTTGGTCCTAAATTGGGCTGACCTTGGGTGAACTTGAAAAGTACAACATCAAAATTTGTAAGCACATGTACCTTAACCCTACAGCTATCACTTTTTTTACTTAAATGCAATTAACTCCTCAACAAGTTCACTTACCTGCACATACTCATCCCACACCTCTTTCTCCGCAGTCACAATTTTTTTCTCAGGATCTCAACCAAAGCCTGACGTGTTGGTGCCATAAACCATATCGTAGGCTATCTGCCACAGACGTTTCAAGGTCTTGATCCTGGAGGTTATGTGAGGGCATGCTTTAATCCCACAACCAGGTAGCTTTTCTTCCATCATTGCCTGCAGAGCATTAGCAAATCCAGGCTTGAAACCATTGTCGACCATGAACTTTTGCTCCATCCTTAGAGTTACAAGGCATTCAACCAGGACCTTGTCCTCCTCGGACGACCACATTTTAAGCTTTAACTTGTTTCCCTCTTCACTCTGGTCCATCTATGAAGACTCAGCCATAAAAGAAAATGTTGTTAACATAAATAAAATCCAACAATAACATACGCACACCGGCTAGGAAGTTGCACTTAAATAAAATTGAAATACACATAACATAGGCAAGGCAAGGCAATGCTCATAATTTTTAAAATATTATTCTACAACATCATCAATCATCCCTATGAGCCACATAGGCAGCAAACATCTCATTTGCCAGCTCTTCCCTAAAGTTTGTCCACACATCACTACTTTCCATAATCATTATGGGGGTGTTGTCAATTGTTGGTGGTGGTGGTTCAAACGAGTCAAGCTGTTCATCCAGCGGATCTTGAATTCTTTCCTGACGAATTAGGTTATATAACAAACAGCATGCCACAATGTATCTGTTTTGAATCTTTATCGGATAAAAAGAAGCACTCCTTAGTATTGCCCAACGCAACTTTAGTATCCTGAAGCACCTTTCAATGACATTTCGCGCCGATGAATGCCGCATGTTGAAGCACTCATGCGGAGTTTGGGGTTGGTATCCATGCCTCCACTCATTCAGGTGGTACCTTTGGCCTCTATAAGGCGCCAGAAAACCTTGGCAATTCGTGTACCCCCCATCAACCAAGAAGTACTTTCCTGCACAAGCCAATACACACATTTATTATATGAGCAATGCTCATAACTTGCGCATTACATGTCGGAATTATACAAACTTATACTAAATACTGCAGGCCATACCTTGTGGTACTCTTAGCCCATGTCGTGTCCTTATAGCATCTCTCAACACCCTCCCATCCACAGCTGAGACCTCCCAACCAGCAATACAAAGATGAATTGCGCATTCGATGAGCACACACCTAGCACATTGGTTGTTACCTCTCCTTTACTGTTTTGGTACCTGCCCTTATGCTCTGCCGAGACTTGTACACGTATGTGAGTACCATCTAATGCACCTAGGCACCCCTTCATATATAGAGTTAACTTTTGCATACGAAGTAAATACACTTTATGACACAAGTACAAAGGTTTTATACTTTGAACCACTTCCATTGATGATCATTTGAGTCCTCCATAATGGTCTCCGCTCTTTTCAAAAGCAATGATTGCAGTCTAATTGTTGCATTCAACATAATTTTAAAGTATTTACTAATTGTTTCACCTAACCTACCAAACTCAAACTGAATGACCCTGTTCTTAACATGATGCCCCAATATGTGTAGGAACATTGCTACTTGCTCATCAACTAATATATGTTTTGTTGGTCTTAATCCACCAATTATGTTTAACATGTGACACAATTTATCAAAAGTCACCCGATACATCCTAATTTAGTTGAAGCAAGTAGTGTCACTATTGTATATCATTACTCTCAAATTTGCTCACTTTGTATGAAAATCTAATCTAAAAGACCTATCTCGTATATGCCTCAGTCTATCTTCTCATACAGCAACTATCATGGTTAAAAGCAACCTCCTAACTACAAGAAGCAAAGCTAGGCACCCAGCCAACATGCCAAACATTTAATCTGATTGTGGCTCCATACCTACACAATTTTTCCCACACTGATTCGTTTTACAGTATAATCTACTAACTCCTATTTCCAAACCACACTAATACATTTAAACAAATCGCATTTTAAATTAAGAGCCAATGCACATAATTACACCCACACTTTTCACACATTAAACACAACCCACTTATCTTATGCATCAACCATCTAACCCATTTTATCTTTCTACTGACATTGTTTATCTTTCATTGCTTCCATCTACCTGTGTTTATTCGATATTACCCACAGCAAGCAAAACTTTCACCTTCATTCACAGTTAAGCATTCATAAAATAAATTACATCTACTTAAAATTAAAACCCAATTGCAAGACACCAAACAGAGCACACTATCACATAGCAAGCAACCACACGCATTTCAGCTTTCGACTCTGCTTTTCATTCACATCTGTTCAGCTGAGAAGACCCATATCATAAACATACCAATTTATAACATACACACGGCCTTTAGCTTTTTGCGCATCTCTCTGGTTGTTCAACATAAAGCGCAGAGAGAAAAAATATTGCCCACTTCACGCAATAGACCACAACATAATCAGACGAACATTACCTTGATTCGGAGTTCAATTTCGCAAGCCCTTCACCTCTTCCCTTTTCCAGACAAGCCTTTGACACACCAATCTGGTTTTGCGCGTTCTGCCTTCGTCTTTTATCTATTTAATGTTTTCAGGGGCATTTTTGTCCTACATTTTATGCTTCCCAGGAACAATTTTAAGTTGATCCCACTTTTGGTGGGAATCCATTTTCCCATATTTAAAGGAAGATTGAAGTTGGCAGGAATGTGAGTTGCAGTGACTTTGGCCAGCCAAAAACATTTTTGCCTATGGAACTTTGCCATCTTCCCTTTCCCTCCTCAACTGTCCGCGTAACAAACAGGCCGTTAATCTGGATCATTTTATGAAGATATCACTCCTATATATTTTTTTTCCAGCATCATTTAATTATATAATTATATGGGGGCGGAGTTCGTTAATTATGCACACAATCTCTGCTGAAGCCATTGGAATATATAATTATATGGGGGCAATATGATGCTTATTTTTTTATTGAAGGTTGAAACTCGTAACTTTACTAATGAGGGTGGAGATGCTGCTGAAGATTTAAATGGTAAACAGTTGTATTATTTATTGATGTGCGATACACTGAACTCAATGACTGTATGTGTGTTATACTCTTGATGTCAAGTGAAGTTAGCTGAATAAGTGATGAGCATCTAATAAATTTTGAACTCATTACATTGAATAAATCTAAGATAAGTTGCTCTTATCTCAGAGATATGGATTGGTAGAAAAGTTGAGTGAATATGATAAAAAGATTATTCTTTCTCTTTTTTTTCTTTGTTTTGTTCTGTTTCTCATTGCCCTTTGTTTAGAGTCTAGAGTGAAAAGGGTGATACAGGTAGAGCGCTACAAAAAGAAGAAGCCATATTTATTTTTTTTTAAAAAAAAATATCACTTTTTAGACCGGTTATTGGAATAACCCGTCTTAAAAGTACTTTTAAGACCAGTTCTTAGAATAACCGGTCTTAAAAGTACTTTTTAGACCGGTTATTATAAGAACCGGTCTTAAAAATTTTGAAAAAAAAATTTAGACCGGTTTTTAAACAACCAGTCTAAAAAGTCTGGACTTTTTAGACCTGGTCTTCGAACAACCGGTCTAAAAAAGTAATTTTTAAGACCGGTTGCTTGACCGGTCTAAAAAGTAACAGACTTTTTAGATCGGCTGTATCAAAACTGGATCCAAAACCGATCTAAAAAATCATTTTTCCACCAGTGTGGTGGTGGATGCACTTTTCAAAAAAAATTATGGGTATTTTTACCACTTATTCCAAAAAAAAAATATTTAGGCAGACATCAACAGTATCACGGTACAAGACAAATCTGGTGTGAAGATTAATTTTTGGGAAAATGACACCTAGGTCCCAAGGACCAAAGAAAACATCAAAAAAGTCATTTTGAAAAGTCAATGATCAGAAAAGTCCCTAGGGACTTTTCTGTGATTATTTCCCAATGTCCATTTATATAATTACCCCTAAGGATTTTAAACTCTTCTATCGTTTTTTTCCTTCAAAACTATTCCAGCGATTTTGAATTTCGCTATTCACACGCTCTGCTTCTCCCTCGGCGAAGCTCTGCTTGTTCGTCGATGTCGTTCGACTCGCCGTCAGTGGCTCTTCTGGTGCCCAAGCATCCATCGTGGTCCGCTGGCCAAGCATTCGGTATTCCTCCCTAGCTCCAGCATCGGCCTATCGTCCCATAGCGCAGAATCCGGTATTCCTCCGAAGCCTTAGGCTGCGTTGGTCCTCCCAACACCCAGTGTCCCTTCGTTGCTCCTCTAAAGCTGTAGGGTTTTTCATTGCACATGAGCCTTCCAAATCCTTATCTACCTTTAATTTCTTCTCTCTTTTTTTAGGGTGAAACTCTTCGGTTGCTACTAGTTTGGGATTGAGGTAAAAGATTGAATCTTGGAATTGAGTTGGGGAAATACATTAGTTAAGGAAGGTGGTTTTCGGATTCCAATTTTTGCTTTCTCTGTGTGTCGCTGCTCTATGATGGTCGAATAAGGGTTCTTGTTTTTGGGGGTATAAATGTTGGTTTATGAATAATGTTGAAGCCCAGGGACTCTTTTATAATGTGGTTTATTGATTATGTGCTCCTGTAGAATTTGGTTTTAGGTTTGAATCAATGGGTATGAGCTTGATATATATATATATATATATATTTCTGTCTGTGATGTTCGAACAACCAACCCCTATTTTGATGTAAAATGCCGGTTAAGGGAAGAATTGGTATTTGGAAATATGTTAACGTTGATAATCGGTGTTCTACTAATGTCGTTGTTTGCATTGGTTATTACTATTTTTTAGTGGTTCCAGCAGAAGATTGGTTAGTATAGGAAGTTAATTTGGTGTTAGGTCCAGCATAGACAAATGTATGAATTGCTACTTGTCACTTTAGGATAGTTAGCAATTGTTTATATGAAAAAATGTATGTTGTAAAGGTTCAGCCTAAACAAATGTACGAATTGTTGAAAAAATGTATGCTTTGGGTGATGAGTTCCAGAAGAAAGTTTTTCTTTATGGCATTTCTTTTGAAGCATGTGAAGTAAACCCTTTTGCTTCATTGTTGATATATATGAATATGTGATTGATATATTGTGTAGATGACTCTGTTATCTGCATTGTTGATCTGGAATTGCAATTAACTTCATAAATTACTTATTCCTTAAATTCAAATGATTGGTCAATGAAATTTGTTTGAATTTGCATGTCTTATGTTTGAATTCAGATGACTCTGTTATCTGCATTGTTGATCTGGATTGATATATATGTTGTTTGAGGACTACGATTGGTCAACCTTCGTGTTGAACGAACTATCCAATTCACTTGCACAGTACAAGACAAAAGTCATGAAAGGGAAAGATTCAGGCAGAATCAATGTTGGCGGATGTATATATTTTCTGATGGTAAGTGCAAGTTTTATCCATGTAACCTTTATTGCCTTTGTAAAATGAGTTGTAAATTAATGCATTAGATGTTGAAATTTGTTGCTGGTAAGTTATTATTTTATTTCTATATAGGTTTTTTGCCTGCAACATTTTCCCCTCGGGCAACTACACGCCTCTACAAGTGACAATGCGATTGGATTTTGGAATGACAACAACGTCAAGAGTAGAGTGCAAATAGAGAAGGAAAGCAACCAAGGGTTGCTACATTTTATAGGTAGTGTAGTTGGACTTCCCTCTTCCGAATTGTATCAACAAACTATATTAACACACCCAGTAAGTGTTGAAATTTGATGTCAGCTGCACATTTTGTCCAAAGTATTCAATTATTTTTTTCTTGCCTAATTTACAGGAAATCAACTGAACATATGAAAGACTGATGTCAAGGGTGGTGTTAATGGTGTAAGAAGAACTCGTTGCCCTTCAAGTGAGGCTATTGGGCGGGGGAAACATCGATGAAGGGGAAGAAAAGGTGGAAGACATAAAATCTTCATAAGAAAGTGAAGATAAAGAACCTTTATTAGCAAGTGAAGATGACGAGGCTGATACTGGAAAATGTAAAGACGATGAAGTTAGGTCTACAAATGAAGACGAAGGGTCAGAGCAAGAAAATGAAGGTGTAGCTGCTATGGCAGATAAAGAGAAATTGGAATCGAAAGGGAAGCAAGAATTACAATTGAGGAAATCTACAAGGGTAAAAAAACCTGCTATTGCCTCTCCCTAGGTAACAACCATGGGTAATAAGAGAAGAAAAGATGACAAGGATAAGGAACGCTTATATCAAATGTGCACTACAAGATCTAATTCAGCAGAGGAGGATCAGGAGTAAGTAATTACACTTCTTCTATCTAAATCGATTTGAATAATAAAAACTGACTTGGTGCGCTTGTTTCTCTATTAGGGAGTTTGTGGATATTATGATTATTTCTTAACCCGGGGTAAACTATATTGTCTACGTCCAAGGGGGTGGATTAGTAATAGGGTAAGTTATATGTATAATAAACTCATGCTTTGTTAATTTAAGTTTGCGAATTACATAAATTTTTGTAATGGCGCACAGTTTATATCAATGGTTGCGAAGACATTAGTGGGGGATCAAGTACACAAGACCAGCCGGGTGACTAGACACATATTTTCCTTAGAATTGATGTAAAAAATGTCTGCGGATTTGAAGAACTGGTCATTGGAATTGCATGCAGCGGAGATCTTGCCTGAACATATTGGATACAACATTAGGGATTGCGACTTCATTTTTGCTCCTACACTGCCCCTCGATAATTGGTTTTGTTACGTTTTGGAGAGGAAGACAATGCGGTTCTATACGCTGGATGTAATATCCCAATTTTTGATTAAGGGATAATTATGATTATTAATGATAATTATGAATTTATTGGAATTATTAAGTGTTTTATGACTATATTAATTAATGTCATAATTAGTGGAAATTGGAAATATTAGTGCATATGTGTGGTATTTAAGATCAAGGGTGGTGATTCCTTGACCGTGGGTCGGGATCCAGTGTGCTTAGCTTGTGTGAGCTTATTGAGGGAATGAAAGGAATGCTGACATGTGGCATTGTGGTGGCCATAGGATGAGATCATATGAGGACAAGGGAACACTTTTTCTCTCATTTCTCTCTCCCTTCATCTCTCTCGTTTCTCTCTCTTCTCTCTCTCTTTCGCTGAACAAGGAAGAAGGAAGGAAGAAAAGCTTGATCTTTGGGTAAGTAAATGCTTTCCATTGCTCAAGTTCCTTTCATAAATGTTGATCCTTGAATCATGGGCTTCATTTTGGTGTGTATAGTTGGGCCATTTTGTTTTGATTGGTTCCACACGAAAATCTGACTGTGAGAGAATCAAAGAGTCTCTTTGGAGAAGTTGATAAGGTGAGTGAAACTAACCTATCTATCTAAGTTTCATGCCATTTGGAATAGTTTATAAATTCTGGGAATTTTGGCCTAATCATGAGAATGAGTGCCACTGTTCATTTGGTATGTTTATGGCATGAGAATGACATTTTGGAATGGGTTTATGTTAGATAGATTGATTAGAGATTGAAATATGATGTTAGGATGAAATGGGAATTTTGATGAAATTGTTGCCCAAAACCCAAAGAATGATAATGGAGTAGGATTTTGATGATTCTGAGTATTCCATTAAGTTTATTGGGTGTTTTTGTGTGGGTATGGCTTTGGGTTAAGTTTTATGGCCATAGGAATCAATTGGGCAAAGGTTAAGGAGAGTGCCTCTGTTCTGCGTTTTCTGCTATCTGAGGGATTCACTCGAGCAGGGAGGGGTCTGCTCGAGTGAAGGATGAACATCACCCGAGTAGAGTGGGGTCTGCTCGAGTGAGGGATGAATATCACCCGAGCAGAGATGGGTCTGCTCGAGTGCGGAAGTACAATTCTCGTTTCTTGTGTGTTCTTATTGCACTCTCTGGGTCATAGCAAGCAGAGCCTCACTCGCGAGTGAGGGATGAACATCACTCGAGTGAGGATTTTGTGCTCGAGTGATGAGTGTATTTGACACCAAAGGGCTTGCTTCTCGGGTTGTCACTCGCGAGTAGGTGCACGGGTGTGCCTTCTCACTCGCGGGTATGGGCACCGTGCTCGAGTGAGCCGTGTGTGCTCGAGTGAGATTGTGCTTCAGGTAAGAGTTGTGCTTTCGGGTTGATGCTCGCGGGAAAGTTGCACGAGTGTGCCTTCTCACTCGCGGGTATGGGGTGTGTGCTCGAGCACACCTGGCTGTGCTCGAGTGATCCAGTACTTGGAGAGTTTCGTTGTGCTCTCGGGTGCTCACTCGCAGTCTCACTTTCTCTTGTGCTCGAGTGATGTCCGTACATCGTGCTCGAGCATGGTCATCTGTGCTCGAGTGAAACAGTGTAAAATCTCAGTTTTGTGCTTCCAAAAGGGGATCTTTGGGATAGTTCTTCCTACCCTTTAGGAGTTTTGTTAGGAGTATTTAGTGACTCTAAAAGAGCAAAAATGATAACCAATTAAGCATTATAAAGTGAATTAAGTCTTGGAATAGAGAATAACTCTTCGTCCCTAATTGTGAAAATAGGATTTGATATTTGCCTTCCTCGGGAGAGACCGGCGCTAGGACACGCCCGGAAGAACTCAGGTAGTGACTTTTCTCTCATATCTTGTATGATGTTTTGGCATGCATAACTTATCGTTGAATTTGTGAAATGTGTGCCATGGTCCATTACGGCGTGAGCAGGTCAGCGTGAGCCGTGTAGGGAGTGACAGTGGTCATCTCTAGGTCGGCCGTTGGACTGCCGTCGTAATCGACATGGATATTTGTGAATCCGACCCGTGGGGGCGGCGTTTGTGAAACCAGCCGTGGGCTGTGTATGTGTATCTTGCCTATGTGGCTTGCGAATATGATATGCTTTATATGGATCCCAGCTGTGGTGAATTATACTGTGTTGATTGTTGTGATGCAATACAACGTGAGCAATTCAGCGTGAGCAATCGTCAGGGATGACATGTGTCATACCGTTGTAACTGCCGTTGTAGTTGCTTGTTGTTGATAATGATTTGCTTACATGCATTATTGTTGTACATTATATGATTGACTTGTTACTACGGGGATTCTTTAGAATCTCACTCTTCCAAAAATTAAACCTTTTAAACAGGGCCGAAGGATCGAGTGGCAAGCGGGCGACGAAGAGTAGTTAGAGCTCCTGTTTAGGAGTATATTTTGGAAATTACGGTTATCATTGTATATTTTAGACTTGTATTTGTAGATTTTGTGTAATCCCCAAGTTAAGGGTATTGGATTGTGGCTTTGTGCCTTTGTAAATCCCTTATCTAATGAATGGAACCCGAGTGAGTCGGGAATTTATTTGCACTCTGATATTTGTAAATGGAATCCACCTGTTCAGGCCAGTATTATTTCATATTGGGAATTTGAGACCATTGTGAATATGTTTGAAAATTTTTTTGCAAATCCGATTATTGGGCAAATGAGTATCTTATTAAGTCCCAGTTTGATTATGGTCTCTAATTACAATTTAATTATGAGTTTAAGAACTTAACCTCGGCCTAAGGTGGGAAGGGGGTTTACACTGGACTTATTGGTTGACTAGTTCACATATGCCAGGTTACAAAAGAAGGAAGAAGATGCACTTTTAGGGGCTGACCATCCAAAAAAAACCCAAGAGATTAAGCAAAAAACAATAAGAAAATTTTCATGCCAAGGAACAGCTGGCGAGCTAGTGTGTAAATACTGCTTTCTTAACTATATGCATATTGTTGTAAGTTGAACATATTAAGCTGTAAATGGTCAGTGCGAAGTCGTCATTGATGTTTTGTGACATGACAAATTTTTTTTGCAACTTGCAGAGAGATTGCATCGTTAACGTAATTTAACGAGTTAAACCCGAAGTATATGACAAAGGAGAAGAAATATCAAAGCAAGTGAATTGGGTAAAAGTGCATGTCCAGGCTGATACGTTAGTAGTGTTTTTTTTCCTCCAACTTTTAGAAATCTAGCTATTTTGTACCATTCGGTTGTTATGACTTTAAAACTGTGTATGTGGCATTTTGTTTTGCAGCGATTCATGTGGTGTTCATGTTCTATCATGGTCACTTAGCTGGGATGGCTCTACACATGACAAAGAGGTGTATACCATGCCTAAATTGGTTGATGATTAGATTCAGTAGATAAAGGTTGATTGTTTATGGTGACTAGTGACACATGAGCAAAACAAACACACACAAAAGGTGCTGTCCATTCTCGCTGGCAACCAACAAATGAAGAGGAAGAAAGACATGAAGCATTTGAGATGTTATTTTGTAGTAAAGACTAGTTGCTGTGTACATCTGTTGATATTTTATAGCAATTCCTTGTTGCAGAAAAGGCACTGATGTAGTACTCATGTAATGAGACGTTTAACAATATCATGAGTTATTTTTGCAATATTGTCAGTTATTTTCACAATATGTAATTATGAAATGATTTACTTTCAAGTTTGTCAAGTGCGAACTTTTACAACACGTTATGCTTATGTTTACAACATGTTTAGTCATTTTTACAAGTTGTTTCACAGGTCAAGAAAACAACGTCTTTATATACCAAGATGACCACACCATTTTTTTTGTTTACAACTCGATATGCATGTTTTCACAACACTGAAAATCATTTTAACAACTGTATTCTTATGTACGATGACCACAGCAAGTTGCGTTCTTAAAAATAGCGAACACTTATTTTACAACATGATGAGTCATTTTAACAACGACTAAGCACGTGCCCACATGAAACTACGATTAACACAAAAAATGGGATTGTCCACAACTTTGTGTAGTTTTAACATCTTAAGTTATTTTTTCAACTTCTGAAGTTAATTTTATAACTTATTTTTGTCATTGCACCTGGAAAAGATCTTAGGCTATAGCAAGTTTAACACTATGAATGGCGTTGTTTACAACTGCTGATACTTAGTTTACACAGGATGAGTCATTTTAACAACGCCTAAGCACGTGCTATATGAAAATCTGCTGAACACTAAAGATGGGAAGAGTTAACTATTTTGTGTATTGTTTACAACATGTTAAGTTATGTTTACAATTAATTTCTGCCATTGCACCAGGGCAATAGCTTGGGCCATCTCAGTAAGTTGCACGCTATATTGCTATTGCTTCTGTCATTGTTTACAACTTGTAATACTTCTTTTACAACATTGTTAGTTATTTTACCAACTTCCTCTAGCACGTGGCCACATGAAAGTACGCTGAACACTGAAGATGGGAAGAGTTAACTATTTTGTGTATTGTTTACAACATCTTCAGTTATGTTTACAACATGTTAAGTTATGTTTACAACTAATTTCTGCTGTTGCACCAAAGCAATAACTTGGGCTATCTCAGTAAGTTGAACACTATATTGCTGGCACTTCTGACATTGTTTACAACTTTTAATACATCTTTTACAACATTATTAGTCATTTTAATAACTTCCTTTGGGCATTTAAAATTATTACAACTTTATAGTGGCACAGATTCTTACCATCAGTTTAACACAGTAATGACTCAATGAGATTAAAATTCCTGATGCCACATTTGCAATAGCTGAAGGCCTTGTTCACAAGGCATTATGTATGTTTTTACAACAAAAAGAGTTATTTTCACAAGGTCATTGCCTAACCTGTTGGAGTTTGTAAAATTTCATGTGCCCCCTGTGACAACAACACATCATTAATTTAAACAACATCTTCTACCAATTTGCAACTTATTGTCACAACTGAATAACATATCATTTTCATATATAATATTACATTAAAATATTAAGCAGTATAAGTAAGTAGCTATTTTCACCTACTCATTTCACTTAATATGATATGATCTTTACATAGGTATACCAACTTGTGGACCCATTCAACAAGCAAAAGGGGTAAGAGAAAGTCACTAATTCATGGTGTATATATACATAATAACCAAAAAGTTACTATCAAAAGCATTTACATGCATGTACTACTTGTTTTTAGCTTGGATTTGGGTTTTTGTAAGTCTTGACTGAGTGTCTAAGCTCACTGCATCTCCTATAATGATAAAGTTTCTTATTTTGAAACTGAGATTCCCTTCTTTTTCTTTTTGGTCTCCCTGGCGGCCTTGTAGTTATTGGAGGGTTTAAGAATATCTGTGTCAGCATATGTGTGATCGTTAGAGACTCAACCCGTGGACAATCATGAGTTACAACTGGCCTCATGGTATTTGCATATATTTTTTCCTGCGCTTCCAGTTTTAACCAGTCATCTACAAATGTGTACACATTACCACTAAGTAGATTAATAGCTGTACATGCATGTGTGCTAGGTACTCCACTCATTTGCCATGCTAGACCTGTGCATTTTCTTTTATCAAGATCTACATTCACATAAATTATGGCATCCTCACATCTAGTTCAAACAAAAAAATGATGGTCTCTATAATATGCTACATCCATATTTTCAGCATGTTTAACTTGTTGCATCAATTTATCTTCAATATTGGGTCCCACTCCATTTTTCCAATTGGCCATTGCTATCTTGCTTGCAAGCAATTTCTGTGCTAATTTCTCTCGATGCTCATGAATTAAAATTGACACGGTGTGCTTCCTCTATATCAACATCCATGCATTAAACGAATTTGCAAGATTACTGGTTATGTTATCCCACCTTTTAAAAGGAAACTTGCTTAGAGCCCATTTGTCAACATCCCCATGAGTCTCCACCCATTATGCCAATTATGGATTAAACAATCTTAATTTTTCCATTGCACTAGTGAAGTCTTCATCCAACCTTGCATATGCAAATTGCATTAAGAAGATGGAGTGCAGTCTCCTTACTATTCCCCGATATTTGTGTCCGACCTCTATTGATTCTCAGGTACTCAACACTATAATTTTCTTTTAAATGGCGGTAGCAAAAAGTATGTCTCTCGCTGCCAAATATTTCTTTCACAACACCGATAATCGCATTATTGCGATCTGACACAATTGTTATCAACATTGAGCCTATTATGTCTTTCGCGTTTAATAGAAACTAAGACCATTCATCATATGTCTCACCGCTAACAATGGCATATGCTAAGGGAAACATTTGGTTGTCTGCATTGTATGCACTAGCTGACAACATTGTTCCCTTATATGGGCCACTTAGATGACAACCATCTACATAAAGTATGGGTCGACAACCACCTAAAAACTCTTTAACTGACAACCAGAAGCGATAAATACCCTCTCAAATCTATTGTTAGACGAGCCTTCCCATTTTGCAACTGTGTCCAGATCACTCTCAATCAGCCTATCACATATCCAAGGAATTACCGTGTAAGAGTTTTTTACTCGACCATGTAATTCCCTTAACACTTTTTTTGCCCTATATGCTTGACAGTAGTTTAGTCGCACCTCATACTCTCTGTACATGTTTGATCGAATTACATTAGTAGTCTTGTCAATATTGCACCTCAAACTATTCATTACAATTGATGACGTTAAGCTCGACCTGTGTGGATGCCAAACAATTAGGCTGTATTGTGCATGGTGAATGTGTTCACTTTTGAGTGTTTTAATGGTTAGAAACTCTGTATCTTGGTGTTCTTCTGATGAATATGCACCCATGTACCAAGGACAACCATCAACCTTACACTTCACAATTATCTTGTGTTGATTGTTCTTGACAAATTGGTATGAAAACTTGTGTGCAATGCTGTATTTGTATAACATTTGACGAAGGGTCACGGCATTTGGAAAAATCTGTCCTACTCCAATAATCAAATCCTTCCATTTGGTATGATTCATTTTTGGTATGGGTGTTGTAACCATTTGCGTAGAACAAGTCAATGATGGGATCACTTGACTTTCATTTAACAAACCAGGTGGGGACATACACATTCCTCCTTTACCTCCAAACAAATGATCAATCCTACAAGAAATGACAAGTTAGAGTGCTCTTCTACATACTAACGTTGGAAAAAAATACTTTTCTTAAGACAACTCGACTTACACTTCTTGCTATTCTATTTGACTATTCATTGTTGGTTCTGTATTGTAATTATCACCATCCTCTTCAATATACACATGACCATATTGTTCATTAAATTTGATTAAATGATTCACCCCTTCATTATCTACAAGATCCACAAATGTTGATGTATGAAGGGTAACTTTGAACTTTAATTGGATTTCATTACTTTCTTTTCTCGTTATAGATGATATGATTCTTTGAAACTCTTCATATGTTGTGCCTTCCTTTACGCATCTTGTTCTTACCAAACCACCAACATATTGCATTTCATCTTCTCCATCATTTAAAAACTCCCCCACATGAAAGAAACAAAATAGATTCTTCCCCGAACTAGTTCCCATCTTTTATGAGAATTTGCAACACGAACTTCGTATTAACAACTTCCACATCAATATTTACAACTACATATACACATATTAACAACACGTTAACAACACTTTTTTCATCATCATATCAGCATTTTCTAATAACACAAACCACACTCATATTCAATCAGACCCACTAAAAACAAGGCCATACCTCTATTTGCTTCTAAAAAATAGAGCATTTCCTTTATTACATTGCCAAAAAACAGAGCACAGATTTTGTATTAACAACTACAATTTCCATATTAACAACTAAAACTGCACAAATTTACAACACTTTTTTGTTTTCATTTCAGCATTTTCACAGCAAAGAACCACAATTACATTCACCATTCCCATTTAAAACACAGTAGTTCCTTTATAACCTTGCCCAAAAAACAAAGCACTCTAACATAAACACAACCCACTTAAGGTGAAACTCCAACTTCAATGGTCAAGATCATATGTGTAGCAAATTCTTAGCATTTCTTGTCTACCACCTACCACTTACTCCATTATTGACTCCAATCTCCAACCTTTTACCAACCCCTCAATCTCAATCCAACCAACTTTCACAAAAAAAAATCCAATTCGTTGTTGTACCTTGCTACCTATACATGGAGGCTGCAGAAGAAGACGTTCCCAATGACATTAACACCACGCTTTATCCTTTCAATGTTGTACCTCCAACGCGTATCGTCAGTTCATTTTTCTCTTTCTCCTTAATCACAAAAACACGCCTTCCCTCCTCTCCTCCTATGCCTTTTTTGTAGTGATTTCGATGGGGGTAATTATGTAAATGGACATTAGGAAATAATCACAGAAAAGTCCCTAGGGATTTTTCTGATCATTGAATTTTCAAAGGGACTTTTTTTGTGTTTTCTTTGGTCCTTGGGACCTAGGTGTCATTTTCCCTTAATAGTTTTTTAAAAACAATATATATACAGGTACAGTCTCGAAAAGAAAGTGGGTGAAGGATATTTAATAGGGAAAATCACTCCCAGATCCCAAGGACCAGAAATATTAACAGAAAAGTCCCAGGAAAAAGTTAAATATCAAAAAAGTCCCTAGGTACTTTTCTATGATTATTTCCTAAAGTAAAATAACAAAAATGGCCCCATTCTAATTTAAACTCTCCTTCGTTCAAATTCTCAAATCGTGTATTCACTTTGGTTTAGAGGCATTTGAAAACCTTGCCCTGCTTTTGGTCATCCGTCGCTGGTGGTCCGCTCCCAGCACCGTCCGTCGCTACTTCGCTCCCAGCGCCGTTCGTCGCTACTTCGCTCCCAGCAATGGTTTTTGTTCACTGCGTACGTAGGTGACAAGTTCATATTTACAACTTCTATAGGCATTTTTACAACTGCATATGCCTTGTTTTACAACTGGTTATGTTTGTGTTACAACATGTTCATTTTGTTGTACAAGATACTTTCCATGTTGCAATGGAACAACCTTTGTTCAAAAAGTTAGCCACTGCGAAATGGTTTTTTTACAACTCATGAAGTGTGTATTAACAACAGGTCGAGTGTGTTTCACAACTTTCTTATCGTGTCTACCCGAAACAATGTTGTGAAACGTTGAGTATGCAAAATGGTTTGTTTACAACTCTTCAAGCGTGTATTAACAACATGTTGAGTGTGTTTTATAACTTCCTCCTCGTGTCTGCCTGAAACAATGTTTCCCCAAGTTAAGTATACGAAATGGTTTGTTTACAACTCGTGAAGCATGTATTCACAACAGGTTGAGTATGTTTTACAAATTCATCCTTGTGTCTGCCTAAAACAATGT
Organism: Inga laurina; assembly: GCA_963855925.1. Lineage (NCBI taxonomy): Eukaryota > Viridiplantae > Streptophyta > Magnoliopsida > Fabales > Fabaceae > Inga > Inga laurina. The sequence goes on from OY979705.1 coordinate 60,736,169, forward strand.
TTTCTTACATTAAGTATTCGAAATGGTTTGTTTACAACTCGTCAAGCATGTATTAACAGCAGGTTGAGTGTGTTTTACAACTTTCTACTCATTTCTGCCTAAAATAATGTTTCCTCACGTTAAGTATGAGTTGTAAGCGTGTATTCACAACACGTTAAGTGTGTTTTACAAATTTTTTGGTCCTGGCTGGATGAAACTACCTTTATTCACATAAGTTTATCACAACAACTTTATCCGTTTACAACTTCTTAAGCATGGGATACAACTTCGTCTCGTGACTGTATGAAACAACCTTTGTTCACAACGCAAGCTCTCACAACTATATCAGTAATTCCCATTGGGCCTCTTAGAACAGCTGAATTTGTCATAATTTATCAAGTGATTAACAACTTGTTATGCCTATTTTATCAAGTGCATTAGTCACATTTACAAGTGAATTGTAATTCTCCCATGAGTTTATAAATTGCACACCTTTCCACTATCACAGAAGCTACCCATGATTTTAACTCATTGCTCTGCCTATTTGATTGCAATTCCTGCTGCAAAATTTGACAACAACTAACGCCACTTTTCACAACTCCTAATGCATGTTTTCACAACATCATGAGTTATTTTCACAAGATCATTGTCCAACCCGCAATAGTCTGCAAAATTAATGTCCTCCTTGTAACTACAACACATCATGATTAATGTCCCCTCGACTGGGAGCAGAGCAGCGATGGACGACGACTGGGAGGGGAACAGCGACGGACAGTGGAGCACCATCGACGGATGGCGACTGGGAGCAGAGCAGCAACGGTGGCACTAGAAGCGGACCACAAGCAATGGACGGCCAGAAGCAGGGCAAGGTTTTCAAATGCCTCTGAACCAAGGTGAACACGCGATTTGAGAATTTGAATAAAGGAGAGTTTAAATTAGAATGGGGGCATGTTTGTCATTTTACTTTGAGAAATAATCACAAAAAAGTTCTTAGGGACTTTTCTGATATTTGAATTTTCCCTAGAATTGTTCCGTTAATATCTCTAATCCCTGGGACTTGGGAGTGATTTTTTCAATTTAATATCTCTATACCTCTACAGTAGATACACCTATACTCTACAATAGATATACCTATAAAGAAGACACCTCATCATGGATGTTGAATAAATAAAAGATGAAAATGAAAGTTAGCCTCTGCCGTGAAGAGTGGAGCAGCGCCTTGAGTGCAATGTATTAAAAACCGGACCGGACTGGACGGTTCAGATCGGAAACCGGTGAACCGGTTGCCGGACCGGTCCGATTGAGGTAAAAAAAACCGGGGTCTAACTGACCCGGTTGACTCGGTCTGAACCAGTCCAACCCGGGGTGAACCGGTTTGCCCCTTTTTTTATTTTTTAAAATTTTTTATATCCCAAATGACGTCATTTTATCTTTTTTTTAAAAATTATTTCTTTGAAATTTTTTGATTTGCAAGGATTTTTAAAAGTATTGTGGAATATTTTTGCTGTTTTGCACCGATTGGAGTAAAATCCTTATATACTTAATGATACTTTTGTGGGTATTAGGTTCACAAGGTTATATTTAATTATTGGTTGGAAAAAAAACTCTTATGTAGTTTTTTAAATGGTATACATGAACATTTAAATTATATATATTTTTTTAATTAATCTCGGTTTGACTCCCGGTCTGACCCTCAGGTTGACCCCGATCTAAACCACTGACCCTTGACCCAGTGTCTCGACCGATTTAATGTCCGGTCCGATTTTCAGTACTTTACTTGAGTGTGGAGAGAGAAAAGGAGAATTAGAGTATTTATTGGGAGAGAATTTAAGGTTGGTCCCAATAAAATTATTTTTTTAAAAATATAATAATTTTTGTGAAGAATTTGCCCCGAGGATGATGACATTGACCGAGTCACAACTGTGAAATATTTTTTTTTTTTTGTTTTAAGTAATAACAATGTAACTCACGTTCTTGTCTAAGCAAGAGGGGAATGTGCAAAAAAGTGATGGGAATGTCAAAGAGCTTCTTCTTCTCATTACTTGCAGGTTGTCTGGTTTTTGCAGTTCTGGTTCAATCTCAGGATCAATCAGGTAACTTGCCACCAAAAACTCATAAACTTATAACTATTTTAGTGAGAATTAACGTTTGCCTCTATGTTTCAGGATTCATAAGCATAGATTGTGGGGCACCTGCCAAGTCTGCCTACATTGAGGAGACAACAGGCATAAAATACATATCAGATGAGAAGTTCATAAATTCTGGAGTGAGAAACTCCATAACCAGTGAGCTCAAATGGATGTATAGAGCGCAAGCTTGGACCCTGAGAAGCTTTCCTCAAGGAGCAAGAAACTGTTACAGAATAAACATCACAAGTGGCTCCAAATATCTGATCAGGGCTGGTTTTCTGTATGGGAATTATGATGGCCAGAATGATATACCCAGTTTTGATCTTCATCTTGGGCCTAACTTGTGGCAAACAGTGAATATAACTGATGAATCAACTGCAGTATCCCCTGAGATCATACATGCTCCATTACTAGATTACGTTCAAATATGTCTGGTTGACACAGGCTTCGGAACCCCATTTATCTCTTACATAGAATTAAGGACTTTGGCCAAAAATATTTATGACACTCACTCTGGATTCTTGTCACTTTTCAAGAGGTTCGATTATGGCTCAACCAACAGCAAGCAATACAGGTAAAAGAGTTTGTTCAGTTGTACTCTAAAGGTTTGTTTTTATTGATTTTTCACATAAAAGATACAAGGTGTTTTTCTAAGTTCTCTAAGCAATTATTTTTATTCCCTAAATCAATTGTTTAACTAGCTTTTACATTGAAGGAGCGTTTTCCACGCAGAGGAAAGATTACACTTGTCATTCTTCACTTCATCTTTACATCAAAATGAATTCGATAATTCTGATAAGAGAATGACTGTGACACAGATATAGTTATGATGTTTATGATCGCTTCTGGTTAGCTCCTGCTAACAACCCGGCTTGGACGCAAATAAGTGCTTCAGTTTCTGCAGATTCCTGGGATCAAAATGATTACAAACCACCTGCCATTATTATGAGTAATGCTGCGACGCCAGTCCATGAAAGTGCTCCAATGATAGTGAGGTGGATGCCCGAAAATGCAGCAGACAAATTCTATTTTTACATGCATTTTGCTGAGGTTCAAGTGTTAGAGAAGAATCAGACAAGATCATTCAACATTACTGTCAATGGCGATCTCTTCTACGCTGATCTTGTACCCAAGTACCGAAGCACCTACACTATATTCAACAAGTATGGCAACGGTGGAGGAAAAATGGAGTTTTTGCTTCAGAAGACTCATAATTCAACCCTCCCTCCCATTCTCAACGCTATTGAAGTTTATACATTTAAAGAATTTTTGCAATCAGATGCAGAACAAGAAGATGGTATGTTCTGCAAACACAAAATTTTTCAGATGCATATTATCTGTTTCTATGTGCTTGAGTTAGGCTACTTTCATCTTATAGACAGGAATTTACCTGAAATTCTTTAATTTTTGAAAGAATCTGGTCAAGAAGATACATGATTTATACTAACTTGCTTTTCTGAGAAATAGTTGATGCAATCTCAACAATCAAGTCTTCTTTTGGGGTGACAAGAAATTGGCAAGGTGATCCATGTAGTCCTATGGCCTACATTTGGGAAGGTCTAAATTGTACTTATAATGGCCAGAATCCCCCAAGAATCACAGCCCTGTAAGCTTTTTTTCCTAGAATTAATGTTGTTGGCTTGGGTTGGCAACCTTGTTCGGGGTCTGGGTAAGGCTTGACAACCTTGGGGAAGGTTTGGCAACCTTAGAAAGGGTCTGAACAAGGTTTGGCACTCTTGGGTAAGGTCCGGGCAAGTCCGGGACTGCACCTGGGACGTCTTGGACTGCACTAGGATCCGAGATTATGAAAATTGAATTATAACTCATAATAATATTGGAAATGCAAATCAGGAATTTGTCTTCGAGTGGATTGATAGGGCATATAGATCCTTCCATCTCAAAGCTCACCATGTTAGAGAAGTTGTGCGTATTCTTCACTCCAACCTTTCTTTTAGAATGTTCTCATTGATTTATTTACAGTCTATCAGTAATTGGCTGAAAATTTCTTGTTTCAGGGATTTATCAAACAATTCCTTAAGTGGATCAGTGCCTAATTTTTTGTCTGGACTACAAAACTTGGAGATCTTGTAAGTTGTTTGTTAATTAAATGAACAACAATCAGACATCAAAGGTTAGAAAATGGAAAAGGATGTTATAGCTAGATTGCTTTTGCAGAAACCTGGAGAACAACAACTTCACAGGTGCAGTTCCCTCTGATCTAGTTTCAAAGTCAAAGAAAGGTTCCCTAGTACTAAGGTATGACTCTTGTTGAAATCCTAATGTCCAATATATTATTTTTACATTAATTTATAACACACAACACATGAACATAATAACTAATGTGACTCTCCATATGCTAGGGTTGGACAAAATCCATATCTATGGGATCCTCCTACATACAACAAGAAGAAAAAGAACAATGTTACTATTCCCATGGCAGTATCAATTGTTGGAGCTCTGATCCTTCTGTTAGCCGTGGCAACCATATTTTTTTCCCTTAAAAGGAGAAAACAGAGAGGTGAGGCTGCTCTTTATGATTCACCATGTACACGAACACAATTTTGGTTGATCATGTGAAACAACCAAAAGCCTTTTTTATGATCCCAAATTAGGAACAGGTCCAATTGAGACCCCACAGCAAGTTGAAAAAGTTAAACAAAAAGGCACGTCTCTGCAAGTCATAAGTAGGCAATACTCATATTCTGATGTCCTCCAAATGACCGATAACTTCAGTCAAATTCTCGGAAAAGGTGGGTTTGGAACAGTTTATTTGGGCTACATTGAAGGAACTCCTGTAGCAGTTAAAATGCTCTCTTCGTCATCAGCTCATGGTTATCAGCAATTCCAAGCCGAGGTAAAAAAAATGAACAATGGACCAAATCACGAGTTTTTAATCAAAAAGCATGTTTTATGTTTAAGCATGGATGTGAAATTGCTTTTCAGGTTAAAGTTTTAACGAGAGTTCATCACAGAAATCTGACTTCCCTTCTTGGGTTTTGCAATGAAGAAACCAATAAGGGGCTCATATATGAGTACATGGCTAACGGTAACCTACAAGACTACCTTTCAGGTTTGTTGGTGAAAATCCTTTTGCAAATAACTAATAACAGTAGTATAGAAATGGAAAACAGAAAGTATAGGAAGTTATGGAGTTTGATTTTGCAGGAAAAGGTAGCAGATCAAAGTTCCTGACATGGGAAGAAAGGCTTTGTATAGCACTGGATGCAGCACAAGGTCAAAAAATGAAACAAGTTACTTGTGCCTTCAATTTTCATTTCTCAAATCTTTCTAATTTAAGGGTATTTTCTATAAATTTTGGCTCAGGGTTGGAGTATCTGCATAAAGGATGTAAGCCACCTATAATCCACAGGGATGTAAAATCTTCAAACATCTTGCTGAACGAAAGCTTCAGAGCAAAAGTAGCTGATTTTGGTCTATCTAAAATCATCCCAACTGATGATGGAACTCATGTGTCAACTGTTGTTGCTGGTACTCCTGGCTATATAGACCCTGAGTAAGTCCCTCCAATAATTATCTTGCTTAATCTTTTCTGTTCTCGTGTTACGAAAAAAGAAAAGTGATAGTGAGACTAATTTATTCCAAGTACATATTTGGTTTCATATTGAAAATAACCAAATCCATCCAATGTAAAACCAAACACGCTTTGAGTTATATTTTCTTTGCCTTGTAGGTATTATATAACAAATAGATTGACGGAGAAAAGTGATGTTTTTAGCTTTGGAGCAGTTCTTTTTGAGATAATCACAAGTCTACCAGTCATATCAAGAACCCATGAGAAAATTCACATAAGTGATTGGGTTAGCTCCCTGGTTGCTAAAGGAGATATCAAAGCCATTGTCGACTCAAGGTTAAATGGAGACTTTGATAGTAGCTCTGCTTGGAGAGCTGTGGAAATGGCAACGACTTGTGTGTCAGGAAACCCCAACGGCAGGCCAACCATGAGTGAGGTAGTGATTGAGCTAAAGGACTGTTTGGCAATAGAAGTAGCTAGAACCAAAAACAATGGTGCTGATAGAGGAGGCTCAGTTGAATTGGTATCCCTGAATATGACAAGTACAGAATGCTCTCCCTTGGCCAGGTAGTAGCAACTTGCCTCATAAAAGAAGTTTGAAACTCCATGTAGGGTATATTTAAGGACACAAATTATGGGTGAAACTCAGAAGTTAGATGTTGTCTTACCAAAACCTATATTTAATATTGGTTAATTATGACTTTTCTGCTCTATCAGGTTATCATTTCTTCTTATTTTATTATATGTGCTATAGATCTATCTAATCACATATTATGATGAATGAAAATCAAAGTATACTTTCTTTATGTTGAAACTATCTGGATGTGGGAATGCATAGTGCTTTTCTCCATATGTTACGTTGGTGATTTAAAGATGTTGCAACAAAAAAAGAGAAATGCGTTTGCGTCATATATCAATGAAACTGGAAATATTAATTCAAGGCTATTGGAGGAATAAAGGTTTATACTAATAAAATGATATTTCACAGGATATACAATTTACGTATTCTTTTAGTTATCTTCAATAACTCTGGTGTTTTGGTCAACTAGTTTAAAAAGGGGAAGAATCCAAGCCATTAGGTGTGCTTCAGCTGTGGAGAAGAGCCAACAACTAATATAAGATCCTAACTTTGAGCTCTTATTCGGGCCCAAAAAGTTCAATAGCCTCATTAATTTGACCAATAAAAAGTTTGACAATATTAAAAATGAAAAATGATACCAAAGCAGATACTTTCATCCCTCAAATAGTTCGCCCAAAAAATAAAAAAAGATTATCCACTTTTGTAATCCAATGTCTTCCAACGGATCTTGTGGGCTTTAAGCCCATTAAGATTCTTCCAACTTCTACTAATACATGGTACATTTTTTAGTATCGCCTGTTATATAGCTTCTTATAATCAGATTTAGATATTTTAGATGAATGTTTTTATAACCTAGTGGCATAAAAGCTTTCCTATAAATTGGAGGTTGCGAGTTCAATCCTATTTGTAAACTCAAGCTGTTAGTGCATACCACTCCAATTCAAAAAAAAAAAAAAAGTGCTTTAGATAGAATGATGGTTTTGCTGGTTTGCACTCAGTTTTAATTTTAAGAGCTGAATTTTTATTCTTATTGAAAAATTATTTTTGAACCCTTGTATTTTTATCACCATCTTGATATTTTTGTGCATAGCGATCCCCATTTCACATTGAAAGATCTTTCATACTACCAGTGTCATGAACTGTCCACTTGCAAGTAATGTGATGATGATAGAGGGAAAAGATTATTTACTCAGAATTTGAATTTGATTCGTGATAAAATTATTGCCGGGAAAAAAATTGATGCTTGGTCAGAAAAAGAAAAATAAACAGAATCAGTTATAAATAGACAAGCAAGAATAAAGTGACACGAGAGATTGATTGAAAATTATGCAGGTCAAAAAGGCATAATTTTAATGGTTGGACTGGTTTACTAATTATAATGTGAGGTGAAGAATTGATTTTGATTCATCACAAAGTAAATGGGAAAGTCGTACTCTTTTTGTGGTTGGGCAGCATTAATTTCAGACTTGATGGCTGCGGGGTAAGGGGTGTCATGGATCTAATGATATTCAGAAACTTGAATTCATCGTACGGATTCATCTGGCCCCTGAAACCCTACTTGTGGGTAAAAATTTGTATCCTTGGACTCGGTTTCTGTGTGATAGAAAATAATCAAAATATAGATTCTGCTTCTTGTTATTGTCAAGGTTAGCTAGTAGAAACTATTGTGTTATAGTAATTCATATGCTAAATTGCTAGAAGGTGTAGGATTATACTAATATGTCTTTTCATTTCCTTCTCTCTCTCTCTCTCTCACACACACAGAGACACACACAATGGCACAAAGGCATCATTCTTTTCATAATGGTGCGCACCAACTCTAGTTGATATGATTGGTTGGGTTTTAATAAATTCCTGCTCTTGTATATGTAATAATCTCTCTGGTCCTAAATATAGGACATAGTTTATAGTGCAAATTATATTATAAACTATGTTCTATATTTAGGATCGGATGTAGTATCTTAATTGGGAGGAGTTTACTTTTTGCCTTCAAGTCAGGAGAGATTATACTTTTCTGTTGGCAGAATGCCCTCCTTATATCTTTGTTATGAGTTTGAAATCAAGAAATCTTATAAGAGAAGTGAGGTTTATAAATTCAAATGTTTTCCCATCTAATAAGTCAATATTTGGGTGACATAATCAAGGTGTTGCACTCCTTATACCTATGTTATGAGACTCATGTCGAAAACTCTCACAAAAAAGTGGGGTTTATGATTTCAAGAAGTTTTCCTATCCAACATGCTAATTTTTGGGTGAGAGCACCTGATAACCTGGGAAAGAACTATCCACATGTGCATATGCACCTTTGTTCCCAAGAGGCTAATCCTTTGGGAAAGATTCTTCCTTTAGATTTGTGACCATAATAACAACCTCATAGAAAAAACAAAATTTGGGGATTTACTTACAAGTTCTAAGAAAGAGAAAAAAAAAATCACAAATAAACCTCTAAAATCATCAAATTGTATTGAAGTCCTTTAGAATCTAGTTAGATTACTTTGAATTGAGAAATAACTACTTGTGATTTTTTCTCTTCCTTATGGCCTGTGTGTAATTCCCCCAATCAAAATTAGCAAGCAACATCTGAATTTGATTGCTTCAGACCGCTCTTTCTCTTCAAATGCTCTTTCCCATTCTGTTCTAAACATACATGATCTTCCTCAAGTAACAAAACTAGATTTCATACTATCCACCGACATTTTTTGGGTGATACTGGCTTCTGATATCCAGCCTTTCAAGTTGTGTGTGTGTGTGTGTTTTCTTTTCCCTCACAAACACACAACCCCATATGTGAGCATTAATAATGCACGCATTGTGACAGTTAAAAAGTTCATGCACACATTAAAATCTGCTAACACTTGAGACATGATCCATCCTAGTAGTCTCTCATGCATCACCACTTTGAATATTATTTCACCAACACAATGGGAGGTTTATACCATACTTTTGTGTATGTCCCATAATCGTCTCTCGCATAAAGTTTTTGTGTTTTTTTCCTGTCTAACTCAATCTCATATCTCATACAAATTAAAGCACAAACTTTATTATAGCTAGCTGTGAGTCAAAGGCACTGGAATGAATAAGAGTTGGAGCAAATTTTGAAAATGTTAAGAAAAAAGTTGGTAAGCGTTGGTGATGAAAGAATTAACTACTCTACCGAACCAACTGTATGTGATGAATATGCTATATATATAGAAATATAGTTCAGCCACAGACATGTATATGGAGTGGGCATAATGAAATCGAAAGCGTGGTCATTAATGTGAATCACTGCAAACTCGTACGTTATGAATTGAGTAGCAAATGAAGCAGATATGTGTACGTACATCAGTGTGTATGCATTAAAACTATGTAGCAGCAAAGCAATATTAGATGGCAGAGCAGCTTGGGACAGCTAATATATAATGAGCTGTCACTTTTACTACTTTAGGGTGAAGTTGAACTTCTTTATGATCCTTTTTTTTGTTTCCATTTTTGAATAGTCAATTAATAATATGTAATTATTGTTTTATATCAGTATGGATGGATTGAATATAGAGAGTACTTTGAACTTTGATGAGTGAAGTATCAACAAAGTTAGAAAGGGAGTGATTAGTCTCTGTTTTTTTTTTATAAAAAAAAAAAAAAAAAAACAGGTCTCGTGCCTACCTCAGCTCTAATAATAAATGCATGAAAAATCAGATTTTTGACATGAATAATATAAGTTCATTTAAAATTTGAAATTTCATCTGAATAAACAATGAAGTATGAAATGTAGTTCATTGAAGTTTGAGATGAGCACATTTTGATGCCTTTAACTATATATATTGGACATATTTCAGATGCTATGGATGTTTTTATTTATGAATAAATTTGGATGTTTTTCAATTGTATTTATTTTTCTTGCTTTTCGTGTTGATTTTTTAACGGCCACCATTAAATCAAATCTATATGTACGTAAGATCTTAATGTATTGGGAGGTGATTGAAGAGAGAAACTAGATCTACAGAAGCATATACAAATGATTGGGTTAGGGATAGTTATAGAGATTCGTAGAGACCTAAGAATATAGTTTCATGATTTAATTTTTCGCTCACCATTTTATTGCAAGTTTTTTCGTTCCATTATTTGAGCAGATTCATTCTCCCATTTATTTGAGTAAATCTCATATATTTTATTAATGGATAAAATTTATGTCAAATTCGTTATATTCATTATGTAAAGTTGATCTCTAGTCACACGGGCCATGTGCATTATTTTTTTATATGAATTTATAATTAAATAAAGATATTTTAAAAATATAACACATGACCGTACATGATAAGAAAACTCAACATATTGAATATAAAAAATTTGACATAAATATAATCCTTTATTAATAATATGACAATATAGATCTAACATCTGACTGTGAGGAAGCGTGGATGTTCAAAGTGCAGCTTGATCGTGCACATTACATGTATCAAATGGCTTCCCACCTTCCCTTTCATCACTATCTATGAAAATTATTAACTTTTTATTAAAACATTGTTATTATATCATGGGTGGATTTTTTGTCATTCTTACTGGTTGGATTAAAATAATTATAAGAAATTCAAATTTCTCGTATACTTGGGATATCGATCATTATTAAACTATGCAATGGAATCGCACTATACTCAAAAAATAAATACTCGTGGTAGTCTAAAATGGGCACATCAACTTTTTAAAAATTTTTTTTTGGCCCCTGAGATATTTCAATCACTATAATTATATATATAGAAATATTATATTTTTCTGCTACCATTAATATATATATAAAGTATTAAATCATGTCATAGTCACACAAAAAAAAAAAAAGAGAGTAATACTCCCTCCCGTCCTTTTTATAAGAATACAAGATTTGAATCACCTTAGACCTTTTTATAAGAGCTTGATAAAAATTGTTTGAATATTTAATAAGTTTTTATTTTTATTTTTATCCTTTATTAATTATATATACTGCACCAATTAAAAGGTTGGTGATATTTATATACCTTATTTTTCTCTCTTACTTGTCCTTCATAAATAAAAACTTACGTGAAAAATAAAGTTTATGCCAAATATACTTATTAGTTTTAACTAATTTTAATCACTTTCTTAAACCGCGTAATTTGGTTATTGAACTCTCATAAATACTACTTTGGTCCTATTTATAACTTCAAATTAACTAACTCTCATATGCAAAAAAAAAAAAAAAAAAAAAAAAAAAATTTGTTAACTCATTAACTATGAGCTAAATTTTCAATTTTGTCCTTATTTATGATTGATTCCAGGAGTTAAAATTAATAAACTCTTTTCGTTTATTGCAATTAATAAGAGCAATATTGTAAAAACCGCATTTATTATATTGAAATTGGATTTATAATAAGGAGTAAAATTTTTAGTCAAAATGAACTTATAAATAGGACCAGAGTGATAAGAGTATAAAAATGGTTTTGAATTATACACAAGATAGACGAAGTTCTCTCTCGCTCTCATAAACACCATGTTCTGAAAACTAGGCCCGACCAACTGGTTTGGGTCAAAAACCAGCCAATTGATGGTTCGACCGGTCTGATCTGATAGGTGACCCTGGTTCGACTAGTTTTTTTAAAAAATATTTTATTCAAAATTTCATATAAAATAATTCAGAAATCTTCACTTTCTGACCGGTCTAATCTCGAGTTAACTCCGACTTAACTCTAATATGACTCACTGACCCTTGACCTAATATCTAGATTGATTTAGTGACGGATCCGAATTTCAGAACCTTGATAAACACACAAAAGACGAAGCAATTAAGAGGTGAAGTCACCATTGCGAGTCAGCATGCACATAGCTAATGCTTATAATGCACGAGTCTTTGTGCCCCACAGGATCGTGTTCATTTGGGATAGTTTATTTTTGGGTAATAAATATTTATAAATAATAATTTACAGTACATGAAGTAAGTATGTGAGATAAATTTTATTTCGACTTATATAATAAATATTTATTGACTCCAAATAAACAATGCCAAACACACACGATACCATTCTCACCACCAACGAATGAGATTAGCCCATTAAAACATAAAGGCAAGGAATTCAATATTTTTTCAATAAAAATCTCGATTTTTCACCTTATAAGTGACTGGATAAAAATAAAAAATTAGATAATTAATTTATAGATATTAAAAAAATAACTTAAATTAATTATTTATAAAAAAAATATATATTGATTTCCTATAATAAATATTTAATTATTTGCGTTAGAAACTGTCTCTTAACAGAAATCATCATTAATAAATGTAATTAATAAGGAAAATTTAAATAAAAAATTATGAATGTGAGGTGATAAAGTGAAATAGGGTCTTAATTACAATTAAAACAAATCCCTATCTTAATTCTTACCTTTAAAATCAGAGGATCACTAATTTAAGAAAGCTAGTTGGACATATCATACGGTTATATCAGGATCATATTCCTGCGTCAGGAACTTTTTCACTTCTCTTACCGTCCACTCAATTCTCTTCACCTTTTTATTTAATTTTTACCGTTAAATCAACTATAAATGATTGACATTTAATATCCTATAAAATATTATTATAATATCAAATAACTAAAAATGTATATGAATAAATTTAAATCATTAAAATTTAATCTAAAGAGTTCATATTTTTGTATATTTATTAAAGTATTTTATATAAATATATTATAAGTTTTTACTTTTTATATAATATTAAATTATTTTTCAGAATTTATCTAACAGTAAAAATAAAAAAGTAGGAGAAGATGGACAGAAAGGGAAGCCGAGCCTCCTTTCTTACAGATAAATACTCCTTTTGATCCAACGTATTTAACCACGTCATTTTTTTTGAACAATTTGTTTTATTAAAAGTTTAACACTAAGGAGAAGTGGCTGAAATGGAAAAAAAGAAAATCAAATTTACTTGTATTTAATATCTTGAATTACATCTAAGAAGTCATTTAATGATATTTTAAACGAGAGCAATTTTAGAAAAATGCAGTTGACACTCCCACCAAGCAACTTCTGGAAAATGACTTATAACAAGGAAAGAACGAGTACATGAGAGTAAGATACTCACTCTGATACTTAATATAAAAGTTAGATGCTTAACTTAAGAAATTTAAAAAAAAAATTATTAAGCTAGTTTTTTTGTTAAAAATGTGTGTTAATTTTCCTAAAATACACTTTTTTAATGCTTATGTTGAAACTACCTTTTGATAGAAACATCCTTTACCGTTGGCACAAAAAAGATAAGAAACATCTTTAATATATGTAATTAATACTGAAAAAAATCATAAATTTTAGAGATAAAGTGAACTCTTAACTAGCATGTATACTCTCCTCTAATCCTATTTATGAGAGAGAGAGAGAGAGAGAGAAATTTTTTTGTCTTATTTATAAACCACTTTATTAAATTTTTCACACGAATGCACAATTTTACATGTTATTTATTATTGTTTAAACTGTATTCTCATAAAGTATTGTATGTATTAAGTAGGGGTAAAGTTAAAATTTGAAAAAAGTATTAAATTTTAAGACATAATTATTAAAATTTAAGTTCTTCTTTAATTAATATGAAACATATATTCGTTTGAGATAGTTTATTTTTTACTTATAAACCATGTTGTGGATTCTGGACCGAACAGGCCAGTCCGGCCAAGAAATCGGCGGACCGGCCTGTATACCGGTCAGGTTCTCGGTCCGGTCCAGGTTCCTATTTAAATTTTTTTTTTAAATTTTTTTTAGAATTTCATATTAATAAATCTAAAATTTTCAATTTATTATCGATTTGGTCTTGATTTAGCTCTAGTTTGATCCCAATCTAACCCATTAATCTTTAATCTAATACCTCAATCAATTCAATACCCAATCTAGATTTTAATACATTGCTTGCAAGTTGCAAATATTCGAAGTGACTTACGGAATAGAATAAGACAAGTACTTATGACCAATGGGAGTAATAGCTAATAAATATTGAGGGTCATTGCATAGCCGGGAGAGGGGAAGTTAGCTGTCATTGTACTAAAAGGATGAGGTGGCAGATCCGACGGTCATAAGATGTGCCACGCAGAAGCTGTATTCATTTCGCCATTAAACGTGTTCCTCTAATTTTTTTTCCTCTTTTAATTCCCCTCTATCATCTTTCTCTTCTTATTATGACCACCTATTTACACATTTCCTTGCTCCTTACTTCAGCCACAATGTAAGGTGTGTCTAACTTCCACACGTGTCATTTATAATTATGAATAATTAAATATTCAATCATTATTGCCTACAAATTTAACAAATGCAAAGTGATCTCATATAGAAAACATCATAATCGTACTTATCATGCATTGATTATACCATCTTTTTTCTGATTTCTAAGGTAACATCATCTTAACTTTTTAGATATAGTTGTTAAGATGTGTATTTTCTACTTTATCGAAAAAGTTTGAACTTTTGTTGCTACCTATGTTTATTTTCATCTTATTTATTATTGTTGTTGCTATTATTGCTGCTGCTGCTTCGAAACAGTTATTTTTCAAAGTCAATTACAATTTTCTGGAAGGTTCATTAGATTGTTAAATTCTAAAAATATCACTTTAACGTATTCCTAATTTATTTTCAGTCAATCAAATATTATTATATACACTATCCATTATTTATCTTAAATAAAATTTTTTTTATTGATATTTCTATTCATACTATAGTTGAATCATGTCAATGGCCTTGTAAGTGATATGATAACCTTGTGGCAATTTTTTTTTTTTTAAATAAGAGGTTGCAAGTTTAATCAAACATGTGACTTTAAACTATTAGTATATGCTCCTCTAAATAAAAAAATTTTAATCATGCACTTTTAATATTGTTTTTTAGAAACTAAAAAGTTGCACTGTTTTAGAAGATAGAAAACAAGTTCAGGACAACTTTTGTTTGATGAATAAAGACAGAATAAAAATTAGCCAAATATGAAAGAAGAAGGGTAGTGTAAAAGGAATAAATTGTATAACAGTAGTATTTTTAATAATTTATGTTTGAAGTATTTATAAAAGAAGGGAACCCACAAAAGAAGGCCAACCAGAGGCAGCCACTTAGAGAGGAGAAGGAAACATCTTCAGTCTCTGCCTCTCCGAGATTCAATGGCTTCTGTTGCTCCAGTCAACTTCTTCCTCTGCTCATTACTCCTCTCCCTCTTCTTCTCTCTCCCTCCTTGCCAAGGTATATGCTTTCTCCTTCTTCTTCTCTCTTTCTTCCCCAATGCCTTTTTTTTTTTTTAAGAAAATAAAGTCTTCATCTTCTTCTCTACCTTCACTCTGCTTCTATAGGACTTTTCTCTGCAGCATGCTAACTTTCATTACAGTATAAATTAAAGGGTCCTCTGTTTTCAAGGCTAAAAGGAAAACGCCAAACTCTTTTCTCTGCATTGTTATTGGTTTGTTGGGAATGTAGCAGATCAATCTGAGTCCTTCTTTGTTTTCATTAAAAAAAAGAAACTTTTTTTATGCTTCTTGATCTTGGTGTTGAATAAGACACACTATGCTTTTCACTGCAATTTGCAGAAAACAGAACCTCCAGATAGAGCCATAACCTTTATTGCTAGCTTTATGTTTTTCCTATTTTTGGCCTGTAATTTTCTTTGGGTTTGTCCTAATCTTTTGATTAAGACAAACGAATTAAAAAAGGTGCAAACTTGACAAAATGTGAGTGCAAGTTTAATAGGTTTTGTTTATGATGTGATGATAAATCTTGTGCTGTCTCTTTTTGCCTTGAGAGATACCATAGCCAGCTTTCTGTCTTCTTCTTCTTCTTCTTCTTCTTCTTCTTCTTCTTTCTGATTCTGATTTCCTTTTTGCTACTCTTTAAACTCTCTTTCAGTTAAAACAGAAACACATCAAGAAGTCAGAAATTAAACCAAATGTGACTGAAAGTGTTAATAGTATTCATACGCTGCTTCTTTCTGGCATTAAATCAAACACATCATGTTCTTCACTTTTTAATTCTGATTTCCTCTTTTGTTTGTTAAAGACAAAACAGAAACTCATTAAACAAGCCATAAACCAGAGCCAACAAGTCACTAAAAAGCTAATAATTAATTAATGGGTTGTGCCTTCCCATGAGATGATCATCAAAATCAAATACTGTTTCATTGTGACACTAAATCAAACACATTACACATTCTTAACAAAACCAACCCCACTTTTTGATCCTATAATCTGTCTGAAACATTTCACGGGCGTGCAGGTAACAATCAGAAGTGGTATAACAAATACAAATTTCCATTTGTGAAGAAGGCAAGCTCATTTTCATCATCATCTTCATCAACATCAACCACAGGAAGCAACAATGCTTATGATTATATAATAGTCGGAGGAGGAACTGCAGGCTGCCCTTTGGCTTCAACACTGTCCCAAAAGTTTAGGGTTTTGCTTCTTGAAAGAGGGGGTGTCCCTTTTACAAACCCTAATGTATCGTTTCTAGAGAACTTTCATATCACTTTGGCTGATACCTCACCATCTTCAGCTTCACAGTACTTCATTTCCACTGATGGCGTTCTTAATGCCAGAGCTAGGGTTTTGGGTGGTGGTAGCTCCATTAATGCTGGCTTCTACACCAGAGCAAGCTCAAGGTAACAAACAAAAAATGAAAAATTAAAGCTTCCAAACTAGCTGGCTTTTCTTTTTCTTTTTTGAAAAAAACTCCCATTTATGATTTCTTACCAAGACTTTCTTTTTTAATGCATAATGGCAGTTATGTTACATTGATTATTAGTAGGAAAAAACTTTGTCGATTTTCTCAACAATAATTAATTGTTCTCATTTATTTTGCTTTCTAAATATATAAATTACTCCCTCTAGTTCAATATATAAGAGTTAAATTTGTGAGTGGTGTGGTTTTTTCTTATAAAATCCACTTTGCTTTTGTTCCTGTATTTAATGCTTTTTTTCTTCTTCCAAATTTTCTACACTTTCTCTCATAATTCTTCTCTTCTACATTTTTTTTTTGTTATCTTTCTTACTTATTCTCTTAATAAATAAGAGTATATTTAGAAAAGAAAGTAGATATTTTATATATTTATCATCCTTAACTATTTTTAACTATTTTTTTATTAAATATAAAATAGATATTTGACTCTTATAGTTTGAATGCGAGGGAGTTCACTTTAAATTAACTAAACTTGAATATGATAAATTCATTATTTATAGTTAGTGTTGGTGACATGGTTTGTGTCCATAGTTTTGAGATCTCATTATCGAGATTCCCTAAAATTAACAAATGATAAGGTTGAGGGGATATTGAATAATATACCAAATTTAAGAAAGAAATAAAAAAGGTTTTTTTCTCTATCTTTTTTTTGGTCAGGTTTATTTCCCTTTCTGAAATTAGCAAACTTTACCTAAAGTTCACTGCTTTGAATTGTTTGGGATCCATAATTATAACCTCATATATAAAGACCCACTTCCCATAATAAATAGGATCATGTCCTCACCGTTTTTTTTTTTTTTTTCTCTGGGGTAAAAAGTAAATTCATAATGTCCTCACACTGTTAAAAGAGATGAATAAGGGTTCTTTATTTTTCATTGGTCCCACAATTCCTTTTTTAGCCTTTCATTATCATTAAACTTTGCCAACGAATTTGGGTTTTGCCTCTTTACATGACGTTGGCCTTTTCAAAGTATTTTGTCCCCTCAGAACGTAGGGATGTTGACTCTTCCCAACTTTGTACAGCTAAACGACAAAAAAAGCAGATTGTTGTAACGTCTGTAATCATGCAATCAAAAGAGAAAATGACTTGAAAAATACAGTAAATGTTTGATATAATGGATAATTAAATTAATAATAAAATTATTATTTCATATCGTTCTAAAATTATTTATTAAATATATAATTTCTATAATATGTAGTATCAAATATTAAAAGAGCAATATTTTTAAGAAAGACATGTAAATACTATCAAAATTTAAAGATTTCAAAATAACCCTCAAAATCACTTAATTTCTATCTAATTTCTCTGGACTATTATGAAATTAAGTCCTTTTTTGGAAGGTAATTTTTTTTTTTGAAATAACCTTAGATCCAGTTGTATTTCTTTTTTTGGAATTAAGAAAATAATCCAACCAAATAAATTTTATTTGAGTTTTCCTCATTTACGAAATAACTTTCATCAACTAGCACCATTTTTATGTAAATATTTAAGAGTAATTTATCAAATTACTTTTAGACCTCAAAAAAATAGATGAGATTTGTCCTTCTTGTTGTTCGTATCTAAAAAATCCTTTTTTTTTTTTAAACATGGAGAAACAAAGAAGATTGTTATTAGCGAAATTAATTATTACCATCTTAATTGTTCTCATTTGATAAACTATATTTGTTACTTGGTAAATTATTATCATTGATATTCAGTAAGAAATCTTTGTAAGGTTAATTGTCAATGTCTTAGTTGTTATTATCACTTAATAAGTCAAACTTTTTACTTGATGAGCTATCATTGTCATTCTATTTTTCAAACTTAGAATTAAGAGCATTTATGTAATTTTTTAATAAAATTTAATCAGACAATTTCCTAAAAATTTCACGATGATTAGACCAGTTCAGGATCTTGAACTTAGATCGGTAGAATTAATGCTATTTTTGTGTCCTTCTCCCCTAATATTGTTTAAAATAAACTCTGTAGTAATATTATTGTCAATATGTGGGAGTAATTAGTAAATTTCGCTTTACGGCTCGTGCATGAACGCAGGTTTATACAGCGAGTAGGGTGGGATGCGAAGTCGGTGAACGAGTCATACGAGTGGGTAGAGAAACAAGTAGTGCACAGACCGAAGTTCTCTGCGTTTCAAAGAGCAGTAAGGGACAGCCTTCTGGACGCAGGAATCTCTCCTTTCAACGGTTTCACCTTCGATCACATTTACGGCACCAAAGTTGGTGGCACCATCTTCGACCGGTTCGGCCGCCGCCACACCGCCGCCGAGCTTCTCGCTTCCGGCAACCCTCATAAACTCACCGTCCTCACTTTCGCTACCGTCCACAAGATCGTTTTCGATACTCGAGGAAATAAGAAGAGGCCAAGGGCTGTAGGAGTGGTATTCAAAGATGAGAATGGGAAAATTCATCAGGCAAATTTGGGAAAGGGGAGGGACAATGAAGTAATTGTGTCTAGTGGTGCTATTGGGACTCCTCAATTGCTTTTGCTTAGTGGGATTGGCCCAAAAGAGCACCTTGAGGAGTTTAAGATTCCTGTGGTGTTTGAGAACCCTTTTGTTGGGAAAGGTATGGCTGATAACCCCATGAACACTATTTTTGTTCCGTCTAATAGACCTGTTTACCAGTCACTCATTGAGACTGTGGGCATTACTAAACGTGGAGTTTATATTGAGGCTAGCTGTGGGTTTAGTCAGTCCAATGATAGCATTCACTGTCACCATGGAATCTTGTCTGCTGAGGTATGCATGCACTGTGTTTGATGAATTTTCTGAATGAAAAGAGGGGAAGGAAAAAAAAACATGGGGAATGACACACATGTCTTAAGTAAGAGAGAAAATTACAAATAAGTCCATGAAATTATCAAATTACATTAAAGTCCTATAAGATCTGAGTTGGACTAATTTAAATTCAGAAAAGACTACTTTACCTTTATTAATTTAAGCAACCAATGATGCTACAAATGATAAGTCATTAAGTAACCAATGATAGGTTACGATGCCACCAACGACTTGAGAACTTGTCATTGGTGGCATCTGCTCAATGATTTGTCATTATTGGCACCCTGACTTATTGTCGTTGGCTCAAATTAACAAGGGTGAAGTAATAGTTTCTCATTTCCAATTAATCTAGCTTAGGTCTCATGGGATTTCAATGTTTCTGATGATTTCAAGGAACTTGTTTGTGATTTTTTTTCGTCCTTTAAAACTTGTACGTCGTTCCCCCAACGTACTGTTTGCTGTTTTCTGAATTGTTGAAGTGTTTTTGAACTAAAGAGAGTGCCAATACGAAGAGTGAAAATATGCATGGAACTCAGTTCTTGCCTTTTCACTATTACAGCATACTTCATTGGAATTAATTATTCTTCCTTTTGAATGATACATATATATATACATATCAGATTGGCCAGCTCTCCACAATCCCTCCCAAGCAAAGATCCCCAGAAGCTATTCAAACTTTTATCAAGAACAAGCGCGATCTGCCGGTAGAAGCATTCAGGGGAGGTTTCATCTTGTCAAAAGTGGCCAACCCTTGGTCTGTAGGTGAGCTCAAATTAAACAACACCAATGTAGAAGACAACCCCTTTGTTACCTTCAACTATTTCAACCATCCCTATGATCTCCAACGTTGTGTTGAGGGTATCAGAATAGCCACCAAGGTTGTTCAGTCACAGCACTTCACAAACTACACCATGTGTGCCAAACAAACCACTGAGAAACTTCTTAACCTCACTGTGAAGGCCAATGTCAACCTCATACCTAAGCATCTAAATGATACACAGTCACTGGAGCAGTTTTGCAGGGACACAGTGATCACAATCTGGCACTACCACGGCGGATGCCACGTCGGCAAGGTGGTTAATTCTGATTATAAGGTTCTTGGAGTTGACAGACTACGTGTGGTGGATGGCTCAACATATACAGAATCACCAGGGACTAATCCTCAAGCCACTGTCATGATGATGGGCAGGTTTGTAATAAATATTACTCCCTGCTGTGTTATCCAGGCCAGTTGACTTTTTTCAGAGAGGTTAAGAAAACTAAATATATTGCTTAATTATAGTATATGTTGTGTATCATTAGATTATATATCATTTTATAAATCAAACTAATTAGTTTGGAGAAAATACGATTGATATAAATTTTTTAAAATAATTTATTTAACTTTCTTAATCTTTTAAAAAAAGTCAACTAGATCTTATATTTAGGACTGGAGGTAATACTTGCAATGAACTTCTCCATCAGAGACATATATTGAGAGGGCTAGTTTATTGTAAGAAATAAGATGAATAATTAGACATCGTTTGAGATCAAAGTTGACGGTCAAGTTTAATGGAAAAATAATTTTAAAATTAAAAGGTTCTGTTCTAATTTTGATAATTTACTTTTTTTTAATCTATAAATGTGTGTGTAAACAGTATTTCAAACCCTACTTGTCTGTTAGGACAAGGGAGCCTGTATTATGCACTAGATTTTCATCATGAAATATTTTGATACGCATATAGGGTAACATGCTATAGCATAAATAGCTACTAGATATATATTCCGTGAACAGATTCGGCTCATAGATAAACTTGGTCTCCATTTAAAAGTTCATTATAGGGCACTAGTTTGGCCAACCAACAAATAGGTATATACCATTTTGGGTACCAATAATATGCAGTAGACATCCATGAAAATTATTTTGGTTCTCATTCTGTTCATTTATATATTGTAAACTAATAAATTTATGGATGTCACAGGTACATGGGACTGAAGATTTTAAGAGAAAGGTTGCGGAAATCAGCTTAGGGAAGAATACTGTAGTATGATGATATAAGAGGAACTGAGTAAGTTGTAACATTGGTATATATTTGTTTTGTAATGGTCAGTAAACACTGATATCATCAGTAAACAAAGATGTCTTGGTTTTTCTAGTGAAGAATCATTTTGGTGTTATGTTTTGGTTGGAGTCTTGGTGGTTGAACAATGGCAAAGTGTACTTATATATTCTATCTAAATATCAACTCACATATACTTATGTGGGATTTAGGGTAAAGAGACTGTCATATGGCCCGCAGCTGGCTTGCTTTGGTCTCTGCCTTTATGTTTTTAAGGATGGACCAGAGGGTGTTGTTAGAAACTTAACTAAAATTTCCCCTACAAAATGTCAAAATTTATAGAGATTTGTAATTGAAACATAAATTTGGTCGGTTTAATATTTTTTTAGGCTAAAGGATACTTCTTTCTTTTTTACACCTAGAACTGGGAATATAGGCCAACCTGCGGGTTGTGGGCCCCGACACCAACCCGTAGGCCACGCTGTGCAAGCCTGTTCGGCCCGCACTTATGCGGGCTGGTAAAATGCCAACCCTAACTCGTAGTGTGCAGGTTGTGGGTTAGCCCGCGGGCCCTTTTTTTTTTAAAACAAAAATTCCTATATTTTAAAGAATGTCGAAAATATAAGACACACACACACACACACATTCGGCCCGCACTTATGCGGGCTGGTAAAATGCCAACCCTAACTCGTAGTGTGCAGGTTGTGGGTTAGCCCGCGGGCCCTTTTTTTTTAAAACAAAAATTCCTATATTTTAAAGAATGTCGAAAATATAAGACACAAGTGTGCAGGTTGTGGGTTAGCCCGCGGGCCCTTTTTTTTTTAAAACAAAAATTCCTATATTTTAAAGAATGTCGAAAATATAAGACACACACACACACACACACACACGCACGCACATGCACACACGGCCCGCACTTATGCGGGCTGGTAAAATGCCAACCCTAACTCGTAGTGTGCAGGTTGTGGGTTAGCCCGCGGGCCCTTTTTTTTTTAAAACAAAAATTCCTATATTTTAAAGAATGTCGAAAATATAAGACACACACACACACACACACACACACACACACACATTCGGCCCGCACTTATGCGGGCTGGTAAAATGCCAACCCTAACTCGTAGTGTGCAGGTTGTGGGTTAGCCCGCGGGCCCTTTTTTTTTAAAACAAAAATTCCTATATTTTAAAGAATGTCGAAAATATAAGACACACACACACACACACACACAGAGACACACACACACAGACACACACAGACACACACACACACAGATGAGTCATTAAATTTACCTTCCTAACATCAATAATTTCTCTCACACACACGCCACGCTGTGCAAGCCTGTGCGGCCCGCACTTATGCGGGCTGGTAAAATGCCAACCCTAACTCGTAGTGTGCAGGTTGTGGGTTAGCCCGCGGGCCCTTTTTTTTTTAAAACAAAAATTCCTATATTTTAAAGAATGTCGAAAATATAAGACACACACACACACACACACATTCGGCCCGCACTTATGCGGGCTGGTAAACTGCCAACCCTAACTCGTAGTGTGCAGGTTGTGGGTTAGCCCGCGGGCCCTTTTTTTTTTAAAACAAAAATTCCTATATTTTAAAGAATGTCGAAAATATAAGACACAAGTGTGCAGGTTGTGGGTTAGCCCGCGGGCCCTTTTTTTTTTAAAACAAAAATTCCTATATTTTAAAGAATGTCGAAAATATAAGACACACACACACACACACACACACACGCACGCACACGCACACACGGCCCGCACTTATGCGGGCTGGTAAAATGCCAACCCTAACTCGTAGTGTGCAGGTTGTGGGTTAGCCCGCGGGCCCTTTTTTTTTTAAAACAAAAATTCCTATATTTTAAAGAATGTCGAAAATATAAGACACACACACACACACACACACACACACACATTCGGCCCGCACTTATGCGGGCTGGTAAAATGCCAACCCTAACTCGTAGTGTGCAGGTTGTGGGTTAGCCCGCGGGCCCTTTTTTTTTAAAACAAAAATTCCTATATTTTAAAGAATGTCGAAAATATAAGACACACACACACACACACACACACAGATGAGTCATTAAATTTACCTTCCTAACATCAATAATTTCTCTCACACACACGCCACGCTGTGCAAGCCTGTGCGGCCCGCACTTATGCTGGCTGGTAAAATGCCAACCCTAACTCGTAGTGTGCAGGTTGTGGGTTAGCCCGCGGGCAGAGCTGGGCAAACACACACACACACACACACACACAGACACACACAGACACACACACACAGACACACACAGATGCACACACACACACACACACAGATGAGTCATTAAATTTACCTTCCTAACATCAATAATTTCTCTCACACACACGCCACGCTGTGCAAGCCTGTGCGGCCCGCACTTATGCGGGCTGGTAAAATGCCAACCCTAACTCGTAGTGTGCAGGTTGTGGGTTAGCCCGCGGGCAGAGCTGGGCAAACGGGTCGGCCCGGCCCTGCAGGGCCGGCCCGTGACGGGCTCGAGCCTAAACGGGCCGGCCCGTTTAGGCCCGCGTCCTAAAAACACCCCTATTTTAACGGCCCGGCCCGTTTAACGTTTTCCCTCTCCTTTATGCCCCTAATGACTAAAATACATAATCTAACATATAAATATTATTAAAACTACTTAAAACATATATAGCATCTATATTCAATAAAACATAAACACTAAAACCTAACAAACAAATCATAATTAATATCCATAAACAGTCAAACACTCAAACAAGTTCATAAATCACAGACAAAAGCCATAATCAAATAAGTCTACAAGAACAAGACCACAATCAAACAAGTTCACAAACTACAACCAAAGAAGTTCATAGCTACAATAGGGAAAAAAAATAACATTGCTATAGTGATTTCTAAAAAAAAAAATAAAAAATAAACGGGCTTAAACGGGCCGGCCCGTTTAAGCCCGCTTCCATTTTTTCGCTTTAAATCACAGGCCCGGCCCTTGACGGGTTCGGGCCTAAACGGGCTCGGCCCGAATTCTCGGCTCTACCCGCGGGCCCATTTTTTTTTTAAACAAAAATTCCTATATTTTAAAGAATGTCACACACACGCACACACACACAGATGAGTCATTAAATTTACCTTCCTAATATCAATAATTTCTCTCACACACATGCCACGCTATGCAAGCCTGTGCGGCCCGCACTTATGCGGGCTGGTAAAATGCCAACCCTAACTCGTAGTGTGCAGGTTGTGGGTTAGCCCGCGGGCCCATTTTTTTTTTTAAACAAAAATTCCTATATTTTAAAGAATGTCGAAAATATAAGACACACACACACACACACACACACATATGAGTCATTAAATTTACCTTCTACAATTTAAGAGATAAAGTTATCAAATTTATCAAAGTTTATAAATAAAACATAAACTCATCCTCAAGTAACTATGATATAATAATTTTGTTTAAAGAAGAAGAGAAGAGACTAAGATTTTTTCTTTTTAGATTGGAAAGTACCAAGATAAGAGTGGAAAACTTATAAGTTTTGTAAAATTATTAAAAAAAAAAATTGCAGGCCAACTCGTGAACCTGCGGGTCATGCAATGTGGGCTTGTGCGGCTTGCATTTTTGAAGGTTGGATTTTCCCAACCTTAACCCGTCCCAACCCCCGGGCTCGCGAGGTGAGCTTGCGGGTTGGGCCCGTATTACCATATCTAAAATTACACCAGTGACTAGAATGTATTTTTGGTCTTTTAAGTTTTACGTGAGATATACTTTTATTCTCATAACTTTATATAGTATACCTATATATATTTCTAACACCATTGATGTTGCTAATGAAAATTGTTGACATGACAAATTCGAGTGATGATTGTGTAGCTAACAAAGTATATTTAAGTTTTAATTTTCTTAATATAATATATTTAGATTATTAAACTAAAATAAATCAACAAATCGCATCAATGAAATTGAAATTTTGACTGGGCAAAAATAAAAAAATTGAGGTTTTGATATTTAGATTATTAAACTAAAATTTTTAACACAATGGAGGTTTTAATATTGATTGTTTCATTAGATTTTTAGATATTTTTCAATTTACAAATATTTAAATTTAAGATCAATAACACTTAATTACACTGTTATAAACTTAAAGGATTAAAATTATACTTTAATATTTTTTTTAATTTTAATCTATTGTTCATGCTATTAAAATACAGAAAAAATTATATACGGTTCAGATTTTTCAAGTGATTGATTTGGAGTGGTTAATTTAGAGAAGGGGAACTGTAAAACTCAACATCAAAATTTGAAGTTAAAGTTGAAGAGGTAGATTTTAGGCATTATCCCCTTTGTTGAGTGATATTCATTTCTAGTACTATTCTCTTGATGTGGATTTTACCTGTTGTAATTGCTGTTTGCTGGCATTAAACAATTTTAAAGTATTTTGTTTCTGTTGTGAATGTCTTTGTAATTTTTTTTTTTTAAAAAGTAAGGGTGACAATTCTATTGAAAAAAAAAATGTAATGCTCATTCAATATAACTCTTGAAAATCCCCGTAATAGGGATTTTTTTTTATTTTATAAATGATTAATATTGCTTTTTTTGTTGTACTTATAAGTCATTAACAATAAGATGAAGGTTTAGAATAGCAGACTCACTCTTCATGTTGTCACCCTCTCTGAGATTATTTTCTCCTCCCTCGTCTACCTTGTTGGTTTCTTGGGCATTAGGTTTTACTTAATTTGCAGAAATATACATCATCATAGGTAAAATCTCAGTCCTATACTGCAAAGCCGTTGCTTTTCCTGTCTATTCCCATCCCTTACTCTCATTATGACCATTGGAGTAATATCTAATGGTTTATATTTAATATTTTATAAAAATATTATTATTTCGGTTCTAAATATAAAATGTGGTTGATATTTTTTTAGAAAGATTAAGGAAGTTAAATAAGTTACTTAATTATATCATGTATTGTATATCCTTAGATTATATATCAGTTTATAAGTTAGGTAAAATAGTTTGGAGAAAAATGGATTAATATAAATACTTTAAATTAATTTAATTAGTTTCCTTAATCTCTTAAAAAAAATTAACTTTGCGTCATTATCTTATATTTAAGACCAGAAGGAGTATTACAATCGAGAGAATGATGGGAAGGAAATGTTAAATATGGGCCATTAGATCTTAATCTAATAGTCATGAAGGAGGTAAAGAATGAGAGCGGATGAAAAAAGAAGACGAGAGGAGTCAATTCCGTTAAAACTAAAAAGACAACATTGCTCCTTTTAAATATTTCTTGGACAACATTAAGCCAATAAAAACTTCCGGATATCTACGGCTTCTGAGGGAAACCTTTTAGGACAAAATTGAATATTAACCCTACAGTAAAAAAAAAAAAAAAAGCTATAACTTGAAACATCTCAAAATGATAATGGAAGTTCATAAAATTTGAGGACAACACCGCAATATATATGCATAGCCGACTAAAATCCAATTAATTTCAATCCGGGGAAATAGGATACATACAGTTTTTATTCTTCTTACTTTCGGAATCACAAATTTTATTCCTCTTCTTTTTATACGAAAGTGAGAGATGTTTGCTTTACATGAGATTGGAAGAAGCCGGGAACGATCAAGGCAGCGGCACAAAATATAGATTTCTTTCTTTCTTTCTTAAAGGGGAAAAATTATTTTCTATATTTAATAGAAAAATTCTATTTGGGGCAACTCAATATTTTTAAATTCATATTTTGATATTTTATCTTTTTAAATAATTACTATTTTTAAGATCCTTCCCAATAAATATGATTTTCACTTGATCCTTCTCTTTTAATTGTAGTATTAATCGGTCAAGAGCCTTTCCCTATAATTCCGGCATAGATGATCAAGTCCGTGGGATTTGGCTTCTCTCTAATTTTTCCCCCGCCCGCTACTGTTCTTTTTCGCCTTATGATCATTGAATCAAAATTTAATAGTCCATATTTAATCTTTTCTTCCCATCCTTTTCGATTTCCTTCCATCATTCTTTCCATTATAATAATATTTGTAGTAATATTTTTATAAAATATTAAACGTTGAACATTAGAATTTGATCCAATGATCATCAAAGGGGAAAGTACGGCAGCGGACGGAGAAAGAAAAGGAAAGAAGCTAGGTCCCAAGTCATTGGCTAAGGAGTTGAATTAAATTCTTACTTCATATTAAAACATGATTATTATAATAAATAAGTTATCAAGAATAAATGAAATAACTAAAATCTTTTAAAATGTTGTATAACTTAAATTGGAATATTTTTACAAAAAATGAAAATTATATCCATCCCACCTAAGAAGGAGAACCTGTTGTTTAAAATAATATTAGGAATTAGTTTGAATTAGACAACAATAATTTATTAACATTATTAATTATTAACAATTTAAAATCCACTTGATTGATTATATATTGGATGCATGTCTGAATTAGCATATGGAGTCTACATCAGCATTATCATTATTATATTATGAAATTCAATTCAGCTTGAAAAAGTCAGTCTCAAAATGATCATGGACTTGTTAATGATATATAGTTTGGTGCCTAAGTTTTCGTTAGAAATACCTCTCTCTCTTTTTCTTATTTCATTTAAGACTCCAATATATATACCCGTAGATGAAACAAAAGAGAGAATTATAGAGAGGAAAAATCAATGGAAGGTTTAACTAATTATAACCAGATCCCTCATTCCGCAGGTGTGTGCATATATATATATATATATGTATATGTATATCTCCTTCCGTTCAAAATTAATTATACAACATTTAATTATTTATCTCCTTCATATATAATATTTGGTGATATTTTGGACAGATGATGGGGGAGAACAGAATGCATTTGAACTCATCAAAAGCTGATGTTTCACAGAAATTTTGTGGTTTTTCACAATAATTTTTTGGCCTTTACGTGTTCCATACCAATTGATCAAAACATTCGTTGACATGCTTGAAGAAATTTTACCCTTTCGTGTAATGATTTTGCGAATTGAAGATCCGGATCCATCCCTTGTTAGCGCTATATGCTCACCTAATTATCCAACGTCTCTTGTTTAATTTTCCTTTTTCGTTTCAATGTTCCATTAGTGATAATACTTACACACTCAAAAAGTACCATATCATTTGAACTCTATCTAATGAAAATATAACAACCCAGATAATTTTAATCTTAGTTAGCTGATGACTCATGAAAAAAAATTAAATTTTATCTTGTTTTTGTCAAGGATAAATGTCTGAGGCCCAATAAGAAGTTATTGAGAATAAAAGGCCTAAATGGCTAAGTCCTATTATTTGTACAAAAACATTGTTTATTCTTTATCCATATGTACACATGGCTCATGTATGTAAACCCCAAGGTTTTGTGCTATCTATAAATATCAATACAAAAGGTTGGCTCTATCATCACCACTTATTACAAAATTTACTCTCTACAAATATTATCTTGGTATCAGAGCCACCAGGCAAGACGCCATGGCAGAAATCACTAAAGTTGTTGATCCTTCTTTAATCTTTGAATCTGTTGCATCTACTGCAGCTCTACCGAAAGGCTCCTCTAACATCAATAGCATCAACCACGTTTGCTCCATCAAGCTGGATGGAACCAACTTTCTAGTGTGGCAGACCCATGTCTTTCCTATCATCAAGGGTCACAAGCTTGAAGGCTTTCTTAATGGCACCAAAGAATGTCTTCATCAAGGAGAATGATGTGATGAAGCCAAATCAAGCCTTTGAAGATTGGGTCGCAATTGACCAACTTGTCTTCAACTAGCTCCTAAACACCATGAGTTTGGAAGTTTCCTCTCAAATGGTTGCTGTCACAACTGTTGTTGGCCTCTAGGAGGCTGGAAAACAAGTCGCTGGTGCCCAAACCAAGTTAAGAGTCTTTTTGTTGAAGTTTGATTTTCAGAGAACCAGAAAAGGAAACATGAAAATGATTGAGTACCTGTCCAAAATGAAGAGTATTTCTGAACAACTTGTCATAGCTGGATGTCTTGTCTCTCTTCCAGATCTTATCATACAGGTGCTTGCAGGTCTGGATACTGATTATAACCCCATTGTTGTTCAATCCTCATTGCTAACCTATGAAAGCCAAATGGATTAGTTGAACCAGCTGGCCAATCTGTCAGTTTCAACAAATTTTGTCAATTACACTAGAGTATATCATTTCTCACAATGAGGAAATTGGCATGGAAATAGAAGAAGCCGTGCAAATCGAAGTAAAGGAAGGAGAACTTGCTATAATGGTGGTCGCAACAATAACAACACTTAAGATGATGACGGCCCTCCTAAATGTCAGCTATGTGACCGTATTGGTCATATTGTGGAAACCTACTTCCATCATTTTGACATAAATTTTGTCAAAACTAAAAAGAAACACAACAACTCTTATAATGGTTCTAATTCTAACTCTGATTTTGCAGCTACACCTAAAACCATTAATTATGAAGCATGGTACATAGATAGTGGAGCAACCTGTCACGTGACTCATGATGCAAATCACACTGAAAATCCTACTCTGCCTGCTGGTAAGATGAAAATTATTGTTGGTAATGGTGATAAAGTTAATGTAGAAAAAGTTGGCTCATCTACAGTCTCTAATGTTCCTAACAAAATAGTGAAGTTGAATGACATTTTATATACTCCTAGCATCACTAAGAATATGTTAAGTGTCTATAAAGTTGCTGATGACAATAATGTTGACATTGTGTTTAACAAACATGGGTTTATTTTGAAGGAATAGGAAACATGGCAGATAATTTTGAAAGGGGTGCTAACTATAGGAGGAATGTTTAGAGTTTCAAATCAAAGAGCAGATGGAAGCATGGATCTAGTTTTTGTTGCGGAAAAAGAAGCTGATGATTCAGTACAGTTAAAGAATCTTAGTTCTAGTAGGACTTTATGGCATTGTAGGCTTGGTCATCCTAATGATAGAGTACTAAATCAAGTTATTAGTGATTGTAATTTGAAAATTAGTACTAAGAATGATGAAATTACCTTTTGTGAATCTTGCAAGTTTGGAAAATCTCATTCTCTTCCTTTTAAATCTTCTTAATCTCATGCCACCAAACCTCTTGAATTAATACACACTAACTTGTTGGGTCCTGTGCCAACAGCATCTGTTAATGGTTTTAGATACTATGTTCTGTTTCTTGATGATTACAGTCGTTACTCTCAGATTTTTCCTCTAAAAACAAAAAATGAAGCATTACCCATGTTTGTGCAGTTCAAAAACTTTGCAGAAAATCAGTTTGATAGTAAAATCAAAATAGTACAAAGTGATTGGGGAGGAGAGTACAGAAGTTTTTCAAAAACCCTTCAGGATGCTGGTATACACTTTAGACACTCATACATCTGCTCAAAATAGAAGGGCAGAAAGGAAACACTGGTGTATAGTTGAAACTGGCCTAACTCTACTTGTACAAGCCAAGATGCCTCTACACTACTGGTGGGAAGCTTTCAGTATAGCTACTGCTCTAATTAATCAGCTGCCTTCTACTGTTTTGGGTGGATCATCACCCTTCTATAAATTGCTCCATAAACATCCAAATTATATAGGGCCAAAAGTCTTTGGCTCAACATGTTATCCTTGCCTTAGACTATATAATGAACACAAACTGTAGTTTCAAACAACTAAGTGTGTATTCTTGGGCTATAGCAATAATCACAAAGGGTACAAGTGTTTAAGTTCAACAAGCAGAATCTATGTATCAAGACATGTTGTATTTAATGAGAATAAATTTCCTTTTGAAATAGGTTTATGAACAAAAGAAGAAAATTTGAGGAGCAAGTACATTCTGGAACATTTTTTAAGCCTATTCTCTTATCTCTGATAGCAGAATGTCCAGCTGAAACCTCCCCTCCAGATTCTGATTCAACTCATAATGAATTGCATCTGGAACAATTTGCATCCAACTCTTTTTGTCCAGAGCAACCACAACTCCTTGAAGCAGTAGACACTTCTCCAGCTAGCAACATCAGAAATTCAACTCAATCCTGGTCCCTTGTACCTTGTGTTAAAGAGAGAACAAGCCCTGACAACAATGACACTCAACAAAGTCAGCAACAAAATGCAAATCAAAATCAACATCAGATGCTTACTAGAAGCAAGGCAGGCAACTCTAAACCAAAAACGCCTTACCTAGGCACTGTCACTTCTAAAAATACCATAGATCATATACCATACAATGTTCAAGAAGCTCTGAGCAGTAGTGACTGGAGAAAAGCAATGCAAGAGGAGGTTAATGCTTTCATAAAAAATAACACGTAGAAGCTAGTACCATACGAAGGTCAAGGTAACCTAGTTGATTGCAAATGGGTACTTAAAAAGAAATTCAATCCAGATGGTTCTCTACAAAAACATAAAGCTTGCCTTGTCGCCAAGGGTTTTCAACAAAGCCCCGTAATTGACTTTGGAGAAACATTCAGCCCTATGTTGAAAGCATCTACACTCAGGTTCATTCTCACTATTGTAGTTACTCTAAATTGGCAGATAAGGCAGATGGATATCAACAATGCCTTCCTACAATGAGATTTACAAGAAGTTGTACTGATGAAGCAACCAGAAGGATTTGTTAATCCTAGATTTCCTAACCACGTTTGTCTCTTGAACAAAGCACTATATGGCTTAAAACAAGCTCTAAGAGCTTGGTTTGAGAAGCTAAGGACAACACTAATAGGCTGGGGCTTTCTACACTCAAAAAGTGACTCTTCTCTCTTCTTTTTCAAGCTAGAGAAATATGAGCTATTTGTGCTTGTCTATGTAGACGATATTATCATCGTAGGAAATTGCTCAAAATTGATAAATCTATTCATTTTGAATATCAATTCACACTTTGCACTCAAAGATCTCAGACAACTGCGCCATTTCCTGGGAATAGAAGCCTGCAGAGACGATACCAGACTTTACCTAAAACAAGAAAGGTATATTTCCCACATTCTGACCAAGAGTGGAATGCAACACTATCACTCGTTCCTACTCCTATGGTGGTAAATCGACATTTCTCCCAGAATAATGGCGCACTACTCAAAGATCCTACTATTTACAGACAAATAATCGGCTCTCTTCAATATCTAATCAGCACAAGACTAGATATCATGTTTGCTATAAACAAATTGAGTCAGTTTCTCAACGCACCCACTACTGTCAAGCACTCAAACGAGTGCTTCGGTATCTTAAAGGCACAAGAAATCTAGCTCTACATATCAAACCAACCAGTCACCTTACCTTGCAAGGATTTTCCGACGCAGATTGGACCGTTTGCCCGAATGACAAATGATCTATGGGAGGCTATTGCGTGTTCTTTGGTGATTCGTTGATCTCCAGGTCAGCAAAGAAACAAGGCGTCGTCTCGCAATCTAGCGCCGAATCGGAATACAGATTACTCTCAGATCTATTCGCTGAACTCGCATGGATTCAATCCTTTATTCAAGAGCTTGGATTGCATCTAAAATCAATTCCTATCACTTGGTGTGACAATCTTAGTGTGGCAGCCCTAGCTTCGAACCCAGTCTTCCACACTCAGTCAAAGCATATTGAACTCGATGTCCACTTTATAAGAGATCGAGTACTATCTAATCAATTGACTGTCAAATATGTTCCCTCTTCTGATCAAATTGTGAATCTTTTTACCGAAACCCTCTCTCACTCAAAGTTTCAGATCTTTAGAGACAAATTCAGTTTGGTCAATGTGCCCAACACTCGTTTGAGGGGGGATGTCAAGAATAAATGTCTATTGAGAATAAAAGGCCCAAAGGGCTAACTCCTACTATATGTACAAAAACATTGTTTATTCTTTGTCCATATGTACACATGGCTCATGTATGTAAACCCTAGGGTTCTGTGCTATCTATAAATATCAATACAAGAGGCTGGCTCTATCATCGCCACCTATTACAGAATTTACTCTATACAAATATTATTTGTTTTTAAGAAAAAGCATATTAATTTTTTTAAAAAAAAATT
Organism: Inga laurina; assembly: GCA_963855925.1. Classification (NCBI taxonomy): domain Eukaryota; kingdom Viridiplantae; phylum Streptophyta; class Magnoliopsida; order Fabales; family Fabaceae; genus Inga; species Inga laurina. Next base: position 60,769,857 of record OY979705.1, read on the forward strand.
AAAGCAAAATTATCAACCAATATTTTTCTTAAAATAAAGATTAAAAAACTCAACATTAGGGAGAGATTGCTTCATGATAATATTTTTTATGACATTTTGCACATTAGTATGCGGCTTCACATTTTATTGTAGTTTCTATGATGCTTCAATACTCATCCTCAAATGTATACGTGATTAGGGATTCTATTCCACAACACTAATTTTACATATTGCCAGAGTTATATTCTCATCATTAAGGATGCAGTGAGCATTATTATTATGTTGTTTGATATCACGGTGTACTAAATAACTTTTTCCCCGCCAATCAATTCATTCTAATTCTAAACTCACGGTCGTCTCATTTAGACGAGGCATCATTCTCAATGTCATGGTTTTAATGTATTCTATTGATCATTTATATGGCAGTGATCGAATTATTTAAATTTGGATTCTTTACTCTTTTTTTTTTTTTTTTTTTTGGTGTCTTAGACTTGAGTACACCGTATATGTTTGACAATTGGGTTTAGAGTCGGGAAATCGGGTTGAGTTTGTCAAGGGCCGAGCTTATGATTTAGAGTAAAAAAAAAAGAGGCGGCCATAAAAGGGCCAGCCTTATGGCCCGTTTTAACTTTTTTTTTTTTAAACTGGGCACAGAGTAGCAAGTAGTGGTCAGGCGGCAGAGTTAACCTAACTTAACCCTCAGATTAGAAACGCTCTCACACTTACTCATACCTCTTTTGAAGCTTCTCTTTTTTTATTTTCTTTTTTCCTTTTTTATATGTATACGCCAAAATCTAAATCAGGCATTCTATTATTACTGACATTTGAAGCTTGTAGACTTGCTTGATTGTGGCTATGGACTTGTTTGATGAGTTTTTGACATTAATTATGGTTTGGACTTAAGTCTTAGTGTTTATGTTTTATTAAACTTGAATAATATTTATGTTTTAAATTAGTTTTGATAATATTTATGTTTAAAATTAGGTATTTTAATCTTTAGGAGAATAAGGGGGGAAAAAAGGCCATGAAAAAAAAAAAACTTAAACGGGCCTCAAGCCCGCGGACTTTACTTAAACGGGCCGGACCTATAAAATTCGGTATTTTTTTGGACTCGAGCCTAAACGGGCTGGCCCATTTTTCCACCTCTAATTGGGTTAAAGTCCAATTTTAACCTAGAAGTTTTTGCTCAGGAAAATTGTGGGGGTATCCAAAATTTTTTTAGGATCAATATTACCTGTAGCAATGTTGCCCCATTATTTAAAATGTTATTTAATTACTTCCACACAAAATAGTCATTTAATTACCCATAACTTTTGGCAACTGCCGAAACTTGGATTCTAGGAGAAATATTTATATACTTTAGGAGCCTCACCTTATCTGTATTCTGACTAATTAAAATACAACAACTCATCTCATTTTAATCTCACATGGCTGATGAATCATCGGGAGAAATTTAAATTTTATGACTTTAAAAAACAACTCATCATGGGAGGGAATTGCATTTTTCTAACTATGAAGTTTATATTTTTTAAAATCACAAAATTTAAATTTCTCCCGATGATTCATTAGCCATATGGGATTAAAATGAGATGAGTTGTTATTTTTTAATTAATCAGAATACAAATGAGGTGACGCTCTTGGAATATGTAATTATTTCTCGGATTCTAGATCAACCACTGATAAACATTATCCCCCAACAGTAAAATATTAATGAAGTTAATATCCCATAATAATACGACGCTCTCTGGGAATAATGACCGAAATTAATGGATGGACAAGGGAGGCGATCGGTTTGAAAAAGAAACCATAATTTTCTGCGATCGATCTGAGAGACTTGCATTTTGCCTATGAATGTGGTCAAAAGGAGAGAGAAGGAAAAGGAAGAGTGAGGTGTAGACACATGAATTGGCAAGGAATTATTGGAAGGGATGATGATGTGGCATATAAGGAGTGCCATGTGCACACATCAGTCAAATTTAACGGTCAAAATCAACATTTTAGAGAAGAACCCTGCTGATGAAGATGTACGGACGTAATCTCTCTATCATTGCTCAAAAGGGCCAAGTACAGCATCAATTTACTGCAACTATATTTTCTCAAAATTTCATCTGTTTTCCTATAACTTCAGTTATTTAACTCATTAATTTGATCATATCAATTATTATGTAGCTTCCAGTAATTGATGCAAGCGTATTAACCTATTGGGTGCATTTTTTAAAGCCTTTATAATTTGTGGTCTATGGCAAATGTTTGAGAGGAAAACCAATAAACTAACCCATTAATGAAGTTTTAAGAGGCTTCATCACATCTTAGTTGTACATTTACTCTCACTCATTTTCAAGCATGACCTACAAATAACATGGTAGGCACAGCCTTTCTGAAAAAAACAACATTCTTTCTGAGAAGTTTACTGACAACCAGACCATTGTTGAGCTGAAGACCCATGCTCACTCATGCTCCCTCTAGACAAACTCTTCAGTTTCCACCATAACTGCTTTTTCCTTCCTGTAGTTAGAGGCCCCGAAGCCGATTGCCGCCTGAATGACTCACTATACTGTCCTGATGTGCTGAAAATCTCTGAGGTTGATACTTCTACTTTGGTTTCATGACCAGAAATATCCACTACCTCACACGAAATTCTTGAAGATCGTTCATCTACTTTGGCTTCAAGGCCCTCTTCTTGGAAACTACTTAGGTTTCTTGTGCTTGTTTCCTCAAGTTCACTGCATACCAGCTTCAGAGCCTGAACAACTTCACCCATGAATGGGCGTTGAGAGACTTCAAGTTGAATACACATTGATGCAATTGCTGCAACTTTTACGACAGAGTCAACGGCAATTTTAGGCTTTATAACCGGGTCTACGATCATCTCTAAAGCCTCCTTACTTGTGAGAAGCGGACGAACCCAAGTAACAAGGTTTTCTTGACCTGGTGGTTGTGACAAATCTACTGGCTTTCTTCCAGTTAGGAGCTCAAGGAGTACAACTCCATAACTGTAAACGTCACTTTTGACCAGAAGATGGCCTGTCATTGCATATTCAGGTGCTAGGTAGCTGCAAAGCAATACATCAGCAAGGTTAAATTAGTTTTCATGTTAACAAAATGCACAGAAAATGGTAAAGCGCCTACCTTTTTAACTAAGAGATCTTGGATCCAAATGATATCATTGTAAATACTCCCTCAGGTCCTTAACGTAAAACCTATTTACCTAATTTGATTAGACTAAAGATAGTTAAGTTAGTTAATGTTGCATGTTTTTTTCTAAAACACTCTAATTATCTTTCTTAATTCCCTCCATCTGTCTCTTACATAATTATTGTTGAGGGAGCATTAATAGGGGTAATTTTGGGAAAAAATTGATAAATGTGGGCAATAGGCCTTACATTTAGGACCAAAATTAACTCCCCAATTAGGTATGATATTAAGGACAAGGGGAGTACTTTTTAACTATCACTTACATTACAGTGCTTGAAAAATCTTACACAAAGGCCAAAAGAGGGATGGCATTTTTATTACCCAAATGTTCCCATAACATGTGTGGAGATGTGCTTGTTTCCCTCGTCCAGGGCAGTTCTTGCTAATCCAAAATCTGAAACCTTGGGTGTAAAATCATGCTCCAACAAGATGTTGCTGGATTTAAAGTCCCGATGTATGACACAAGGATTTGAATCTTCGTGCAAATAAGCCAAGGCGCGAGCTGCACCAAGTGCAATCTTCATCCGGGCATTCCAATCGAGTGGATTAGTTTCCTTGTCAGCACCTGTGAACATAGAAAAGAACTTAAAAGTTAGCCTATGAAGAATTTCCAAGGATTTTGGCTTCCAAAAGTGTGGATAACGCCCAAAGAACTTAGCTTTTGATTACCATGTAAGTGAGATTCCACACTTCCATTAGGGACAAGCTCATAGACCAGGCATCGAGTCTGATTCTCTATGCATATTCCTATCAATTTAACTAAATTTCTATGGTGCAGACGGCTAAGCATCTCGACTTCTGCTAGGAATTCACGGCCACCATGCCGATCATCTCTCTTGAGAATCTTAACAGCCACATCCCTTCCATCATATAGAACCCCTTTATAAACAGGCCCAAAGCCCCCTTCTCCTAATATTCTTGAAGCATCAAAATTGTTAGTTGCTTTCTCCATATCATTCAGAGTAAAAGTCTTAGCAGATCCTGTATATGTTATTGTTCTAGAACTTAAGGGCGTAGAACCAAATCCTGGCATGCTCCTATTAGGCAATGACCTGGCACTCCCTGCGAAGTGCAAATATAGTTATATATTTAAACTGATGCAACCAAATGTTGGAAAATAAAAAGGGAAAAACTAAAAATTTTGACTCTTCAAAATGAATAGATAATTGGTTTTACCTGATAGTTTTGAAGAGGATGGAATTGTGTTTGGAATTTGTTTGCTCTCATGAACACAAGAGTTACATTTCCTCAGACAAAGCCATGCAAATCCAACAAATATAATAAGAGCTGTAAAAGATGACAGCACAATCACTAAAGTCATGATTTTTCCACTTCCTGTCTTTTCTTTCCTTGGTATAGCCACTCCCAAAGGTTTCATCATTGTTCCATTGTTGTCACTACCAGGGAATAATGGGCTATCAATGTTTGAGGGAATCGAAGGTGGAGAAGGAGGAAGACCTGTGCATATGTTAATAAAGGGTGAGAACCAATGTGCAGATCTATTAACAAAACTAAATAAATTCCAAAATTTAAAAAAAAAAAAAAAAAAAGAAAGGTAAAAGGAAACTGTAAGTCAATATATAACCTGGATAATGAACATAAAGTACTTCACAGGTACCAAAAAGGGAAGCATCTGTGTGGATCTCGTGGTGCCAGAATTTCTTATATATTGAAAATGCTGTTGCATCATTAAATCTTGGTCCTGTGGGTACCAAGTTTACGAGAACAATAGTTTTCTCCAGTTGTTGACCAGCTTCATCAGCTCCCACAATGCGAACCTGGTTATGATTCAGTAAAACACTGGCAGCAATTTCCTCAGCTAGCTTTGACACCAAGGGAAAGAACTTGTATAGTGAAATACCAAGGCGAAGCTTAACTTGAAGTGGCCATACACAACCACAAGGTGATCCAGGAGGTGCATACGTAAAGGGCTCTGAGCAAGTCACCCATATACAGTCTACAGGTAAAAATCAACATCACAGAATTTCTCAAGATGAGTAGAAAGGAAGACACTAAAATAATACTACCTCCGGTCCTAAATATAAGATCTAGTTGACTTTTTTTTGGAAGGTTAAGGAAGCTAAATAAATTACTTAATTATAGTATATGTTGTACATTATTAAATTATATGTCAGTTTACAAGTCAGACTAATCAGTTTGGGGAAAAGATAATAAATATAAATACTTTAAAATCATTTATTTAACTTTCTTAATCTATCCAAAATAGTCAACTGGACCTTATATTTAGGACCAGGGGTAGTATAAAGAATCTTCTAGGACAAATTGGGCAGTAGATTAAGTTGAAAGTACCCTTATTAGGAGGTGGAGGTGGCAGACCCAAAACAGGTGCTGTTGGTGGAGACTTCATCTTCCTCAATGGTAAACCCTGAGGTGTAATTCTAGGCGAAGGAGAGGGCACTAATGGACAAAGGAAACAACCTAACTGAGTATGGAAGATAAAATATAAGTATAAAGGTAATAGCGAAGTTCATAACGGGTGTTTCTCGTACCATTGAAGTGGGCTGATAGAACTGCTGGTGATGGTGCCGTTGCATGTAATTTCCAGCCTGCTGGTGAAGAGAAAGGAGGTTGTGGTTGGAAGACGGAAGGACCTATACCTTTAAGTTACAGAATAAACGAAAATTATATTAATAATTAATGGCAAAATGAATTAATTTGACACAAGAAAAGTTTTTTGTTCTTTAATCAGAATCTTACCTTGATGACTGTAGGCGGGTGGATGAACTGAGTAAGTTGGCTCTGGCGCTGGTTCACGGGACTTTCTTCTGGAATGTCGATGCCTATGATGTAATATTGGAGAATCTACAAAACCATGGGCCCATTCCTTCATAGGAGCCTTAGATAATGACTTAGAAGGTGGAAGTGCAATACTTGCAGGAACTCCATAAGATGACTTGGTTGGTGGAAGAGCAATACTTGTGTGGCTTCTGGAATGGTGTTGATTGGTGGCTGCAGAGAAAAAACAGAACATCTAATTAAGTTTCACACAAAAAATGAAATACGGATGATTTTAAATTCATAGCAAGGAGATGACAAGACAAGGAAAAAAAAATTGATGCTGAAGAATTTTTTTTCCCCAAATGAGATTTTCTGCAATAGGCACTTGCAGGCAATAGTACACTCATTGCCCATAAAGTGACTGGTATAGTTTTTGGCTAAACTGAAAGTTTCTTCACATCAGAAAAGCTCTTAATTCATTGGCCAACTTTTCTTAATTATCCTAAAACATTTGCACTAATTGTAGAAAATGCCGGAAAATATTTACAGTCCTGAAGATATGACCAGGTGATTGCACAAATGACTGCAAGAACAGCTCTGAAACACATTGGACCAATGTTAAATATATCATGTCTGTGAACAAAGATTAAACTCATTATCAAACATATCTTTATATTATACATAAAACCATAGGTTCCTTGACCTCAATTGTAAATCTATTTGGCTATAAAGATGGTTTCCAGCTACACACAGATGGTTTAAGCCTTTTCTTTTAGTCAGAATAAAGTATGGTTACTGACAATATCAAGGGTTTGATCTTCACTTCAGTAACAATCCCCTAAACTACCATACAAGAAGGGGAAGTCACATTATAGGCCAAATTAGGATTAGTTTCATTTCAACTGAATAGGTAGGAAAATACAAGAAACTCAAATCTTTTTAGAAACTACAATGGCAACGACAACAGAAACAAAGATATGTGGTAGAAATCAACTGTAATGACTACCGAACTATGGAAACCAAACAATTTCCTCAAAAAAGTTGATTTTGAACTAATCCCCAAGTTCCCACTTGTTCACCTAGAGAAAAACACTTGTCCAAACAAACAAAGCCCCCATCACATTTCACAGCCATCATACTACACAAAACGGATCATACACACACATTGCAAAAACTAAGTCAGGCAACACCTAAATTAAGCCAATACCTTCATATCCATGAAAATGTGTGGCACTGGTAACCAAATGCAGTTTAATTATCAGGAAAAACAACACCCCCAGCGCCATTTTCTGCTGATCAGTTCTGAAATCCTGTCTAAAATTGACAAAGGAAGTGAGTGAAAGCATAGAGAGAACATATGCTAAATTAAAACGTGAAGATCACACAGTAAATGACAGCCAATAGTTTGAATCTACCGTTTAAAGGAGACGCATAATGGGAATTAAAGGAGAGTGAGAAAGAAGATCACAGATTGGGGAAATGGCAGAAAGAATGGTTTGGTGGGAGACACTAAAGTTTTCGCCTTTTTTTATCAAAAGAGATAAATTGCAGACATGAGAAATGTGAAAGGACAGTGTTAGCGTTTTTTGGAAAACAGATCGAAGCATAAAAGCAGAGAGTGATTTTCATTCACTGGCACACTGTGAAGCAGCAAAGCACAATGATTTCTCTGCGAGAGTTGGTGGGGTTAAACGTGAGGGAGCTTCCATGATGAAGAGGGAGGAAAAAGAAGGAGAGAGAAGGGGGCAAAGAATGACACGTAAACGTAACACTTCAGGAGGGAAGTTCTCTCCGTTGATTTCTTATTCTTTATTGGATGTTTTTATTATTAAATTAATTTTTAGTAATTAAAATTTAATAATATATAAAAAAATATTATTATAATAAAAATATACTATGATAAATCTCAATTATTAAAAATTAATTTAATGATAGATATATTTAATAGAGAATATTTGAATGAGAAATCATAGGGAAGGCACCTAAATTAATAATTCTTCAATAATTCCTCATTTTTAATGATACATTTGACTATATGAGATCGTTGTATCAATCACGCGTTTGACTAACAAGGCAAAGTTATATCTTTTTTTGTTTATTTCTCTTTCTAAATATTTTTATATCACTATACGGACAGGGCTAAATTTAAGTATTATTGGGTTTTTAGAGATAGCTCTCTTAAAATTATTTTTTTGATTCACAAGCGGTCAAAACTCCTTCCTACTAGATCAACGCATGCTAGTTTTATTTTTCTAAATCGATAAACATGAAAGTTTAGAAATTAGGAGTGCTGTAAAATATAATTAATTAATATACTAGTTTGAAATAGGATGAAATTGGTCAAAATGAGAGTTAAATTACTCTTAATTGAAACAGGTCGGGGAAAAAAAATCCTCTCAACTGAAAGAATTTTCAATTGTTTCCATGTTAAGAGAAAATTAATCTAAATAGTCTATAATTTAACCAATGATTCAAATTGTGTGGCTAAAAAAAAATGATCTACATTATAACTTTTATTTTTTTTTTCATTTTAAATTGTATTAAATGCATAATTTGTTTGATAAAAAATGTAAACAGACAAAAAAAAAACCCAGATTCAAGCTTTTTAATTAAATTAAATATTTTTAATTAAAAATACTTAAATTGTCGCAGTATTTTGAAATTGTGGACTCCCAAAGCTGCACTCAAAAAAGTACCGTAAAGCTTGAATAAATCAGGCCAAAGAGTAAGAGTTTGACTAAACATCATAATGCTTGCTCTCATAAATTAAAACTAAAATATCGTAATGCTTGATGACTTTCTTTTTAGTTTATTCCCAACTCGTGGGATCCAAATCGGACTGGCCGATTCGGTCCGAAAACCGACGAATCAGCTGGTAGACTTGTTCAGGTTCCTATTTTAAAAAAAATTAATTTTTCTTTAGAGTTTTATATTAATAAACTTAAAATTTTCAATTTTTCAGCAATTTGATCTCGGCTTAGCTCTGGTTTGGTCCTGATCTGACCCACTGACCTTTAACCCAGTACCCTGACCAGTTCAATACCCGGTTCGGATTTTAATACCTTGGTTTATCCACACAATAATGATCAACCTAAAGCCACGTGGAATTACATATCTTTATTTAATCAACAAATTTAACTTTTTTGATAAACCCATAAAGATATAATTGGGAGGCACCGATGAAACCTAAGATGTCTTTATTTAATAGATTTAATAGGGTAAAGTTGAATCCAGTATCCCGATTTATTTTTGAAGATGTAATCAACATCTTAAATTATTTAAAGATACAATCAACACCCTAAAGTATTTTTGGAGGTGTAATTATCATCCTAATATATTAAAAATGGAGTAATTACACATCTTCACTAACAGAATAATACCTCTGTTTGCTGACATACTCTTTCATTTCCTCTTTCATCGATCTTTAACATGTTCATCCATTTTTTAGTATTTAAGGGTACAATTTTACCCCTAATGTATTAAAAACGAAACAATTGCACCATTTTACTATCAAAATATTAACTTAAGGTTTGAGGTTTATCTTTCTCATCATAGTTCCTCTATCATTGTGATGAAATTATTTGGCTTTGGTCTTGTTGAAGTTGATTAGAAATCAGATGGGATTTTTATTCATAGTAAATTATCAATTTCAATCACAGATGTAGGAATATATTAAATTCACCTAGTGAAAGGGTGCAATTACTCCATTTTTAATATATTAGGGTATTAATTGCACCTTAAAAAATAGTTTAGGGTGCTAATTGCTCCCTTAAATACTTTAAGGTGATTATAGCACTTCCCAAAAATAGTTTAGGGTGCATATTGTACCTTTAAATACTTTAGAATGCTGATTGCACCTCCAAAAATATATCGAGGTGTTAAATACACCATTATCCTTATTTAATACTCCCTCCGGTCCTAATTATAGGACATATTTACTTAACTTTGGAGAAATTAAGAATAGTAGTTAAATTAGTTAATCTTATTTATTTTCCAAAAATGCCCTAATTTTGGAGTATTAATTGGAGCACTTCTTGTATATGAGGAAATTGTAGTTAAGGACCTCAGAACTCATTGTTTGATTAATAAAGTCAGATTTGATTCATTCATTACGAAGATTGAGAATTAATTTCTCTAGCTAGTGCGCTTGAGAGCCAAGAAAAAACCATAAACAACGTGTATTACTCTTTATTTTAATTCAAAGCCTCCAAGCATAATACACTCTATATAAATAAAAAGACTATCAAAAGGCGTTAACTTAAAGTTTCTCAGGGTTTCAAAATTATTTTATTAAAAAAAAAAAGAAACAGTAGAATTGAGGTGTATGTGACATTAATGAGTTGCAAGTATTACTCACTTTATAAAATACATAGGTGTATTATAAAATTGTTATTGTGTTTCATTATTATTGAGAAAATATTAATGGGGGGTATTTTGGGAAGAAATTGATAAAAATTAAAATTTTATCCTATAATTAGGATCAAAATCAACTCATAAATATTGTTTTATAATTAAGGCCGGAGAGAATATAATATATAATATTCTTATAGTAATTGTGTTAGTTGGAAAAGTTGATAGCGTGATTCCCATTAGAAACTAAACTCCTTTTTCAGATACATAACTTTAAAGCAATATGTCTTTGATGGCAAAATATCACAAACAGTCCACTTTATTTTCTTTCAATTAAGAGGGGGGAAAACAAAAACTACAAGAAGTTGCTTTTTTTAAAACCAGGACATGATGATCAAGAACTTTTTTTTAATTGTATTATTATAATAGATTTCTTATTATCAAATGGGTGAAGATAGTTTTTTAGTTTTCATAATTAACTAACAAATTATAACAACTTTCTTTAAGTATGTCATCATGTGTAGCCCCTCCTTGTTTTTTTTAAGATTCTCTATATTGCGACAATTCGTTGTGTTGTGTTACAGTCATCTTCAGGCTTTTTTTACATTTTGTTTTTGGGTTCAAAAATATTCATAAACTTTTCTGAAAAATTGATCCACTACTATAAACATTTTTTAGTTGTAAAAGCAATTATGAACTTTCAAATTGGGGGTAAAAGTGACATTTTCATTAAAACTAACTAATGACTGTTAACTCCAGTATAAATGTATCAAAAGACCCCTATCTAAAAAACGTTAAAGGGTAAAAATACCCATAATCTTTTTTTAGATAGGGGTATTTTGGTATTTTTGCACTGGAGTCCACAACCGTTAGTTAGTTTTAACGGAAGTGTCATTTTTGCCCCCTTTTTGAAAGTTCATGATTACTTTTGCATAAAAAAACAAAGTTTATGGTAGTGGATGCACTTTTAAAAAAATTTATGGGTATTTTTACCCATTCACGCTTTGTTTTTTTTGCCTGACCGTCCTTTTGAGTTTTGAGTTTCAATATAGATAAAATCAGCCAAATTTATATTATTTACACAGAAAAACGAGGAAAAAAAAAGCATACAACTTACTTTGTATTTAAATTAAAAAAGTCCCTATTTTTGATATTTTGAATAAATTTAAAGTTCAATAATAAACTAGTATATTTTTTTATAATATATTAAAAAAAGAAAATTTAAAATTTTTTATCAATTTAACACATATTTAATAACTTGTTTGTCATTCTATAGCAATGAATTACAACTGATACTTCATTTGGTCTTATATATAAGAACTCAATAATTGAATTATACGAGAAAATTGTTAAAATTAGTTAAAAATAATAAGTATGTTTGAAATAAACTTTCCTTTCTAAGTATTCCCTTATTTATTAAAGATAAGGAAGAGAGAAAAATAGAGTAAATATAAACATTGTCAACTTTTTAATTAATGTAATACACATAATTAATGAGAGGCAGAAGTGAAAAAAAAAAACTCATTAAATATTCAAACAACTTTTATCGGGCTTTTATAAAAAGGATCAAGGCAATTCAAATTTTACGTTGTATAAAAAGGACCGGAGGGAGTATAAAGTAATCTACTTAGGTTTAACAATGATATACCATCCCTCACTTAAGGGTGATTAACTATTAACCCTAACTTTAGGAATCTTAAACAAGGAGATCCAAGTTATCCTCTCTTTCTCTCTAATGAGGATTCCACATCCCACCCTTCTAACACATTAACTAGGATTTCTATTTATAGAGGCCAATCACATGATATTAACTAATAATAATATAAGATCTTAACCATATATAGTTCAATATTTCAACACAATTATAGGGGAGCATCCATACCATTAGACTACAACGCTGTGATTTGGCCTCTCTGCCCTATTTTGATAAGAGTAGATAAATAATGCAAACCTTAACAAGAAAATGTATCCTTTGATTAATTTGTTGATTCCATTTCTTTCTCAGTTTCCCAATGATTTCTAATACTATCGGCAGACTAAGAGAAACTGGCTTCCATAAATTGCTGCTAAATTAGTGGTCCCCAAAACCACAAACATAAAGTTTAATTTAAAACTGATACATTTCTCCGATCAACTCGCCCAAATACAATTCTCGCTGCCGCTGGCGATTTATTTAAACATAAGAAATTACATCCATACTTCACTCTCTCTCTCTCTCTCTCTCTCACACACACCTTACCGTTTTCTTCCTGGTCTGACTCAAGGCTTGACACTTGGTCTCTCTCCTCCGCCACCCAATTCGACGGCGTCCGCCGGCCACTCTTCTTGTTCTTGCAATAGCACTCCGGCAACATTTTCTAGCTATAGCTTCACAAGATCTGTGTCGTCCTGTGTACCACAGCAAGATCTTAATGTACTTCAACACGGACGCCACCAAGATCTTGCCGGGGTACACAAGACGACACCAAGATCTTGCCATGGCACAGTAAAAGCTTTGCAGGGTAAGGAAGAACGTAACATACATATACTCATACACATATATATGTAGAGATCAGAGCAGTAAATTAAGTTGCAAGTTTTTGACAGCACCTATTTTTGGATTTTGCATTATCTTTTGATGCGTTTGTTTAATGTAATATAGTATTGTTGTGTTGTGTGAGTGTGTGCTTAGTTACGTGTGTGATGGCCTAAAACTGTTATTATAAAACTTGAGTTTATTTACTTCTTTTTAGATTTAAAAGGATTTTAGTCTAGCATATACACACACCTTAATATATTCATTTTTTTAAAAGGACTTGTCAATAATTATAGAAAAAATTATCTAATAGCCGGTCAAATGTAGAGAAGTTAATTAAATTAAATAATGAAGCACATGCAATTGAAACCACAGCAATTCTCATTAATTTTTTATAAACAATTGAAGAGTATAATAAATATTTGACAAACTAGGTATTATCATTATATATTGTACGTATATATGTCCATATTGTAGATAGGTAGGTAGAGAAAGATCTATCAAGTAAGTCACTAATAGAACATAATTTAGTTAACCCTGAGCCCCCTACAAGTTTGTTTGAAAATGAGCACACTAAGTGCAAACAGTTAATTTGACAATAGTTAAAATTACATTTTTGTCATAACATTTAGGGTGTAGTGGAATTAGCTGTAGCGAAAAATATATATTATGGTGTCACTTGCTTAAGATATGTCGCCGCAAATGAATATATTATTAATTCAGTTGTTCAAGATATGACACCTAAATGAATATTTTACGGCATCGCATTATAACTAAACCAACGCCATAATAGATGCGCGACAAATAAATTTCTAATTTCGTCACAAATTTATTTTTTAATTTTTTTAAATTTTCAAATGCCATGTGTCATGTTCGTAGGAGGCCACCTTATCGTTGGTTTAGCTATATGTCTCCTCCTCGAGTTGCCACTTGTCACCTACTACCGTTGCCACATGCCCACCCTCCTTGTAGTGCACTATGCGTCCCTCCTCGAAGTGCAGCAAGTGTCTCCTCCTTGCGTTGCCATGTGTCACATCCTACCGCTGCCACACGTCTACCCTCGAAGTGCTCCAAGTGTCTCCTCCTTATGCTGCCACGTGTCCACCCTCCTCGCAGTGCACCATGTGTCCCTCCTCGAAGTGCGCCAAGTGTCTCCTCCTTGCACTACCACGTGTCACCTCCTACCACTGCCACGTGTCCACCCTCCTTGCAATGCACCACGTGTCCCTTCTCGAAGTGGGCCAAGTGTCTCCTTCTTAAGCTGCCATGTGTCACCTCTTAGCGCTGTCATGGGTCTACACCTCTTAAATCTTGAAAATGCCTCACCTCATCTTCGAACCCGCGACCTCATGCTCTTGGTGCCTTCGCGCTCGAGCATTTACTAGTTGCGTCTAGATGAACCTGCGTTATTTTATTACATAATGGTATATATATAAATTATCATAATAAAATAAAATAAAAATTATAAAAAAAATTATATATTTTAAAATCAAATTCAATAAATTTTAAATCTTTAATAAATTTTTTTATAACTATATTTTAATCAATTTTCTAAACCTAAATTATATTTTTAATTAAAATTACTAAATAAAAAATAATTTAATATTATAAATATTATTTTTAATATAAAATTATAAATATAATATTAATAACTAATAATTTATTTTTAATTAAAATTATTTAATAATTAATTTTATAATATTATTTTTAATATAAAATTTTATAAATTTTAAATTTTTGCAATGGAATTCCCCATGGAAAAGTTCTATGGCACAAAGGCAAAAAATTTTGCCATAGAATTTGCAACGAAATTAGCAATGGAACTTTTTCATGGTTAATTCTGTGACAAATTTAGCCACAGAAAAATTTTCAATGAAATTTTTTACAAATTTTCGACGGAAAAAAATCCATGGCAAATTCCATCGGGAATTGAGTGTTTTTTTGTAGTGCTCTATATGGAAGCTGCTACGTCAACAGTGATGAGGGAAGTTGCGAAGTTAGTAAAGCCAGAGCGAAATTCATATAGAGAAGCCATGAAGTTAGCAGAGTAGTGGAGGTTTTTGTTAAAGGCATTAGGGAGTCAGGTGGAGTGGGAACCGACACAATATTTCCTTTTCTTTAGAAAAAAAAATAGTTAACATATTTCTAAGACTTCCTTAGAGCCATATAGGTTATAATTAAGGCCTTGGTTTCCTATAGGACCCGATTCTATAAGTAGGTAAAAAAATTATAAATTATGGGCCAAGTTCCGCCCATAAATTGATCATCCATTTTTTTTAATAATTAACTAGGTTTAGTTCAGTAGTTAAAAGAAATTCACTAATCTTTACCAGATGGTCCTGAGCTATAAATGATATAACTATAGTATAATTATATTTTGGGAAAAAGTTATTTTTTTAAAATTTATTTATAGTATTTAATTACAATTATGACATGTTATATTTCAAATTTATTTATTTCACAATTCAATTTTAAAATTTTATTTTAATTATGGCTTCTAGTGCTTACTAAACTGATTCCATAATTATTATTGTTATAGCATCTTAATTACGGCATCAATTGAATATAAAACTGATGTTATATTATATATTACTGCGTCAGTTACACTTCAAATAGAAGCGAATTGAACTTATGTCACATGAATTATCACTTCTATTCTTCAAGTAACTAATGCAAATTATGTAGTTAAATTAGTGTTTTACACTAGTGGCAGCTTCATAACTAAAATAAGTAAAAGGACTGGTGAGGATTCCATTTCATGTTCCCCCAAATTAAACATCAATGGCAATAAACCATTAAATAAACCTACTGTTAGGTGCTTCCTTCACTTTCGTAGCATACACACATATATATCCATGAGTTTTTGTCACTATTAATTATTTTGTTCGATAAGATATTGTTACCGTCTGTGTTAATTATTAAATAATCCTGCATATAATAATGATCGCAACTTACCAACTAGCCTCTCTGTCCAAATCTCTTCGTTGTAGCATTTTACAATTCTCAAATACATATAATCCATATTGGACATAATGTTTCATTGAAGAATATATAATAAACGTAAACGTAATATACATACACACACACAATAGTTCACACCAGCAAATCCAATTTAATCATAACGAGCCAACAACCTCCCATCACTGTTTTGTTTTTGACCAAGGACTGATGAGTTGAGTTTCATACTATTCATTAATTCAATCCTTTGATTTAACCAAAATCAGTTCTTAGTTAACCTTCTCTCTATTAAATCTAATCTCACACAAAACCATATTCATAAGCACCTTCTTTCTTAATTCTCTACCATTGCTAGTGCCCTCTCTCTCTCTACACACTAAAATCAAACAGTCTTCTTCTCCAATCACCATGGCTGACAGGGTCTACACTTCGGCCAAGCCTGCCGCCGCAGCATATGGTGGCGCTAAGCCATCTTTTCCGGCCACAAAAGCCAAACTCTACGGCGCCACTCGACCCACCTACCATCCTCAACCCTACCACCACCGCAAGAGCGGCCACCACAGATGCTGCTGCACCTTCTGCTTCTGGTTTCTCCTTGTTATTCTCATCCTCCTACTCCTCATCGGTGTCTCCGGCACCGTCCTGTACCTCCTTTATCGCCCTCAAAGCCCTGCCTTCACCGTCAACCCCTGCAAATTCTCATACCTCAACATGACTTTCTCCTGTGCAAACTCCAAATTCGAACTAAATATCAATGCAACAAACCCTAACAAGAAAGTCATCTTCCAGTTCGACCCGATCTCAATTTCCGTAATCTCCAGCGACGTCAACGTCGGCCACGGGAGATTACCGTCATTCGAGCATGGCGAGAATAACACGACACTCTTGAGGGCTTTGATTTTGTGCAATGGTGTAGTACTGGACGGTGAATCTACTAGTCAACTGAAGGTGAATTTGGACACGACGGTGAAAGCGAAGATGGGAAGGTTGAAGACACCCAAGGTTGGACTTGGCGTTTCTTGTGAAGGAATCACGGATACTTTCCGGCCGCCGGGAAGAAACCGGCGACAGCAGCGACTTCTGGCGTGAAGTGCAAGGTTGACGTCAGGTTCAAGATTTGGAAATGGTGCGTTGGATGAAGATTACTGCAAGGTAATTAAACCCGGACCGGTCAGTGAACCGGTCAGGGTACTGGGTCAAGGGTCAGTGGATCAAACTGAAGTCAAACCGGAGCTAAACCGGGACCAAACCGGTGAGAAATGAAATATTTTAAACTTATAGTATGAAATTCTAAAGGAAAAATGTTTTTAAAAAAAATTTAAAAAATAAAAAATCTGACCCGGACCGGACCGGTTTAGAGACCGGGTCGCCGGTTTCCAGTCCGGTTCGGCCGGGCCGGTCCGGGTTAGATAACCCTGAGATTACTACTACACGATGAAAGTGTGAACAATGAAGTTTTCCTTATTTAATTCCTTTTCATATTTGAATTTTAATTTTCCCCCAATTTGACAATTTTTCTGTTCTCTGTCTTATTTTTCTTTTGCCCTAATTTCTGTTTTTTTTGGTAAATACCCTAATTTCTGTTTTCAATCCTCCTTGTGCGAATATTTAATAGTATATTGCACAAAATTTGAAGAATGAGTTTAATCTATTGTTTATGGCGTTGAAACAATTTGACTTGTTATTAATATTATTGTAAAAACTAATACATTAATTTTTATTTTTACTAATATTTTTTATTAAAATATTATAAGTGTATAATTTTGAAGGGTAAAGTATGATAAATACTCTATATAGTTCAACTAGAGAAGTTTAAAATAAGTTGTTCTGCCTCTTTTCCTTATTATAAGACACTAAAAACCAATTCTTACAAATCAATAAAAACAGTTAAAAATATTAAAGTTGTCTTAAAATTCAAGTGATTTTTATTGTTACCCTTACTAACTATAATAAATTCAAATATCATATTAATTGTTACCTTCTCCTATTACCCTTATTAGATATGAGCATACATGAAAAAATAAATTTAATGTTTCTTTGAAACCTGCAAGTACTTTATAAAAAATGATAAAGAATACTAGTTAGTTAGTGTTTTATAATAAGGACCAGAGAGAATATGATATATTTATGATTCATATAGCATATAATACTGGGAAAATGATAGAAAAATACATTTAAAATATGTAAGAGACAAATAAGGGTGTTGAATTTCAATAATCCCAATGGAGTAATTGGGAATTTTGAAATGTTGACAAATGTAAGAAATTACATAATTACCCTTACATTTTTATTTTTTAAAAAAATCCTTAAAACCCTTTTTCGGTCGCTAGCTGTTGGAGCTCTAGTGCCAATGACCTTGTTGGTGACTAGCAGCCAAAGTTTCGGCGGTCTAAAATATTTTTTAAAATTTCTCAGGCAAAAGTAGTTAATATGAATAGTTGAGTAGTTAATAACAAAACTAAAGTAGTGAATAGGGTACTTATTTACTAAACATTTTCTAATAACTACTGTTGTTGTGCTATTAAGTATATTAACCACTCAATTTTCCATATCGGCTACTTTTTTTTTTTTTTTGAATAAAACTGGAATACAATAACCAATGATAGGTTACAACACGAAACCCCGTTCCCCTAAGGAAAACTCAAAAAGAAAGCATCATCCATGATCATCCGCCGCGTCCCCCAGAGAAGTTGGAGGTTGATCAAGAATAACAAAATTCCCAGTCATACTATGAGCTAGACCCGCTAAATAATCTGCAAGAGTGTTACTCTCCCTAGGCACATGGCTAATAAGAACATGCCAGTCTTTCGACATCCAGTTTCTTGCATCCTCAATCACTTCCCAAAAAGGGTGACCGTTTGGGTAACCACGTGAAATTAAGTTGATCGCCTCCAGACAATCCGTAAAGACCATGATATTCCTCAGATTCTTTGTCCAGCAGATCTAAAGGCCTTGAATAATTGCAATAATCTCTGCTACCACCGGGGGCACCTGGACCAGCCTATTAATATACCCACATATCCAGCTTCCGTCTTCATCCTTTATAGCTCCCGCGCACCCTGTCATACCGGATTCCAGGACCGAGCCATCTGTCTCCAAAGTAGCAAACCCTGGTCTCCCTTCCATACCCACTTCATTCCGGACAATGTTTCCCTTGTAGAACCTACAATTTTGGGATACCTCTTGATCCCAAGCAGCCCGGAATAAACTAGAATTCCCATTGAGCTGTCCCATCTCGTGATCATTTCCAAACAGCTTCGAGCAACGAGCTACCCAGATGTCCCAACAAACATACCCAAACAAAATTGGCCAGCTAACTTTATGAGTAAAATTTCTTCCTGCTTCCTTCATGAGATTCCAGTTGATCCATTCTCTTCCCTGTAGGTTAGAAAATTGCTCCTAGAGATGAGGCTCAACTAGGGATATCCACCTTTCTCTGGCATTGCCACAATCCCTCAGTAAGTGCATCAGGTCTTCGTCAGCATCACATCCAAAGACACAATCTGCATGTTCCATCAAGCCTCTTTGTTCCCTCAGTTTCGCCGTATGAATCCTCCCATGAGCCGCCAGCCACATAAGAGCCTTTATCTTTTCAGGGACCGCCCATCTCCACAATGTCC
Source organism: Inga laurina (assembly GCA_963855925.1). NCBI lineage: Eukaryota > Viridiplantae > Streptophyta > Magnoliopsida > Fabales > Fabaceae > Inga > Inga laurina. The sequence goes on from OY979705.1 coordinate 60,789,213, forward strand.
TCCAAAACGATTGATTTTGACCCTGTGTACCTGTAAAACAAAAGTGATATGCAGAGCTAACAGAAAAACAACCATCATTAGAAGGATTCCAAAAATACTTATCCTCTCCTCTATCCTCACAGGGCGGATGAGTGCTGATGATTCTCTCTATAATCGACCACTGGAACCACCGACTCAGTTTCCTAATATCCCAATCCCCCCCCCGGGATTAGTGTAGTCCTGAACTTTCTCATTGATGTCCATAAATGGCTCCAAATCCGGGAAGAGATCAACTAAAGGCCTATTTAACTCCGACCAATTGTCAAACCAGAAAGAGGCCAAAGCACCATTGCCAATTTTGACCCGAACCCCTTTCTTGAATTTCTCCCAAACCGAGCAAATTCCTTTCCAAGTATAAGAAGCAATTCGCCTTGGTCTTGGTCTACTCATTTGATCCCATTTATATTTGCTTCTCAGCACCTTCGTCCATAAGGTCTCCTTTTTCGTAAGTAGCTGCCAGCACAGCTTCATAATAAACGCTTCATTTTGCTTACACATATCCCGAATGCCCAGGCCACCTTGTTTCTTATCCTTCTTAATTTGATCCCAAGATAACAGGTGCATCTTCCTCTGATCCTCCTTCTCATCCCATAGAAAGCTTCTGCTTTTCCTTTCCAGCTCCTTTAAAATTCCTTTTGGAATTAACATGGTTTGCATATGATAGGCCGGAATAGCCGATAAAACTGATTTAATAAGTGTTAGTCTTCCAGCCATATTTAAACAACCTCTTTTCCAGCCCGATAATCTTTTTTGAGTTTTTTCCAGAATTGGGTTAAAGATAACCTTAGACATCCTTTTATGGATTAAGGGTATGCCCAAGTATTTCCCCAAGTCACCAGTCAAGAGAACTCCCATAGCCCTGCTTAGCCCATAGGCTCTATTGAAATGGACATTTTTTGAAAAACAAACTCTGGTCTTCTTTTTATTCACTTTTTGCCCTGATACATCACAAAATTTCTGAAGACAGCACAACATCTGATCAATCTGGTCCCCCGATGCCTCCCTAAAAAGAATTAGATCATCCGCAAAGAAAAGGTGAGAAATGGGAGGCCCGTCTCTATTCAGTTGAATGGCCTTCCAAAGGCCATCACTAACTGCATCCTGAATGATGTGACTTAGACGCTCCATGTATAATGTAAATATATATATGGAGAGAGAGGGTCACCTTGTCTGATTCCCCGTGATGAAATGAAGGTATCCGTTGATTCCCCATTCCACAAAATCTGGAAGGAAGGGCACGAGATACAAGCCATAATAAGGTCACACAATCTCCTTTCAACTCTGATAGCTTGAAGCGTGTCCTGAATGAAAGACCATTCCAGCCGATCATAAGCCTTTTCCAGGTCTACCTTCACAGCCATCCAACTTTTCTTTCCAGTCTTTATCCTCATAGAATGAATAACTTCTTGCGTGATAATTATATTGTCACTGCTCTGACGCCTCGCAATGAAGCTGCATTGATGATGCCCTACAATTTTCCCCATAATCTCCCGGAGCCTATTACTTAGGATTTTGGTGATAATCTTATAACTTACATTACACAACGAAATGGGTCTGAAATCCATAATAGTCTCCGGGTTCTCCAATTTCGGGATGAGCACAATGTTTGTATTATTTATGTCTCTAATCCGCTCGGGCTCTTTGAAAATATCAGTCACCAGATCAGTGACGTGGTTCCCAACAACTTACCAGTATTCTTGGTAAAATATTGCCTGAATCCCATCTGGCCCCGGGGCCTTGAAAGCTCCAATATCAAAGGTAGCTCGTTTAATCTCTTCGTGTGTTATCTTGGCATTTATCCTGGTCAGCTCAATATCACTTAATCTTCTAAAGGTGGTTTGGGTGACAATGCGATTAAAATTTTGTAAGCCACATTGAAACAACTCTTTATAGTATTCAACCGCCATGTTTTTGAGCTCATTCTGGTCAAAAGTCCATTGATCGTTACTCTTTTTCAATCCTTCAATCGTGTTACGGCGTCTCCTGATAGTTGCCGTAATATGAAAAAACTTACTGTTCTGATCCCCCCATTTCAACCAATTACATCTTGATTTCTGGTACCAAATTAATTCTTCCTGGGCAAGAATTTTATTATACTCTTTCCATAGCTCATTTTCAGTTTGCATCAAATACTGGTTATCCCGTCTGGCCCTTGCTCTCTCCACACCCCCAATTCTTTGAAGGGTCCTCTGTTTCCTCTCATTTAGATTCCCCATTCTTCTTTTGTTCCACTCCCCCGCCTTATTAGTAAATTTCTTAATTTTCTCATTCCAGCGCCCCCCAGTCCATGACTCTTCAACCATGACACGAAATCCATCTTCTAAGAACCATATTGGCTACTTTAGTTTCACTTTGACAAGTGGCTACCAACAATGTTCTTAATATATTTTTTTAATTTCCAAAATAAGAGTAGTTAATTTTAAAACCAAATTAGTAAATAACAAAACAAAAGTAGTTATTAGAAATTACTTAGCAAAAGGGACCCTATTTAGTATTGACTAGTTTAGCTTCCATATTAACTACTCTGATTTCACTATTAACTACTCTTATTTCGGAAATTCAAAAAATATATTAAGAACTTTCTCTTTAAGCAAAGTTGTTAGTAGTCATCAATATGAAAACCTAGGTAGGTAATAATGAAACAAAAGTATAGTTATTAGAAAATGTTTAACAAATACCTTGTTTACTATTTTAGTATCGCTATTAACTATTTAAGTATTTATATTAACTACTTTTACCTAAGACATTCAAAAAATATATATATTAGACCTCCAGAGCTCCAATGATAGGCCATGGATGGCAATCACCAGCACTGGAGCTCCGACGGTTGATAAGGGGTTTTAAGGATTTTTTTAAAAAATAAAAAAATAAGGTTAATTATATAATTTCCTACATTTGTCAATATTTCAAAATTTCAAATTAGTTTGCAATTATTAAAATTTAACACTCTTATTTGTCTTTTGTATATTTCAATTGTTTTTTCTGTTTTTTTCCCTATAATATATTCAGGTGAAAAAAATATAGCATATAATTAAGATATATATATATATATATATATATTATTGATTTTTTGTCATTAACATGTAAATGAATAAAAAAAAATATTTTTATAAGCAAGAAACTAATTTGTATAGTATATTTCTACACATATTCATCCACTACTCTTACAATCTGAATCGATATGGTTTTTTTTTTTTTTTTTGCCAGAAATGAATTGATATGATTTATTTGATTGGTTTGTTTGATAAATTAATTTAATCTAGTTTTTGATGTTGATTTTATTTTTTTGGTTCTAGTCCTATAGGAACCACATTTATCCTTATGAAGTTGAATGTTTGTGGCGTAGTTCAAACTGCCAATTATAAGTTGTCATCCAACCCAGATCGATTGATAACGAGACTTAATTAAGATGATGAGATAATCATTAATGAGATGTGACTTGGGAGTTATATATGGTGGGTAGCATCAAGTTTGGTGTCATGGATGTAGGAATAATGATTTAAGAAGGGGGATTCAAAGTGTTCTCTTCTGCTAATTAATTTTCCACTGTCTTTATCATAGCCAAGAATATCCTCAAAACCCATTATTAATTTTGCTTTAAAATTTAATAAAATTTTAATTTTGCTCCTATTTAATACACATTTATTCTTATTTTTCGGTATATTAAAAATTATATATTTTACTCCATGAGAAAATATATACACATAATAAACGAAGAGTAAAATTGTTCTCACCCCGTCCTAATGAATGTTAAACCTAATTAACTAATTTAGTAAAATAAAGAAAGTTAGTTAAGTTAATTAATATTATGATTTTTTTAAAACACCCAAATCATCTTCTTTAATTCCCTCCATCTCTCTTTTACTTAATTATTATTAAGGAAGCATCAGTCAGAGTAACTTTGGAAAAGACTAATAAGTATGAGAAATAGGTTTCTACCTTTAGTAACAAGATTAACTCCCTAATTAGGTTCTATATGAAGGATCAGAAGGAGTACATTCATATGAAAAATTCAATGATACGGCTTATAAGGAGGACAAAAACCCTCCCCTATCTATCTTATAAATAGCACCATAGGACTAAATATTTAAACAAAACATGTGTTATAAATTAGTCAATTAACTCTTATATTAAATATATGAAACTAATATATTAAACCACTATGAAATTAAGTTGTCAAGGGCTGATGACATTACATTGTTGGGCTGATTATGCTCGCACATACCACAATAGATCCATAAATAATAGAAGAAAGTCTACCAACAGGTGTTGGTCATAGTGTCAGAGTTTTAGCCGTTTAAGTATGAGTTATCGAGTTTAAGCCCGCGTGAATTCAAATAAACGTCTTTGGGACTGGAAGAGCTACTCCCACTGTCATTTATATCCTTCAAGAGAAGCATTAATTCATACCTTGCAAGCCAATGCAGAATTTCCCAGCCCAGAACCATGTGCAATTTATGCGTGAGAATAATAAAAGGAAGAAGAATTATTATTTAAGCTTCTGTTAGCTTTAATTTGTTGATATATATTGCTGTGGTGCTGATGAACTTTTAACGATTTTTTTTTTTTTCCTGAGACACTTGCAACGCTCCACTACATCATCAATGTCAAAAATTCATCCTTCAACAGACGCACATTATCTAGAGATTCACCCACATTCCAAATTAAATAATTAGCACCACCTCTTGTCTTTAATACAAAATCTCGTTTAAATTTTTTTTTTTTTTGGTAGTGAAAATCTCGTTTAATTTGTAGTGGAATTTATACTACTAAAGACCAGAATAGTATAGTAGTCAGGTTAAATTTAATTATGGAGAGGTACGTTAAGTAAAAGTCTCATAACACATTATGCAAACTGATCATCAGATGAGCATGTCTAATTTTGCCAACTGAATTCACCTAACAAAGCTTTCAATAAACTTTTCCAGAATCAGTCATGCACATTGGAGGGCATAATTTAATGTTATTTATTCTTTAGCAAATAACTAAGAAATAAATATTCTATCTCCAAGAATTGATATACTATAGCCTTCTATACGCTTTGTTGCCTTAAATATTTAAAAGAAAAATTGTGTCAAGATTGAAAGTTGAAGCAAGAGCTTTTTGTGAAGGAATATAATCTAGGAGATTCTATATATGCTACTCCTCCTATTCCAAAGATAGAATATAGTTTTTAATGCAAATTGAACTATGAACTAGATGCTATATTTAGGATCAAAGATATTATATAATTTCTCAGCTAGCACAATTTGTGAGCGTAAACAAGGTTGCGGCACCTTTTAGATCATGAGCTTGAACTTTTTGAGTGCTATTAACCTCTCCATTTGCTGCTGCATTCTCTATCTTGAACAATATCACCTCATCACTGCGCGCACGCGCACACACACATATAATAGTAAAAACAAAAAAAACTTGATCACCACGTAAAAATCAAATTGAACTTTATGTAACAATATCACACACAAGCAAACAAACAAAAAATATCATCAATTAGGCGTCTACAAAGATAAAATATACATAAAAACAAAACTGCGTTTCAATAATTCATCACAATTTGGTATTGCTTATTGGGGGTCAATAAACACTTATTACGTAAGTCGAGATAAAACTCCTCTCACATACTTACCTCATAAACCGTAAATCATGATTTATAAATACTTATTGTCCAAAAATAAGCTATCCCAAACGAGTACTTAATGTCATGCATAGAAGCCATATGTTTCTGATCATGGTACCATTCATCACCGACATAAATCAGCATTACTCTCATCATCATCGCCAAACGACAAAGACAGGGACTCCTGACCGTCCCAAGAATTAACATCATGCTGCAAATTAGGAACATCAACGTTGTCATGATGTTCCTGATATATATATATATATATATGATAAACATGAAATGCGGATCTTGTTGATAAGGCCACCGATAAAAATGACCAATATTAGGGTTACGTACGTAATTCAAATGATGCTCATCCGTTTTGATATTGATATTATTATTAGGGGGTTGATGAGGTTGAAAAACAGCAAGTTGTTGAAGAACAAGGTCGAGTTCAGCTCCACGGTATTCAATCTGAGCTACAAGCTCCTGCACGTATATGTAACAACCTCCGACTGGGTCATAAGCCCGTATGTCGGATTTAAAAATGATACTACCTCAAGTCCTAATTATAAGATAAAGCTGACTTTTTTTTAGAAAAATTAAAGAAGCTAAATAAGTTACTTAATCATATCATATGTTATGTATCCTTATATTATATATTAATTTATTAGTCAAAGTAATTAGTTTGAAGAAAAAAATATAAATATAAATACTCTAAAGTAATTTAATTAGCTTCTTTAATTTCTCTAAAAAAGACAACTTTATTTTATAATTAGGACCGGAGAGAGTAGTTCCCATGACATCGTCCTTGTGATGAGGGTCAAGTTTTTTTATCATTCTGGTGATGTTTCGAACACCAAACAATTTATGCGCGTTGAGGAATTGACTTTGGCGATCGTGAGGGAAATATGGGGTGAAAATGAAATCAGGAGCACACTTCCTACGACGGAATTTACAAACAGCACAAGCCTGATTGTCGTCGTGGTTAAGGTTGCACTACAAAAAAAAAAGGTATTTTGTGGCGGTGCAATTGTTGCGGTTATATTAAACCGCTACAAATTATAGTATTTGTAGCGGTTTTCACCTAAACCGCTACAAATTTGTAGCGGCAAGCTACGCGCCAAGTGGCACGATAGATTAGCCGCATTTTTTGTAGCGGTTGGGTAGACAAAACCGCTAGAAATTTGGCGTGAAATTCCCACAAAAACTTGTAGCGGTGATTTTGTAGCGGTTAATACACAGAAACCGCTACAATATTCCCGCCACTTGGCGCGACCAAGCCCCGCCAACAGTGTAGCGGTTACAGCAACCAAATCGCTACAAAATACCAAAAGTCAGCAGTTTGTAGCGGTTATAGGGGTATAACCGCTACAGAATTTCAAGAGTCTCGACTTTTGTAGCGGTTTTGGGCAATAACCGCTACAGAATTTCAAACGTTGTTATCATTTGTAGCGATTATTGTAGAACCGCTACAAATTTAATTATTTGTAGCGGTTACAGTAGTGGTTATTGGAATAACCGCTACTAATATCTGGACTATTTAAGCCACCGCCTCCCTCATTTCTCCTTTTACTCATTTTGTTTCCTGGGATTTCTTTGAGTGATTTCTTCAAGATTTGAGCGTTCAGACGTCTGTGTAGGAGTTTTTGCTACAGTATTTCTCAGTATTTGCACTTGAGGTACGTATATAACACGTATTTTATTTGTATTTTTATTTTTATTAGATTTTTGCATAATAATGTGACTATTTTTTTTTTTGATTTGTACAGTTGATATTGCTTCAAGAGAGGATAAGGGGAAGGCCCCTGAGGTCCCCAGACCGATTTTACAGGGTGGCAGCAGCCGGGCAGGGGCCAGAGGGAGGGGGCAGCGCGGAGGCAGGGCGACCGCAACATCTCAACCCATCCCCCCACAGGAGTCGGCCCTACCATAGGCACCGTAGACGATCCCACAGGAGACGACCGCACCAGAGGTGCCTGAGGTTGGGGGGCCAGATATTAGCGTCGAGGACTTCCTCAACGAGGAGGAGTTCGAGATCCCGATTGGGTTCAGGAAGATGGAACAGTTCCTCGATGAGGAGGACGCTCGGGAGCAGAACAACCCACGAGGGTCGTCTTCGTGGTCCACTGGGTTTGAGGTGCAGGTCGAAGGTAAATTAATTTTTTAATTTAGTAAATTATTTATTTAAATTAGAAATGTTAACTTTAAATTACAATTTATCTAACGTGCGGTAAACTGTACAGACGAGCAGGGGAACGTTTCGATGAGGAGGCTAGAAGTGGCCGGTGTGAACAGCTTTGACCGGAGCCTGCGAGTTATAGTGTCGTGGAATGAGGGCACTGACCAGCCCATCTACAATGGGGGTCACCTGCTCAACCGCTTCCTGAACGACCTGGGCACGAACTGGATGCGGTTCCCCCTTCACTTCAGGACGTGGAGGCACGTTCCGAGGGGGCCGAAGGACCAGGCTTGGGAGGAGGTGGTTCAGGTAATTAAAATTATTTAATTAATATTTTTTGTAATTAATTCTATTTAATTAATATTTTTTAAATTATGTTTTTGTAATTATTGATATTTAAATAATTTTTTTTCAGCTGCGGTTTGCCGTCCGGGCCAACCGGAAGAGGTACGCCCTCGTGAAGATGGGTGACGCCTGGAGGAACAGGAGGAACTGTCTCTTCCACAAGGTGAACAAGGACGGGACGATGCCTATGGAGCAGCTGATCGAGAGTGTCCCGGACGGCGTGCTGCCGAACGACTGGGCGAGTTTCGTCCAGTTCAGGAGGAGCCCTGAGACGCAAGTAATGTATTTATTAGATTTTTTATATATAATTTTGTAATTTTTAAATATTAAATTATAATTTCAATTTAATTTGTATTTAATTTTAAATTATAATACATTTAATATTTTTTTTCTAGGAGCTTTCTCAGAGGAACACCGAGATCTATGCGCAGCAGACGATCCACCACACAGCAAGATCGAAGACCTTTGCTGTGACCTATAGCGAGCTGGTAACTTTTCAAAATATCACTTACTTTTAGGTAATTATTTCATGATACTAATTGAATTTTGTAATTGTTTTAGGAGACGAAGGCACAGCAGGAGAACCGTCAGACGGACTATGGGGAGTTGTACGCCATCACACACAGACATCGTGACGGGACTGCGACCTCTCAGCAGGCAGAGACGGCCATTGTAAGTAATTTTATTATTATAATTTTTATAAAACCAAGTTAATAATGAAAAATGCTAATTAGTAATTGTTTCATAAAATGGCAGGAGCGGATGCAGCAGTTGCAGGCTGAGCTGCGACAGACCCAGCCTGAGGAGTCACAGGGGTCAGTGGACCCGACGGCTCCTTTGAAGGCGGGTCTGGCTCAAGCTGAGCACCCCGGACGCGTGCGGGGGATGGGGATAGGCGCCAGACCTAGCATAGTCTTTTGTTCAAACAGAAAATAACGTTAGCCAAAGTGTGGAAATGGGAGATGCAGAGAAATGCATGGGACACCATATGGACATGCACACAATTATATTATACTCACTCCTGTACTAAGTATAGGATAAAGTTGATTTTTTGGAGAAATTAAGGAAACTAATTAAATTATTTTAGAGTATTTATATTTTTATTGTTTTCTCTAAACTAATTAGTTTGATTAATAAATTGATATATAATTTAAGGATACACAATATATGATATAATTAAGTAATTTATTTAGCTTTCTTAACCTCTCCAAAAAAAATTAACTCAGTCTTATATTTAAGATTGGAGGGAATAATAATTATGAAAAAGATAATTCTTTTTTGGGCTACCGTGTAAAGGGGTTCAATTTATTTAGTCACGGGTCTGCTGCACGTGGGCTACTAGTTCAGCCGGTTCTTTTTTTTTTTTTTTAAAGTTTGTTTGGTTATTAATACAAAATAACATGAATAATGAAAATCACAAATTCTAGTCAAAAAATACAAAATAACATGTGCACCCTTCTTTAAAATAAATTTAGGTGAACTGATGAGGGTAGAGGAGTAACAAATATTAAGGTTGGGCTAATCAAGGCTTAGAGTTTAATTTAATCCCTCATGTCCATATAATAACAACTTTTAAACTGTGGTTTAAGAAATCAATTAAAATTAGTTAAAAGTTATAAATATATAAAAAAAATGGGTTTTTTTTTTTTTTCAAGTTTATACTAAAAGCAGATAAGAGAGAGAAATAGTTGAGATCTTGATATATTAAATAGAGATAAACTACAAAATATTTCTAAATATTAAACTTATATATGAGGATTAAAATAAAGGACAAAACTTACATCCAATGCCTTATATCCAGTTCCTCCAGTTCACCCATTATAAAATGACATCTGGATATCTTTGACACATCATCATTAACTCCGTTATCCATTGCTGCACCATCTCCGTTCTTGTTTTTTTTTTTTTTGACTGGATGAACCCTAAGCATCTCTAGCAGCCATCAAGAATAGCAGAAGCGGGCGTTTGGAGAGGGTACGGCGGCCCTTATGAAGAGCTTATCAGCAGCCAAGGACAATCTCTCGGATTGACTGTGATTGTTGAGAGGGTAAGGCGGGCATCGTGAAGAGCTTATTGCGGCCAAGAACAGTCTCTCGAATTGACTATAATAAGGTTTTTTTGGGTTCAACTTCTTAGTGCTTGTATTAACTTTCCCTTCCGATCAATCGTCTCAAATTACTTGTTGGAAAATTTAATGTTTGAGAATCATAAATCGAAACTCACTGCTTTAGGAAGCCCCTGTTATACTATTGAGTATTTTGATGCCAACAATATGATCCTTATTGATTGCCACAGTAGCACGTTATGAGCACTTTGTTTATATAGAGGTTACTGGACGATAGAGGTTTTGAGGAGTTCAAAGACGTTGTTGGATATGGATTGCTTTTTTGATCCTCCCCAAATCGCCGAATGGCCGCTGGAGATGCTTTGCGATAGGGTTCGTCCAGTAGGGGAAGAAAAAAAGAACGAAGATGGTGAGCAATGGGTAACAGAGTTATTGATGATGTGTTAATGATGTCCAGATATCATTTTCTTATTGGTGAATTGGAGGAACTAGATACAAGGCACTGGATATAAGTTATGAAGGAAGATATTTTAAACTGTGCGAGGGAGAAAATTTAAGAATGCCGCAACACGACACCAAATGTCGAACACGACAACAACAATAATTAAATAGTAAGTGTATATAGCTAGCCTATCAATGGAGGAATAGTTATATGTTTCTGGAGTACCGCGTTATCTTATATCTGTTTGATGAAAATATAACAACTCATATCATTTTAATCCTAATTAATGATGATTCATCTAAAAAATTCAAATTTTATCTTATTTTTAAGAAAAATATTGGTTGATCATTTTGTTTAAATTTTTCTTTTCAAATTAAGATATTTTTTCATAAAAAAAGATAAAATTTGAATTTTTTCAAATGATTCATCAACCAATTAGAATTAAAATCATCTCAATTGTTTTGTTTTCATTGTACGGCGTAGTACTTCTAAAGTATGTAAGTAGTTCTCCCTATTAATGTCCTTTCTATTATATAATTAAGTCATATATATAATATATGTCACCATCAAAGAAAATCACTTATAATTTTTAAAGTTATTATTCACACACATGGATATCTTTTCTTTAAGAGGTTTTAACTTGTTACAAACTTGTCATGATATTTTAAGCCATGAATACACACCCATAGTCGTCCCTGCATATATTCTACATATATTCTACAGCACACCAATTAATTACTAGCCCACAATCAAATAGAATGGTTAATTTTGATCTTATTCCTTTTAGGAGCTTTCCCACCTTTTTCTTGTTCTTCTTCCCTTACATCTCTGTATGACAACCTGGTTTAATTCTTCATGGCTCAGTCATGCATAAATTCCAATGGTTATAATTTAGATATAGTTACATGCATATGGTGTGGTTGTCTTTATTCTATATTTTTTTTTTTTTACCTGTACTTGTACTTTTGAGTATCAAGGGCCTGAGGCATATCTTCATTTTTTTTTCTTTTGTTTGTGCTTCATTTTTTTTCTTTTGTCAAGTACTTTTTAAAGTTTCATTTCAGAGACGCTTAGGTCTTGGCTCTGATACCATGTTATATGTATATATTAGGATTTATAAGCTAGTTTGATATAAAAATAACCTAAACACTAACCCCTATATCTAAAACTCTAATACCAACAAAAATTAGAGGTTAAGCGCAAGTCACTTTTCTTGCTGCTTTTTGCTTGTATAGTCATGCAGGACTTGTTGCATATAGTGGATTGCAAGCTTTTCAATAGGTGGCAGAAGAATTTGATTAGAATTAAATCTCATGAAGAATATATATATATATATATATATAGCAACATCATTCATCAGTTATTCATCCACTAGTTTTGAAAGTTGATTTTGGCTACCTAATTTATTTAACTTCTTATCTCTTCAAATCAAATAAATAGGTCTTACGTTAAGTAGAAAAAATATCAGAAGAGAACTTCTAATAATTTATAATAAGTAAATGTATTAGTCATTGAACAGGCTATTTCATTTTTTCCCTGCAAATTGAAATGTCATGAAAAATAATTACCAAAGACTCAAATTTAAATTAACAAGTTTTAACATACACAAACAAATAAATTAATCGGCTATGTAAGACACAACCAAATATCTATACTCCTCATGCATATCTTCATTTTTTCCTTTGTCTGCGCTTTATTTTTTGTCTTTTGTCAAGTACTTCTTAAAGTTCTATATTAGAATTACGCTCAGGTCTTGGCTCTGATACCATGTTATAGGCATATATTAAGACTGTATAAGCTATTTTGATAGAAAAATAACCTAGAACCCCTATATCTAAAATTCTAACATCAACAAAAATTAGAGGCTAAGCACATGTCAAAATAGCTTGTTGCATTTTGTTTGTATAGTCATGCACGACTGACGACTTGTTGCATGTGGTGGATAGCAAGCCTTTCGATAGCTGGCCGAAGAATTTGATTATAATTAAATCTCATGGAGAATATCTATATATATACACACAGCAACATCATTAATCGGTTATTCTTCCGCTAGTTTTGAAAGTTGATTTTGGTTACCTAATTTATTTAACTTCTTATCTCTTCAAATTAAATAAGTACGTCTTACGTTAAGTAGAAAAAATACCAGAAGAGAACTTCTAATAATTTATAATAAGTAAATGTATTAGTCATCAAACAGGCTGTTTCATTTTTTCCCCTGCAAATTGAAATGTCATGAAAAAAATTACCAAAAGCTCAAAAAATTAGCAAGTTTTAACATACACAACCAAATAAATTAATCAGCTATGTAAGATATAATGATGAATTATCTATATTGAATAGGTAAGTAGTACAACTGGCTTCCATGTAATTGTTTGAAAATTTTAAACTAAATGATCGTTTGTGCTGCGTGAGGATACATGTTAAACTCCGTTGAATTTGAGAATCAGTCAATGAAGCTAATAAGGTTGATTTGTTGAACCATATCCCTAAATTAGTAACATGGATGTTGGGAAACCTAAATTAGTAACATAAACTTCAGGTTCACGGCTACCGTTTTCAAAACTGTATTTTCTAAACGAAACCTTAACCAAAGGTGAAAATGAAATGGTAAAATGGACCACAATAAAGCACAAATCAGAATGCAATTGCTAGAAAATTTCAAATAATAAAGTGCAAAACTTGTGTGCCTTACAAATAAAGCATGATACAAACACACACCTGAACTATTATTCCACTAATAATTCTTCAGATTCATCAAAACCTGTCATCACGATCACTGTTAAGCAAAGATGACAAAGAAGGCTTATGATCATTATCCAATGCAACTTCCACATAACCAATATGTTCATCCCCACCATTTTTGTTCTGCAACGACAAAGACATGGCATCCTGGGCAAGCCAATAATTAACATCATCTAGATGCAAATTATTTGGAACGTTGTTGTTATTATTATTATTATTATTATTTCTGCGATGATCCTGATGACCGTTGTTAAGTACCGCCATATTCATCGGCTCTTGTTGTTGTTGAACGTATTGATAACGAGAAACTGGTGATGGCACTGGTGCAATGACATTATTAGGGCTATACAAGCTTGGATGATTGGGAGTAGTATCAACAATCTCATGATGATTAGGATGATGATGACGATGAGCTTGGGCACGAAACGCAGCAAGCTGTTGAAGAACAAGCTCGAGTTCCGCCTCGTAGTATTGAATCTGGGCCATGAGTTCTTGAACGTGTCTGTAACAACCTCCAACGGGATCGGAGGCTCGCATGTCGGATTGATAAATGATGCTTCGCATGGCTTCGTCTCTACTGTGAGGGTCGAGGTTTTCAATAATTCTGGTGATGTTACGAACCCCAAACAATTTATGGGCGTTGAGGAATTGACGTTGGCGATCGTGAGGGAAATAAGGAGCGAGAATACAGTCAGGAGCACACTTCTTACGTTGGTATTTACAAGCAGCACAAGCTTGATTATGGTTGTTAATGGTATTATTATTGGTGTTGCGAACAACGTTCATGGCAATGCGAAGGTTTGGGATTTCAGGGAAAGAAGGAGAGTGCGTCGGCTGGGGATGAGGAAGAGACGGAGGCTAATCGGGAGGTTAAAGAGATCTCCTGAAATTTCTGGGCTTTAGTTGAAATGAGAGATAGAGATGATGTGTTGGTCTGTTGGTTTGTTTTCTTGTTTATATTAATTGCCTGATTATATATATAAATAGCATTTTCTGTGAAATTGGTTAAATTTGGACACAATGCATTAACATTGTTTGGTATGGATTTTCAGAGGGGAGGAGAGTTGCTCTCCTTTCCTTTTTCATATGGAAAAATTTTTTAGGGGAGGGGCTGGTCGGGATTCAGTTTCCCTGCTCATTCTTGAAAATCTAAACCAGGCAGATCAAGCTGGATAGTCCATATTGATCTTTTTTTCTTTATAATTTTTTTTTTAAAAAAATTATTTTGATGGTGCAAAATCTAAAATAAAGATAATCTCTTAACTAACAGTTTCCCAAAAAATGATTATTTTATTTCAAAATCACTTGTTTTAAAAAAATCAAATCTTAACCTTCCAAATCCAAATCTGGGCGGCCCAAATATGGACAAACACCCCCTGCCTATTTGTTGGCCAAGCACCGAAACGGCTTCCGGGCTGGTCACCCTTTCTAGCCTCCCTTCCAAAAGTGGGTGTTGAGATGAGAGATAAAAGATTTAATTTTATAACATAATTAACCATATTATGGCTGCAAGTATTTTATGAAATCAATTTTAATGCCCATCATGATGATTAGCATTGAGAGCTAATCACCACTACAAATTATTTAGATTTAATTTGGATTGACCAAATTGAATTTTTTTTTATTTTTTCCTAAATTTTTTTAATGTGTGCATAATCTAATATAAAGATAATCTCTTAATTGTCAAATTAAAAAAAAAAAAAGATATTTATTTAAAAATCATCATATGAAAATATTAACTTTGAATTATTAAAAATTCTATTTAAACAGTGTTGATCTCACTGGGTTCCCTCACCGAGCTAGTGACACACGAACCACGCCCCTTACCTGTCTCCGATCATAAAACCCCCTGATCCCTTTCTTTGCCTTTCATCATCCCTGAACAGGATATAGTAAGGCCCCGTTTTTTTATAATTAAAAAAAGAAAGGGTGAAGCGCTCGTCTGAAGTGGCAAAAGCCTATAATATACTACCTCTGATCCTAAATATAATACCTAGTTGATTTGTTAGGAGAGATTAAAGAAGCTAAATAAGTTACATAACTATATCTTATGTTGTGTATAATTAAATTATATATTAGTTCATAGGTTAAACAAATTAATTTGGAGAAAAAACGATAAATATAAATACTTTAAAGTAATATAATTAACTTCTTTAATTTTCCAAAAATAAGTCAACTCTCCAAAAAAAAAAGTCAATTATATCTTATATTTAAAATCAGAAATAGTAATAAGAAAGACCCAAGGTTGAGAGTTCGAATTCCCACTCCCTTAGATAGAAAGTATGTTAAGGTTACAAAGTAAGGTCAATTGGTTACGGAAAACCTAGGTTCTTAGCTGAGTTCCTTGAGCATTTAGTTAGAGGTTTGATCCCTGACAGTGTATATGGAGAAGATCTCATAGCCAGCATTAAAGCTATTTCGGCATATCTATGGTATGAAGGGATTAGTCACTGCTATCGACAGTAGATATGCTGAGCCGGGTCTATAAAAAAAAAAAAAGAAAAGGAAAGCCTAGGTCATGAAATCACTTAGCCGTATTAATTAACTCTCAGTGCTCATTATTACCATAAGTATTGAAACTGGTTCCAACATTTTACTCGACATCTGGTTGGACCACGAACCTGTCACACTTAGATGTAGTGGCAGGGATGATCTCCTTTTCCTTCGACCTTGGATTTTAGTGAGCTATAGGAGTTCATGCGGTGTTCGCCCCCTAAAATAAACTAAGGACAGCTAACAGAGTGCGACTCAGCATTTGTGTTTCATCTTTCAATATTAGATTAGAGAACTTAATAATTATTAACTGTGAGAGATCCATCTTTACATATAAGATAGATAGATGTTGCCAAAAAAAAAGTGTATATATAACGGCAGAAGCATATAGTTCGTGCGTACACGATTTAGGGTTAGGACCGTGCGTATAAGATGTAATGATGTATAACAGTAAA
The DNA here is from genome assembly GCA_963855925.1 of Inga laurina. Taxonomy (NCBI): domain Eukaryota; kingdom Viridiplantae; phylum Streptophyta; class Magnoliopsida; order Fabales; family Fabaceae; genus Inga; species Inga laurina. The sequence continues at coordinate 60,805,575 of OY979705.1, forward strand.
GATGTTAGGTCTAACTCGGTATGAGATTTACATTTTGTAGACATAAGTTTACTTAGTTTTTTTTTGTATGGGACTTTAATATATACATAGCGGAATATTCCTTTTCTAACTATAACAAGATTATCATATTGCATGGAACTGATAAAGCCAGTGGAGAAGAGTCCCTGACAACAAAGAAGAAGCGGTTATAAAATAGAAAATGAAGAAAGATTCATATCAATTTTATAATGGTAAATAATCAATTTTTTTATTAGCTCACTTTTCCTCCCTTCCTAAATAAGGTATTCCCTCCGGTCCTAATTATAGGATAATATTAGGAAGTTGATCTTGATCCTAATTATAGGACAAAATTTTAATTTTTGTCAATTTCTTCCCAAAATACCCCCATTATATTGCTTTAGATAATGGTTGGATTGCTTCGTCCAACGTGCGGTACCATGAAGTATCAAACATACACCAAATAAAATCACAAAGAGGTGGAGAGAGAATGCTGATTTAGATAATGGTTGGATTGCCTCATGGTAGACTCATGTAGTATTCCTAAATCACCCCTATTAAATAAGGGCATTTTTGAAAAATAAATAAAATTAACTAATTTAACTACTATCCTTAATTTCTCCAAAATTAGGTAAATATGTCTTATAATTAGGACCGGAGGGAGTATTATTAAAACTTTCTCCCCTTTCCTCTCCGGTCAATCCAAACAAGGAGTCACAGTCATTACAATCTCTTCCCTCCCCTCCCCTCCCCTCCCCTCTTAACTCCCTTTCCCTCCCCCTCTCCTCGTTTGAGCCAAACAAAGTGTAAAGGGAAATCATAATTAAAAACACATTATTATTTATGCTAATGATGGCTAAAAATCAAAACTTTTTTCTTCTGAGCGGGTGTGTGTGTATATATGTTTGTGTGATATTATCGCTCATCTTCGTATCTTTGGTTTGATGTTTTCAATGTTATAAGAATATATTACAAAAATATTACTTTACATTTTGTTACCTGCTTTAGACAAATTCAAAACAGAGGGATAATTGGTAACTAATTTTTATGGCTGTTCAGAATATTTTCACTTTTTACGCTGATAGTTAAGATTAGGGATCGTTAGTTAACTCTATCTTTTAAAAAGAGTATTTGTTTTATACATCAATATTTTGTAATTAAAAAAAAATGTAATAACTAATATTCATGTGTAAGTGACTGCGACTCACTCAGACAAATAATTTAAATTTTAAATTCTATTTCATGTATATGGGATAATCTAATATTAGGAGATGTTGGCACAGAAAATGGCGTTATAGAATCATGTAATTCACCTCACCTAATGTAATTAGGTTTGTTATTAGTGTATATAGGCTAAAATGTCAAAAACACACCTTTGTATTTTAGGTATTCAGTTGCATGTGTATGTATAACCTCCCTGATATTTTAATTAAATTTAACCTCCTTAACGTTTTAATTTTTGACATTAAATCCCATTGTTATTGTTAACTTTACTATTGACGGAAACTATCACGTTAAATTAATGAGGGTAACATATGGATTAAAAAATTTAGAGGTGTGGCATACAAAACCCTTGAACTTTAGAATTGCATATATATAAACCTAAGGCCCCTGACATTTAACATTTTAAATTCTTTTTAGGGTTAAGATATATCCAGTACTTTGAAGTATTTTTTCAGGTTCACCTAGTGCTCTAAAGTATTTTATGGTGTACCCAGCACCCAGTAGCTTGAAGGATTTTTTTTTTGTGCACCTAATATCCGAAAGTATTTTTTCAAATGCGTTTGGTACTATAAGCTATTTTTTTGTGCAACCAACACTCTAAACTATTTTTTAGGTGTATCCAGCACCCTAAATTATCTAAATTATTAAGTGCAAAATTGAGGAAAAAAGTACATTAGGGTGATGGATGCATCTGAAAAAAAATACTTTAAAGTGCTAGGTGTATCACAAAATACTTCAGAACACTAGATGCACCTGAAAAAATACTTTATAGTGCTAGTTGTTCCTTAACCCTTCTTTTTAATAAGAACACTTAATTCCTTTTAACCGTAGGATGCTACATTATCCTCATTTTATTTGACATGGTAATTTCCATTAGTAACTTAAGGCTCAATTTAGTTTGAGGGGAGGGGGTGAGAGTTAGGTTATCTTGTTTAGTTTTGTTGAGGGAGGGGAGATGAAAGGAATCCTTTTTTTGGTTAACTGGGGACATGAGAGCAATAATAATTAATTTAGCATTCTTTTTACAATAATTAATTTATATATCATTCTATCTTCATATATTAATTTATATAAATGATATAATGATATTTTTTTTATTTCTAACTAATATAATATATTCTCAAAAATGAAATATCCAAAAAATCATAAGGGCAAAATAGTCAATAATTTTGCTTTTATTTTTAACTTGTTTGCCCTTAGTACCAGGAATGAACGATGAGTTTATTTTTTTTCTTGTAGGCGTTAATGGAATATCACAAAAATTATGAGGTCAAAATAGTAAAGAAACTTTTAGTTTAAATTAATTTGCACTCAACTCCCAATTTGGAAGGGAGTCAAGATGAGGATATGGAAGGGGAGGTTTGGATCCCTTTCACTTCAAAATTTTCAACCAAATGAGAAGAGGGGAGCATCTTCCCCTCCTTTCCCTACCCTCCTTTCGAACCAAATAAGGCCTAATATGTGTTTGGATTAACTTTTGGAGAATAACTTTTATGATTTACGAGATAAGTATGCGAGAGGAGTTTTATTTCGATTTATATAAAAGGGCTCTGAAATCATGGTTTTGATGTTACTCAAATACCCACCTAAAGGTAAAATTAACAGTAATGAGTTAATGATAAAATATTAATTATGCTAAATTTGAAGGAAGAATTAGATGGAAGGACCAAGTACAGATACTATTCATTGGAGAGGATATTGAAAATTGAAATTATTTAGAAAAACTAATTACCAAAATAAAACTTTAAAAGTACTAAATTACTCTTAACCAAACTCCCTGCATTCTCTCCTACCATATTCCTAATTTGTCCATTATTCAATAAAATAATTAATATTTATTCAAATTAATTCAAACTAATTTGAAGTTTAAAGTCAGAATATAATTCTAATTAATTAAATTAAATCAATAACCAACACTAATTAATTTATTTTTCATTAATTTTAAATTAATAAAACTCTCTTTTTTGGGTTTGTATGCATGATGTGAGGCCACAAAATCCAACTGTATTTTTTATTTATTTAATTATTTCATATTTTTATTTTAGATCAGTTTGATTCCGAATGATAGGGGTTAAATTGAATTCTATTAGTTAATTAATATAATTAAAAAATATAAAATAAATAACCATATTAAGAATTAAAAACAACCATACCAGCCCATATTAGTATATTAAGTTGTTATATTAAATGTTGAATTCAAGGTGTTTGCAAAAATTCAACATGAAAAAATTTCTACTATATTTTTTATTTTAATAAATTACATATTATTTATTTTTATATTTTTAAATTTTTAATTGTATTATTTCAAAAGATTCACTTTAATCCTAATGGTTGAGAGAATAGTCTGAAATAAAATAAGAGTATGAAATAAATAAATAAAAATATAATTGTACTCTAAGATCTTAATAGGCTTATTATTCAGAAAATCCGAAAATTTTAATTGATTAAAAAATGATTGGAAAATAAATTAATTAGTGTTGGTTATTAATGGACTTTAGTTTAATCAATCAGTTCAGTTCATGGACGTAAAAATCAAATTTGTTAGATTTAATTCCAATAAAACTTGATTATCTTGTTAAATAATGAAAAAAATTGAGCATGTGGTGAATAATGAAAAGAACACAAAAGGAAACACATTAGGAACCACTCTTATATGTGGTATTCCATGGAAGCATGGAAACTCTGATTTTGATGATGAATAATTTGAAAATGTTGAAAAGTTTGTGTTTTGCTTTTGCTTTATGTTTATTTTAGTGTTTGTTTGGGATGCACACAAAAATATTAATAAGCTAAGATAAATATACTCTTAATACTATAAAATTACTTCTAAAAAGTTAAAACAGCGTAGTTTCAATTATTTTCCGCCTTTATAAGGACTACTTTAAGTTTAATGAAGGGTGCTTTCATTGCTGGAAAAAAAATTAATAATTTTCTGTAACAATGGGATGGAAGAGTGCTGCCGTCCTCCTATTCTTTTTCATTTGGTTACATCAATGTTGAGAACAAATTGATTTTTATATTTGTCTGTCCAAAAATTGATTTTTGTATTTAATCAAATAAAATTAAATTGAAAAGAATGAAGTGCTTTTAACTATTTATTTTAAAAAGAAGCTCAAGGAGCAAAAGGAGACCGAAAAAGGGTGGGAGGAATGTGAATTCCTGGTCCCGAAGGGAAAAGAAAAGGAAAACAGAAGGACCTAAACCCTCCCTAAAGCCCTATTGCTATACTTGCTCTTGCTGGTGGCCATTACTTCATTTCATTTGCTTTCATCGCATTCATTTCTCCATCTGGCAAGGGGCAATGTATCGAGTAGCTTCCAAACTAGCTTCCTCCATTGGCTCCTCCTCTTCCAAGAAACTTGTAAGAATTTCCCCTTCTTTCTCGCGTATTACCCATTTCTTTTGCGTCTTAAAATTTTCAACTCCTGGTCACTCTCACTTACAAAACTACAGATTGAGCCTTCATTTTCTTTTCTTATTCTTTTCATTTGAGCTTGGATCAAAATAATAAAGCCTTTCGTGTCTGGGTGATCATAGAATGTATTTCTTCAATGTTGTTTACTACTTTCTGCTCTAGTTTTGTGCTCTTGTCTAGTTGGGCAGGCGATTTCTAGATGGATTATGTGTTGGTTTGATTTTCCCTCCAGGTATATAATCGGATAATATCCAACAGAAATTATGCGGCGAAGGATATCAACTTTGGAATTGGAGCTCGCGCTGCTATGCTTCAAGGAGTTTCTGAGGTTGCAGCAGCTGTAAAAGTAACAATGGGACCTAAGGTACTGCTTTTGGATCACTAGGTTCTTCTATGTTCATCCTAGTTGTGGTGTTGACTGTCATAGTGAACGCTGGTGGACATTACATTTCTGTCACGAATTCTCTTGATGCTGACAAGGTCAAACCTTAATGGTAGCTAGGGGACGTAGCCTTGTTATTTGTCCCTACGAATGAAAATCTATTCTATTTTCGTTGCAAGTTAGAGCTAAAAGCTATTACTGATAATTGTTACTAGCCATAGATGATAACATTTAAAGAAGAATTCAGAATGATTGGGAATGACTTTCGTTTCAAATGACTGGTTCAGGGTCGCAATGTAATCATTGAGAAAAGTCATGGACAACTCAAGATTACAAAGGATGGAGTGACCGTTGCCAGAAGTGTTAAATTTGAAGACAAGGCCAAAAATCTTGGTGCTGATCTTGTGAAGCAGGTGGCTAAGGCTACTAATACTGCTGCTGGCGATGGTGATTACTCCACTTAGACATTTTGTTCCTAAATAAATTTGCAATGGCGTGAAATGAGAGATTGATTTTATTCAATATTTAACTGTCGGCCTACATAATTGGCTTTACAATTCCTTATTGCTTTAAAGTCTAAATAAGTTAGATCAGTTAAACACTTTCAACATCTCTTTGGTAGCCAAAAATATAAATTACTGCTATTTCATCGAAATTAGTGAAGACTTGTTTGTAAAATAGTTTTGTTCCTTGAAAATTACCTTTTTCATAGCTCGCTTAATTGATCTAAAGCTACAGATCAAATGGAAGAAAGAAGTTTTAACAGAAGATTATATGCAATGGCACTTGTTACTCTTACCTAAACATTTTTTAACAGTATTAAGTTTGAAAACGGATCTCTGAAACGTTTTTAATTCCCTTCCTAACTCTTTGAGTGAAACATGGAGAAGTTCTCTGGTCACTCTGGTCTAGCTTTCCCTTCACAGTCAATATTTAGCTGATGTTTGATGCTTTCTGATCTTATGAAGTCTGTGTTCTCTAATTCCAGGTACAACTTGTGCAACTGTTCTTACTCAGGCTATACTCATAGAAGGTTGCAAAGCTATTGCTTCTGGTGTAAATGTTATGGATTTGAGAAACGGTATAAATAAGGCCGTTGATGCTGTAATTACTGATTTGAAAAGCAGAGCATTAATGATTAGCACACAAGAAGAGATAACCCAGGTGCTAGTGATTCTCATGCAAACTCATCTTCCACTAGTTTGATCTTGATTATTAAATTATTATAGAGTCTATGCTTTTGCACTTGATTGCTATCATCAACTTTGAGAACATATACATTGGATGCTTTGGCAGTGGACGAGATATATAATCTTCTAAAGCTTGTTACTGATAAATTCAATTTGCACACCCTTTCCTATATATGATCACTAGGTGGGAACAATATCTGCTAATGGAGAGCGTGATATTGGAGAACTTATTGCGAGAGCAATGGAGAAAGTTGGAAAGGAGGGAGTCATTACTGTTGCTGTAAGCAATTTTGCCTTTTTTTCTTGAGTGCATTTCAAGTTGGCTAATTTTAAGGCCAGATTGTTAAAACTATGGTTAAACACTGCAGGATGGGAACACTTTGCATAATGATTTGGAAGTGGTAGAAGGAATGAAGCTCACCAGAGGCTATATATCTCCTTATTTTATTACTGATCATATGACCCAGAAATGTGTAAGTTCAGATTCAACATATGGCTGCTAACATCTTTGCCAGAAACTCTCAACCTGTTGAACCTACATGTTCTTTACACTTATCCTATAGTTTTGCTGAATAACATTTGGTAATGGCATATGTGGGACATAATTCTTAATTGTCTGTTAATTATTGAGTCCCCTGTCAGCTGTAAAGTTAATTCCTCCAGAAGACGGGGCTTATCATTGTTAATCTTATCGTACTATCATTTAATCTTGTATAGAATAAGGATCCAAGATTCTAGCTTATTCCTGCTGAAGCGTAATTTACTGATATTGCTAAAGATCTTCCTATATTTATTGTCAGTTTTTCTAATGACAATATCTTCCGTTTTTTTGGTTGTCGTAAGCTCTCTGTTTATTCAATTGCACATGATGTAAAATAAAAAGCTTCTTTCAACTTGATTTAGTTACTTGGATTGAGTTTCCTGATCCGTTGAATAATGGTAATTTTCATTTTGTTAGGAATTGGAGCACCCCCTTGTACTAATCCATGAGAAGAAAATATCAGACGTGAGGTCACTAGTGAAAGCATTGGAGCTAGCAACGGAGGTGGCTGGGAAAATAATTGAATGTGTTGATTTGCAATTGCTATTTTGGTAAAATTATAGCTTAGGATCTTATTCTCTAGTTTTCGATTGGAATTTTCAACAGAAACATAGGCCACTTCTTGTTGTTGCGGAGGATGTTGAGAGTGATGCTTTGGCTATGCTCATACTCAACAAACATCGTGCTGGGCTTAAGGTGATTATGTGTCTAACTTAATTTTGTGTCTACTGGCTTTCCATATTCACAAAATTTCTTTTATTTTAGGTTTGTGCTGTAAAAGCTCCAGGTTTTGGTGAAAATAGAAAAGCTGGTTTAGATGATCTAGCTGTTCTTACAGGAGGAGAGGTGAATATTCTAGCCTCATCTATTTTTCAGATATTGTACAGGTGATCTGTGTAGTGGATTTCTCCCCTCTAGTATGTAATAATGATTAAGGAATTGCCTCGCCAAGGTCTAGCAGGTTGGATTAGAGCTTGTTATGTGTTGTGTGAATATTAATGACGTGTTCAAATGCAGGTCATCGCAGAAGAACGAGGTTTGACCCTTGATAAAGTCCGGCCAGAAATGCTTGGTTCAGCCAGAAAGGTCTGTGGCTATAAGCAATATAATGAATCTTAGTTACATTGGACAATAAGTACCTAACTAATTTAAGGTGCAACAGGTTACTGTTTCTCTTGATGATACTATTATTCTACATGGTGGTGGGGATAAGAAGCTCATTGAAGATAGATGTGAGCAGGTAGGGTGGCGCACAAAGTGTTGTTTTCTTTAATGGGTAAAGGTGCTAAAATGACTATAAACTTTTGTGAAAAGTGCAACTGTAACCATAAACTATTTTTTGGAGCAAAAGTAACCATAAACATTATAAAAGAGGGTAAAAATAACCACGACGTTAATGGACGTTAACGTCCGTTAATGTAAACTTTTTAGCAAACTGTTAAGGTGCTAAAATAGCCATTAACTAATACCAAAAGTGCAAAAGTAACCACAAATTTTTTCTTGGATGCAAAAATAACTTCTTAAACATTAATTCATAATTTTTTTTTTGTTTTTGTGTTATGAGTGTTTTATCAATTTGAAGATTAAAATGACAAAATTTAAAAAAAAATTATAAATTAATGTTCTAAAAGTCACATATTTTATAATTAATGTTAGGGATTTTATCATGGTTATCGGACCTGAACCGGACCGGAAACCGGCCAACCGGTCAGTAGATCCGAGTCAAGTTTTTATTTTTTTTTTAATTTTTTCTTAAGAATTTCATACTATAAATCTAAAATTTTCTATTTCTCACCAGTTTGGTCCCGATTTAGCTCCAGTTTAACCCACTGACCCTTAATCTAGTACCCCAACCGGTTCATTAACAGGTCCAAGTTTAATTACCTTAGATTTTATCTTTTAGAGTTAGGTGATAATTTTCTTTCATTTCGTCATTCTCGCCAAAATAAAAAAAGTCGACTTCTTGAATATTAATTCATAAGTTTTGTCATTTTAACCCTCAAATTGATAAAACACTCATAACACAAAAGCAAAAAAAAAAAATTATGAATTAATGTTCAACAAGTTATTTTTGCATCTTAGAAAAAGTTTATGGTTATTTTTGCACTTTTGGTATTAGTTAATGGCTATTTTAGCACCTTAACATTTTGTTAAAAAGTTCACATTAACGGACATTAACATCCGTTAACGTCATGGTTACTTTTGCCTTCTTTTATAATGTTTATGGTTACTTATGCTCCAAAAAATAGTTTATAGTTACAGTTGCACTTTTCACAAAAGTTTATGGTCATTTTAGCAACTTTACCCTTTTTTAAATAGTGGGAGAATTTTAATTGTACTTTCCCCTAAATGATCTTCTATATATCTGTCACTTGCATTACTGATTCATCAAAGTGTTGCCAATTAATTGAAGTGACAAGGCATATGTATATCTACCACAAACAGAAGTGACCCTATCTGACAGCAGTAAAATATCACCTATAGTCCATAGATGTTTCTTAATATATGGTGTTCTAGATTTAACCGAAGAAATGTTTTTCTCTGTTCTCCCTCCTCTCTTTCCACTGTCCCCCTTCGATTGGATATGCTTCCCCTATCCTCTTCTTAATTTGAAGGTGCTCACTTTTTTATTTTGGTTGTTTTTTGGCCGGCCATCTCATGATGCTTAAAATGTTAACATTTTATAGCTCAGGGCAGCAATTGAAGAGAGCACTGCCACATTTGATAAAGAGAAAGCACAGGAACGACTGTCAAAGCTGTCTGGTGGTGTAGCTATTTTCAAGGTTTGCCGCATGGCCTTATAAATTCTGTTATAATGATTAATTGAAATGATTAGTTTTTTCTCACTTGGAAATGGAACCAAACATTTTCAGGTTGGAGGGGCTAGCGAAGTAGAAGTTGGGGAAAGGAAAGATAGGGTGACTGATGCTTTAAATGCTACAAGAGCGGCCGTGGAGGAGGGAATTGTGCCAGGTGACTCAATTTTTTGGTTCTTGCCGTTTGATTGAAAAGCAGGCAAAGAGAGCCAAGCATCATATTCTTCTTGTTCCCTTTCTTTAAATATCTATCCATTTATTTTGGTTAAAATGTAATTTTTCTAATCAGGTGGTGGAGTTGCTCTGTTATATGCTAGTAAAATATTGAACAACCTCCAAACCCAAAATGAGGATGAGAAAAGAGGAGTAGAGATAATTAAGAACGCACTTAAGGTTGTTTCTTTGGCTAAACAATTCCTGTTTGGGGCATCCTAGATTAAATCATTACTAATGAATCATATTGGTCACCACAGGCACCTGCATTCACAATAGTGGCTAATGCTGGTTTTGATGGTGCTTTAGTTACCGGGAAATTGTTGGAACAAGACGACGATAAGTTTGGTTTTGATGCCGCCGAAGGTTTGTACTCTCAGTGTTATCAAATGCGAAACCATGTGGAACCCTAATATGGTTTCAAGTTTTAACCCTGTTTCTTATATTCTTATTAAGATAAATTATAACTTTCTACTGTTATTATGATGATGTTTCATGTTTGCTATGAAATTTTGTTGAGTAGTGATACTCTTGTGCTAGGTTTGGTAATTAAAGGTTTATGGTGGTGTGTCCTGAGCAGGTGCTTATGTTGACATGGTGAAGTCTGGAATTATAGATCCTCTTAAAGTTGTCAGAACAGCATTGGTTGATGCTGCCAGGTGAAACTTTATTAGAAACATAACCATTATTTTCACATACACACACATATTCTGAACTTTGCTCTCTCTCTCTCTCTCTCTCTCTCTCTCTAAATGCAGTGTGTCGTTGCTGCTGACTACGACTGAGGCTGTTGTGGTGGATGCTCCGACTAGTAAGACTCCAAAACGCGTGTCGGATATGGATGAGTTGGACATCTAACTAGGTGAAACCCATTTTGAGGAACAGTTGCTAACTCTGAACTTGCCTGGGAGATCAAAAGCTCTGTTTTTGTTTCTTTTCCTGCATATTTTCATTTTGAACTCATTGCTGCAAAAAGGAAAAGCTCGGTATCTACCATGTGTTGTCGCAAATAGATTTTGTGATTTAGTCCATAGGCCCACGTATGGGCACAAAATTATTTGCTAGTTTACCAGGGTGATTGAGTCCATAGAAAACAAGATGTAATGCTAGTATCTTTTTTCCCTTGAGATCAGAGGATGTCTTTGTTTGCAATACAAGCTATAAGTATTGTCCAAAAAATGTTATTTACAAACACATTTACCATTTATATAATAATGTAGTAATTGTTTTGAATATGCATTCCGTTAATAAAAATATAAAACATAAAAATAAACAAATTAAAAACCATATTCCATAATCAATAGAATAGTAATATATATTACTTTTGCCAAAATAATATATATTACTTGAAAGTTTAAAGTTTGTTGTATCTTTACTTAGAAATATCCCCATGAATTACGATTGTAGGAGGGAGGAAAACTATTTCTTATTTCTAATTTTTTTCAAGAAGCTAAAACAATGAATTGAAGGGGGGTAAACATAAAGAAACCTAAAAATATGTCCAATGTAGTAGTATCACATAACAATAACCAAAAGTTAAGGAGACGAGGTGAGAGACGCAAAAAAAATTAAGAGCAAATAGTCGAGTTATTTTGTTGAAAAGCTTTTCTCATCAAACCAGCTAGCTGTAGAAGGCAGACATGTATTCTCACTTGGGCACGTCATGAACAGTGCATTTTTCTTTTGTTGTTCTTGTTTTTTTTTTTTTGGGTAGCCCACCCGGTATCCAGAGCTTCGCCTTAACTAATCCGGATCTGAGCCGTGTTGCGCATCTGGCATGGTGGGTGAGTCTCCCAGTGGGGGGTTTTCTGCATTCACCAGGTCTTGAACCCGAGACCTTACTTAAGAGGAATCGAGTCGCTTACCACTCGGACCAACCTCTGTTGGTATTTTTTTTTTTTTTATTCTTTGTCGCACTGAGTCTCAAGTTATTGATTAAGAGTCTTTGGTATGAGAGATTTGGAGGGGATGGGAAGGAAAATTTTTGTGAGTTAAATTTAAGAAAATTGGAGAAGTAAGGATATAAAATTTTAATATAGAGAATATGTAAGATAAAAGAGTAAAAAAAATTAATTAAAAAATTTATACCCCATTTCTCTTATTTTTTTTTAAAATCCAATTCAAAAATGTTTTTTCCTCCGCCCACCTTCCTTTCCCTCATACTAAACAAGTCCTTAGGTTTGGGTTCTTCAATTCCGTGTTAACAAGATGCAACGGCTAATAGGATGAGGAAACTAGCTAACCGCCAAAAACTTAATCCACCCAGAAGGAATATAACTATATAAGAGATATAGTCATGGGCAATTTAGTCTTTATAAAGTTATATTTTAATATTTTGTCTTTTTAAATAATTATAACTTTTACAGTCCTATGGAGTAATAAATATTATTTTCTATAGTTCCTTCATCCTAATTCTCCCAGAGAATTTTTTTCACTAAATTATGACACAATAAAAATTAAAATAACAATGGGACTAAAACGACAATGTGACATTATTCTCGCCAACGATAATGAGACATTGAACTTTTATTAGCTATTTTTTGATATGTTATTAGCTATGCTTTTAAAAAAAAAAATAGAAGGAATAGAATAACTTATAGGGAAAAAGATAGAAAAAGAATTTTAAAGTTATAAAATTCTAAATAAGGTATTTCTTAAAAAATGAGATATGAATTGTTTATTAAGTTTTATCATTTCTTTATCAACTCTGGGTAACAAACCTGATTTAGAAATTTTCAATTTTAAAGTTCTTTTTCTATCTTTTTTCCTAATTTATATAGTATGAAATGCTTTTTTTCTTTATCCATGAGACTTGATGGTTTTTACGTTTTTTGGCATTTGGTCTTTTGTTCCTGTTTGTTTTATTTTTTCAGAAGTATTTTTATGATTTATGAAGTATAAGTATATGAACATAGTTTTATCCCAGCTAAAAAAAAATGCACTTTTAAACCATGATATATTCCAAACATGTTAGTATGCCATTTGGCGGAAAAAAAGTTTTTTTCCTCACTCTTTATTTTGGCGCCAAAAAAAGCATCAAGTAACCTAGCAGCATATCAAATCCTGGCAGAAACAAAGAAGAAAGAAAGAAAGTCGAGAAGTGGAAAATTGGATAAATGGCTTCGAGTGATGTTGAGGGATTATCTCTTCCTATGGACGATTATGAGACCTTGCTTTCCACTACTGACGTTGAGCTGCTCAAGAGAGCATGGCGTAACGAGAAGGCTGCTCCTGAGATTCTTCGTTTTGAGACCGATTTGATTGGCCGCATTAGAGAACAGATCCAATTAATGGTATTTCCAAACCCTACTATCTTTATTTGGTTCTTTAAAACATTGAATTTGGAACAGAAATTATCCAGATTCTGGGTATCAATCGGGCTGTGTTCCTAAAGCGGAAATTTTCAAAATTCTTAAATTGATATTGATGTTTTCTTCAAGTATTTCTTTGTTTATGATTAAAATCATTTTAAAAGGGCATTTTATGCATAAGATTTTCGCATTTGCAGTAAACTTTGAAATGAGTCTTAGATGTTGTCACTGTTAAAGGACAGCGTATCTTCCAGATTAATCTGGTCACTTTAAATTCTCGATTCTCTTTTACTTTTCTCGAGCAAACTAGTCAACCGTTCGGTACTTGAAATGTTAAGCATATTGAGTTTAAATCTCCCAGGATTAGTGGGTGCAGAGTTGCTACCCAACAGCAACAAAGCCATTGCATACTTGCGTGTCAGTTCTTTAATGCTTGGTCATTTGACAAAAGTGTGCCATGAGTTTCATTTTTTTAGGTGCTAATTCGTGCACTTGATTTATGGGACTAAAGCTGAATTGGTTTAACAATTCATGGATTGCTTCATCAGTTTACTCCTTTTATTTACCCTTACACTTTTGGTGCTCATTTTACCACACTTTCATTTTGGGCAGGAAGAAACTGTGGAGGAGAAATCAGCTGCTGGCATTGATCCCCTTTCAATATCTCTCTATCAGATGGACTTGGATAGAGCCCAGTTTTTACTTAGATCATACCTTCGGATTCGCATTCAGAAGGTGGTACTTACCTATTTAGTTAGGGGAAAAAATCTACATTTATAGCGTTACCCCTGTTATTTTTGCTGGCCAAATATTGTTTTTTAAATAATTTCTAGCTATATAGAAGGTGTTGAGGTTAATTAGGATTCATGCAATAATTGTTTACATATTTGAAGACATGGCAGCCAGGAAATAGGGTGAGCTCATTGTTGTAGTCACCGGATTGTATTTTGTTCGATCTTATAACCAAATTTCCATTGCAGATTGAAAAGTTTGTGTTCCATATTGCAAAAACTGATGAACTTTGGAACAAGCTCTCTAGAGAAGAGAGAAATTTCGCTAGAAGGAAAGGCAAATTTTCCCTTTTTCCCCTTTCAATTTCATTTCAAATATGTGAACTGAAAGCATATCTTTTACTTGGGTTTTTGAAATGAGCTTTGCTGTTGCAGGTGTACTGAAGATCTAAAACAACACTTGGAGGATAGTGTTCTATCAAAACTGCCAGAAAATTATCAATCTTTCCAGAAGCAATCTGTAATAAGCGAAGAGGATGACATGAGTAATCTAAAATTCTTATAAGTTGGTTTATGCTTTTGTTATCTATAACGTTATCCTTCTAAGATCCATTTAGTGCATGAGTATGTTTCAAAGTTGCTTTTCCTGAAAATTATCAGACAGTGCTAGGATATAGTTTCACTGGGGATGTGGGTAGTATATCTTGTATGTTAGCTGGAAAAATTAAACCTTGATTCTCAGTAAAGGATAGGAAGGAAATTAATCGAGGGTATTTAACTCACAGTCTGAGGTACTCCGCAGTCCTTATTTAGGGCATTGTTGTCCTTTTTCTTGTAGCAGCTTTGGGTCAGGAGTGCAACTAATTATCCTTCTAGATGAGAGTCTGGACTCAAAAATTCTCTTTTTTCCTTCTTTCTTTTTGTTCCTTTAGTCATTTACTTGTTACAATATTTGGGACTAGCTTTTCAATATATGCACATGCCCCTTGTATTGATCACAGTAACTACATCTTAGCCTAGTAGCTTCTCTTTGCTGTAAGAAAGCTATATGCTGTTCATGAGAGCCCAAACCTTGCCCATTTTGAGCTTTGATATCCTTGTGCGTGAGATAATTGTTTATTTAATTAAACAGAGATGAGCACTTCAGATTGGTGCTATCTTATAATTAATGTTTTCTTTTGGTCTACCGGAAAAAAGAATGAAATATGCGACGTAAATATAGGAAAATCCATCTCAGATTGCTTTTGTAATTGAATTTTGTGACAACTGAAAATTTTCCACCACAAATTTTCTGTTTTATTGTAATTATGTATAACTACACAGGATCTTTTGCCATGAATCTATCTATCTTATATTTGGTAATATTCTTTTGGGCAAATTCATTGAGCTATTGCTGATGGGGTTTTTAGTCATGAGGAAAATTTCTAAGGGTATATTTGTTTTGCCACAGCAGTCTGTAAATCAGATAGTGAGAATCATATTCATATCCCAGGGACTTAACTGAAACATGTATTGAATGAGACCTTTTGTTTTGCATGTTTCAGTTCCAGAAGCACAACTAGACACATTTGTTGTATGCAGAAGCAAAGAATATCTCACAGGCATCCAGCTTGAGGATGGACCAGTGGATGACAGGCAATTCCATAATAATACACTTGCTTACTTTTTTATTGTTCTCATTGCAAAATCAAGTTACTGAGTTGTAAATTGTAATGGCAGGTCAATGCTGTTTGAGATGGAGCCTGGTGTTCTCTACTTCATATGTTACAAGTCTATAAAGGCACTTGTGGAGAGTGGAAAAATTGATCTTCTCTGATAATCTTATGCTCTGTTACATAATGTTTATATTCAGATCCTTCCTGATACCGTACTATAGATGCCTCCCACATTAATACCAAAGTATGTTAAAGCTTCATGTTATATGTTCATGTTCCTGCCCTATGTATGAATGTAGGAATATGAGGGATCCTTATTGGGATATGTATTACTGCATTATTGTGTACCAAGCCTCAAATCTTAATCAAGAAAATGATATTTGAGTGGATGAAAATACCCCTTTTTTTTTTCTTTACTCTCACTCTCTCTTCCATTGCCAGAGTTGTTGCTATTCAACTTAATTGTTGTTTTGATTTAATGTCATTACTATTGAAATGTGAAAGTTAAAAATACTCCTTCGGATTACTATTATAAATTTTTTTTAGAAAGTTATATATTTCAATCTTATGGCATTTTAAGAAATTTTCAGAATAATTAATGGTCAAAAAAAGGAAATTTTCAGAGTAACTAATACTTTTTAAGTTTTTTACCCTTAGATAATTAATAATTAAAATTAAGCATTAAGATGATCAATTGTGATTAAAAGAATAGAAATTTGAGAAAAAATTGAAATATCATCCTCTAACAAGATGCTTTTCCCCCATTTAACCCCTGCCTTTTTTATAATAAGAATCTGATATCCACTTTAGAAAGACGAAAAAAGATAGGTTAAATCGTTAGGGGCCTGATTAGCACGAAGGGAGGGGATGGAAGAAAACGGTAGACGATGATCTTGTTTGGTTTTGTTGGTGGGGACTGGCGAGGAGATGAGGGGTTTTTAATGATCCCTTATTTGGTTTAAGATTGACTGATAATGGAGAAATAATAGTAATTTATTATTGGAAAATATTTATGTCAAGTTCCTTATATCCATTTCATCAAGTTTTTCAATCACATGTGACCATGTATCCCATTTTTGAATTATTGTTATTTAAGTATAAAATCATATGGAAAAAATAGGACAGATGGTTATATGTGATTAGAGAACCTAATGTAATAGATATAAGGAACTTGATGTAAGTATGATCCTACTTTTCATATTAAATTATTTTTTTAATAATATATTTTTAATTATAATTATTTTTGCATAATAATATATTTTTATTTCATAATAACATATTTTGATAATAATATTTTTATTTATCATAATATTTTTCATCATGGACATTATTGGAATATCATACAAGTTATAAGGGTAAAGTGGTCCAAATTAAGGTTTTTGGAGGGGAGGAAATAGAAACTTTGGGGTCCCCTCCCGTCCAAAATTTTAAACCAAATGAGGGGATGAGCTCATTTTTCATCCTCTTCCATCCCCTCTCCTTCAACCAAACATGTCCTAAATCAATAACAAGTTATAGATATGTCATATATATACTTTATTTCCAGAAATACTATATAACTTATTTAGTGTTTGTTTGGATTAACAGTAAAAGTTGCTTTTCTAACGTGATTTATGATATACGAAGTACGTTTATGAGAGAAGTTTTGTCAAGACTTACATGAACGCGCTTTTCTACTGTTTTCTCAAACAGGCCCTTAATCATAACACTAAAAGAAATTATTAGTGGCTTATTAATGAAATTCTCTCACTCTCTCAGAAATTTTCTCTCTTTAAATAAAGGCATAAATGAAAAATAAATGCTTTAGAATAGATAAATATTATTTATTTTATTTTTTATAAAATACTCCTTCGCCTTACTATTATAAAATATATTTTAAAAAATTTTAAATTTTCGTATAAAAGTAATCATACCCTTTTCTTCCTAAACACTTACTATAAGGGTAAGGGGAAAAAAATCTATGATCTTTAATTTGGATTGAGTTTAGACTTTTTTTTTTAATCTGGAGATTGTGTTTAGAATTTAGACTTTAGACGTCATATAAGAAATTACATACTGATTTAAAAACTAAATAAATTTTTTAAAAAATGGAAATGTCGATTAACAAGCCGCCTTCTTGATAAATATTATGCCTACTTTCTGAGCTCGCACCACGATCCTTGCCATGAAATTATCACTCCAATAAAACCCTTCCACCGTCTCCTCAATTAACCTCCTCTGGCCATTATCAACACCCAACCGGCGGCCACCCCTCTGAGCCTTGAGCCTCCACACCGTGTTTGCTGATATGATATTCTGGCCGTCCTGCAAATTTGATTGGCGGATTACCCATTGAGATAGTAACCAACACATCACTTGTCGATTTGCTTGCATTAGTAAACACGCAGAGATAGGTCGATAATGCCGTGATATCATGAGCAGGATCTAAAATGTTTTGATAATTTGAAAAATTAGTTCCGGTTCTCTCTATTGTGTGAGAGAGAGGGTTTCAACTCTTCTAACAAATGTATTTTTTGAAATTAGAACTTATGTTCTCAAACATAATATTTTACATAGAAACTAGTTTAGCATTGTGCAATACGGGAGTAAGAATATGTGATTTTTAAAAAAATTCGAATGGAGAATAAATAATTAGCTGAAACTTACAAATTTAATAAATTTTTTTATCCTCTTATTTCCTTTTTTTTTTTTTTATATATATTTCCCTTTTTTTTTTTTTTTTTGCCAGTTATATATTACCCTATACTATAGGGATCTTATACCGGACAGCGTCAGACAAAGTCTACGTTGGTTTCGTTATTTCTTTCTTTTCTTCCAATCCAAAATTCCAAATGCTTTGAGTCGGTTAAAAAGTTGGTTTGTTTGAAAGCGCTCGTTTTTGACCTGCGGTCGCAGAGGGAGGCGTTCCTCTCCAGTCTTGAATCCCTAATTCCTCTCTCCAGTCGTCCAGCCGGCGGCAGCACTTGTCCCCGAGTCGTCGTCTCCGACCGCTCTCCTCCCGTCTCCGTCTCCGTCTCCGACAGTCCGACCGCTCCTCTTCGACAGCACCATCAGACAGAACCACAGCAGTAGCACGCCTGAGTCACTCCTCGTCTCACTCAATCTCCTCTCCATCTCCACTGTTCTCCAGGTTTGGTCTTCGAGTATTTGAGTTTGATACTTTGACTTAGTCAAGTGAAGCTTTTATTTGGTTTTAATGCTTTGATTTGAGTCGAGTTTCTATTTGATTTGAGTTCTGTCTTGTGTCTCAATTGTTTCCTCGATCTTCATTGTTCTCTCTTCATTAGAGTTCTTCTGATTGGCCCAAGTTTGTCTTAATTGCTCTCCACTCTTTATCATAGTTCTTCATTGTTTTGTATTTGAGTTTGTTTTTCTGTCGTCATTTGATTTGGAAAATCATAAAAATTTAAAAAGTGGAGGCAACCTGCCAACCCGCAGCCCGGGTTTCAGCCCAGCCCGGCCCGTCAGAACTGCAACCTGTGGCAGGCCAACCCGCGGCTGGCCTGCTTCACCAGAATCATCTGAAATTCATAGAAGTAGTTTATTTATTTAAAATTATTTTTTTAAAAAAGAGAAAATTCAAGAATCAACTATTGGGAGCAATAGTTGAGTCCAATGGCATTGACGGTTGAAAGGGAAAGGTCTTTCTGTGAAATTTTCAAAATTTGTGGTATTTAAATGAAATTATCAATCCTATAAATTCCTTCAATGTCATCCTCAGCGGTGAAGCGCCACCTTTTAGCTTCACTGCTTTTTCTGAATCTTATTTTCTACACATTGAGTTAATAACCTATGCCAATAGAAAATAATATTTAACTATTTGTTTACTTCTTATTTGGTGATTAACACATCACTAGTTGGTTAGCATGAATTGGTAAATGGGGTTCTGCTAAGCATTCTCTATCGTTATTTCTTCTTGTTTTTTTTTTTTTTCTGGGTGTGAGTTTTGTACTCAGTTATCTGAACATAAGGGTGATAATGCCGTGATACTGTTGGATCAATAATTTGATTGTAGCAAGCCTTGTATGCTCTGAGGGAGATCATTTTTGATATCATTGGATTTTGGGAAAGAATTGTTGCTTTGCAATTCCATGGCTAAAACCAAGATTAATAGTTGGTCAGCGCTGTAGTGGGTGATTCAGAATAGCCTTCATGTGAATGGCATGAATATTGTACTTTATATAGTTGAAACCTTTTCAAGATTGGCTGTGTTCAAGAACTTCAGCACCTTTTATTGAACGGTTTTAATTAGAATAGTGACAGAATATGCATCAATGACCTGCAGAAGCAGCACATAATGCAGAGAAGTTGATCAAGACAAACTTCTATACCATTGTTTATAACTCTCAGTTGCAAAGGTGTTTATATAGAGGGTTATAGCAGGTGGTTTGACAATAAATTTACTTTGGTTACAACTTTGACCATTGGAGTGAGTTCATAGAAGTGAATGCTGTGTATTTTTGCTTTCATTTGATATTTTCAAAGGGAGCCCATTGCATATGGTTGATTACGTAATCAGATTCTTAAATTGTGTTTTTTTATACAAGATTCTTAAATTTTTGTTTTTGAGCATAAAATTTTTTTTCCTGTTTTGAATTTGCAGGTGTGAAAGAGCCTATTGTGGAATTATATAGTAGACACAGCCTCTGTTCTCAGCTCTTTTAATGCAACAAGATAGCATTGTCTTTTGGCTATCATCTTCTTCAAAGAAGAAGAACAAGATTAGTTCAAATTTGTCACTCTGGTGCCAAAGATTAATATACCCTTAATCTTTTTAGAACTATGAGACTTCATGCTCAATGCTGCCTGGGACTGCCTCATATCTAAATCTTGGCGATACTCAGTGAAGTCTTTCACCTTGCAACATAAGCTCAGTTGGTCTATCCATGTAGCCTACAACCATTTCTATAGCCCGCAGCCATCATATCAAATCTGCATTGCTAGTAATGAACTCCTTGATTTCTTTGATGTCATTGTTCAGCGATGCCTTACAGTCCAACAATCTCGGCAAGTTCATGCCCAACTTCTTGTTTCTGGCACTCATCCGTCAGCCTTTTTGGCCGCCAAACTCATAGCTGTTTATGCATCTTTTGGGTTTGTCAAAGATGCTCAAAAAGTATTTGATGCGGTTGGAGTTGAGGATCTTGACAATCTGCTTTTGTGGAATTCAATTCTTAGAGCCAATGTCTCTCATGGGTACTATGAGTATGCACTTAAGCTTTATGCTAAGATGCGAAAGCTTGGATTTTGGCCTGATGGGTTCACTTTTCCTTTGATAATAAGGGCTTGTTCAAATGTGGTTACCCCCAGTCTGTGCAAGATTGTCCACTGTCATGCTTTGCAAATGGGTTTCCGGAATCATCTTCATGTTGTGAATGAACTACTGAATATGTATGGGAAGCTTGGGCAAATGGGTTATGCCGGCCAATTATTTGATAGAATGGTTGTCAAAAGCCAAGTTTCATGGAATACTATGGTTTCTGGTTATGCTTTGAACCATGATCCTCTTGGTGCTTGTAAGACCTTTAAGCAAATGGAGTTGGATGGATTCCAACCTAATTCCGTGACATGGACATCACTGTTGTCAAGCCACACTAGGTGTGGCCTTTATGATGAAACCCTGAAGTTGTTTAAGGCAGTGAATATGAGGGGAACTGAAATTAGTGCTGAAGCCCTAGCTGTAGTCTTATCTGTGTGCGCTGATATGTCTTCAATAGACAGGGGCAAAGAACTACATAGCTATATTGTAAAGGGTGGATTTGAAAATTATTTGTTTGTGAAAAATGCATTAATAGGCACTTATGGGAAGCATGAGCTTCTGGGAGATGCACATAAGCTATTTTCTGAAATAACGAGCAAGAATATAGTAAGTTGGAATGCTTTAATATCATCATATGCTGAATGTGGATTATGTGATGAGGCGCTGTCGGTGTTTTTGCAGCTGGAGAAATCAGATGGTCATCCTCCAATTAGACCTAATGTCATAAGTTGGAGTGCTGTTATTGGTGGTTTTGCTTCAAAAGGGCGTATTGAGGAATCCCTTGAGCTTTTTAGGAGAATGCATCAGGCCAAAGTAGTGGCCAATTGTGTGACAATCTCCAGCATTTTATCAGTTTGTGCAGAGTTAGCGGCTCTGAACCTTGGCAGGGAAATCCATGGTCATGCAATTAGAGCTCTGATGGATGATAATATTTTGTTCGCAAATGGCTTGATTAATATGTATATGAAGTGTGGGAGTTTCAAGGAAGGGCATTTGGTGTTCAATAATAGGAAGGGCAGAGACTTAATCTCTTGGAATTCATTAATTGGTGGTTTTGGTATGCATGGGCTCGGCGAGGAAGCATTAAGAACTTTTGATGAGATGATTAAGTCTGGAGTCAAGCCAGACAATGTCACTTTTGTTGTTGTTCTTTCTGCATGCAGTCATGCAGGATTTGTAACTGAGGGCCGCAAGCTTTTTGACAGGATGGTTAAAGAATTTAAAATTGAACCTATGATAGAACACTATGCATGTATGGTTGATCTTCTTGGCCGTGCTGGACTTTTGCAAGAGGCAAGTGATATCGTGAGAAGCATGCCTGTAGAGCCTAATAAGTTTATTTGGGGAGCTCTTCTAAATGCATGCAGAATGCATAGGGGTACAGACATTGCAGAAGATGCAGAATCACATATCCTAAATGTGAATTCAGAAGTAACTGGAAGTTACATGCTGCTGTCAAATATTTATGCCGCAAGTGGAAGATGGGAGGATTCTGCTAGGGTTAGGATCTCAGTGAAGTCAAGGGGCTTGAAGAAATTTCCTGGTCAGAGTTTGATTGAGGTGAAAAAGAAAGTTTATACATTCTCTGCAGGGATTGTTGTCCAAGCAGGACTGGAAGAAGTGAACAGGATGCTCGAGGAATTGGCACTTCAAATGGAGAGTGAAATTTGCGAATCCAATCATACACTTAATCAACAATGCATACTTAATCAACAATGCATTGATGACGAGGAGTCAAAGCTTTTGCTTGTTGCAAACCTAGAGACTAGGTTCACTTCAGAATCTGATGTTTTAGGAAAATACTAACCCTGCTAGTTCAATCAGAAGAAGAAAGCATCTGTTTTTATTATCTTCATGGAAATTGAAATGTCATCCTGAGAAAATAAGTTCTTAGAGCCGGACATTCGTTCAAGATGTTTGAAGAGCACCTCCTTAACATTCTGTTCTGCGTTTTATGCCTCCGGTGCAAGGAAAACCAGACGGGTACGTTATTGCCATAAAGGCCATATATTGTTTGCTGAATTCTGATACCTGAAGCTTTCTCAAAAGGTCAATGTTCTTTCTCAACTGTCTGGATTTTCTACTGGGGTAAACACTTGCAGCTGCAGATATCTTGATGCTGGTTTGAATGCCATGAATTGGCTGGGTTTTTATTTCTTCAGCCGCTTACCGTTTAGATCACCTTGTACTCCTCTGAAAGGCAATATTCAGATTCGATAAAGGTAGGTATGCCCTGTAGGCTGAACCATGTTCAATTTTTCTGAGAAATAGAAAAAAGCTTTCTGAGTAGAAGAATTAAGTGCACGTTGGTTAGCTGGTTGTTGTACTTGACGAATCCTAGAGCTCAATTGTTTTGATCCTAAATGTAGGAATTAGATACCAATTTGTAGATATTAAAAAATAAGTTAATTATTTGTTAAAAAGGTTTGTTTGTTTCCTTTAAATACCCTTGTTAGTCATTTGTGCTTGAACTAATGCTTGATGAAAACTTTAAAGGCCCGTTTTGGTATGATGGAATTGGGGGATGTGAAAATGAAATTGTGTCTCAATACCATGGTTTGTTTGGCATACTCCAATTCCATGTGGCAGCTAAATCAGCCAATTAAATCAGCCAATTCCATCAAGATGGTTTTTATCCAAAAAGCTCAGTTTTGCAATTTTATGTCCCCATTTCCCACATTACTCTTTCTGCCTTTTCAGCCATGCTTAGCCACTAACGCTCGACCATGCTCAACCACCAGGGAGGCTCAACGGTGGCTTGTCTTTTGTCTTCCTTCCATGCTGCTGTCGGCAACTCACCGTAGGCCCAAACCACCACCGATGAGCGCAGCCCACAGGCGATCTCCTTGCAATTTTATAACTGGGTTTTTGGCATCCCGCCTCCTTCGATCTCCCACTATGGCTTGCAGTCGGCAAATGTCTGGCGACGTTGATGATGTGATGTCGACGATTGAAGCTCACGGGGGCCAAATTTGAGGAGCATCGCCTTCTCTTCGGCTTCCTCTCCATCACTAGAAGCACGATCTGAGGACCCATGTTTGCAAATTCTCCTTCAAAGACCTCCACCAACGGTAACTTTTGGACCTGTTCGACGAGAGACTGCGAGGAAGAGACGGCGAGTTGCAGACCTCTTCGAGAAGCGGTGAGGACGATGAAGAAGGATATCTGTTTGAAGGGGAGGAAAAAGAGATGAGGAAAAAGAGGTGAGGAGGAGAGGAGAGAGAACGATATTTTTTGGACGGAGCTCTAGTTGGAGAGGAAGGAGAGGAGTAGATGGAGCTCTGGGCGTGAGGAAGGAGAGGAGAGAGAACGAAGTTTTTTGGATGTTTCATATTTGTAAAAGTGTGGATTTTTTTTATCTTTTAATTATAAGGACATTTTAGTCTTTTTATATTAAAATTAAGTCTCATCTTTAAGGTATACCAAACATATTTTTAAACTTCATTTTTATATCAATTTCTATATTTATTTTATTTTCATATCCATTAAAACCAATTCCATCGTACCAATTGGGGCCTCACATGTGTGATTAATAGGAAGGATTTAGGATAAAATAATACTTTTGGAGGATAAAATGGTTTGAGATCTTATATATAATATCAAAATATATCTCCCAGATAACTCCTGTATTTAGTATCAAAGTGGATATATTGAAAAAAACGTGGCATTTATTCGTGTACCTGCAAACTGAGAAAATATACATTTACAAAGTGAACAAAAATTTCAACAACTATTAAACAATGAGTAATACAGTTATTTATTCTATAAAAAAAATGAACAAGAGTTTCTCTATAGGAAGTGGTTGCTATAGCCGCTCAAAAGTGGAACGAATTGACTGCTGCAAAATTGAGACTTGAAATAAAGTGTCTCATAGGGGATCTAATGTAGTAGATTTTGTTGTATAAAATTGTCAGGCGGTACAATTTGTGAGAGTGAACAAAGTTGCAGCACCTTTGAGATCATGATCTTGATCTTGTTGAATGCAATTACCACCAGCCTCTGCTTTTATTACTGCATTCTCTATCTTAAACAAAACCCCTTCTTCACTGCATATTTCAGTCAACAACAAATTATTCCTCACATTAGAATTATGCAAAAACAATAGTAACAAACAATGAAACAAGCATCTTGGTTCTTATCAAAATTTACTTATTTTTTCAAATGAAAAAATTCATGCACACGGTATTAATGGATCTCATCAAAATTAATGTAACTCAGTTTCACTCACTAAGGAATGCAATAAACTGATAATATTTTTTTTTAAAATTTACTCTTATTAAAGTCTTTCCCCCCTACATTTACAAATCATTCTTAGATCTCTCATTCTTCTATTAAAATTAGAAAATAATCATAAAATATCCTACAAGTAGCTTATATTTATGACAAAAAATTTCCTCTACAAGTACTCCCTCCATTCTTTAATATAAGGCACAGTAACCTAATTTGGTTAGATTAACGAAGCTTGTAAAGCTAGTTAATATAACATGTATTTTCTAAAACATTATAGCGATCTTCTTTAGTTCTCCTATTCTCTCTTTTCCTTGATTATTGTTGAAATAGCATCAATAGAGGTAAATTAGGAAAAGATTGACACAAAAAATATATCTTATATTTAAGACCAAGATCAACTCCTCAAACATATCATATATTAAAGACTCGAGGGAGTAACTGATAGTCTAGAGTAACTTGAATCTTGTAGATTTGGGAATTAGGGCAGAGGAGAAGAAATCAGAAGGTTGAAGAGAGAATTCAGAGGAATTAGAGAGAAGATAAAGAACGAGAGGTTTGCTGAATAATACTCTGGGTTTTCATTAACTTGCAAAAATTGAATGACAGTAATACAATCTGCCATATATATAGGCAGTAGGAACAGAAAAGTACCAGCGGGTTAAAGGTCACTAATCAGGGCCTATTAGTTAACTAAACACATGTAAGGCCATGTTTGGCTAATGCCGTTTAAAGTATTGATATGATGTTATCATAAGACATTTTTGAAAGTTAGTTACGTTAGTTAATTAGATGAGCAGGACTAACCATTACTGACACTAGCCGTTTAAAGAGCAGCATTAGTCAAACATGGCCTTATATGTGTTTAATTAACTAATAGGCCCTGATTAGTGACCCTTAACCCGCTGGTACTGTTCTGTCCCTACTGCCTATATATATGGCAAATTGTATCACTGTCATTCAATTTTTGCAAGTTAATGAAAACCTAGAGTATTATTCAGCAAACCTTTCGTTCTCTTTCTTCTCTCTAATTCCTCTGAATTCTCTCTTCAACCTTCTGATTTCTTCTCCTCTACCCTAATTCCCAAATCTACAAGATTCGACGTGGTTGGAGCAGGTGGCACCCCTGAGTTGACCGAATACTTATTCTGAGATCGCTCTGAATAATTCTTGCTGTTCTTGCGATTGACGTTGATCTCTTGAACACGAGCCAAGCGACATGCTTCTAACAAAGTTATGGGGGTTGAAGAGACGGACGGAATCGGCAATCTCATCCCTTAGTGCACTAATGCACGCATCGACGAGATACTCTTCAGGCAGGTTCAGTTTCGCTGTGACTGAATCGAAGCGTATGTTGAATTTGGCCAAGGAAGATGTCTACCGGAGGTGAGTCGTCAAGTCTGTCTTCGGCGTTTCACATGGCTAGCCGGAGGTGATTTTTAACGTCTCTTTATATTCAGCCCAGGTCGGTTGGCGGTCTTGCCATCGATTTTCAGCAGCCATGTGCCATTGGAAGCTATTGTCATTTAAATTCATAGAAGCCATATCTACCTTTACTTCTTTCGGCGTGCGATCCAGTGTAAAGCAGCATTTAGCCTTCAAAATCCAGGTCTGTCTATCCTTTCCAGAGTATCTAGGGGATTTCATCTTAGTAAATTGAGTTAGTATGTGATACCTACCCCTTCCATTTCCTCGGTCCTGGTCTTCTTGAAATTGATGGTGTCCGTTTGGTGGGTTTCTTGGCGCTATTGCCAAGGTTCTCACTTCTTGCGCGAGTGTGTCTAAATTCTGCTGCATCCCACGTTGAACCAATTGTAGTTCTTCCCTAAAGGCTTGAACAACATCATGAAGATCATTTACAGTTTCAAATTATTATTCCATAGCTTGTAAACTTTCTTCCATATTTCTTGCAGTTTCTTGCTATCTTGTCTGTACCATTCAATCAGAAGTGACGAGCCAATAATCGGGGCCAAGGACCAAAAAGCTCTGATACCACTGATAGTCTAGAGTAATTTGAATCTTGTAGATTTGGGAATTTGGGTAGAGGAGAAGAAATCAGAAGGTTGAAGAGAGAATTCAGAGGTATTAGAGAGAAGATAGAGAATGAAAGGTTTGCTGAATAATACTCTGGGTTTTCATTAACTTGCAAAAACTGAATGATAGTACTATAATCTGCCATATATATAGGCAATAGGGACAGAACAGTACCAGCGGGTTAAGGGTCACTAATCAGGGCCTATTAGTTAATTAAACACAGGTAAGGCCATGTTTGGCTAATGCCGCTCTTTAAACGGCTAGTGCCACTAATAGTTAGTCCTACTTGTCTAATTAACTAACCTAACTACCTTTCAAAAATGTCTTATCACAACATCATAT
Source organism: Inga laurina (assembly GCA_963855925.1). Taxonomy (NCBI): domain Eukaryota; kingdom Viridiplantae; phylum Streptophyta; class Magnoliopsida; order Fabales; family Fabaceae; genus Inga; species Inga laurina. Next base: position 60,832,913 of record OY979705.1, read on the forward strand.
CAGTAACTTATTATAAGGATAGAGTGATAGCACATAACATAGGATGATCCTCCAAGAAGTTGGAGGTAAGTATGTGAGAAGAGTTTTGTCTCAGCTTGCGGAAAAGGGCTTCTAAAATCGCGGTTCCAGTGTTATCCAAACACTAGGGGCTTGTTTGGTATGAGGGGAGGGGAGGGAAAGTGGGTGGAGGGAAAATTTTTTTGAGTTGAATTTAAAAAAAATTAGAGAAGTGGGGTTAAAAATTTTTAATTAATTTTTCTTACTCTTTTATCTTATATATTCTCTTTATTAAAATTTTATTACCCCACTTCTTCAATTTTTTAAAATTCAACTCATAAAAACTCTCCCTCCCCTCCCTTCCCCTCCAAATCCCTCACATCAAACAGGCCCTAGGTCTCTTTGACAAACTATACTATTTTTTATTATTATTGTAAAAAGCACTTGATATTCAATTTTAGATCTCCAAGAAACATTTCATCAACTTATGTTCAATGCATTTCCAAGCTAATCTTTTCATTTTGTTTTGTTTTTTCAACAATATGCTTCACTGATTTCCAAAATCACAACCGAATTGTTATAACAATTCATGAACTAACCTAAGATATTACACTGCTGGGTACATACAAGGAACAATTCAAAGCTTCAAAATTATATGTTAATGCCATATGGAAATGCACTGCATACATATCATCAATCATCAAGGGTAGACCACTAAAAAAAGCTAATCTAGAGCAGGGGAAAAAGGACAAAGTAAATAATTGAGTTGTTTTATATAAAGAAAAGCTCAACCAGTTGGTTATTTTTAATGTCTAGTACTCTTTTTTTTCCTATTACAGGGTACTTTCAACCAATTCACTGAACTAAAAGATAAAATATTTTAAGTGGACCCTTATTAAGGAGGTTTTGAAGGAGAAAACATAGCACAAAGAGCCACATTTAAGGATTTTTTATAAAGTCACATTTAAATATTAATTATATGGAAAAATTGATGAATAAGAATTAGTGACTCTAAGTCACTTATATTAAGATAAAAAAATGGTTCCCTGAGAGTATTACCCGCTCCCTGCCCAATCAAACAATAGTTAAGAATGGATAAGAATGCCATTTGTTGAATTCCACATTTGTTTCCAGGTCAAAAAAAAAAAAAAAATCCCACATTTGTTTCAAGCAAAATTTCAACATTTGTCTTCAAATGAAAACTCCCAAGTGGCACGACAAAATGTCTCAAAGCTATTATTTAAAGCTCGAGACGGTTCAGTTTTTTTTATTGGATTGGATAACAAACAAAGGGAATATTGCGTTTTTATCTTAAGATGTTAGGTTCCAAATATCTGGAAAAAAAAAAAGACATTCTAATAGCTTCAAATTCAAGTGGCACGACAAAATGTTTCAAAGCTATTATTTAAAGCTCGAGACATTCGGTTCAGTTTTTTTATTGGATTGGATAACAAACAAAGGGAATATTGCGTTTTTATCTTAAGATGTTAGGTTCCAAATATCTAAAAGAAAAAGACATTCTAATAGCTTCAAATTAAAGTTTTAAGAAGATTACGATGCTTTCTAATTTAAGGTAATGGATGGGTTTATGTTCAACATTAAAAAGGAAACCGCTTATAAAAACAGAGGAAAAGCAAAGCAAAATGTGTAGCTGATGAATTACAGTTCACTAAGGACGCTCTTTTTTTATTATTAAGATGTGGTCATTTTTTTACTAAGATGTGGTCACTGACAACCATAGGTGTGCGCCAGGTGTCAATGTCATAATAATCACTGTGGTGTCAATGTATAATTTTTAATGTCTTCAAAGAAGTTAAGAAGTTAATACATGTAAGTTTTAGACTGCAAACTACTTAGGAAAAATAATAATAATAAACAAAAAAGAACAATGACACACCTGCAATCCACTAATTCTTCAGTTTCAAAACCGATTTCATTCCTCTCATCATCACAATGAATGTCAAGCAAAGACATCGACGCAGACTTTTGATGATCGTTACATAATTCATCACCTACATAAACGCCACCACTTATATCATCCCCAACCCCACCATTCTTGTTGTTCTGTAACGACAAAGACATGGAATCCTGTACGGAAGCCCAACAAGCACCAACATCATCCTGATAAGACGCATCACTATTCTGATGTTCCATTTGATGAACCATGTACGGCGGCGGCGGCGGCTCTTGTTGTTGTTGACGTTTAAGGTATTGATAATGAGTGGGTGCTGGTAATGGTGCAGTAGGGTTATTATTATGAACATGATTCAAATGATCATGATGATGATAATGAGCCTGAGATCTAAAAACAGCAAGATGCTGAAGAACAAGCCTGAGCTCGGCCTGGTAATATCTTATCTGAGATTCGAGATCTTGAATGTATCTGAAACATCCTCCAACAGGGTCATTAGCTCGCATGTCGGATTGAAATATGATCGATCGCATGGCTTCGTCCTTATTGTGGGGATCGAGGTGTTTGATAATTTTGGTGATCTTTTTGACGCCGAACAATTTATGGGCGTTAAGAAATTGACGTTGGCGATCGTGAGGAAAATAAGGTGCGAGAACACAGTCAGGGGCACATTTTTTACGTTGGTATTTGCATGCAGCACAAGCCTGATTGTTGTTGTTGTGAAGGTTGTTGTTAATGTTGTTGTTGTTGGTGTTGCGTTGGGAAATGTTCATGGCAATGGGTGAAAAAGGAGGAGAAAGCGTCTCCGCCGGGAAAGGCTGGGTTGAGGCCTGAGGGTAAGGGATCTCCTGAAATTTCTGTGCTTTGTGACAACAGAAACTGGCTAGGGTTTTTTGTTGGAAATCAGAAATGAGAGACGCAGAGAAATGCCAGGATGATGTCATATATTGATATATATATTATGGGATGCGAGAGAGAGATTTTAATTATTATTTTTTTTATTTTTTTAAAAATATTTATATATATAATAACTTATTTATATTTTCACTGTGTATTAGTTATAAATAGTATTTTCTTTCTTTGTCACCTTTTAAAATTGGCTAAAAACTTTTTATGGAAAAGACTGATTAGTTAGAACCTATAAGTGGTTAACTATTCCATGAAAATTTAACTTTTTAAAAAAGTTCATGATTATCTTGCTTTATCTACCTATACTATTGCTACGTTGTTTTAAATATAAGATCCAGTTAATTTTTTTAGAGAGATTAATGAAGCTAAATAAATTATGTTAGAGTATTTATATATTTAGCATTTTTCCTTCAAACTAATTTGTATGACTTATAAATTTATATATAATCTAATGATACACAACATATACTATGATTAAGTAATTTATTTAGCTTCATTAATATTTCAAAAAAAATCAATTAAGTTTTATATTTAAGATCTGAAAGTATATAAAAGGAGGTAGATTGAGAGCCCTCTTCCTGCCATTTTGAATGCAGGAATGTGGTAACAACTAAAATAATAAAAATAAAAGATAAAATGAGAGATATCTGGGAGATGGTTACAAATTACAAAATATTTTGAAATATTGATATATAAAAAAATATTTTAGAAATAAAGAGATAATGAAAATAAAATATTTTGAAATCACATCACTTTGCATTCCTCTTAATCTTACTACTCTCCATAGTAAATCATTTATTTTTATATTTCTTCACAACTTGGCCGGTGATAAATCATTTTTAAAAATTAGAAGTTATTTTTATTTAATCAATAATACTTTATTTTTTATTGTCCCAAATGTCAATAATACTTTATTTTTTATTGTCCCAAATGTCAATAATACTTTATTTTTTATTGTCCCAATTGTCACTGATCACATTTCTCAAAAAAACTTATTATTTGCACTTATCTTTTAGTTTTTAAATATAAAAAATATCTATTATATGCCACAATGTATCAACTATCGCGCTACACACTTGTGGATTCCACTACTCTATGTGATAAATCATTTTAAAAATAAAAAATAAAAAAAAATTAATTTTATAATCATTTTTAAAAACTAGAAATTATTTTTATATTTCATATTTTTTGACCGGAATTTTTATATGTCGTAAGAACTTGACTCATAAATCATTTTTAGAAATCAGAAGTTATTTTTATTTAATCAATAAAATACTTTATTTTTTTATTGTCCTGAATATGCTTCTCTCATGTGGATTCTTGTCATCCCACTTCTCATCCATATTGTTGGCCCCAATGTCATGCTTCAATGGAAACCATCCACCGAGACGCAAAGGTTTCTTTGCACCTGATGACTTCCCGTGGTGCCTCCTGTGATTACGTCATCACAAATTCCTTCTTCATTTTTAAAATTTAAAACTAAAAATCTGAACATGATTAATTAAAATATTTAATCTATTATAAAAATTTAAATACTAAATCTTTCTACACGCATGATAACTTAATAAGTTTTCAAGTAAATATAATTCCCATGCATGCTGAATTTTCCATGGAAACTGTTTAGATGTGTTGGATGGGATACCCATATTTAGATCTCATATTTATCTTATATTAATTATTGTCCATTATCTTATGTAATTTTTTACTATAATATTTTACTATTTAATCATTAAATTAACTTTTTAGGTTCCAACTAATTATTTATTTTCTATTCAACCTTTTAAAATATCACATATTCACACCTGCGGAAACTCATTTACTTTACCTTTTAGAAGTCAAATTTATTTTTCACAATAAGTATACTAATTTTTTTACTGGAGAGTCTGAATGAGTTAAGATTCTTAGTTGGAGTTAGCTTTATTGGATTGAAAATACCTTTTTATGTATATTATTTTGGAAGTCAAGTTGAATAAAAATGGCTTAAGGACAATATCTCGAACACAATTGACTTCTAAAATGACTTAAGAAAAATGATTAGGATGTTTTTAAAAATACACGACACATTAACTAATTTAACTAACTTCATTAATTTAATCAAATTAGATAAATATGTTTTATATTAAAGACGACGAGTATCAAACGTCAACCAAGGGATCCTCTGGCCAATTTTTATGTCACATGAAAAGCTGAAATGTAGGGCTGAACTAGTCTTGACGGCTTCTCTGGCTTTCCTTAAAACTCAGAAATCAGGAGTTTTAAGCCCATCTACAATGAGATGAGATCTACAATATATTATAAAACCTATTAGTCAATCACAGTTTCAAGTTTATTTTTAAAAAAAAAAAAAAAAAGAACAAAACCTTCATTTTTGTTGTGGGCTAAACCATGGATGCATGCAACTAAAAGACATGTTCTATCATTTACTGAACCCTCAATGACATTAACTAACAAGGTTCACCCAATAGCAATGGGGACTATTACATATAAGAAATATCAATATTCAATGAAGAAACTAGACTTGTGGGCAGTTAGACATGGAAATCGAAGTCCCCAGTTACCAGTTGCCTCCACATTTCCTGTAACCTATTTCTCAAAACTTCTAATTCATCCCTTCAGAGCAGTGAAATTCAGATGCTAATGATAGAGAGCTCTGAATTACAAGTTAAGAAAGTTACAGGGGCTCACAACTTTCATACTTTTCTGTGATTGATGAAATCTGCGTATCATGGGGTATAAAGGAAAACAAACATATTGTTCGATCAACCAGAAGACAAAAGCAAAAACCACATCTCAGTTTAGTTTTGAACTAATTTAAAAGCAAATAGCCTATTGAAACTCGGGCTCTTGGTTTCTTAACAGACAACTCCTATGCTTGTGAAAGGTAATTAAAAGTTAATTAGTTTCATTTCTAGCTTCACACTAACCCACTCTAAACTACAAATGGATGTAAAAATACTCAAGTATCATGCTTGAATGACACATGGACAAATAAAGCTGCACTTATAATTGTGTTTTCCAATTTTGGCGAGGTAAAATCCTGTCAAGTCCCCTAAGCCTATACTTAATCATCTTCACCGGCGTTTCATTTTGAATTTATCAAGTATTACCGCTTCATTTGAATAAAGATAACTGTAGATGTTTCTAGTCAATCGCAACTTCAGAAAAATAATCTGCAGCTTTGTTGCTGATGAGGGAGAAAACTATTAATCTATTGAGAAATAGACTCATTTAAAACTCCTTACACATTTGATTGGCAAGAACTTATGGCTCCGATTTAACAATCTCTTCCACAGACTTTCGGTAATTGGCAATCAAGTCTCTGTATGTCAAACAAAAGGAGGCATGGATTTAGCATACAGAATCTCAAGCAAACGAACACGTATGAAACAACTATTACTACTAACCTTCGCTGATTTAGCATTTGCTCACTTTCCTCTAGCTTCTTCTTCTGTCCCTCAACTGTCTGTGTTAAGCATCCAGAAAGTCCTAATTTTAGATCAAGAATACTTCCACTGACTACAAAATATTAGTTGAAGATTAAACCTTTTATTGTTTTTAACAGTCATATTTAGACAAGAATCTTTTCCCCCTTTTTTCAAATTCAATATGGAATCTACTCATTGTGGCCTTTGGGCAGGGTGATATTATAAAAAAGAATAGGGGAATCTCAAACCCGATGATCTATGATGCATAAAACTACAACATATTATTCCAAGAAAGATGAACACGTTTAATCAGAAGGAAACCGTGGGCCAATAGTATAACCACCCAGTCTCTGCACAATGTTGAAATGGTTTCTTTTTTAGTTCAAAAGCTCAACTAATACTCATTTTTCCTTCATAGTTTAAATATTAAAAAGCAGCGCAAAATTGAAAAAAACATGTTATATTAAAAATCAAGGTAAAAGCAAACTAGAGACGCATGTATAGAGAGAGAGAGAGAGACAGAGAGAGAGAGAGGTTAATTACCATAGCCTTGGTGCTAAGGGAGCCTGAAATTGAGTTTAACAACTGCTGGCACCTCTCGAAATGGTTGCTCAATTCATTAATCTTTCATCAATTTCACCAAAAAAAAAAAAAAAAAAACATGTCATTGATAATCATTACAAAACATAATGTAAACTTGTAAAGGCTGTTATTTGATAATCCAAAGTCAAATTCGAAGGAAAATACTGAAACAAACAAAATTGAGGAGGGAGGGAACTCTACCAATGCATCTGATTGCTGATCCCTACTTCCATGTTCGACAACCTCTGCCAAATTCTCCACCAACTAAGCACATAACAAAGAAATCCCTCATAGAAGTCAACAAAAAACTTGATAACCAAAAAAAAAAAAAAAAAATCACACTGCTACGGATCCATCCCCTCATTCATTGAAACAATTTAAGTCAGGGAGCTTCTGAATTCCGTGAAATTTGGGTTTATAATTGATGACGAGTGTCACATTTGAATGAAACAGGTGAAATTGAAATCTTACTAGATAAAATTACGAAAATTAGGGTTTTGAAGACTAACATGCAAGAGATGAAAGTGAGAAGCTAAGGACTGATGAGGATTCTGTTGCTGTTGCTGTTGCGGCTGTGGCTGGGGTTGTTGCTGCATTTGCGGCTGTTGTTGATGTTGTTGGATAAGACGCTGTTGTTGTTGCTGTTGCTGTTGCTGTTGATAGAGATTTTGCTGCGGCGATTGAAATTGAGATTGGGTAGCTTGTGGCTGAAACGTTTGTTGTTGCTGCTGCTGCTGGAGGAATTGCTGTTGTTGTTGATGGAGAAAGAGAGGGTCCTGATTAGATTGCGTAAGGTTGGTGTTATGGGTCGGGATCATAGTCCAGTTTCCTCCACTGTAATCCATTTTGCTTTCTTTCTCTGAAGCTGTGTGGGGCAGCAAAAGCCAAAAACGCTCCTTTTCTCTTTGGTGACTACGAACCGGAACTGGGAAATGGAACTGGATCATCCGACCCATTTAAGAAGGTAAAAATCAATAACCTCTAATGGTAAATAAATTATTTAATTATATTTAAATTATATATATTTTTTATGTTAAATATAAGACAAAATTAATGTTTTTAGAGAGATTAAAGAAATTAATTAAATTATTTTAAAGTATTTATACTTATCATATTTTCTCTAAACTATTTTGCTTAACTTATAAATTGATATATAATCTAAAGATATAAAATATATAATATAATTAAGAACCTTATTTAGCTTCCTTAATATCTAAAAAACACTTAACCATATCTTATATTTAAGACCGAAAATTGTGTCAATTTATTAGTCAAACTAGTTAGTTTAGACAAAAAAATAAAAATAAAAATATAAATAATCTAAAATAATTTAATTAATTTTTTTAATCTTTCAACAAAAAATCAACACTATTTCATATTTAGAATTGGAGGAGGAGGAGAGGGTAATATATTTCCTTTGCCAAAAATTACGAGTATTTCCAAATTTTAACTTTTTCAATAAAATCAAATGTAATTTTATAGGTAAAATGAAAGAACAGTACTAACCATTAAAAAGGTTAAAATTTTAATTTATTAATATTGAAAAAATTGTCCAAAATAAAATTATTGTACGAAAGTAGCGATGGATTCAGAATCTTGGCAGGTGCCATCCATTTTAAGCGGTTCAACTCTTTTCTTTTTTGTGTTAAGCGATAACTAGATTCAAATAGAATCCACGTTCCATGCTCATCCAAAAGATGAGCATGTAATGCTCATCCCCCAATTTTGAGGGTTTTTAATTTTTTTTAATTTTTTGAAAAAATATCCCATGTACTAAAAATTAATTAGCTTAAAATATCGGATGTCAAAAAAATATTTCAGATATTGGGTGTTATTGGAAAAATATTTCAAGTTACTGGTGTTGCAGAAAAAATATTTTTGAATGCAGAATTAGAAATTAATTAATTTGAGATACTGGATAAAAAAAATACTTCAAAGTGCAGTATACAATTTAATCTAAATAAATAAGAATATATAAAAAAATTAAAAAAAATTGTTTTCACCCCAAAATTGGAGGGATGAGCATGTTGTGCTCATCTTCTGGATGAGCACGGTATGAGGACCCATTATGTATTAAAAAAAATGTTCACGTTTAATTGAATAATATCGTGCTCGTTTGGGATAATTTATTTTCAGGTAATAAATTTTATAAATCTTGATTTATGGTACAGGAGGTAAGTATATAAGAAGAGTTTTATCTCAACTTATATAATAAATATTTATTGTACCAAAATAAGTGATGTCAAAGACTCACATCTCCAACACAATTGACTCCAATAAAAAGATGTTGTGTCTAGAAAAAAAAATTCAGTTATGTGCAATATATAATACTTAACCATGTAAAAATGTATTCCGTTTTATATATAATTAAAAATAAACAGTTTAAGAAAAATCATGTTAGTTCAAAATATGATACACATGTTCGTACCATATTTGAGTAATAAATTTTGAAATAGGAAATTTTTCTAAATATAATAATAATTAATTAAAAGAATAATATGCTCCTGTAAAAAAATAGAAGACTTGAATCGCAGCGGGAGAAGGTGAAACGACGTCGTGAGCAGCCGCATTGCCATAGCGTCCAGTCCCGGGACAACTGCAGACCTTATTTCTCGCTCCGAGGAAGAAGGAAAGATCGGCGTGCCTCTGGATTTGCGGCTTCCTGTCTCATCGGCCCTTCCAATTTAGTTATATGAGCACAAACCTTCAATCCTTGATAAATCACCTTTTTTGGCCGTGTTCCAGGTTTAATTTCCATTTTTGTGCACTATTCTGCTCACTTTTCGTGTTGAATTTCGTATACGTTTTTGCTTCTGGATTCTGAAACTGGAAATTGCTGTGTAAAATGCCCACTTTACTTTTCTGTATTTATCTTTTTTTTTTTTCCGTGAGAGTTGCCTCATTCTTAGGCTAAGAATGAAAGGAAATGAAGAGAATACATTATTTGTTTGAGAATTTAATCAAGACAAACATATGCATTGGGGAAATTTTTTGTTTTTTGTTGTTCTATCTAGGCCTTGGGCTATTTAGTGAAGTTTTCTAATGATTCGTTTCGTTTGAGAAGTAAAACCTGAAATACATCTGAGTGCTTCTTTCATAGAATTTTCGCAGATTACAGACATTCTGTTGGCAGATTTATGAGGGGTTGTTCAAGTTTTGACTTTGTTCCTCCTTTATATTATCCATAAGTTTGGCTTGTTCTCAAATATCAAACATAATTAGGCTAATGCCTATCCAAGGTCAATCATCACTGTCCAAAAAATGATTCTAATGAGAATGGGATCCCTTTATTTGCAAAAATTTCAGAAGAAGTGAGACAATTGGAAAGTTTCTGTTCTTCACTGCAATCTTGCTACTAATAGCTTCTCTTGTATAGTTGATGCTTATCAACTGCAGAAAAAAATGCTCACCTGAAACTAACTCTGGCAAAATCGCTGGCAAGAACCTGTGTGTTCAAGCTTATAACCCCCTTCCTAATTATTGTCAATTTGGCATTAGAAATAGAAACCAAATTGTAAGTTTCCTGTGCCCTTCCTTTCTCAAGGATATTTTCAATGTTCATTCATTCAATTCGATGCAATGGAAAGGAGTCAACTAAGAGGTTACCTATTTATTTACATGCTGGTAGACTCTTAAAATTTTAAAGTACCTGATCTATAAGCATAGTTGGCAGAAAACTGAAATCTTTGTTGAAAATTTTGTCCTTTGTAAATTACAGAAACATAGTTTAAACTTCTGTATTGAGAAAATATGGACCACGGCCTTGTCAAAAGGATAGCTCTTCTATGAATTTCTTTTTCATTTGGGTCTCCTTTTCTTTGGATCATTGTGCAAAAACTCAATTGAGTGGTTGTAAATTATTGGGTAAGAATATACACCATAGGAAGCTCCATAATAATCTAAATTGGTCTATTACATTATGATTTTCTTCTTCTTTTATAAAATTCTTGAGCCTTTTTGAGCCCAAGAAAATCATATATCTTCTATTTCCAAATTAACTAAAATGATAGTTTCTAGTGGGCCACATGATCTCTTGTTATCTTTTTTCCTTCTGAGTGGTGGGGGGTTGCAAAATCATCTCGTTACATTTGCCAAAATATGATAATTATGACCAATTGCTTTCTTTTGAGGGTTGAAGAATAAATCAAGAATTTTAGAGAATTTCTTTGGTTAATTTGTATACCTATACTCCACACATAGGACTTAAATGCCTTTTTTTTACCCCAAACTGAGCTTATTTCAGATTTTTTGAAAATTTAAGCATTTGAAGGCTATTACAGTGCTTTTAGATTGTTGATGCTGCTGGTTGTAGGAAATGGTGATGGATGTGTTGCATTCAGACACTTTGGATCCTGACATTCGTTTGATGATTCTTCTTTGAAATTGCAGGTAATCTTGAAGGTATGGCAGTAAAACCAACGGTTGCATTGAGGGCGATACTTGTGGGAGGCGTAGCAGCTTTTGCAAAAATAGCTGGGGTAATGAAGGCTGCCGGCGGAGCTAAGATGGGTGCAGCTGCTGCCGCCATGACTGCAGCAGCAACTGCAGCTATGGCAGGGTCAAAACAGGACCAAAAAGATGCTTCTCAAAGCACGCCCAAATGATATATCTACAATTTTGTCTCTCTTTTGGTAGGACCTGATGTTTTGTCTGCTGGAAACATTATGCAGCTTAGTTTCCTGTTCCCAGAGTTTCATGGGAACAGAGATGTTGTATTATATTTGCAATCCTAGTCTTGGTGAGTAGTGATGTATGTAATAACTAATAAGCTCTTAGAGGGAACATAGTCTTCTTGCTCTAAGAAATTTACGGTTGTTTTCCAATTTATGAAACGTCTGAAAGTAGTAAGGGCAGCAGGAGATCTTATTTTTAAATCTCTGCTCCGTCATGTATCTGAAAGTATCAAGTATTTTAGAAGGCATTGCTTGACCCATATCCGCAGTGCAGGCAGAATGTAATTCAGTATGCTCTGCTTTTATGTTTTCACTAGTGTTCATATGGGATCATTTTATTGATACCTACTATTGGTTTGCCAAGGAAATTATCTATACATTGTTGTGACCTGGGGAGTAAAGTTTGTTACCAACATAGGGAAAATAAGCCACCTTTTTTCTCATTCAAACTGTAAATGAATTAAATAATTAGCAATTGTATTACAGGATAGCTTCATGAGTTCATGAATATTACTACTGTATGCAATTGCAAAAGAATTAAGAATGGAGATATTTTTCAATGATACTGCCCTTCGTGAAATCCTCCACTTTTTTCTTAATATAAGATATATTTATCTAATTTGATTAGATTAAGAAAGATAATTAAGGTAATTAATATGATAAATTTTTTCTAAAACACCCTAATCATTCTCTTTAATTCCCTCCATTCCTTTTTACGTGATTATGGATAAAGGAGTATAAATAAGATTAAATTAGAAAAAGATTGATAAATATACGAGATATGTATCATATTTATGAATAGTATCAATCCCACAATTATGTCCTATATTAGTTATCCTAGGGAGTAGAAAATTTTACAAACCAAGGCTTATCCAAAGTGATATCCGTGGATCAGAATAATTAGAGATATATCTTATTATTATATAAAGGTTGTATTACACTATTGTTTCAGGAGTTCATAGGTACTGTCGTGTGCAACAATATAATAATGGAGAAATTAAGATCCTTTTTAAAGATACGATCTTCCATTTATTACACACAAAATTTCAGCTTATCCAATGTGGGTTTTTTTTTTTTTTTTTTAACTGAACTAAATAGTCCCCTCACATTAACTTTGGACCCGTGGTTCTTTCGGCCGACTTGAGGGTTGAACCACAAGTGAAGTATGGCTCATTGACCGATTGAACCACAAGTTTAGTGTTTGGAGATTCCAACTCAAATCTAACCTGCCCATCAATTTACCAAAAACAAGACTTCAAGCTAAGTACAAGGAAGACAGATGAATTTCCATAAAATAATATAAGGTCCTCTTAATCAAATTGTGAGATTCTAAAAAATAGTTAAATTTAGTTAAATGTAATAAATATGTAGGAAATATAATTTTTTTCCTAGTAATGCCCATTTATGTATGAGTAAGAGTGAATGTATGCTAGTATGGGGAATAAATGATGTGAGAGTAATTGAGGGTAAAATGGGTAAAAATGCATTTATCATAGAGACCAACTCAAAAGGGTCATAATAAAAAAGTACAAGTTCGTTAAAAAAAAAGACCCTTATATATAAGGGTAGGGAATAATTCTGGTCTCAAACATCTTTAGTTAGTTGTAGCGGTAAACATTTAGTTTTGGGTGAAAACTGAATATAACTAATTTTAAGTATTGAATCGATTAATCAAATTAGTTGAACCGAATTAACCAAAATATTTCGATTCGGTTATTATCTGAATTTTTTATTTATTATCTAAAAAAATAGATATATGAATAAAAAATTACTTTTGATATTCAATATTAGATTTAGGGGGAAAATATATAAAATAAATTAAATATATTTAAAAAATACATAAATTTTATCTAATATAATTCAAAATATAAACCTATTTAATTATAAAAATATGCATTTATCAAATAATATCGATTAAATATAATATATTATATATATTTCGGTTTTTCAGTTTTAATTTTTTAATAACCGAAACCGAAAACCGAAATGTTCAAAAAATTAAAACCCAATCTTTAACCGAAAACAGGGTTAATTGAGCCGAAAAACTGAATTGAGTCATGATTTTAAATTCCAAGCATTACATTTTCCTCCGTCTTTGCTCATTACTTGTGATAATCTCTATCATGATAATTTATAGCACATTAACTCTTTATCTGTGTGATTTCATTCAGAAGCTATGAATCAAGCCACAAAGAACTTGGCTTACGAATGGGCGAAGGATAATATTCGTGTAAATGCAGTCGCACCAGGAACTATAAAGACCTCACTTTTGGAGTTTAGCTTGGTATAAAAATCACAAACATAAATATTCTAAAAGTATTGATCACTATTCATTATTATCTGGTCACTTTTCAAAAGTATTGCATTGAAAAGTCATTTTAATTCGTAAAAGGAGATTATATCTCTAATAAACTTAGTTTGAATTATCTTCAAGGCCATTGTAGAGTAACATGCTGAAAAAAATGCATGCCTAGGATCTCCCCAAGAGAGTATTTATAAGTCGTGTTTTATTTTTCTTTCCTGTATATGAAATCATGTTACTTCAAGTGAGAATTTTGATGCTCAATATCTTTGTTCTTGTCACAGAAAAGAACCTGGTGGAGAAAGTGCAGTGAATTCTATTGTATCTCAAACTCCTATGAAAAGCATAGGAGAGCCTAAAGAAATATCAGCAATACTTGCTTTCCTTTGCCTTCCTGCTGCTTCACACATCACTGGTCAAATTATCTATGCAGATGGAGGTTTCTCTGTTTAAACAGTTCTTTTTTTCTCCTTGCCTTCAAGGTAGAAACAGGAACTTCTTTATAATGATACTTAATTGGTAAATAAAATATTTTTAATTTACAGTCAATGAAATGACATCACTTGAGTAAGCTGTGATGTAGAGGTCACATGTCCATTACAGTTAAGACCTTAGAGGTCTGCAAGATATTTCTCTCTACTGATTAGCAGAGAAGTAAATACAAATGGCTGAAGCGGTACTCAAAGATAAAAGATCCTTGTAAGTCTCTCTGCTCTTTCTTCCATTTGCTTCTTCCTAATTTTGTTGTTGGTTTTGTCATTGCAACAACTCTAGAAGACCATTGTAACCCAAGGAAGAGTGGAAGGCTTGGTGATAATTTACTAAACTTGTAACTTCTCTATGCAAGTGACTTCATATTTCTCTGAAAATTCTATGTGAGAAACTGTGAATCTGATCCCAAGTCCAATTAAAGAGGCATTCTAGTTTTCTTATTTTCGCCTAAATTTGACCCAGGGAAATTTTCTAAATTGAAGTTTCAGCTCAAGCTTAAACACTTTTGATTTTCATCATTACTTCTATGCCTCTGTAATTGAGTTCTATGAATGGATTTTTATGGGGGAAAAAGGACTACAAGAGTTAAGTCGATTTGTTAACATTTTCAAGTCTCAATCCATCGTTTACTACATGACCATGTTTCTTTGCTGAATGAACTGTGCTTAGATAAACAATGCCGCCACAGTGATAGCTAAAGAAAGCACAGATTATACTGCTGAAGATATATCAACTATAAGGCAAACCAATTTTGAGTCAACTTACCATTTGAGCCAACTTGCACATCCACTTCTAAAAGCATCAGGATATGGTTCCATAGTAAATATTTCCTCTATTTCTGGCTTGAAAGCTTTTCCTGGTGTTTCAATCTATACAGCGTCTAAAGGTAAACGTCCTTCTTCTCATCAATCATCTAAGTGATAATCATATTCTATATGATCATAGAGTATTTTCACTGATTCAAAATCTGCACATATATATACAATTTGATTCAGGAGCCATAAATCAAATCACCAAGAACTTGGCATTGGAATGGGCAAAGGATAATAATATGCGTGTCAATGCAATAGCAGCCAGAGCCGTGATGACCTTACTTTTAGTGGCTTGCATGTGATATATGTACACAATAAAATTGAACTTCTATAAGCGTCAGGCATATGTTGTAGTTCTTATGCGTGGTGGAATAACTCTTAAAGTCGGTGTATTCAGGCAAAACTCAAACCAAGTTTTTTACCGGTTCTACCAACAGCATATTTGTTTGCTGCACTTGTGAATATTGCTATATATACAACTACATTTATATGTATTTTGTCACATATTTCTTCTATCCTGCATATTATGTGAGATTTGGAACTGCTTGTAATGTCCACTGTAATTTGTCTTGTCAGGAAAAATCAAGAGAGGAAGATGCAGTAAATGTTATAGTGTCTAAAATTCCTGCTGGTGGAATTGGAGAACCTAAAGACATTTCATCAATAGTTGTCAACCAGAATAAAGTTGCCTTTGTTTTTGCTCTTCTGTTCTTATCTCTCTGTTACTGATTTGGAGGTTTAAGTTGATTAGATTGTTGTTAGCCGACTCATCAATGAAGACTTTTTAAGTTATTTTTCATTTCTGCATTATTATCTATTCATATCTCTCTTAGTCTTTCAGATGATACTTTCATAATGCTTCAAGGAACATACAGAGAAATATGAGAAAAGCGAATGAAACCTTCCATTGCAGCGAAATAATATGCCGAAATTTAATATGCGAATTGAAAATATTGGAATTTGTACAGACCTTAAAATCATCAAATTATTGAAATTCCAGTCCCAACTCCTCCATCTCCACTTGGCCGAAATCCTTACAAAGAAAAAGGGAAAATGAAACTTTGATTTTCAACTTCCAAAGCTTGTTCCTTTCTACTTCTAATCCCTTGTTAAGCCATTTAAACACTTAACTTAATATGAGAAGGTTCTGGTCAAGATCGAAAGAAGAGGTTGGTTATCCAAAGACATTTTACTGTTTCAAGGTCTATAATAGTATATATCAAACCTTGTGGGAAAACCAGTAATGTAATCATGTACTTATTATCAATATATTTATGTTATTCCTGTGCTGCCCACCAAACTACGCTCAAGTACTATGGTTAATATCAATGATAAGTGGTATGTGAGACGGGGTCTTACATTTTGGTATCAGAGCCCAAGCGATTCTAGCAACTTGAAAGTAAACTGATATGATTTTAATTATATAATGATTGAACATATGCACGGACGAGGGTATCAAAGGAGTGAAACACCCTAGTTTGTGAACTAGCCCCTGAGAGATCAACGAATACCTAGAGGGTTGCAAGTGGTACAATACCAGTCTGATGATGATATTAGTGGTATCAGGATGGTATCAGTGGTATAAAGAAGCAATGGTATCAGTGCAGGTAGAGGTAGTACCAGTACCTAGTTGGTGGATCAGTAGTACCGATACACATACCAACAATACCAACACTCGTGATAGTGGTATCAGGATGGTACTAGCGGTGTCAAAGTGGTATCAATGGTATCAGAGAACAATGGTATCAATAGGCACGATGTTTGAGACAAGGGTAGTCTGTGCCTCATGCTTCCCTTCGCTGAGGAGATGGAGAAGGAGTATATTGTGGCCAAGCTATCCTGATCGGGTTGACCTGAAGCCCCTAGGTAAACTATCTTGTGGTTGCAACTGTCTCTTATCTAGTTATTTTAATATATAATCATTTGCTGATGCTGTGTGTTTTTAATTCATGAAGTAGTTTTGTAAAGACATACTTGGATGAAATGAAAGCTATGATGATAAATTATTTGCTCTCTCCCTACTTATATGCTGTGTCCATTTCCTCTTAACTTCTGAAACAGTTACCATCTCCCTTCCTTTCTTCTGTTATGTTTTTCCCTCTCCCCTACTTCTGTCTCCCTCTCTCCCATATCTGTTGTGCTATTCCTTTTTAATTCAGAACAGTCATTGAGAGATTGAGTGTGTGTGAGTGGGTTTTACATTAGTGTGGTATCAGAGCATACATCAGTTTGGTATCAGAGCATAGGTTCCTACACTCTTAGGCAGCTTTCGTAACTAGAAAACAAAGTAAATTCGCCAGAAAACTCCTTCCAACTCTGTTTTCATGCTACCGTACTTGAAACCTACACTTCCTGACGTTTAACCTCAGAAGCCCTTCATTTTCAACCTTGAGGTTCATGGAGTTAAGAATGAATTTGTTGAACAGACATGAAGCATTACAAGAAAGAGCACTTCCTTGTCGTCCATCATTTTCAACCTTGAGGTTCATGGAATTAAGAATGACTATGTTGTACAGTGACCATAGCTTGTTGTCCATGTTGAGGGAAGTGGCGACAAGGTCTAAGACCAATGCGGTATCAGGGTCAAGGAGAGAGTGAATGAGGGAACATATTATTACCTGCGTAAAGCTCGATAAGACCGAGAACAGCTCAGGAATGCCGGAACGTTGGAAGGAAAGGGACTGCATTTTGACTTTGAGGTTTTAATCTCTGTATTTTGCAAGATGATATGTCTTAGGAGAGGAAAAGAAAGGCTTCGGTGTGGGTGAGATGGGATAGGGGCTAAAATTGTAAATACAATATTACACCAATGTTGTGGTTTTTTAAAAATAAAACTTAAACAGACTTGTCGCTCTTCATTTTCAATCGTGAGGTCCATTGAGTTAAGAATAGCTATGTTGTACAGTGACCATAGCTTGCTACTCATGTTAAGGGAAGTGGCTTCAGGGTTTAAGACCATTTTAACATCAGGGTCAGACCACTCTTTTGGCATGTTGTCTGAGAAGAAGGTCACCTCTTCAGGAACCTTGAAGCGACCAAAAGCTGTTTGGAGATGCTCCATCTTAGTGACCACCCTTCTTAGCATTCTGCCCTCATTTTCATAATAGAGGGAGGGGTGCATATTGTACTAGGAACGGTTGTAAGAGTAGATTGTCCGCTCCAATATTGTAAAGACGATGTGATCCTCTTGCCACAAAGCAGTGAGGCGCATATTGTTCAGGTTGAGGAACAAACGAACCACCATGAAGGACCTTAAGAAGGAAAGAAAAATGAAGAAAAGAGAGGGAGGTTTAAAGAAATAAAATGAAAACTGAAAAATGGAGTGTAGAGGGAGAGAGTGAATGAGAGAACATATTGTTACGTGCGTAAAGCTCGAGAAGACTGAGAACAGCTTAAGAATACCAGAACGTTGGAAGGAAAGGGACTGCATTTTAACTTTAAGATTTTAATATCTGAATTTTGCAAGATGATGTGTCTTAGGAGAGGAAAAGAGAGTGCTTAAAAAGAAATACCTCGATATGGGTGAGACTGACTAGGGGCTAAAATTGTAAATACAATATTACACTCAATATTGTGTTTTTTTAAAAATAAAACTTGAACAGACTTGTCGCCCCTCATTTTCAACCTTAAGGTCCATTGAGTTAAAAATGACTATGTTGTATAGTGACCTCTACCTACATGATGTGTTCTTGCCCTCTTAACTTCTTAAATAGTCACCATCTCCCTCCCTTTTCTCTGTTCTATTTTCCCTCCCCTGTTTCTATCTCCCTCTCTCCCTTATATATTGTGTTGTTTCTTTCTAATTCAGATAAGTCATTAAGAGATTGAGTGTGTGTGAGTGGATTTTACATCAATTTGGTATCAGAGCACAGGTTCCTACGCTGCTAGACAACTTTTGTCACAAAAAAACAACATAAATTCTCCAGAAAACTCCTTCTAACTTTGTTTTCATGCCGCCATACTTGAAACCTGCACTTCTTAACGTCCAACTGCCAAACCACTACCATCATTGTGTTCGGAGTGAAGAATCTGGTTTGACACTAGAAGCCTTTCATTTTCCACTTTAAGGCCCATGGAGTTAAGAATGCCTATGTTGAACAGACATGAAGCATCACAAGAAAGAGCATTGCCTTGTCACCCATCATTTTCAACCAGAAGATCTATGGAATTAAGAATGCCTATGTTGTACGGTGACCATAGCTTGCTGTCCATGTTGAAGGGATCAGAAACAAGGTCCAAGACCACTGTGGTATCAGGGTCAGGGAGAGAGTGAATGAGAGATAATATTATTACCTGCGCAAAGCTTGAGAAAACCAAGAATAGCTTAGGAACACTAGAACGTTGGAAGGGAAGGGACTGTATTTTGACTTTGAGGTTTTAATCTCTAAATTTTGCAAGACGATGTGTCTTGGGAGAGAAAAAGAGAGTGCTTAAAAAGAAAGACCTCGGTGTGGGTGAGATGGGCTAGGGGCTAAAATTGTAAATACAAAATTACACTCAATGTTGTGTTTTTTCAAAATAAAACTTGAACAGAATCGTCGCCCCTTATTTTCAACCTGTTTCTGTCTCCCCCCTTATCTGTTGTGTTGTTCCTTTGTAATTAAGATTAGTCATTGAGATTGAGTGTGCGTGAGTGGGTTTTACATCAGTTTGGTATATGAGCATAGGTTCCTATGCTCCTAGGCAACTTCTGTCACAAGAAAACAAAGTCAATTCGCCAGAAAACTCCTTCCAACTCTGTTTTCACGCTGCCATACTCGAAACCTGCACCTTTTGACGTCTAACCGCCAAACCACCACCATGTTCGGAGTAAAGAATTCGGTCTGACCCTAGAAGCCCTTCATTTTCAACCTTAAGGTCCATGGAGTTAAGAATGACTTTGTTGAATAGACATGAAGCATTATAAGAAAGGGCACTGCCTTGTTGCCCATCATTTTCAACCTTGAGGTCCATGAAATTAAGAATGGTTATGTTGTACAATGACTATAGCTTGTTGTTCATGTTGAGGGAGGCAGCAACAAGGTCTAAGACTAGTGCGGGGTCAGGGAGAGAGAGAATGAGAGCACATAGCAACAAGGTCTAAGACCAGTGCGGGGTCAAGGAGAGAGAGAATGAGAGAACATACTATTACCTGCACAAAGTTCGAGAAGACGATGGTAGCATGTCTCGCTAAACTCTTATTCTTAACCCTAGGTTGAGAGTTTGAGTCGTGGGGAGGCGAAAGAAAATCCCAAAGGGAGATTATATCCTTATGAGTCTACCATCGTTGGTGAGGGCCACGGTGAAGCCATGTGTGAGGGCCGGCGGGGTGTGACATCAAGCATGCTTTACAATTTACACTTTCATGTTTCATCTCTCTCTTTCTGAGTTGTGGTCCCCTCTCCCATTCTTGTGCAAAAAACTTGCATTCTTTTTTATTTATAAATCATATAATTTGGCCAATGATTCCAAGAAAATAATTAAAACACCGATAGATTGGGCTCCCCCCATTCTAGACCTCGAAAGGAAGTTGGCCCACTACAAGAGATAATTTTTCTTCTTTTATTAGGTACTTCTAAAACATAATTCATCCGACAAAAATCCTAAATTATATCAATGCAAATAGGGGAAAAAATCAATTTTCAAGTATATGATATTACGATCGATATTTTACAAACATTACCATCAATGATTTATTTGAATTTTACTTTTCCCAATTTTTTTTGGGGTCAATTTAAAATATATTAAAACATTGATGATAAATTATCCATACTAATGATCTTATCTTATGTGTGATGTGGGCACTGTGAAGCGTGACTTGCCAAGTACAAATCACAAAATCTTATTACCTCCAAATTTAAATTATTAAAATATTTCTTTTTATATTTGATAGCAGTTTATTTTGGAATTGGAATCAATTTTAAAAATGTTTTTCCTTCTAGTCAGTAGCCATACGTTTAACTCATTCATAACATTTTTTATAAAATATACGCGTCTGTAGTTATGTGTCTCAGCAACAAAGTATTTCGGCTGCACAGAACCTTTTGCTTTTTTGGGCATAGAAATAAAGTGCAGAAGCTAAAATTGCAAGAATGATTATCCGACAATGAATACCTGTTTAGTGATCATTGTAATCAATCAATCCTAATGTACTGTTGTAGTGTATTATAACTCTGTACTTATTAGTTTAATATATTTTTCATTCCACTCAAAAAGTAAAAAAATAAAAAAAAAAAGTGCAGAAGCTCAAATGCAGTCAAATTTAGAAGTAGGTATCATGCAACTGAAACACCATTTTAGGGCAGAGAGTTATTTTTCCCATCTCAAGTCCCTTGCATATTGCTAGCCGCTGCTGTATTTTAAAATTTGTCTGATATTTTCTGTACAAATTCCAATATTTTCAATTCTCATTTAAATTTCAGCATATTCTTTCACTGCAATGGAATGTTTTATTCTCTTATCTCATATTTCCCTGTATGTCCCTTGAAGCGTTATAAAAATATCACCTGAAAGGCTAAGTGAGAGATGCATAGATAATAATGCAGAAATAATGCAGAAATGAAAAATAACTTAAAAAGTCTTCATCGATGAGTTGGCTAACAACAATTTAATCAACTTAAAACTCTAAATCAGTAATAGAGAGATAAGAACAGAAGAGCAAAAAACAAAGACAACTTTATTGTGGGTGATAACTATTGATGAAATGTCTTTAGGTTCTCCAATTCTACCAACAGGAATTTCAGACACTATAACATTTACTGCAACTTCCTCTCTTGATTTTTCCTGACAAGACAAATTACAGTGGACATTACAAGCAGTTCCAAATCTCACATAATATGCAGGATGGAAGAAATATGTGCAAAATACATATAAATATAGTTGTATATATAGCAATATTCATAAGTGCTGCAAACCAATATGCTGTTGGTAGAACCGGTAAAACGCCTGGTTTGAGTTGTGCCTGAATACACTGATTTTAAGAGTTATTTCACCACACACAAGAACCACAACATATGCCTGACGCTTATAGAAGTTCAATTTTAAATTGTACATATATCACACGCAAGCTTCTAAAAGTAAGGTCATCACGGCTCCGGCTGCTATTGCACTGACAAGAATATTATCCTTTGCCCATTCCAATGCCAAGTTCTTGGTGATTTGATTTATGGCTCCTGAATCAAATCGTATATATAAATGCAGATTTTGAATCAGTGAAAATACTCAATGATCATATAGAATTTGTTTATCACTCAGATGATTGATGAGAAGAAGGAGGTTTACCTTTAGATGCTGCATAGATTGGAACACCAGGAAAAGCTTCCAAGCCAGAAATAGAGGTAATATTTACTTAACCATATCCTGATTCTTTTAAAAGTGGATGTGCAATAAGCGCTTAGAGGGGACATTGTCTTCTTGCTCTAAGAAATTTATGGGTTTGATTGTTTTCCAATTTATGAAACGTCTGAAAGTAGTAAGGGCAGCAAGAGATCTTATTTTTAAATCTCTGCTCCGTCATGTATCTGAAAAAGTATTAAGTATTTTAGAAGGCATTGCTTGACCCATTTCCTCAGTGCAGGCAGAATGTAATTCAGTATGCTCTGCTTCTATGTTTTCACTAGTGTTCATATGGGATCATTTTATTCATACCTACTATTTAATTCTCATGTTTGACTAAAATATTTAATATAACATATTCTCTCCTCTGCATAAATGAGGGCATTTTTGGAAAATAAAATTCATTTTTTACAAATTGACTGCATCTAACTAATTTTAACTACCTCTTCGAACAACACATTTCAATTAATTCGAGGGTAAAAAGACATTTTTGCCTTGAAAGTTTTCATTGAGGGGCAATTATGCTCCGGAATTTTTTTAAGGGGTAAAATATGGAGCAATTTTGCCTTGACCGTTATCTTGGTTAATCTTGACCGTTAGTTAACTAAATATGCTAATATAATAGTCCATATGTCATCCAAGTTATTTTTGTTAAGGTGTAAATTTGTCTCGAAAGTTTTAAATCTAACTTTTAAAAAAGATGAAGTAAAAACTAAAATAATGTGGATGACATGTGGATTGTTAGGGCTAAATTGCTTCCTTTTTTTACACTTTCGAGGAAAAATTGCCCCCCAAAAAACTTCCGAGGCAAAATTGCCATCTGGTAAAAACTTCTAGGACAAAATTGTCCCTTACCCTTAATCCTATCTTATAAAAAGGAAGGAAGGAATACTACTGTGTGCAACCGCAAAAAAGAATAGGAGAATGGAGATATTTTTCAATGATACCGCCCTCCATTTAATACACACTAAATTTCAGCTTATCCAATGTGTTCTTTTGAACTGAACTAAATAGTCCACTCACATTAACTTTCGACCCATGATTCTTTCCTCTGACTTGAGGGTTGATCCACAAGTGAAGTCTGGCTCATTGACCGAGTGTACCACAAGTTCAGGGTTTGGAGATTCCAACTCAAATATAACCGGTGCATCAATTTACCAAAAAAAAGAAAAAAAAAAAAACAAGACTTCAAGCTGAATAAAAGAAAGACAGATGAATTTCCATAAAATACTCTAATTAATTTGTAAAATAATTCTGATTGAATATCTCTATATTAAAGACAAATAATAGCTCCTACTTAGTCTTACCAGGGTATTATCCCCTTGCTTAAGGAGTTGAGCTGGAACGTAGAGGTTGCACTGAGGTCCTCTCAACTATTACAATATATATATATATATATATATTAATACTTCAAGAGGAAAAAAATCGTCAATATAGAGAACAAACTATATATAGCCATGCAATCTAATCACAAAACAAAATACACCCAAGAGACAAAAGAGAAGCTATATTTACCGGCCAATATCCCTAAATTAAATTCATTAACAAATGCAATGCCTTTGCCCCAGCTGTTAAATGATATGAACGTATCCTTGATGAGTTCTGATTTATCAATTGAGAAATGGCCAGAATAGATAGCAGGTGCCTGTGAAGAATTCTCTGCCAAAAGAATAACCTTGGTTACAGATTTGATATTGCAACCCGAAGAAGTGATACTTGAGTTCAATATTGAGAAACATGAATACCTTGGTCCTTACGAGACTTGTATATTAACTTTGTGTGATGCGTCGACATTCTACTGAATGTCAAAAAAGCAGACTGTGTAACAGGATTGAGAGTTGGAAATTCATTCAGGTTGTGAAAAAGAATAGGGAGCATTTTCCAACCATGTAAAGTTTCCCTATCAAGATAAACCGAAGACAGAATGCCCGGTATAGAAGTTTGAGAATTGGTTCAGCCAAGAAAAAAATCATCCAAGAACAGTCAAAGTTCTAAATGCAATATATCTTCAGATAACCTTTACCTTTCTATCAAAGAGGAAAGCACCATAATTTAAGTGACCCATGTTTTCAACCTATAAAAGAAGGAAGGAAAACATTTAATATGAGTTCCAAAAATGTCAAGGGAATTAAATGCACACTTTAAAGCTATCTCCCTGCATTGTTGATCTTTACAATGTTTTACTTTCAATGATCATACATTGCCACTTATTCCAAAGTTTGCATAGGATTGGGATTTACTTCTAAAACATAATGAGTGTTTATGCTTTTATGTTTTATACATAAACTTATTTGAGAAATATAAATCAATGGTAGTTCTTCCAATTCCAGTAATTATATATTAATCGAAGAACTATTCAAGCCTATGTTAAATGTGCAAAGAACTATAATCATCCATTGCCACTTCCTTAATCCACAAAAGGGTGGAGCTGACTCTGCAACAACGATTCATAACCCAGCAAGTAAATTTGATTTAACAAACAAAAATAAAATTGTAAATTGAACTTAGAATAAGCAGCTAAAACCTCAGAATGTTTCCCTCGTACATAAATAAAGTAAATTAATCAAGAATAGGGAGGTAGGTACCAGTATATATAAATTGATATTAGAAAAACAGTTAGTTTCAGGAAGGATGAGGTTGTTATTAAGCTGTCTTTCCAAGGTACTGACATAAGTTGGCCGTGCACCACTTTCTTTGGAAGGACACGAGATAAATACTTGAGCTCTGTCATGCACCTGCACATTCATAACAAGCTTTACCCAAGTATGGATGAGACATTCTGTAAACTACCTAGCTTTTGGGTAATCCATAAAAAGAAGAGAACATGAAAAAAGATGTTCATAAAGCCTTTACCTGGGTACCAATACTGTTTGCATTGTGTCTGTTAGTAATGGAAATATATACAATAGGCTCAAATTTAATATTTGTTTCGGATGATGGCTTGGATAGCAAAATCTTAAGAATTTGGGGGGAATATCATTAAAAAAAAAACCTTGGAAATAATTAGCAAATCTATCATATTGAGCCAGCATAAAAATAAATAAATTGTTGCATTGCAAAGTTTCTCATAAATCTAATTCATGATATTCCAGTTTCCTTCATTAGGTTAGGTGCCATGTGGCTGATATGCATTTTTTTCTCATAGTTATCGCAAATTCACTGGATGATAAATACTAACAGACAGATAGCAAGACTAAAAGAATTAGCTTACTAATAAAAGTGCATAAATGATAGCGGGAAAACAAGTGGAAAACTAACATCCTCACCATTGAACTTTGCATTGTTTACATCACCAGATTCCCTGATTGGTGCATCCTGGACAAGATGGAGGGATACAAGGACACACATAAGCTGAGAGTGGCGGTGATTTTCCAGGGGCATTGAACTCCTTTTGTAGCTTGAATATAGGCCAAGGGTCATCTACAGTACTGAAGTCAACAGCTACAGAAAAAGTATATATATTAGGTTGTTTGCAATATATTAAATGCAACTCCTGTGAGTATCAGTTGATATGCCTGATAATAGCAAAACAATGGAGCAATGGATAGAGGATGACAGGGGCTGTGACATGAATATATAAGAAAGGGAGGTGCAAGAGAGATAATTTTGTCTATGAAATATTGCAAGTAACAACTTCTATAATATATGAACTTTTACCTGAAAAGACAGCATCCCCACGAATAGTTCCTCTCTCAAGATGATCCCTAGATCCTCCATCTGTGGTGTATCTGAAAACATTGAGCATACAGTTTTATAACGAAGGAGAAAAATAAATAAGCAGAAGAAATATGTGCTGATCCTGAAAACCACCATTGAATACTTGGAGATAAGCTTCTGAGAAACAAGCTTTAAGATTATTTCTAAAGTAGCAATACGGTGTCCGATTGTTAGTGATGCCTCATTCTGAACATTATGTTACTACTGAACAATGAACACTATCTCAAAACTTTCCAAAAGCCACTCTTGAAGTCTGTCTAGAGTTGCAAGCCATTGACAGCCGTGCATGAATCATTATGCCACAGTCAAGAGAGGCAAGAGATGAATCTTGAAATGTATTTCTATAACGTACATGAAAAATGAAGATGCCCGAAATATAAAAACTACTAGCAAATTAGAACTGAAGGCTCCAATGAAAGGAAGCAGCTATTGATGTCTGAAGGGTGTAATTGTGAAGAGTGATGGAAAGTGAAACAAGGAAATTTATAATGCTTTGGATGGAAGTTTGAATAATTTTGTTACACTTGCTATTCTGTGTCCCCTGCTTCACAATCTCTATAAATTCACTCATCTCTTCATTCTATTTTTGACCTAAAACTTCTACTCAGAACAAATGGTTAATTGGCTGAAAAAAATGACCCATTTGCATTTGGAGGAGTACATTATAAAGACTAAATTAGAATTGTCATTTCCTACTATAACATCCCCATCACATTCCATCCAGATGCTATAGTTCTATAACTCTGAAAAATAGAGTTCAAAAACATTAAACCTCTTACAAAATAACATCATGCCCGAGATGATCTCTAGCCAAATTGACCAGGTGATGAAGAGATACGCTTGGTCACTTCCATATGAACCAAACTCATTTTCAATCTGTCATGAATAAACTCTCAGTTGATTCCTAAAGAAGACATTAAAATTTCAAAACTAAAAGAATTCCTTAAAGCTTTGATATGAATTATTGTATCCAACACGAACAAGATGCTAATATTCAGGAATTCGAATGACAAGATAAATATCTCATGTAAATAAACAATCGTTCACTTGCATTGTTGGCATATTGGAGAATTCATAATTAAAGTTTCAGAAAAAATAAAGTTAAAAAGGAATTCTTCCAACTTCAGACTAAAATACAGAGACTTTCTGTTTCTGTAACCATTATATTTTTTTAATGCTTTATGTTTTTAAACATCTTGGGACCTAGTGGCAACTGATGAATGCAATAAAGAAACTATAGTAGAAAATGACATTCTTGAACCATTATAATAGGGCCTCCATTCTCATAAAGGAGAGGAACTAATTTTGGAAGCAGGGTACTCCACCATCCGTCAACCTTAAACATTGAACTATAAGATAAGAACAAGCTGAAATAATCAAGCATGAGTTCACAACAAGGACATAAATAGATCTCATCGCAATTGAACCACAAATAAAGTTCACCTTTAATTTTATAATTTTTATTAATATGTGGTTTAAATAAACAAAACTTCTGACAGCATTAGGGTCGCACCACTCTTCCGCAGGTTGTCTGGGAAGAAGGGCACCTCTTTAGGAACGTTGAAGGCGCCAAAAGCTGCTTGGAGATGCTCCATCTTACCGACCACCCTCCTTAGCATTCTGCCCAGGTAATAATATGTTTTCTCATTCACTCTCCCCCTCTACACTCCATTTTTCTGTTTTCGTTTTGCTTCTTCAAACCTCCCTCTCTTCTCACCATTTTTCTTTCCTCCTTAAGGTTCTTTATGATGGTTCGTTCGTGCCTCAACCTGAACGGCTTGCGCCTCACTAGGCTAGAGGATCGCATTGTCTTTACACTATTAGAGTGGACAATCTACTGTTACAACCGTTCATCGTACACTATGCACACCTCCCTCGATTAAGAGAACTAGGGCAGAATGTAAGGAGGGTGGTGGGTAAGATGGAGCATCTCCAAGCAGCTTTCGGCGGCTTCAAGGATCCTGAAGAGGAGGTTCCCTCCTTCCCAGACAACCTGCCGGAAGAGTGGTGCTTAACTCTATGGATCTCAAAGCTGAAAATGATGGACGACAAGGCAGTGCCCTTTCTTGTGGTTATATTTGGATTAGTAAGATATTATAGTCCCTTTGATCTGGCCGGAAAAACTATTTATGAGAGATTATTATTGGTCTTCCTTAGGTATTTTGGGCAATATTGATCTTCCTTAGTTGAACTTCACTAATAGTCTTGGACGCTCCTGGTTGTGTTTTTTGGCCGCTGGTAATTTTCGTTTTCTTTAAACTCTAAAGGCTCTTTTGAATTTTAAAATTATAGAAAAGAAAGTCTATGGATCAGAATTTAATAAAAATATAACCATTTTTTCATCTTTAAAATACTAGTATAATGAAAGAAAAGACATATTTTCTCTTTAAAGTGAAGCGTTAATTTGCATACTAGTATAAGTGAACAATAATTAATTGTTGGTTTCTGGTGGGCATGCCCCACGAGTCCCCGAGCGAGCTCCAATAGAAACAGAATTATACAGAGAGCGCCAACTCATTTAAAACTTGCATGAGTTTCAAAGTCCAAACAGAATTATTACTATTTTGTGTATTAAATATAAGATATAGTTATTTTTTTTAATGAGATTAAAAAAGTTAAATAAGTTACTTAATTACATCATATGTTGTATATTCTTAAATTATATATTTATTTATAAATTAGACAAAATAGTTTGGAGAAAAAATGATAAATATAAATACTGTAAAATAATTTAATTAGTTTTCTTAATTTCTCTAAAAAAATCAACTTTATCTTATATTTAAGACAAGAAGAGTATTAAAATGAAGGGAAAATAACAATGAGGTCCCAAAGACCAAAAAGAATATTAGTAAAGTCCATGTGAAAAAAAATATTAACTCGTTAAGCGTGTTTTTATCACTCAAGATGTAAAAATGACTCAGTTATTTCTTTTCCTAAAGATTTTACTGATATTTTATTTGATCTTTGGGATCTCACTGTCATTCTCCCAATGCTATTCCCAGGGGATTCTACTCCATAAATTACTACTCCTCCAAAAAAATAACTGAGGTGTGGCGACGTGGGTTAAAGGGGATGAGATGCTAAACTGAGACCTGGAGTGGCTGTACAGATAGATGGATAGAGAGAAAGTCCTGTGTTACCCCTCCAAAAAAGTAATAGATGAATGTACTAATCATTACTTAAAATCCAGCATTAATGATGGTCAACCACAAAGTTAAAGTCTTATGGTTTAAACTGAATTGTTGATGGGGAAGGGTATGCCCACATGGGAGCTATAATGCCTTTTGTTGCCTATAAGAGAGGGTGGCTCAATTGAGAGAGAGATGTCTCCATTGATTTCCCTCTCCATTTACTTTCTATTGAGAGTATCTACCATTAGATTAACTTTCAAGAATTGAGATTTAATAATATGTAAATTATATCATTGTAATAAATATATACCATGATAAATCTCAACCATTAAAATTTGATCTAATAGTAGATACACTCAATGAAAAATAAATAATAAGGGAAATCAAAAGAGACACCCTCTTCCAACTCAACCATGCTTTCCGTTTACACTTTCATGTTTCATCTCTCTCTTCTGAGCTGTGGCCCACTCTCCCATTCTTGTGCAAAAAAGTTGCATTTTTTTTATTTATAAATCATATCATTTGGCCAATGATTAAAACTTCATTGTTCCAAGAAAATAATTAACTCAAGTATAGATATTGATAACTTGAGTTTTTAAATTGTCACTCTCGATATCATAGTTTCGATGTCTGTTCGGTCACGTTAACATATATACACAATTGCTCCGAATTCTGCCAATTCTTCTACTATGGCGTGCCTATTTCCAGCTCAATGAACATAACTAAGTATCAGAAAAGCAAAGACCAAATTAAATAGAGAAGAAGTTAGAAGCAAATAGAAGTAACTAATAACTAACCCGACCTCGGGTGGCTCCGGTGACAAGAGCAGCCATCCCACTCAGAGACCATCTCTTGTCTCTGAGTATTGTTTCAGCCATTTGTGTTTACTTCTCTGCAAATCTGTTTGGAGTGGATGATGACATGTGTATATATGTTCGTAGCATTTATGAGATGAATATATGTGGTTATAATTGGGTGCTTGAGCGTGATATTAGCCAAGTCCCTTGCATATTGCTAGCCACTGCTATATTTTAAAATTTGTCTGATATTTTCTGTACAAATTCCAATATTTTCAATTCTCATTTTAAATTTCAGCATATTCTTTCACTGCAATGGAAGGTTTCATTCTCTTTTCTCATATTTCTCTGTATGTCCCTTGAAGCATTATGGAAGTATCAGCTGAAGGGCTAAGAGAGAGATGAATAGATAATAATGCAGAAATGAAAAACAAAGACAACTTTATTCTGGTTGACAACTATTTGATGAAGTGTCTTTAGGTTTTCCAATTCTACCAACAGGAATTTCAGACACTATAAGTATAACATTTACCGCCTCTTCCTCTGTTGATTTTTCCTGACAAGACAAACTACAGTGGACATTACAAGCAGTTCTAAATCTTACATAATATGCAGGATAGAAGAAATATGTGACAAACTACATATATAGTTGTATATATAGCAATATTCACAAGTGCAGCAAACTAATATGCTGTTGGTAGAACCGGTAAAAAACTTGGTTTGAGTCTTGCCTGAATGCACTGACTTTAAGAGTTAATCCACCACACACAAGAACTACAACATATGCCTGACGCTTATAGAAGTTCAATTTTAATTTAATGTGTACATATATCACATGCAAGCCTCAAAAAGTAAGGTACTCACGGCTCTGGCTGCTATTGCATTGACACGAATATTATTATCCTTTGCCCATTCCAATGCCAAGTTCTTGGTGATTTGATTTATAGCTCCTGAATACTGCCCTCCAGGAAATAGAAAATTTTACAAACCAAGGCTTATCCAAAGTGATATTAGTGGATCAGAACAATCAGAAATATATGTTATTATTATACAAAGATTGTATTACACCATTGTTTCAGGAGTTCATAGATACTGTTGTGTGCAACAATGTAACAATGGAGGAATTAAAATCCTTTTCAAAGATACTATCCGGCATTTATTCAACACAAAATTTCAGCTTATCCAATGTGGTTTTTTTTTAACTGAACTAAATAGTCCCCTCACATTAACTTTGGACCCATGATTCTTTCCTCTGACTTGAGGGTTGAGCCACAAGTGAAGTCTGGCTCATTGACCGAGTGTACCACAAGTTCAGGGTTTGGAGATTCCAACTCAAATATAACCTGTGCATCAATTTACCGAAAAAAGAAAAAAAGACAAGACTTCAAGCTGAATAAAAGAAAGACAGATGAATTTCCATAAAATACTCTAATTAATTTGTAAAATAATTCTGATTGAATATCTCTATATTAAAGACAAATAATATCTCCTACTTAGTCATACCAGGGTATTATCCCCTTGCTTAAGGAGCGGAGCTGGAACGTAGAGGTTGCACTGAGGTCCTTTCAACTATTACAAAATATATATATATATATTTCAAAAGGAAAACAATAAATAAATATAGAGAACAAACTATATATAGCCATGCAATCTAATCACAAACAAAATACACCCAAGAGACAAAAGAGAAGCTATATTTACCGGCCAATATCTCCCTAAATCAAATTCATTAACAAATGCAATGCCTTTGCCCCAGTTGTTAAATGATATGAATGTATCCTTGATGAGTTCTGATTTATCAATTGAGAAATGGCCAGAATAGATAGCGGGTGCCTGTGAAGTATTCTCTGCCAAAAGAATAACCTTGGTTATAGATTTGATATAACAACCCTAGGGAGTGATACTTGAGTTCAATATTGAGAAGCATGAATACCTTGGTCCTTATCAGACTTGTATATTAACTTTTTGCGATGCATCGACATTCTACTGAATGTCGAAAAAGCAGACTGTGTAATATGATTGAGAGTTGGAAATTCATTCAGGTTGTGAAAAGGAATAGGGAGCATTTTCCAACCATGTAAAGTTTCCCCATCAAGATAAACAGAAGACAGAATTCCCTGCACAGAAGTTGAGAATTGGTTCAGCCAAGAAAAAATCATCCAAGAACAGTCAAAGTTTTAAATGCACTATCTTCAGATAACCTTTACCTTTCTATCAAAGATGAAAGCACCATAATTTAAATGACCCATGTTTTCAACCTATAAAAGAAGGAAGAAAAACATTTAATTCTAGTTCCAAAAATGTGAAGCGAAGTAAATACACTCTTTATGGTTATCTCCTAGCAATGTTGATCTTTACAATGTTTTGCTTTCCATAATCATACATTGCCACTTAATCCAAAGTTTGCATAGGATTGGGATTTACTTATAAAACACGTATGTTAATGAGTGTTTATGCTTTTATGTTTTATACGTCAACTTATATGAGAAATATAAATCAATGGTAGTTCTTCCAATTCCAGTAGGCAGTAATTAAATATCAATCGAAGGACCATTCAAGCTTATGTTAAAAGTGCAAAGAACCATAATGATCCATTGCCACTTCCTTGATCCCCAAAAGGGTGGAGCTGACTATGAAACAATGGATGCATAGCCCAGCAAGTGAATTTGATTTAACAAACAAAAAAAATTGCAAATTGAACTTAAGTGAGTGTTTGGGTAACATCAAAACCACGGTTTCATAGGCCCTCTTCACAAGTCGACACAAAACTCCTTTCACATACTTACCTCGTAAATCGTAAAAGCCATTCTTCAAAATCTAATCCAAACACACACTTACAATAAGCAGCTAAAATCCCATAATGTTTCCTTTGTACATAAAGTAAATTAATCAGGAATAGGAGGTAGGTACCAGTATATATAAATTGATATTAGAAAAACAATTGGTTTCAGGAAGGCTGAGATTTTTATTCAACTGTCTTTCCAAGGTACCAACATAAGTTGGCCTTGCACCACTTTCTTTGGAAGGACACAAGATAAATACTTGTGCTCTGTCATGCACCTGCAAATTCATAATAAACTTTACACAAGTATGGATGAGACATTCTGTAAACTATGTAACTATTGGGTAATCCATAAAACAAGAGAACATGAAAAGAGATGCTCATACAGCCTTTACCTGAGATCCAATATTGATTGCATTGTCTCCATTAGTAATGAAAATAAAGACATAACTAGAAAACAAGACTGAGAATTACTGAAGAAGACAAACAGCACCTTAGGTATGAATAAATTGCTTCTGCCTCCTTTAGAAGTGTATTTCGACATATATAACAAAAACCCGAACATCTGGATGCAAGGTAATTCAGTTCCAGTAATACACCTTTAGCAATTGCATCATTATGAACAGCTCTCACATACCTGGCCCACAGACTCCATTGACAATGGGTTTTCAGACTCAATCACTTGGGATGGATTGGCCAAATCAAACATATCAAACAAGAAAGCTTTTTTTTGCAAGCGAATTGGTCCATATCCTGCCTTTCCATTATCAGAGGGAACTGATGGAAGAGAAGCTGAACTATATTGTGCTATAACTTTCCGAAGAGCTGAAATATATACAATAAGCTCAAAATCTCAAGAATTTGGGAGTCTATTTAGAAAAACTCATAGAAATGATTAAATGTTAGCAAATCTATCATATTGAGCCCGCACTAAAGTAAATAAATTGTTGTACTGCAAAGTTTCTCATAAATCCACTTCATGATATTCCGGTTTCCTTCATTTGGTGCCACATGGCTGATATTCGTGGGATGATAGATACTAACAAACAGATAGCAAAAGTAAAAGGATCAACATTTATTGACCCATCTACCACATTGCAATGTAACCTATTTAAATTACCAATTGACCCCAAGTTCCACCATCAAAGGCTCATTGGATCCATGTACAGGACTAAGTGACAATGGAATGTTGCATGACATCTATAAGTTTTAGACTACACGGGGGAAAAGAGTCCTTTCTCTTGCAAAAGTATGTACCCCATTTAAATTCCCAGAGCTGGGAACACACTATTATAGCTGGCAATCCAGAAATTCGGGTAGGGTTTCCTAGACATCGTCCCTATATTTGATTTAATAAATATTACTCCCTTAGCATATTCTTTAGGTTTGCATTTGTTAAGCAATCGCAAAAAGAATTAGCTTACTAATAAAAGTGCATAAATGATAGCCGGAAAACAAGTAGAAAACTAACATTCTCACCATTGAACTTTGCATTGTTTACATCTCCAGATTCCCTGATTGGTGCATCCTGGACAAGATGGAGGCATAAAAATTATATCATGCAGACCAAAAATCAATAGAATATGAATTGATGGGTCCGAAGTTTTCTGACATAATCATAAGAAGTAATGTCAGCCTTGTAGTCAGCCTCATCTTGACCAGTATTTGCTCCATTGTAGAATCCAAAGTTTGTCCCACCATGTGCCATCTGAATTAAAACAGCCATGCCAAACTTATTATTTAAATGTTATGTCCATAACAGCTAAAAGGTGGAAGTTGAGACATACATAGAGAACTGCAGAACCATTCTTTTGCAAAATTTTTTCAAGGGCGGCTGCTGTAAAATCAGCATCAGTTGCAGCAATACTCTCGCCCCAGTGTGTAAGCCATCCGGTATAGAATTCACTGATATGATGGCACCATCAGTATGTAGCATCCAATAAAAAAATATGACATTTTAATAACATAAATATTAAATGGTAACTAAGTTAGTTAGAGGGGTTATGGCTGTAAGTTAGTCAATGACATTTGGTTGTTAAGTGTTAGTGATCATTGTCTATCGAGTTCTCTACTCTCTCTCTCTCTCTCTCTCACTCACTCTATTCCTTTCTATCTATCCCACCTCCCCCCCAAAAAAAAAAAAACACACACACACACACACACAAAATTTTCTCCTTCTTTCATAATTTAAGCATAACATTGCATAAGAACACACATACGCTGAGAGTGGCGGTGATTTTCCAGGGGCATTGAACTCCTTTTGTAGCTTGAATATAGGCCAAGGGTCATCTCCAGTACTGAAGTCAACAGCTACAGAAAAAACATATATTAGGCTGTTTGCAATATATCCAATGCATATCCTTTGAGTATCAGTTGATATGCCTGATAATAGCGAAACAATGAAGCAATGGATAGAGGATGACAGGGTCTGTGACATGAATATATAAGAGGAGGGCGCTGGAAGAGAGATGAACGAAAAAATGTCTATAAAATCTTGCAAGAACAACTTTTATAATATATGAATTTTGACCTGAAAAGACAGCATCCCCACGAATAGTTCCTCTCTCAAGATGATCCCTAGATCCTCCATCTGTGGTGTATCTGAAAACATTGAGCATACACTTTTATAACAAAGGAGAAAAATAAATATGCAGAAGAAATATTTGTCGATCCTGAATGCCACCATTGAATACTTGGAGATGAGCTTCAGAGAAACAAGCTTTAAGATTATTTTTAAAGTTGCAATATGGTGCCAGATTGTTAATGATGCCTCATTCTGAATGCTATGTTACTATTGAACAATGAACACTATCTCAAAACTTTCCAAAAGCCACTCTTGAAGTCTGTCTAGAGTTGTAAGCCATAGACAGCCATGCATGAATCATTATGCCACAGTCAAGAGAGGCAAGAGATTACTCTTTTTATCACCTAACAAATACGTCTTGAAATGTATTTCTATAACATATATGAACATTGAAGATGCCCAAAAAATAAAACTATATTCAAATTAAAACTGAAGGTTCTAACAAAAGGAAGCTGCTATTAATGTCTGAAGGGAGTAATTGTGAAGAGTGATGGAAAGTGAAACAAGGAAATTTATAATGCTTTGGATGGAAGTTTGAATATTTTTGTTAATTTCTTTCACTTGCAATTCTGTCTCCCCTGCTTCACAATCTCTACAAATTCTCTCATCTCTTCATTCTATTTTTCACCTAAGATGACTGGCTACCTTTACTCTATTTAGAACAAATGGTTAATTGGCTGAAAAATGACCCATGTGCATTTGGGGGAGAAGATTATAAAGACTAAATTAGAATTGTCATCTCCTACCATAACATCACCGTCACATACCATCCAGATGCTACAGTTCTATCAACCTGAAAAATAGAGTTCAAAAACATTAAACCTCTTACAAAATAACATCATGCCCGAGATGATCTCTAGCCACATCGACCAGGTGATGGAGATACACTTTGTCATTTCCATACGAACCATACTCATTTTCAATCTGTGATGAACAATGTTTTAGTTGATTCCTGGAAGGCATTAAAATCTCAACAACAATGACGACAACAATAACAAGCCTTATCCTACTAGGTGGGGTCGGCTACATGGATCGCACGATGCCATTATGCTCTATCAAAAACCAAATCATAAGGCATTAAAATCTCAACAGTAAAAACAATTCCTTAAAGCTTTGATATATAATTACTGTACTTAGTCCAACAGGAATAAGATGCAAAG
This sequence comes from Inga laurina, assembly GCA_963855925.1. NCBI lineage: Eukaryota > Viridiplantae > Streptophyta > Magnoliopsida > Fabales > Fabaceae > Inga > Inga laurina. Next base: position 60,869,502 of record OY979705.1, read on the forward strand.
ATTCAGGAATTCATAATGACAAGATAAACATCTCATGTAAATAAACAATTGTTCACTCGTATTGATGGCATATTAGAGTATTCATAATTAAAGTTTCAGAGGAAATGAAGTTCTAAAGAAATTTTTCCAACTTCTGACTAAAATACAGAGACTTTCTGTTTCAGTAACCAGTATATTTTTTAATGCTTTATGTTTTTAAACATCTTGGGACCTAGTGGCAATATGATGAATGCAATAAAGAAACTATAGTAGAAAAAGACATACTTGAACCATTATAATAGGGCCTCCATTGTCATAAAGTAGAGGAACTAATTTTGGAAGCAGGTCGCTCCACCATTTGTCAACCTTCAAACATCAAACTATAAGATAAGAACAAGCTGAAATAACGAACCATGAGTACACAACAAGACCATAAATAGATCCCATCACAATCGAACCACAAATAAAGTTCACCTTTTAATTATATAATTTTTATTAAATATATGGTTTAAATAAACAAAACTTCTGACTGCAAAGGTTGTATGCAGAACCCCAACAGTAGGGGTCCCTCCTGGGAGTTGTGTAGTTTAACCACTTCCCATAATTTGAAGCTAAATGATAAAAGGTGGTATATATAATACAAGGAACAAGTCATTTCTTAATGCAAGAACAGTAGCAATAAATAGAGAGAAAGGGGTTGGGGGGAGGAAGAGGCTCAACATTGCTCATATGTTGAGATTATTTTATGGACATCCAGAAACTGTAAGTGTAAAGCGTAAACATAGAAAACCAATAAATGTAAGAGGTGTCAACAAACAGAACATGAGAAAATGAGGGAGGACATATAAGATAAATTTGAAAGATGGATCATAAAGTTGTGTTTCCATTATCCAAATTTTCCAATGAAATAAAGAAAGAAATGGACAAATAAAATATTTAAATCTATAAAATAATAACTAATATGAATTCGTGGCTGAACTCCATAAGAAATGCATACCAGTTGAAGAAAAGTAGGATCGGATGATCTTAGCTTTGGAGATGGATCCATAGCAAGTAACCAAGCAGGGAAACCGCCTAAATCCCACTCTGAATTAAATCAATAATGAAGCGTCAGCAAAGCTAGCAGAGTAACTAGGTTATGCCTTATGAGTGCATTTCATTGCCAAGCTGCATGTAGAGATTTTCATTTCCCTTATCAAGAGAGAGAGAGAGATTTTCATTTCAATCTTTACAAAGAAAAATGAAGTTATTTAGGGCATACATACCCAACTGCAATATCAATCATAAATATACACATGCAAATCAGCAAATTTCGTCATGGTATACTAGAGAAGCTCCAAGATCACACGAAAAGTACATTCATAGCCCTAAAAGTTGCAGCTAACCTGCACATATGTAAGGTCCAACTCGAAGCATCACAAGCAGACCAAGTTTGTGACAAAGTTTCAGGAATGCTTCAATGTTGGCAATACCCTCAAAATCAAGCTTTCCAGGTTTTGGTTCATGCAGATTCCAAGGAACATATGTCTGAATGGTGTTTAATCCCAATGCCTTGGCTTTTAACAGTCTATCTTCCCAGTACTGCAAAAATAGAAGATATATGATATCAACATATCACAGAATATGAGAATAACAGAATTCACTGACTAAAAAATGGAAAAGAATGATTAGGCAAGAGTCATCTATCAAATCTGCACTCTCCCCACATAATGAGGATGGATGCAACAGATGGTGATAGCTCACGCTTCACTCAATCTTACATTATATTGATTGTGCATGATAATAAACTACAAAAATTTCATTTTGATGTCTCCAGGGCAGATTCAGCTTGGGGCCAAAAGGGTGGGATGCTTCCAATTTCCAATATTACTGCCTATCTCTATTGTAGTTTCAGGTGAGAAATGATTTTAAAGGACATTGGCTTCCCTTGGATTGAGAAGTAAACGAATAGCCATTCCTTGTGATGTGATTACGATGTGCTCAGTGCTAAACATCCTAATTCTCTCATTAAACAGTGAGATGCCAATGACATGTATACCTCTGGAAGCACCCGAAAGTAATGCAAGTCACCACCAATGATCTGGAAGGGATGACCATCTTTCCAAAACATATCATTGCTGATCTCAAACTTCCTGATGACCTGATAACAATTGCAGGAGAGTGGACTTGGTCAAAAGAGTATGAAACTCAACTACAAACAAAGAAAAGCTACAACTCAAGTTATTTCAACATGAAGGCCGTATGTGAAATGTGATACTAATTTTCGCGAAACGGATCAAGCACAGCTGAAAAGAGAGAATAGCTCACCCTTTTCTAATGATGGAAAAACTTACCAGAGAAAAGATGCGGGAGGTAGATATGATCGAGTAATAGCATAAGCTTCAAACTTCATTTACAATTTTATTTCACTGACAAAGTTTTTAAAAAAAAAAAAAAAAATCTTCCCCTCTGTAAGAAGGTTCTGAACCTCAATAAACAAGAATCATGAAGAAGAAAACTTCAAATCCCGTCAGCCAAACACGTCTGGTTTGCTCAATAAAAAGTAAATTCATTTGAGATTCCAACAATCACAACAAAAGCAAGTTCATTTCCTACTTTCCTACTGTCCAGAAACTAAATTTCAGACATACTAAAGATCAAGCATGCTTGCTCATGACAGAATTCGCCTGAATCAGGTAATAGGGTAACGAGACTTACATTCTCCTTTGGCTGAGAACGATTACCATGGTGGTGAGATAAAGGAGAAGGAAGAGAAGCGAAAACAGGAACGAAGGTACAAATCGCAATGACAGAGACAAGGATCAAGGAAGTGGTTGTTTTTGCGCTTCTTTTGCTCGCCATTGCAGAAAGTTTGGAAGCTGAAGCTGGTTGGTAGTGTGAGTCTTCTTCAAGCCAATTCTCATTCAATCCGCTTGGCACCCATTGCAGTTGGGAAGAAAGAGCCTACTTCCTTTGTTTATAGTACCCAAAAAGAAACTAAATTTATGAGGCAAACAAAATTGTTTCGCCAAGATCAAATATTCCTCATCAACTGTTTCTTACCCGTCTCTGATTATGATTATCCATGTGATTGGTATCACTTATTTTTGGATAATAAGTCCTTATTATGTAAATTGAGATAAAACTCCTCTCACATATTTATCTCGTATACTATAAATCACAATTTATAAATACTTATTACTAAAAAATAAGTTATTCCAAACCGACACTATACGTGGTTGTTGATGACAATTTTCATTTTTCCTTTTGATGCTTCTTGTTTTTTTTTTTTTGGACAAACTTTTGATGCTTGTTGATAATTAAATATTCGCATGTTATTTTAGATCATTTACAAAACATAGAAAAGAATGATGATGATAAAGGTTTAATATTTTTCCAATATGGGCCAAAAAATTACCATAAGTTGCATGCAAATCAACTAATTAAGTGAAATAATTAGAATCATCTCTCCCTTGTTATAAAAAAAAAGGGAGTACAAGTTTAGATCAAATGGAATACACTTCACTCGCCTGGTGGTCGTAAGTTTACTCTATGGCCTTGGCTAAGGGTCTTTGGGTCGCTGTGCTGGCTTATATGGAAGAATCAATGCAGAAAAGCTTTTGAAGGAACTAGTGATCACCCACAACAATTATTGCACAAAGGTCTACACTATCTGCATGAAGGGATCGAAGAGGGACGGCTAAAGCACAAAATATTCACGGTACCGGACAGCGATTCAGACAAATGGATGAAACCACCCAAGGGATTTGTGCAGATTGACGTGGACGCGGCAGTGGATGAGTATAGGCAATCAGCTGTTGAAGGAGTAGTTCGCGACAGTGCAGGAGAATGGATATGTGGTTTTCAACAAAACACGGGTTTCGCTTTGGGCTCTACAGCGGCTGAGATACAAGCTATTAGGACTAGCCTCCAAATCTGCCATTCTCTGAAACTCACAAGGGTTAAGTTATTCATAGACTTAATTGAAGCAATTCAACTTCTATTTCAACCTTATGCTCACTTTCATCCTTTAGAAGTTGAGCTTGAGGAAGTTAGACAGCTAATTTACCTTGATTGGGACTTAGAGATTCTTCACTCACACAGGGAAGCGCTCAGATGCGCTGATTTTTTGGCCAAAAAGGCATTAGACTCGCACAATGATTTGTCCTTGTTGCGGCGGAGTCCTCCAGGATTTTGTTTGACCCAAATGCTAGTCGATCTCAGCTAGCATTTGGTTCTTAGTACAACCATTTTGATTTTCAGTAAGATTGTTGTAAGGGTCTAGCGTGACCTTCAAGAGTACTTTTCTCTTGTCCTTGTATCAAAAAAAAAAAAAAAAAGGGAATAATGTCTTAGGAAGGAAACAAAATGAGTTTTTTTTTTTTTTTTTTGCCAACAAGAAAATGAGTGTATTGGACAAAGAAAAATTAATTATGTCCTGGATAAGGACATGTTGAATTAGATAATGGGATTAACAACAGGGTGATTAAAATATTAGGATAATAACACTAATATAGAATTGATCTAACGATATAAGGCCTCGTTAGATTCCTCGTGATCTTAAATTCGAATCCCAAATAAGATATTTTATGTTGGAAGGGATAATCACAAACCCTAACCCAAAACTGGATGTTAATATAAAAAAGGAAAAGAATCATTCAACAATTTTTTTTTGTGAACGAAAAAAATATTAGGATAATACCTAAAGAAAAAGAACATAATTTATTGAGTATTTTATATCGGAATAACTTTTTGAATACGGGCTAAGAGACGATTATACAGAACTCTTGGGCCCACAGGCCCTACCCGCCTAAAATGATGGGCTGACAACCCATACCACCTGGCTTATAGAGCTAGCCCATTTTTTAATTTGAGTTATATTATTAGTTTTTTTTAAAAAAAAATATCATACTCATTAGACTACTTTGGTGTCCATCTAGCTAGAATAGATTATTCAAGACCGTTTGTGTTAGCGTTAACAGAAATTATTTTTTTTAATCTAACTTTTATAAAAGTCATATTATAAATGTAATTTGTGTTTGAATTGGCGGTGACAGAAGTGATTTTTTTGGAAAAGTTAAACTTTTGAGCTTCTTCTCAAAAGTTGCTTTTGAAAAGAAAACTCAGTTACCAAATCGTCAATCTAAACACCCCATTTTTCCAAAAGCCAATTCCATTATGTTTTTTCCCCCAAAAAAGCCACATTTAGGATGACGTGCAGGTTAAATTTCAGGAGATATTTGGACTTAAAATTATAATACTCCTTCTTGTTTATAATTTAAGCCGCTTTTAGAAGAATGACTTGGCCTATAATATAAGTCATTTAGAGAGCAATTAATATTTTTTTTTTAAATTTTACCCCTATAATTAATGTTTAAATATGATTCATTGTATTTATTTCTCTAATTCAAAACCTCATTTAATATGGATAAAACTGTAAGCTTTCTTCAATTTAATCAGGATAAATTTAATACGAAAACTATCATTTTTGGGTTATGATAAACCAGTTAAAGTGACTCTGTGACCCGGAATGAGTATAATTTTTTCAATTATAAAATATAGACGCATGCGCATATTCACAGTTTCCAAGCATGCAATACCATTGTCCCTGGTATCACTTTCAGCCACACTGCTTGTCACCTTCACTTTTATCCTCTCAAACCTGCACACTCAGCCATCAACTTTCATTATTTTGTCTTGTTTTGGTTAATTATAAAAATACAGTTAGATATCTATCTAACTGTATCATCAGTTAATTAATTATTACGCAACCAACAGTTGCGTTGGTATATTATTTTGGGAAAATACTGCCAGCAGAAGGAGGGGACAGGTTTCACAGTAGCAGAAGCAAATGATGAAACCAATATTTATATATATATATATATTATAGCAAGACACATATGAAACCAATATTACATCCCCAAGAAAGGAAAAAGAAAAGGCAGGTCTTTTTTATTTAAAATAAAAACCAAAGCAAAGTTGGCCGGTAGGGGTGTTCAAGATTATTTTGTCCGGACCGGGCAAATTGGGACGGGATATAGCTCCTTGCTACCACTCTGACCAACTTAGCTTGTTTGAAAGGCAATGAATCTGCATATAAAGGAAAATGAGGATATTTTTGTGGTGGAATCTAAACAAAGAAGAAGAAGAAGAATCATGTGTGGACACGAGACCTTTGACTTGGAATTCAGGTTTTACATCTTTCACGTCACCATTATTATTGTTATTAAATTATAATTTCTGCTTCTGTGTTTGCAGAATCATCCGTTTGAGTAGGTTTAAGAAAGTAAAAACAATGATAATGTTTAATACTCCCCGATCCTATTTATAAACAATTTTTTTTTGATTGCATAAAATGAATTGGTAATTAAAAATAATAAGTATGTAAAAAATGTAATGTTTTTTCTATATATGTCCGTATTTATGAAAAGAATATAGGAGAGAGAATAAATAAAAGTATGAGAGATAATGAGTATAAGATATGAGAGAGAATGAACATTTAATAAGGGTAAAATAAGAAGAAAAAAAGCTTACATTTTCAGATAAAAAGTGAAAGTTACTTATAAAAGAGACCGGTCCTATGAGAGAGAAAGTTATTTATAATTAGGATAAGTTGGAATAAATTAAAATGAGGCCCATGATTAATTCATCCACACTGATGGGCTTTGAAGAAATGAGGGAAAATTCCAAACACAAGAATGAAGGCGGTTGTGTGCTAAATATATTTAGCTGTGTACATGTTACAATTCAAGATCGGGGTTTAATGTGTATGTGTAAATTCAAACAGTTTGCTCTATATTACAATTCAAGATCGTGGTTTAATTTGGGTTCTAAATATAAGACACATTTTTTATTTTTATCATTCTTTTCTTAATTTACCTCTATTAATTCTTCATCAATAACAATCAAGGAGGAGATGAAAGGAGGGAATTAAGGAAGATAATTAAGGTTTTTCAGAAAATGCATATCATATTAATTTATTTAACCAACTTTCTTAATTTAATCAAATTAAATAAATATGTTTTATATTAAAAACAAGAGGGAGTAACAAAAATCAAAGTCGGAAACATTTAGTAACACGTTCTTAATTCATCCATGAACAAGACCCATATCGATCAGTTTAAGGTCACTTTTCCCATATATTCGGATGTAGAAGCTGGTAAAATAAATCATGCTTGCTTGATGAGACTGACGTTAATTAGATGAGAGACTGGACGTGCCTAAAAGACGAGGGAATTGAAGTAAGCACTGATTAACATTCAGTAATTGTGAAAATATCATCAAATCGATGTTAAGACTGAGTGGGGTCTTAAATGAACTACATATACATCTATATACAGCTTTAATTTACAAGGCTTCAATAACAAGTCGGTACGTACACTACATAAACCAATATATAGATTCAAAGAATTTGGGTTAATTAATTTGAGAAATTAGCGTAAGCTAGCTCTAGCAAAATATATATATATTGTAGCGCCCGGAATTTGGAAAACATGGAGCCACCACCAAAATTTTAGAAAAGGATAATTTTGGAAAACCTTTTTGAAAGTGAAACTGGTCTATAAAATCCATTTAGGGTTCGGGAGTCGATTGTGTATGGGGAAGGTGTTAGGCACCCTACAACACCCATTCATAAGAATAATTATCCTAAGTTAATTAATTAAAAATATTATAGCCTTTAATTTTATTATAATTACCAAAAAACAGAACATTTACAAAAATGAAATGAAAAAACTAAAGAAAAAGGAAAAAAAAAAGGAACATTTATTTACAAAAAGAAAATAAGAAAAAAAAAATATTTATTTATAAAATTGGACTTGGCCTAGTACGAAAACCTAGAGCCAACGTTAGAGGGATCAAAGCTCACGTATTCGGGGATAGAAAAGTGTGTCACTTGGTTGGTGTTTTTTAGAAAATGTTTATTTAATTTATTTGAGAAAAATATTTTTTTTTTGTTTGGTTTGTATTTTTTTATTTTTTATTTTTTTAAAAAAACTTTTTTTTTTTTAAATTTATGAAAGAACTTCTTTTATTTTTCATGAAAGAGAGCTTTTCCATTTTATTTTCATTTATAAAAATGTGTTAAAATATTTTTTCTTCTTTTTTGAAAGAGAACCTAAGAAAGGGATAGAGATGAACAAGAAGGAAAACATCACAAGTTAAAAGAATAGGAAGTCAAAGATCAAGAGATTTATCTATACCTTTTATCTTTGCAACTTAGACACACAAGAAGGTGAAATGTCAACATATTATTAGAACCTCCATGCCAACAATAATACCTTATCTCCTTGCTCTCCCAAAATTCTTGTGTTTTTTCTTCCCCCAAAAATTCTTATCTGTCTTGCTTCAACCCTTGCTCCCTTATTTATAAAAATAATCTCAAGGTAGGGTTTTCTTAATAAATGCTCCTTCTTTTTTTGAATTTTCATTTTTGATTTTTTTTTTTTTTATATTTTATGTTAAGAACTACCTAACTTGACCCAATCACCATCAATAGAGATTTGTTTTTTTAATTTCTGTTTTTTATTTTTTTTTTGTATTTCCTATTGATAAAACTTCCTAGCTTGACCTAATCACCATTAGTGGAGATTTTTTTTTTCGTTTTTAATTTTTTTCATTATTCTCCCCACAAGTAATTTCCTAATTTAAACTTATTAACATAAATGAGACTTTTTTTTCTTATGTTTTTTTTTTATTTTTCATTTTTTCATTTATTATTTTCCCTTAATGAATTATAATGTCAATCATCATCAATGAGGGGATTTATTTTAATTTTAGTTTTTTTTAATTTTTTTAATCTTTTCCCCACAAGTAATTTCCTAATTTAAGCCTATCAACATAAATAATATTTTTTTCTATTTTTATTTTTTCGTTTTTTTATTATTTTTCCTTAATAAATGACAATGTCAATCATCATTAATGAGGGGATTTATTTTAATTTAATTTTTTTTTTATTTTTTTTCCTTTTAATGATGATCGCCAATTTGGACACCGATCTCATTAATAGGAGGATTTTCTTATTTTTTCTTATTTTCATTATTTATTTATTTTTTTCTTCCAATGATGATTGCCAATTTGGATACCAATCATCATCAATTATTTTTGTATTTTTGAGTGGGGCCCAGAAAAAATAGGATGTTCACATATAAATTTTTGTTTATGTGATTGTTTCAAGCGTGTCACGTGGCGTGAATCAAAGATGAAGAATGGAAAAGGGAAAAGTACTTTCTATTATTACTTTGACTAATATATATACAGAGTAGCTTATACAAGTAATTGGTTACAATTAATGCCAACTAATCATAATTAGTTACATTTAGTTACAACTAATATATTTATACACTAACACCCTTCTCAAGTTGGAGAATGTATGTTAATCATGCCCAGCTTGGAAATTGCATCAGTAAAAGAATCAACAGAAAAGCCTTTGTAAAGCAATCGACAACTTGGTTAGCAGATCAAATAAGTCAAAGATGAAGAACACTAGCTTGCACTTTTTCACGAACTATGTGACAGTCAATTTCAATATGCTTTGTTCGCTTATGAAAAGTGGGATTAGCTGCAATGTGCAAAGCAGACTGATTATCATAGCAAAGAATAGCTGGTTTAGGATGTGAGATATGATCCTGAAGCAAATATAAGAGCCATTGAACTTCACATGTAGTTGCAGCAAGAGCTTGATATTCTGCTTCTGAGGAAGAACAGGAAACAATGGCCTACTTCTTAGCTCTCTAAGAAATAAGAGTGTGATCCAAATATATGCAAAAACCAGTGATAGATCACCGGGAATCTGGGCAACCAGCCTAGTCAGAATCACAATACCCTTTGAGTTGAAAATCAAAATCAGCAAGAAAAAATAAACCTCAAGCAGAAGAAGCCTTAAGGTAATGAAGAACCCCTGTGTGCAGCTTTGAGGTGTCCATGAGTTGGAGAAGCAACAAATTGACTCAGTTGTTGTATGACAAAGCAAAGAGCTAGATGAGTAGTACATAAGTAATTGAGGCGACCAACCAAATTCTTGTAAGTGGTGGGATCATCCAGAGGAGTACCAACATCTTGAGAGAGTTTGACATGTAGGTCAAGAGATCACTTAATTGGTTTAGAAGCCAAGAAACCACTATCGAATAGAATTTCCAAAGCAAACTTGCATTGACATAAAGAAATACTACACTTAGAGCGAGCTATTTCTAACCCCAGAAAGTGTTGAAGTTGACCAAGATCCTTAATTTTAAAGGCCGCATCAAGAAGAGACTTTGTTCGATCAATCCTAGCAATGTCATTCTAGGCTAAAATAATATCATCAATATACACAAAGTAATGTAGTAAAAGATTCTTCAGATTTGCGAACATATATAAACAAGGAATAATCATAAATAGATTCCTTATAGCCATAAGAGACAAGAGTTGTAGATAATTTGTGAAACCATTGACTATTAGCTTGCTTAAGACCATATAAAGATTTTTGTAATTTGCAAACTAAGTTTGGTGTAGGAGAAGAGAAGCCTGGGGGAAGAGACATATAAACCTCTTCATTAAGATCTCTATGAAGAAAAGCATTATTGACATCTAGTTGATGGAGATGCTAATTCTTTGTTGCAGCTAAAGATAAAAACAAGTTAATAGTCGTCATCTTATCTATGAGGGAAAAAGTATCTAAGTAATCCACCTTTTTGGTTTGTGTATAGCCTTTGTCAACTAGTCGTGCTTTGCGCCTATCAAGAGAGCCATCATTCTTATATTTGTTACGAAATACCCACTTACAACCAATGCGAACCTTGCTAGGAGGTAACTCAGTGGGAACCCAAGTCTTGTTCTGTTATAGGGCAGTAATTTTAGCCGCCATAGCCTGTAACCCCCTTCCCACCTTAGGCCGAGATTAAGTTCTTAAACTCATAATTAAGTTGTAATTAGAGACCATAATGAAATTTGGGACTTAATAAGATACTCTTTTGCCCCAAAAATCGGATTTGCAAAAACATTTTTCAAAACTTATTCACAATGGTCTCAAGTTCTCAATACCAAATAATACTGGCCTGAACAGGTGGATTCCATTTACAAATATCAGAGTGCAAATAAATTCCCAACTCACTCGGGTTCCATTCATTAGATAAGGGATTTACAAAGGCTCAAAGCCCACGATTCAATACCCTTAACTTGGGGATTACACAAAATCCACTATATACAATTCCAAAATATACAATGATAACCATAAATTCCAAAATATACTCCTAAACAGGAGCTCTAACTACTCTTCGTCGCCCGCTTGCCTCTCGATCCTTCGGCCCTGTCTAAAAGGTTTAATTTTGGGAGAGTGAGATTCTAAAGAATCCCCGTAGTAACAAGTCAATCATATAATGTACAACAATAATGCATGTAATCAAATCATCATCCACACAAGCATCTACAACGGCAGTTGCAGCGGCAATGGTTAGTATGACACATGTCATCCCTGACGATTGCTCACGCTAAATTGCTCACGCTGTATTGCATCACAACAGTCAACACATTATAATTCACCACAGCTGGGATCCATATAAAGCATATCATATTCTCAAGCCACATAGGCAAGATACACACACACAGCCCACGGCTGGTTTTCACATACGCCGCCCCCACGGGTCGGATTCACAAAGATCCATGTCGATTACGACGACAGTCCAACGGCCGAACTAGAGATGACCACTGTCACTCCCTATACGGCTCACGCTGACCTGCTCGCGCCGTAATGGACCATGGCACACATTTCACAAGTTCAATGATAAAATATGCATACCAAAACATCATACAAGATATGAGAGAAAAGTCACTACCTGAGTCCTTCCGGGCGTGTCCTAGCGCCGGTCTCTCCCGAGGAAGGCAAATATCAAATCCTATTTTCACAATTAGGGACGAAGAGTCATTCTCTATTCCAGGACTTAACTCACTTTATAATGCTTAATTGGTTATCATTATTGCTCTTTTGGAGTCATTAAATACCCCTAACAACACTCCTAAAGGGTATGAAGAACTATCCCAAAGATCCCCTTTTGGAAGCACAAAACTGAGATTTTACACTGTTTCACTCGAGCACAGATGACCATGCTCGAGCACAGATGTACGGACACTCGAGTGAAAACGGCTTCACTCGAGTGATGGTACGGACATCACTCGGGCACAAGAGAGTGAGAGGCAGCGAGTGAACACCCGAGAGCACAAGGGAGTTTTCAGAAGCAGGCTCACTCGAGCACACGTACGGAAATCACTTCAAGCACAAGGAAGTGAGACAGAAAGCACACGCTCGAGAGCACCATCCCACACTAGAAGCACAAGCTCACTCGAGCACACATGGCTCACTCGAGCACGGTGCCCATACCCGCGAGTGAGAAGGCACACCCGTTCACCTACTCGCGAGTGACAACCCGAGAAGCAAGCCCTTTGGTGTCAAATACACTCATCACTCGAGCACAAAGTCCTCACTCGAGTGATGTTCATCCCTCACTCGCGAGTGAGGCTATGCTTGCCATGACCCAGAGAGTGCAATAAGAACACAGAAAGCAAGAAACGAGAATTGCACTACCGCACTCGAGCAGACCCATCTCTGCTCGGGTGATATTCATCCCTCACTCGAGCAGACCCATCTCTGCTCGGGTGATGTTCATCCTTCACTCGAGCAGACCCCTCCCTGCTCGAGTGAATCCCTCAGATAGCAGAAAACGCAGAAACAGAGACACTCTCCTTAACCTTTGCCCAATTGATTCCCATTGATACAAAACTTAACCCAAAGCCATTCCCACACAAAAACACCCAATAAACTCAATGGAATACTCAGAATCATCAAAATCCTACTCCATTATCATGCTTTGGGTTTTGGGCAACAATTTCATCAAAATTCCCATTTCATCCTAACATCATATTTCAATCTCTAATCAATCTATCTAACATAAACTCATTCCAAAATGCCATTCTCATGCCATAAACATACCAAATGAACAGTGGCACTCATTTTCATGATTAGGCCAAAATTCCCAGAATTTATAAACTATTCCAAATGGCATGAAACTTAGATAGATAGGTTAGTTTCACTCACCTTATCAACTTCTCCAAAGAGAGTTCTTGATTCACCACTTTCCAAATTTTCGTGTAGCACCAATCAACACCAAATGGCTACATTATACACACCAAAATGAAGCTCATTACTCAAGGATCAACATTTATGAATGTTGTTTGAGCAATGGAGATCATTTACTTACCCAAAGATCAAGCTTTCCTTCCTTCCTTTGGCACAAAACTGACGAGAGAGAGAAAAGAGGGAGAGAGCACGAGAGAGAGAAAGGAATGGAGAGGAGGAGCAAAAAGTGGTCATTTGTCCTCATGTGCTCATATCCAACCACCTCCATATTGCCACTTGTCAACATCTCATGCATTCCCACAATGAGCTCACCACATCACAACACATAGGATTCCGACCCACGGTCAAGGAATCACAACCCTTGATCTTAAATACCACTCACATGCACCAATATTTCCAATTTCCACTAATTATGACATTAATTAAAATAGCCATAAATTACATAATAATTCCCAATTAATCCATAATTATCCACAATAATCATGATTATCCCTTAATCAAAAATTGGGATATTACACAGCCTGCTTCCACCCATCATGCTTAATGGCCTGATTATAAGTTCTTGGTTCATGATCACCTGAAATGGACAAACTAAATTGATGATGAGCAGGGGAAAGATTATCATAGGACAAAATGAAGGAAATGGAGTAGAGAGGACCTGAAGTACTTGAACCAGTGGAAGTAGATGAAGCAGAAGTCAAGAGAGAACAATGAAAATCTTGAAGCTAAGCTTGTGCCTTTCTTGCTCTTATAGAATGACGAGAGGATAAAACAAGGGAAGGAGGATTGTTAGGAGGAGGAGGCGAAGGTGAAATAGATATAGAAGAAGGAGAAGGAGGATTAGAAAAATCAAGAGGTGGCTGGTTCTGAGGGTGACAATAGGAATCAAAGAGAGATGAATGAGAGACAACGGAAAAAGGGAAGATATGTTCAAAAAATTGAACATTTTGAGAGATGAAAATGTGTCTGGTTTTGAGATCAAGAAGAAGATAGCCTTTAGTTCTAGGTTTGAAACCAAGAAAAATGCATTGGTAAGCACGGGAATCAAATTTGGTATGACGTTGTGTTAAAGTGGAGCATAATAAGGGGATCCAAAGACACGCAACTGAGAAAAATCAGGTGAGGTATTGAAAAACAATTCATGAGGAGAATGATGGTTTAACAAAGGAGAGGGAAGCATATTGATAAGATAATCAATATGTAAAAGGGCATAAGACCAATAGGCATGAGGAAGATGAGACTGAAGCAGCAACGCATGAGTAACATTTAATAAATGCTGATGTTTTCGGTCAACAATACTATTCTGTTCAGGAGTTTTCACACAAGAAGTTTGATGAATTATCCCTTTAGAAGGAAAATAAGTGTTCATTGTAAACTCAAAACCATTATTAGACCTTATTGTTTTAACAGAAAGATTGAAATGGTTCTCATAAAGAGTAATAAAAGTTTGCAATAAAGAATGAGTTTCAGATTTGTTGTGCATTGGAAACACCCAAGTAAATCGGGAAAAAATCATCAACTATTGTTAAGAAATACTTGTGTCCATGAACAGAAATAGAGGGAGCAGGGCCCCAAACGTCTACATGCAGCAAATCAAAAACATGAGCACTACTAGAAGTACTCTTAGAAAACGGTAACTTGCACTATTTGGCAAGGTGACATACATCACAATGGGAAGAGGGAGAGTTACATCAAATAGCAGGAAATTTACTATGAATCTATTGAAGAGAGTTATGTGACAAGTAACCAAGACGAAAGTGCCAGAGATCAAAATAGTCAGCAGTGTTGGTTCAGGTTTAAGTGAGATAAGAGCTAGAGAGGAGGTAGCATTGTATTACGCTTCATTATGTATAATTCCTCTTGAACCTCTGCTGAACCAATCATACTCCACCTTATCAAGTCCTAAATGAGAGAAGAAGATTTGAGAAAAATTAGAATACAAGGAAGGTGAGTAGTAAGTTTGGTAACATAAATTAGATTGAAACGAAAGTCAGGGATAAAGAGGACATTATTAAGATAAAAGGATTCAGAGAAACGAATTGTGTAGGTTGAGAAGCTGTCACAGAACTACCATAGGGTAAAGAAATATTAATAGGCCAAATATTATTATAGGAAGAAAAGAAGGAAAAATCACAACAAATATGATCAATAGCTCTTGTATCAACAATCCAAGAGTAACTAACAAAAGAAGAAAGAATGACAAAGGTACCTTCTTGTGGAGCAAAAACATGATTTAAAGATGAAGAGGAATTAGAAGAATTCTCCTTCTGAACCAATGCTAAACCTATTGATATTGTTCAGGTATGAGACCCATTTTAGCATCATGAGAGGAAGTGGAAGCTTCGACAGCTGAAACTGATGCCGACGAACTATAAACCTTAGAAGAGTTAGATGCATTATGAAATTGAAGCTAAGAGGGAATCTGTGTTTATGGTAACACGTATCTTCAGCATGCCATGGTTTCCCATTGTAGGTATACATTTTGGAATGTGAAGTAAAAGATGATTGAGATTGAGATTGAGATTGAGGACAAGAGGAACCATGATTTGCTAGAAAGACCTTCGAATCAGAGAACATTTCTTGTTCTTGTTGCAGCACAAGATTACACACACGGTTGATGTTTGGTATAGGATCCATCAACATTATCCATGACTTAACTTCGGCAAATCGATCGCTAAGACCTCAGAGAAAACGAATAACATAATCTTGTTGCAAGTATTGTCAAGCTTTACAGGAACAAAAAGACAGAGGTCGAAGATTCTGCAATTCATCCCATAGAAATTTAAGTTTGGTGAAATATTGTCCAACCGTGAGTTCACCTTACCGCAACGCAAACATTTCTTCTTGAATTTTAGCAATGCAAGAGGCATCGTTCTATGAAAAATGATCAGCTAGATCAAACCAGAGATCCGAGGCTTTGTTGATCCAAAGGACACTTTGTGAAATGTCGGACGAGAAGCATCTGTTAATTCAAGACGACACCATATTGTTGTAGCACCGCCATACTGGATAGAGTGGATTAGTCAACGGTGGAAGAGTGATAGTCTGATCAATAAATCCAATTTTGTTTTCTGACTCAACTGCCATCATCATCGCATGAGACCAAGAGTAATAATTGGTGTTGGACTGTTAGAGTTAGAAGTCAACAACATATCCCTTATCATTAAGCATATCTCCCACCGTCACCCAAAGTCAGAATGTTAGGAAACGAATGTCAAGTTCTCATTGAATTTTCAAATGTAATTACTCGTATATAAACTCATATGTAAAATTATATGAATATGAATTTGATCAATTTCGGTACATGGTATCAGAGCGAATACCTCTATTTTCAGTCCGGTTCTAATTTTTTCTTTCCGTTGAAACCTCTGTTTCATCAGTTCTGATTTTTCTTTCAACATATTTGCCTTTACGTTGAACCACAACTCAAATCTCTCATCTCCGGCCACTACCAGCTGACAGGCGCTAGCCCATCTTCTCCAAAGCCCAAAATCGGTTTGTCACCAAAATCCAATCCCCGTACGACCTCCGGTAATGTTCCACGCACCATCGCTAGTTCCACCACCTAGATCCACGCGCGATGCTGACGGCGGCTTCGGTCTCCGTTTAAGATGGAGATTTTTGCGCCCTGATCAAATCTTCATGCTTTATCTACCCCTGAAGTTGTGTGGTCATTCGATCAAGTTTAAATTTTAAGCCGTGTTCTTTGCCTCTGCTTCAACGTTCTCCAAGTTGCAATTTGTCTCTCCTTTTGATGTTTTTGAGTTAGTATTCCTATCTCTATGGGTCCCTTGTTTCTTTTGTGACACCACATATTTTTTACTATTAGTTCGTGACACTCCTGATTGTTTGGTAATCTGTGATAATTCTTTTTTGTGAGAATTTGTTATTTGCTGATTGGTTCATGATATTTTGCCAATCCAAATTGTTCGACAATCTGTACCACTTTGCTATTTTGTGAGCATTATCCGTGTGACTATCTTTTACTACTCCACTTGTATCTTGATTGCTTGTTCTCTAAGCATTATCAATGGCAGACTCAAAGAACTCCAATATGTTACCTATGTTTGCTAAGATTACTACTTCATAGTTGAACTGGACTAACTATAGTGATTGGAACAAAAATGTTAGAGTGTATATTTTGGGCATAGAGATGGAAACTCATTTAACTGAGGATCCTCTTTCTGGTGACGAAACAAAACGTTTGACTTGGCAAAGAGCAGATGCTTGACTTCTGTTTCAAATTCAAAATTCTATTGAACCTCAGATTCTATCTTCAGTTAGCCATTGTAACACTGTCAAAGAAATTATGAGTTATCTTGAATTTATGTTTTCTGGAAAAGAAAATATTACTCGAGTTCATGAAATCTGTAAAGGTTTTTATCGTTCTCAACAGTAAGATCGTCCATTAAAATATTTCTTTTTGGACTTCAAGAGGATGTATGAGGAAATGAAAGTACTTATGTCTTCGCAAGCAAATCTCTCAACTCGAATCAAGAACTTGGAACTTTAGGCTATCATAAGTTTCCTTGAAGCTCTAAACCCGTCTTATGAGACTATTCGTTCTTAGATTCTGTCTAGTCAAGAGCTTCCTTCTCTTGAAGATGTTTACTCCCGGGTTCTTCGTGCTGATAGCTTGATTCACTCTTCTGTTGATCCAACTGCTAGTGCTCTAGAGGGGCGTGGTCCCTTTGAGAACAGGAATTATGGGTACAAACAAAATAACAATTCTCCTCCAATGACTTTTGGCAGTATTATCTGCAATTATTGCAAGGAACCTGGACACATTAAGAAATATTGTCGAAAATTGCAAAATAAACAGTAGCGTGATCAACAGCGTGGCCTTGCTCATATTGCCCAGATACCTGGTCCCTCTGATTCTGGCTCTGGATCTTCTTCTACAGGGGCTCTAGCCACAGGTACTCTGTCCTCTAGTCTTAGTACTGCTTCAACTAAGTGGATCATTGATTCTGGTGCCACCGACCACATGACAAGTAATCATCACTTATTCTCTTCTTATGCCCCCTATGCCAACCTGTCATCCATATTTGTCGCCAACGGTTCTCCCGTCTGTGTTACTAGCTCAGTTACTGTTCAACCAACTGCATCCCTCTCATTATCCTATGTTCTTAATTTTCCAGACCTTACCTTTAACCTTTTGTCTCCAAGTAAACTCACTCATAAGTTAAACTGCTTTATCTCACTCTTCCCTGACTATTGTTTAATTCAGGATCTATCGACGAAGCAGATTATTGGTAGAGGCTATGAATCTAGTGGATATTACATCCTGGTGGACATTATATCCTTGCTGATCAGGTTCCACGTTCTGTTACTTGTCCTGGTGGGTCGTCTCTCTTTGAAGTTCATTGTCGTCTAGGTCATATGTCGCTTTCATCTCTCCGAAAATTGTATCCATAATTTTCTTCTGTGTCTAGTTTAGATTGTGAGTCATGTTAGTTTGCCAAACATCATCGTATTCATTTGGCACCTCACATCAATAAACGAGCTACGTCCCCCTTTGAGTTAATACATTCTAATGTCTGGGGTCCTTATTCAGTTATGTCTCAGACTATTTATCATTATTTTATCACTTTTGTTGATGATTTTTCCCAAACCACGTGGCTTTATTTAATGAAATAGCGTTCTGAATTGTTTACTCATTTTCGTCATTTTTGTGCTCAAATTCAAACACAGTTTAACACTCCTGTGAAAATCTTACGAAGTGATAATGTAAAAGAATATTTTTCTACCCCATTCACCGATTACATGCAAATTCATGGTATTCTTCATCAATCCTCTTGTGCTCATACCCCTGCTCAAAATAGTGTTGCTGAAAGAAAGAACCGACATCTCTTAGAAACTGCCCGAGCTCTCATGTTTCATTCCTCAGTCCCTAAAAGTTTTTAGGCCGATGCTGTGTTTTCTCATCAATCGCATGCCTTCGGCTGTTCTTGGTGGGGATATTCCGTATTCCGTTCTGTTTCCCACCACTAAGCTATTTCCTGTTGATCCAAAAATCTTTGGTTGTGTCTGTTTTGTTCGGGATTTCCGTCCTAGTGTTAGCAAATTTGATCCCAAGTCCTTAAGATGTGTTTTTCTTGGCTATTCTAGAGTTCAGAAAGGTTATTGATGTTACACTCCTGATCTCCGTCATTACCTTGTATCCACCAATGTCATGTTTTATGAGTCCTCTTCTTTCTTCAAGACTTTGCTCGTCTCTGAGTCTCCCTCTGTCATGGATAATTCTGATAATATCCTGGTTTATCCTGTCCCTTTCTCACCAGTACAGGCTGCTATTCTAGAACCTGATGTCATCAATGATGCTGATGTTGATAATGATTCACCTTCTCCAGCTCTTGCTTCACCAATTGAATCTGTTGATGCCTCCGTAGTTCCTATCTCTATTTTCGTCTATCCTCCTCTTACTATTACTGAATCACTTGTTCATGTTTCTCTTGATGATACTTCTGATAACCTACCCTTTACACTTTGTAAAGGTACATGTCCTCATTGTCCTCCCAAACGATATGCTGACTGTATCTATCCTATCTCATCTTTTGTCTCTTATCAGTCTTTGTCCCCTGTTTCATCTTCTCTTGTGGCCACCCTTGATTCCATTACCACACCTACTACCCTTCACCAAGCCCTAGCTCACCCTGGTTGGTGTGTCGCAATGGAAGAAGAACTTTTGGCATTGGAAACAGCTGGTACTTGGACTCTTGTTAATCTCCCTCTTGGCAAGAAAGTCATTGGATGTAAATGGGTATTTATTGTTAAGACTAAGGCTTATAGTTCCTTGGAACGACTAAAAGCTCGCCTTGTTGCCAAAGGATATTCCCAAACATATGAACTTGATTATTCAGAGACTTTATCTCCTGTGGCCAAACTCATTTCCGTTCGTCTTCTTGTTTCTTTAGCAGCCACATATCATTGGGATTTGCATCAATTAGATGTTAAGAATGCTTTTTTGAATGGCGATCTTCTTGAATAAATTTGTATTGAGCAACCACCTGGGTTCATTGCTCAGGGGGGGACTAGGAAAGTGTGCTACCTCCGGAAGTCATTGTATGGTCTAAAACAAAGTCCTCAAGCCTGGTTTGATAAATTTTGTAATGTGGTCAAGAAGTTTGGGTTGCGTCAAAGCAAGTGTGATCACTCTGTGTTCTACCAACAATCTGATGCAGGCATGATTCTTCTAGTAGTCTATGTTGATGATATTGTGATTACAGGAAGTAACTCTTCTAGAATCTCATAACTTAAAATCTTCCTGAACTCTCACTTCCAGACAAAAGATTTGGGATCATTAAAGTACTTCCTTGGTATTGAGGTTTTGAGAAGCAAGAAAGGTATTCTTTTGACTCAAAGAAAGTATGTTCTTGATCTCTTAAAGGAGACTGGAAAACTTGGAGCTACACCAAGCAGTATCCCCATGATTCCGAATCCCTTTCTAGATCTTGATGCTAATATGTTTGATGAGCTTCCTGATGATTTGAAAAAGAGGATTGCAGAGAAATTAAAACCATTTCCATTTCCTGAGAGATATAGAAGACTTATTGGTAAACTGAATTATCTAACAGTAACTCGTCCTGATATAACCTTGTCAGTCAGTACGCTCAGCCAATTCATGGTATCATCAACAGTGGCACAATGGGAAGCTTTAGAACATATCTTGCTTTATTTGAAAGGCTCTCCAGGTCTTGGTATTTTTTATACAGATTATGGGCACACTAAAGTTGAGTGCTTTTGTGATGCGGATCATGCAGGATCAAAGGTCACAAGACGATCCACTACGGGTTACTGTGTGTTTGTTGGTGGAAATTTGATATCTTGGAAAAGTAAGAAGCAAGGGGTTGTGTCAAAGTCAAGTGCAGAAGTGGAATACAAAGCCATGTCACAGTCAGTACAAGAAATTGTGTGGGTACTTAAGCTTTTGAAGGAGATTGGCATCGTCACAACATTACCTACAAAACTATAGTGCGACAATAAAGCAACACTTGATATAGCATCGAATTCTATGTTCCATGAACATACCAAACATATTGAAATTGATTGTCATTTTATTTGTGACAAGATCAAAGAAAATATTGTATCTATATGGCACATATAGTCCAACGACCAACTGGCAGATCTTCTGACAAAAGCCTTAAATGGGACACGGGTTGAATATCTTTGTAATAAGGTGGGCATGATAAATATATATGCTCCAACTTGAGGGGGAGTGTTAGAGTTAGAAGTCAACAACATATCCCTTACCGTCAGGCATATCTCCCACTGTCACCTAAAGTCAGAATGTTAGGAAACGATTGTCGGGTTCTCATTGAATTTTCAAATGTAATTACTTGTATATAAACCCATATGTAACATTATATGAATATGAATCTGATCAACTTCGGTACATGGACAAAGGATGTCACACCCTCATTTTATTTTCACCTATTTCAGAGTATTTGCGGAAATGATACACAGTTCAATGGGCAACACAGGAATAACATAGATATACTGATATTATGTGCGCGATTATGGAAATTCCCTATACAGGTTCGTACTTGATAATTACAATTAATGTAGCCTCACAGCGCTACGTGGGTGTCTAAATCCATCCTAGTGAAACTGAGACTTCTTCCCGTCTTCGTTCCACCATTGCAATCCCCTCGTACGGTTCTCTTCTTTGCTTTTAGTATGCGTTCTGTCTTTTCCTGTCTAAATTGTTGGTAGGGGAGGGTAAGATTCTGGGGAATCTCAGTAGGAGAGCAATACCAATATGCATGCAAGATAAGTACTTAACGCATGACGTGCTTGCATTACATAACTCATGCTCACACAATGACATATCTGCGTGCTCAATGTTTCAATCAACATATGTATGGCTATAGCATAAACAGAAACAGAGCTTCAATTATTCATATATGTTTCACATAATCAAGCAAAGCATTAACATGCATCAATACACCAGCACAAATATCAAATACATGCAGGAGAGGTAAGTTCCCTACTTTAATCGCCCTTTCCTGATCTTGAAATAACATGTCTCGATTTGCGTGCCAATCCCTCGGGCTCTCTACTCGGTCCTAGAACTTCAAATGTATAGTTTAGACACTTCCATAGTGTTTTTGGTGATTATATTAGTCTATAGTGAAATTTTACCAAAATGCCCCGAGAGCCCGGCCCGGCCCCACCGTACCTTGCCCGATGGCACGTTTTTCCAAAATTTTGACTAGGGCTATTATGACATATTTTCACCCAAGGAATCTATTTACGGGCTCGAAATCACCAAATTCAGTGTCAAATTATGAAAATACCCTTGACAGCCCCCAGTTTAGGGATTTCAGGGGTGTTTTCGTAATTATGCTTTTTCGGCCTCTACCGAAAGAGTGCCCAACTGTAACCCCACCTATTTTTACCCACTGAATCCAATGGAACCATTTATTTTATGAAAATCCAACTCCTTCCCTCAGATCTGTGCTGCCCAAAATATTGGTCAAAAATTGGAAAAATGGAGTTATGTTTTAGCTTCTAAAACTTGTACTTTTCCACTTCTAATCCCTTATTAACTTATTTAATCACATTCTAATCATGATTTAAAGAAATTTGGGCAGCATAACCCCTTAGGATTAGGACTTTCCAAATTTACAAACTTAACAAAAATCACCAAAACCAAATACAAACATTAACAACAACACCATACTAGTTTAGATTTAAGGTTTGCGAGGTTACCTCTTGAGATCTTGAATCTTCTCTCTCTAGACATCTCCTCTTTCTCTTCTTGAGCTAAGAATGTGTCTTCAAATTAATGGATTCCATGAAGAAGAAAGATTTAGAGAAGGATCTAGGGACATGCTACAAGAAAAACTAAAGAGATCAACACTAACCTTAGCTTCTTCTTCCTCCTTCTCTCTAACTCTTCAAAGTTTCCCAAGCTCTCTCTCTTTCTCTATTTTTCTTTGGTGTTGGATGAAATATGGCTTGAAAGAGGAAGGAGAATGTTTTTATTAATTTGGTCTTCTTTCTTCCTAGCCCTTGATCTCATCAAGGGTTGAGATTTCAACACTTGTCAAAGACACCAATCCTCCTCCCATACCTCCCACCATGCCTTCTTACTTTATGTCATACTTGCTCATAATTATAGCATACTTACTCCCTTAGTTCCCTTTGACATTTGGACAAATTTTTCCTCCCTTGGTCAGGCAAGAAAAACTGTCCCCCCTCTCCTCTTACAAGAGTAAGTTCTCTTCCCACAAGATCTAAGCTTGTACTCCAACTAAATCTACTCTTGCACTCAACTTTATCCATTCCTTCACTCAAGCTTACCATCATGCATTCAAGTATCTCCCTCCCTTTACTCAAGCTATCCCTTCATGCATTCACCATACTTCCATGTTGTATACACTCATCCTTTTTCATCATTGAAATGTTCATGTAGCCTTGCCATCATAACTCTCTTCATATAGTAATCAGGCATGTTCTCATGAAATCAAATTTTCTCCTCATTCATGTGTGTTTGGACGAAATTTCAAGAGGGAAGGAAAGGAAAAAATGATTTTAACAATTCCACAATTTACTCAATTGCTAACACATTTTATTTTCATTTTTCAATATTTAATTCCTTTGACCTTAAATATTCACCATTTCATTGAATATATAAAATAATATAATATATTCTTGGTGAATAAAATTTGGGGTGTTACAAAGGAGATGAAATGAGAATGGCTCCTAGATTTTCATTCTAGTGAATATAGAAAGGGTTGGAAGGTCGTTAAAGCTCATCATCAATGGAGGAAGAAGCTAAAAACATTGTTAGGGCACAAATTTGGAAAGGTACGGGTGAGAGAAAATGTGATGCTCTGATACCATGTCACGTGACATGAATCAGAGATGAAGAATGGAAAAGAGAAATGTGCTTTCTATTATTACTTTGACCAATATATATACAGAGTAGCTTATACAAGTAATTGGCTACAACTAATACTAACTAATCATAATTAGTTACATTTAGTTACAACTAATATATTTATACACTAACAGGGAGTGCTTTGTGGGCCTTATATATTGACCCATCTACAATTTCAACTTGTCATGTCTATACATACATGCAGTGTATAAATATTGAAATATTTTATTCTTCTCATCAAAGAATTGAATGATCAATCAAATAATTTATCTGTGTAAAGGGTAAAAGTAACATCAAAAAGACTGAATGAGTAAGTGAAGATCGTCAACTTTTGAGACAAAGTGAATATATTGATGGAAGTGTGTGTGGCTGTGAGGTGTTGAATCCCAGAGAAATGGCAACATTATTATTTTACAGACAAAGGAGAGGGAATATATATATATATATATATACATGGTTGAAAAAGACAAGTCAACTTTAGGTTTTATGATATATAGGCCAACTCATGAACATAACTATGATTATTAATTGATTCATTTTTTGCCAACTCATGGCTGTGTGTTTTTATAACCTTAAAATTATGGTTTTAGAAGTATTTTTTTTTTTTTGTAAATCGAGATAAAACTCCTTTCACATATTTATCTTATAAATTGTAAAAACTATTCTCTAAAAATTAATTCAAAACTGTTTCTTTTACTACTCTCAGTTTACGCAACCGCGCGCGCTCTTCATTCTCATTATTCAACTGGACAGACACATATGGCAGCTAGCATATATACACACGCACATAATTATATTGCAAACTCCGAGACAAAAGTCAAGTCCCATCAAAACACTGCTCCATCAAATACTTACTGTCTGTCCCTCTATATATATACATATTGGTATATATATACATCTTTAATTTTCTTGGGTGTTGATGCATATGCTTCTTTTGCTAGTTAGGTAGCCCACTAACCTTTTCTTTTCTTTTTTTGAGAATTATATTTAGGTTCTAAGGAATAAAAAAAATAAATAAAAAATGATCCTTATAAATTATAAAATGAAAAAATGGTCATATTAATAACTCCATGAGCTTGTATTAACAACTCGTTAACAACTTTAGAAGCCTGTATTGACAACTCCTTGGGACCATTTTTCATTTTACAATCTATAAGGATCATTTCTTTATTTCTTTTTTTCCTTGGGACCTGAGTGTAATTCTCCCCCTTTTTTTTTTTTTTCTCATAATCACACTGTTAAATTTTCGTACCTTACTTTCCCTCCGGGCTCCACTAGCTCTTAAATGAAAACCCTAATAACAACTTGTGTTGTATGCGTATTATTCCCAAAATGTATGTTTTAGCATTCAAGCTTTTAGAAATGCTACTCTCAATGGGACGGTCATAAAAGTGGAACTTGTTTATTTTTTTTTTCCTTTTTTTCAGTTTGGAGTCTTTGTAATACAATAAATAAAAGAGAAAATCATTATAAGATTCTAATAAAAAAATGTTATCACCAAAAAGTCTTATTAATGAGTAAGTAGTATGGACTTGTTGTTATTTCCTATAATAGAATTTGTTATTGCATATTGCTCACTTGTTCTAAAACTTTTTCATGACAACGTTCATTTCTTTAGAACCTTATAGTGATTCTCCCTAAATAAACATGCAGAAATTACTATATATAATATCTCTTCATCTTGTTTTGTAATCACTGCTTTACTCATGTTTCTAGAAGTTGGTTGTCGTATATATCTCTTGATCATTTCAAGTTGTTAGAGGCTTTAATTTGAATTATTGTAATAGCTGCATCCAAAGTTTTTTTTGTTCCGCCAAGTAAACTTTCCTGTCAATTGATGTTTTTTACGTTGTTGTTTTATGTATAACTATCTTGATGTACTTATCCTTTTTCATATAATATAAATTATTATTTTAGCCAAAAGAAAATTATTATATGTGAATATCTACTTGTGAGTAGTCTATTAAGGGTTAGTGAACAATGGTGATACACCATAAAAAACATCATCTCATTGTAAAAACATCGGATCATTATCTGATAAACTTCATAGTAAAATGTATCAATCTGAGAAAGACAATTTTATATAATCCGACATGTACCCATGATTTGATCATTTCCTTTCTGCTTTTGTGCGTAAGAGATGAATATTATATACACAAACACACGGGCGCGCGCGCGGAGTACAGAGAGCATTGCATTGGGATTCAGAGGAATCTTTTGGTGCAGAGAGATGTTGGCAAACACCACTTTCAAAGTTGGCTTTATATATATATATATATATGTGCATATTATATAGTACACATACATTGACCTAACATACCTTATCTCGGACAATATTTATAGGGACATGTTCCTACCTGCCTCGCATTATATTTCAGTTTTTTTTTTTTTTTTTTTTTCAATTTGTTTTCACTAAAGGCACCCTCTCTGACGTTTAAGCTATAATTAAGGATATACCTTTCTCATTGATTTATATATGAGCCACTCGGTGTCCTGTGTTTTTTGTATCCTATTACTAAATATCTAAGTAAGCGACTAATTTGGATCGAGGATTCACGACTAAGTATGTGTAATTTTTTCTAAAAGCAATATTATACACAAAACCTAGCTAGCTACTTTGTTTTGCTTAGCAATGTTCATCTGAAAAGACAGAAAAATAAAAAGAAAAAAAGAAAAGGCCACTTGACTCCTTACAGCATAGAATTGAGACCCATGATCCACTGTGTTTCTCTTCTCAACATGAAGTAATTAATAATACCAAAGCCTAATAAAACCATTATCTAGATATTTCACATTTGCATGCACTTCTTGAAGTGCCTGTCTAAATTAAGTCAAAGCTGAATTATATTATAATTTAACTGAAGCTTTAGAGCAAGCTCTTAATTAAATCGGGTGTCAATTGAAGGTATTATTTGTGTGTGTGTGTGTGTGTGTGTGGAGTAGTGTTGAATGTTTCGATGACAACTTTCTAAGAACAAGATCGCAAATCCCCATTTGACAGCCAAACAAACCCAAACGAAAAAAGGAACAAAAAAGAAAGAGGAAAATAATACGGGAATCTAATGAAAAGTAGATTTATGCTTTGATCTATTTTTGTGAATATCCAAAATCAAAAAGCCACCACTGTGTGCAAGGGACTGGTCATTAATTTTCTCGGGATTGCCCCCCCCAAAAAAAAAAACTTTGCACCCATTTCAAGTATCAAATAACATCTCCTTTTTTCGCCTTCTTCTTTGGTTTTAATTCCTCAAAATTCACAACAATATATCTACACCATTCTGACATTATATATGCGTATCATATTCAACGAATCCAATGCTTTTTGTGAGTGTGTTTATTTGTATAGCACAGATTAATTAAGTGATACGATAAGGAATATATATAGATAGGTTAAAAATATATATTAAACAATGACCAGGGTTGTAATTTATATGGACTACAATCTGAGCTTGCACTGTATTTTTGTTTGCACACTGTAACTAAGGACGTTGGTTAAAAAAATAAACCCAAGATCTAATTAGTGAAAAACAGCTAATGCGATGTTAATGAGGACAACTAATTTCTTTTTATGAGGATCAATTACCGATATGGTTTTTCTGATTTTTATTATTATGGCTGAAATTGAAGAGTGACATATATAGTAGTAGACAATATGATTTTAGCTAGGTTTGCTGGCTAGGCTCTTGTTTTGAAGCAAGAACATGAAAGTTATTAAATTTTAAGACATATATATTACGAGCCTCCATTTATATTTACAAGTACTTTTTAACTAATTCGCATAAATTAAATAATTTAGTTAAAATTAGTTTTTGTTGTTAAAAATATCTAATTTTTTAAATAATATACTTAATTAAGTGTAGTGAATTATTATAACTCAAAATTACTCGTATTTTTCAATATTACCCCACCATATGTTACTTAATTATCTCCATATGGATATTATTAAGTAGTATTCATATCCGAGGCATCATTAAGAAGAGCGTTGATTGTTTTATAGATTTTGCAAATTGACTTATAGATAGGAATATAAAAAGCTTTTGAAAGAGTATATTATAGGCGAATATAATGTGGTTGAAATGACTGAATTTCTTGTTATTTTAGTTTAGTTTATTAATTTGGGACTTTCTTCTACTTCCTTTAAAAAGCAAAGAAAGGAGTGATGACTGATAAGGTATTAAACAAAGAAAGATTGCCAAGGAGTGATGAGGGATGATCAAGTGATAACTAGCTATGAGCCTAATTAAAACTAAAAGAGAACAAAACCTTCAAACTGAATCAAGTATGGTGAAAAAAATATGAAGATAATATTAATGTGTGAGAGAAAAGCAGAGATAACTAAATTCCAAGACACCTTTTATATTTTAATCAATCTGTCCCCAAAAGATAATAAAATAATGGGCAAGGTGCAAATTTACCTATAATATTTTTGCTAATATGAGCCTGTCAACATAATCTTAATTAGATAGGGTGAAACAATACACATGAACTTTTTTTTTTTTTTTTGTAATACAAAGGCAAGCAAAGCTTGAAAGAAATACAAAGTCAGGGGGTGGACCCCAAAGCATGAACATGTGGCTGCAAGCCACGTTCTAACACAAAAAGACGGACACATTCCGCCGGTGACGACCCGAGCTCAGTATAGATCTGATAGTGATAGTGAGCCGATCGTGCAAGATAGTCCGCACAGCGAGTATTCTCCCTATGAGTGTGGGAAATCTTCAAGTCCCACACATGAACTTTTCTAAACGAAGTAAAAATACCATTTTCCTTAATTATTCCCTTGTTGACCATTTGTTTGACTGAAGGTGATGATATGGACGCTAATGTTGCTTACAGGGTTTGATAAAAATAGGTTAAAGTGCAAATTTACTCATGAATTTTTCATGAATATGTGCACTTGACACTATAATGTTCACTTGGGTAAATTTACAACTTAAACAATTTTTTAAGATACCCTCTAGGCCACACCAATGTCCATGTGGTCTTCAATCAAACAAACGGTATTTTGCTCCATTTAAATAAATTGATATATGTATTTTTGTGCCTGAGGTGAGATTATGGTGCCAAGTGCATATTTGCAAAAAGATGTGCATATTTACACCCTAACCCTAAAATAATAGATGGAAATATATCACCAACACACTTCTGTACAGGTTTTATACGAACAATATTACTACGTACTTAGTAATTTATATACTAAAATGAACCATGACAACCCATTTTGTATTCAACATAATTTTAATGCTTTCATATAATAATGTTTGGGGACTAAAATACAATAATGTAGGTTAAGGTTTTCATGAACTGAAATTTTCGTCAAATATAATTAACTACATAAGGAGTTACAATATATTCCTTGCCTTTGGGATTATAACAAAGGCAAAATCCTGAATTGATATAGGAAAATAAAATTTAAAAAAGAAACTCATAAACATAGATAGCATATATATTATAATTATAATTAGAAATTAATTAAGCTTGCCATTTGAATTGACGAATTGGTTGATCATGCTGGGAGGAGGAAGTAGAGGAGCTCATGCAGTTTCCAAAACCAGCCATGGTGAGAATCTCATTATGCGAAAGAGGTTTAAGACCCAAGAAATCTCTCGTCAAACCTTCCACGTTCCCAACGCCGCCTCCACCACCTGTTCTCGCACCCCCTCCGGAGTCGGTTGCCCTGAAAAGATCACCGTGGCCGCGGTGCAAGTCGTTGGCATCTTTCTTGAAAGGATTATTCAAAATCCCACCATTAATAATCAAAGCCTCTTTGAAATCAGAAGTAGAAGAAGAGAAAGGAGACAAGAAGCCATGGCTGGTCGTGATGGTCACGTGACCTTGAGGATTCAAAGCAGCAGACACGTGATGGGTAGGGTTGGTGTGGGTCCTGAGGATGGGTGAACCGGTTTTGCTGAGGGTTGAACCGATCTGAGCCGCTTTCTGAAGCAAGGCTGTGGCTGACATGTGGGAAGAATAAGGAGCTGAACCTGGAAGAAAACTAGTGGGGGTGGTGGTGGTAGTGGTGGGGCCCAGACTGGTAGGGTTAGGGTTTGGACTTTCATGGCTAAGATGAAGATGAGAATTAGTGGGGGGCCCATCAAGCCAAGATTGAATCTGAATTCCTTGCCTGATGAGACTAGAAGAAGTAGTAGTAGAAGTGAGAGTGATCTCGTTTTTCAAAAACTGGGTTTGGAGATTATTATTATAAGAAGTGTTTAAGTGCGGTTGTGATGAGGGAACAAGAAGAACTTGGTGGTTTCCTGATGATGATGATCTTGCACTTTCTTCTGCTAATGCATCACAGAATGCTCTGTGAGTTATGAAACTGTCCCTCCTGAAAAATAATAATATAATAATAATATTACAAAATATATATATCATCACAACATGTCACTCATTGTGGTTCCATATATGTGACACATTGACACTACACAAGCATTGACTTCATCTCTTTTAGTCTTGTCATCATCTGCCTCTCCTTCTGCAATATTCTTCCCTCTTTTTTTTTTTTTTAATTATTTATTCTTATCAACATCTTCCAGATTATCTTCAAATTATTCTGAGTTTTCATATCTCTAAATTAAACTCTCAACGGATGAGTTGCATTCTTGATTTTAACTAAGGGTATAATATTTATTTTCAGCATATTTTTCTTTATTGATTCCATCACTTCATTTCTGCATGCTTAGGACTTATTTGGATGAACTTTTATCAAAAGTGACTTTTATCCTAGCCATATTTTGGAAACTAACATAGTTAATTAGGGTCAGAGTCGATTGGTGAATCGTGATTAATGTTTAGATGTGCTTATATAAAAAAATCCATTTGACAAAAACTTATTTAAATGATATATTTTTTTACTAAAAGTTTGAATGATATATTGAAAACTAGTTTTAAAATTTCAAATATGAAGAAAAGCCAACAACAAAAAGCTAAATAAAACCAATAAAACCAACTTTAACTTAGTTTTTGGCCAAAAAAACTCATTAGCTCCAAATACTAACCCAAACAAGATTTTAGCTTCAATGGACATTTTGCCTTCTCAAGCTAGCTTTTGTGTGGCCTTCCAAAAGCCACGCCAAACACACATTAATTAATTACTTGGAAAAAATATATCTCACATTATTCTAATATTTAATAATAATTTACCTTCACAACTCTTATATAAACTAATTGAATTAATATATAGGAGTCTGCTATATATAAATCACACCCTTCTATATATCACTTGTCCAGACAATGTGAATATTGTTGCATATTCTAATAGACATATCTATCATAGTTAAAAATGTCTGAATCGGCCCGCATATATATGATATATCCTAATTTATAAACTGGAAAAGCAATATAACTTAGGTCAGTGGTTAATAAAATTAATTACTACATCTTAGTAACAACCCAGAGAGCTTGAAAATGTGTAAAAGAAGCGTGTAGCAACCATATATATATATATATATATAGAATTTAGCTAGAGTTGAAATTTAGTTACCTAGAGAAGAGGGTGCCACAGTCACATTTGTACTCTCTTGTGCCACAGGTTTTGGAGTGAGCCTTCCAATCAGATTGAACAGC
The DNA here is from genome assembly GCA_963855925.1 of Inga laurina. NCBI lineage: Eukaryota > Viridiplantae > Streptophyta > Magnoliopsida > Fabales > Fabaceae > Inga > Inga laurina. The sequence goes on from OY979705.1 coordinate 60,901,025, forward strand.
GTACCTCTTAGAACACTTATCACATTTCCACTTCTTCTCACCGTGCTTTCTGCAAAAGTGCTTCTTGATCCCTGTTAGGTCTCCAAGTGCTCTTAAAGGGTCATGGTGAACGCACGTTGGTTCTGGACACACATACACCTTCTTCCTTATTATCTCTTTGCTCGTTCTCTGCTTCAGCTTCCATGGCAGATTGTGCCCTCTTCTATGTAGCTGCAGATTCTGGTCCCTCTGAAACCCTTTGTTGCAGATCTCGCATATGAACCTGTTTGTTGCTAAAAGAGTGTTTGGAGACAAGGCAATCACTTGTGCTTCTGGGTCTGAGATGAACACACAAATTAATAAGACAAATTAACAATAATAATGAGAGTGAAATCTTATGATGTTAGAGAAATTAACAAGTGTGGCTTTAAGGATTTTCTTTTTGGAGAGAAAAAAAAAATTGAACGACAACGAAGCACCGAGATGTTAGAATACCTGGGTTACCAGGGAGGTTTCTCCTTTTCTTCGCTGGCTGATGAGATTGAGACGAAGAAGAAGACAAGTATTGTTGTTGATAATGAGGAGGAGGATAAATTGAAAAATTGGCTTCAGCTGATGAAGAAGAAGTGATCAAATTAGACATATTTCTGTTGATGAAGGTGGAAAATGGATCCAACACAACATCTATCTTTTTCTCAAACATGGAAATTCTCCGAATAATCCTAATAACATGGATCTTGTTGTTCGCATATTATATTATTAAAAAGATTTTGGAATCAAAGGAAGAGGAAAGAGGAGTAATACTCTTTGAAATACCCGCAGCAGATTAAAATAAATAAATAAAACAATAATCTAGATATAGTTTCTGGCTTGGCACCAACCACAGAGAGAGAGAGAGAGAGAATGAAACTTTGTGTTGTTTTGTGGTAAAGAGAAGAAGAAACAAGACGGACTGATACATATATGTATAAAGAGAAGTAAATCAGAAATGAACCCAGATGGGTATATAGCTATATAATTGCCAGCTAGCTAACTAAATTAAACCATGGTGGATATAAGAGCAAGAAAAATCCACAATCTTAATATATAATAGAAACAAAAGTAGAGACCCAGTTGTTTAAAGTTTAAACTCAGAGAGAGAGAGAGAAGGGATGGGATTCCTTCTGTAAAACAAAAACCAGAGCCCAAGGGGGAACCCTACTAGTTACTACTGCTAACTCTGACGTGAACTTTCTGTCTTTTCCTTTGTTCTCTTTCTCATTACCAGCAAAAACTTTTCTTACTTTAATATTATTATTGTTGTCTTGTTTATAGAATATCGTTTGCTTTTGACAAAAGTTAAATTTTTTTTCCCTCTAACATTATGTTATGCTTGAATACCATTGTCCTTGCCTTTCCTTTGCTTGCTTAAACTAAACATTTTTTTTTTTCATTTTTTATATGAAGATGGATAGGGATAGATGGGTGAATTCCTTTTTTAATATTAATTTTTTTTAAAAAAAAGACCCCACGATTTTAACGATTGTATTTTATATATATAGCTATTCTTACTGTTTGGTGTACGTAGAACTAAGAGCTTCATGTTATCTTAATTTTCATGAATTATTCTCCTTGAAATTATGCCTTGTAAAACTTTATTTGGCCATATTTCACTCGATTGTCTTTTCAATTAGACCTATCATCCATCTGTAAAATTTAAAGTCGTTTTTGGAAATTACTGACAACTAACTCATATTAATGTAGCAGAATATATAAAATTAATTAGGGTGAAGATAGGAACCTCGAAAATTCTTTAAAAAAATTAAAAACTAAATTTGTACAGTGGATATTTTTTATTAGCATAAAATATGAATAAAATAATCAATTTTATTATATATTAATATATAAGAAATACTTATATTGTATTATTTAATTCATCAAAAAATTTGATTATAAAATAGTTGGTAAGGAATTATTTTTTTTTGATATTATCATCCAGTATTTGGCCAACACAAGTGACTCTTCTGGAGCTCGAAATCCACAAGGATCTAGTAGAGCCTTATACCACTAGACTAATTCTATGTTAGTAGTTAGTAAGAAATTATAACTAATCTCAATTTTTCCATTATTTAATTAACATATCATGGTTGGTAGACCCCTTCCCTACTTTCTACAATTTTACTGCGACATGATTGTTCAATGGATTTAGGTTCTAACTGATATGGCTAAAAGCTTTCCATTCACATTCAGTCCCGTTTTTTTTTTTTTTTTTTTTTTTTTTTTTTTTTTTACTTTCCTATTCTCTCTGCATTATTTCTTTACTTTCCTTATTGGTCAAACATATTATCATTGAGCTACATACTTATTATTTGAAAAATCTGAAATTTCTGACAATTTTGCATGTTTCTTTGATTTCCCCCCTTTAAATTATAGATTTAAAAAGCCACAGAATCAATGATGTGTGCGTGAATATATAAAACAGCCACGTTATATGCCTGCATATCTTTATTAAATCCCTCGTATCTTTAATAAACACAAACTTTATCCTCCTTGTCTTCATTTCACAATGTGGCTATATATGTTGTTTAAAATCATGGCTGCTGGTATACAATAACACATATCTTTCTTATTTTTACCAACGAATAAAGTATTAAAAAATTACCTAAATTACGTAAATTCGTTAACTTATGACTAATTGATACACACATTAATATGATGTTAATTTAGTCCTTAATATAAGATATATATTACCTAAATTGATTATAATAAGGAAGTTAGTTAAGTCAGTTAATATGACATGTATTTTCTAAAACACCTAGTCTTCTTCCTTAATTCTCTCATTCCCCCTCCTCCTTGATTATTGATGAGGAAATATCAATAGGGGTAAATTAGGAAAAGATTGAAAAATATGAAAACTATCTTATTTAGATCTAAGTCAACCCCCTAAATATGTTTTATATTAAGGATCGGAGGAGTATATTTTATTATAATTAAATATATGAGAGTTATTTAACTAGTTTGTGGGTGGTAAGAATGCGCAGAAGATAATTGTGCACATATGTATAAGCATATTATTTAATGTTTGGATGTGTAAGAAGTTTGAGCGCATCTATAATCTGATTGACTCGCTGAATAACTAATAACAAGAAACTGGAGCACCGATGATACGGACCCTAATCATGTTACATAGAAAATATACCAAAGAGGATGAGAAGAGAACATTCTTATAAGAGAATTCTTTTAGAGGGAGGATTGTGTGTGTTGTATTCAGACTCTTATTCCCTCAATCCTACATCCTTTATATAGTATCCATACAAACATATGAGAATAGATATAATCCTTCAACGTACGATTACATGAGAATAAATATATCTCTTGAACTATACTCTTTGACCCATATTTCTTCATATTGATACAATATCCTCAATTTTCATTGAGCTTTGGCCCTAATCCATTAAGGGTAAACTAGTATATTCCAACAGGCTATGTTGAAATATCGATGAGGTTGTGTTCCTAATCAACGCAGGCACCATGTCTGAGCTCTAAATATAAAAAGGGCAAACAAACAATGATTTTGGTTGTCATTTTCTTTTGTTTATTCTGTCAATCATTAAGCTTTTGAAAATAGGATTTCACTATATCCCTCTCTCAATTTGCCATTACGCTCTCCTACCTCATCACCATCTATCTTAGCCTTTTAAAAAAGTTGTTTACACTCCAATCTTTAAAACAGCTGTGAATTAACATGGTAGAATGGTTAAACTCATATATATATATATATAGGAATGGCGATTGGGTTGTGTGGAAATGATTCAGTTATTCTATGCAAAGTTAAGGCGGGTATGGTGAGCAATTTGAATTTTGTGTGAATGAATGAAATTACGTTAATAGAGTTACTATCAATTTGGTCTACCAATGTTTGAAATTGACTTAATGCTACTGTAGGATCAAGCGCACTGGCTACAACCAAGCCTAAAGTTATAGTTATTAGTCACGGCATAACTATATTTTCTTAAACCTTCTCGAGGAATTGCACTAATCATCATTGTCATGAGTTGAAATGTTAAACCCATAAAATTACAAGAAGGATCTTGGTCAAACTATCTCCAATAGATACTATTCAATATGAAATGATACTACCTCCTGTCTTTAACATAAAATCTAGTTTGTAGTTTATAAGTACTGGAGGTAGTAACTGTATTGTGTGTGTATATGTAAAGAGATTGTGCACACACATAGGGGGATCATAATTGTTTAATTAGCTAGTAATGTTTAATTTGTCTTTACTTTAAGTCTAAAATGAGATTTATTAATGTAGGAATAATTAAGTTTGGGTGCAGTGGTCAAATTTGATCAAAGTTAGATTCTTTAAATTTGGGTGTCACTTTTTGGAGGGCACTTATCTGTTTACTCATTAAGTCATGTTGTTACCCTAACTAAACTTTATGCATGTCTCCTCCCAAATTTGAAATAAATGTCGTTATCATATCATAGCTCTATGTGTGCGTGTGAGTGCGAGACTTGGAAAATTTAAGGGAGAATTATATTCAAGTCCTGTCTAACAGAAAAAATGAAAAAAAAAAAGTCCCGTTGACAACCCCAAGGGCGTGAATTGACTACTCCAGGGGCCAATCGACAACTCCGTGGGACTAATTTTTCATTTTTTCTCTTGGACGGAATTTGAATGTAATTCTCCCAAAATTTAATTTCCCGTGCACGTATGTACACCTTGTGTTCAACATCCATTGATCAAGGTTTAATTTTTTTTTTGACAAATTTTATCATCCATATATTATTTTAAATGATAATTTGGTAAACACGTGCACCACCTAATGTACTTTTTTTTCCCCTATGTAACTATTTGGTTTGGTCATATTCGAGTTCCGCTGGGCTCATTTGAGAGTAACAAGATCTTGAGATAGAAACTCCAAACTTAAGTGGTAAAAAACCATTTTACTATTACCATCGCCTATTGAATTATTATAAATATTTTCTTGATAAACTTCATGAAAGTGCACCGAGGCATTGTATTTAATTTGTACCTAGACGCCAACGGCTAGTTGCCCCAATGGCAGCGCTTGCTCCCAATGCTTGGATGAGAGCCCATATTCAAGCTTGATATTGACATGGTAGTGTGTGAGAGAGCTCAAAGTCTAGTGACACTTACAATTAAATCTTGATACTCCATGCATGTGTTTTGATTATCAACAGTTTTGAATTATAAAATATTGAAATAATAAATCAGATCAAACTTTAAATCTCAGCCAAAATAAGGTGATACAAACTAAATTTCTCATGAAAGGTACACTTTCTACAAGAGTAGAATTTTCTTTACGTGAGAGAGTTTTCAAGAGTAGGGGATTAGCATTGTCCTAAATAAATACAAAAATGTATAGTCACGAATCACTATCATGGAAAATGATAGTCACCTTATATCATATATTGTATAAAAAGTATGATATTGTGATGTCGACCCTAAAATTTCATGACTTTTAAAGTGATTGTGGAGCCAGATTATAAATGATATCTTCCAAATCACGCTTGCCTTTTTCTATCCCTGCTATATATATTTATACACCATATAAATTAACAATTAGTCATTTTTCACATTGATGCCAAATAATATTACTGTTTCTGCGACAACTAATTTATTTATTTTTAGATTGAAATATACTTACACATACACAACACATATACAACTGCAATGTGTAACATGAAAGTAATGTTGCGTTTGAATTTTTTAGTAGATTGGCGGGTTGCTAGTCAATTCAGCGTGGAGACATGCATCTTCACCAAATTCATGAAATATATATACAAATATATATATATATATAGAAAGTAGGAGGGAGAAAGAGGAATCTAATTTTCTCTACTAGCAAATTAATTAGTCGTTATCATGTTTAATTAATTAGATTTTTATTTTTATTGTGTTTATGTTACAAGTAGCCAATTTTTTTTTTCTATTGCTGTTTTAAGTTTCACAGTAATAAAATAATAATTTGAGATTGATAGTAATATCCTTATAGTTTTATTTAGTTATTATTTAAACCAGGTTCTTATATTGTATTTTTGTATAATATTTTTAATTTTTTTTCACCGCGTAACCGGAGTTAAAAAGGCTAACCGATTGTTAGAACTAGCTAGTGTAAAAAATCAACAATTATATATTTTATTTATGAAAATCTCTCCGATCACACTTTCTATAATTTGGTTCTTGCAATAACTGGTGTAACAATTTCATTGTAGAAATACTATTGTACGACAACTATATGAGAGATGCATCAAGATGAGGTGATCATGTGATCACTCCCTGATTACTTTTCTAATGAACTTGAGGTTATTGGAAATTAATGTGACATGGTGATTCAAATTAAATTCAAATGAGCGTGGAATTTATGAAGTCAACTACAAAAGAATTATGTTTAGCTAGGTAGTACAATTAGTTGTGGGGGAAATTAAAGTTTGATAGATCAGCACGAAAAGCAACAATGAAAAAAGAAAAGTAATTAAGATACAATGATTGAACACTAATTAAGCTCAAAAGATATATACTGTCTAAGTCCTAGTTAGATCATCAATTAAGTAATTTCTACACTAATCAATTAGTGGTTCAAATTAAATATTATTCCAATCCCTTCAATCATGCAAACTATATATGTCTTAATTCATTTCAAAGCTCCATTATCCATTAAGATTTCCCCATTTGTTTCATTTCGTTTCTTTATCACAGCCATATGATATCATCACCCCAAAACGTTACTCATTTAATTTCATTATGGTTCACTTCTTTATTATATTTGCATATATGGATAATTACTTGCTCTCTTTAGATTAAACTTAAGTGACTAAAGCAGACATAAAGTTAAAAACTATCTCCAAGTCTTAACACACACACTACACATATTGTTAGGTTAATATCATTATTACTTTTTGTAATTTGATTGAAGTTTTATTTTAATTCCATAATTTCAAATTGTGATTTTTAATCCTTATAATTTTTATAAAGATTTGGTTTAAAGTTAAGCACATTGACTTTTAGTTGGCATCATTAAATATAGGAACAAAAACAAAACTTATTGCAAAAATATATTAACCAAAACTAAAAACTCACCACTTACTTTTTAACATGTTTTGGTTTTAGTCTAATCATATACTTAAAGACTTCAATTCAAATAAAGTTTTGATAAAAAAAAATTCAAATCAAGTCATTATAAAATTATACCGAGTAAAACTAAAATTCAACCAATAATTATATTAATAATGTACTATTCTTTATTTAATTGTTTCTAGGCAGTATGGTACTATGGCGTGGACTCACATGAGGGAGAAAGGGAGTACAGTCTTCCAACGCAGGGATCACGAGAGGAGCGAGCCAGGCAAGAAATAAAGTAGTGGACCCCACACGGATATCATTACAAATTATTGAGGTGGGTCCCTCTCCCATGTCAAACGTTAATGTTGTTCCCCGTCTTCTCTCTCGACCACGTCAACACCGTACGATGATCACACGTGTACGGTTCTTGAATGATTGCTCCCAGATTTCGTCAATTGAAAAGAGTAGTTTGGGAAATTTTAAATATAAAAGTTAGATATAGGGATATTTTGTTGTTAAATATATTTTTATCATACAAATTTATTGTTTATATTTTAAAAGTGTCTTTAATAATTATATATATTAAGAAGGTTTTATTCTGAAATAATTCCAATGTACTTGATGATCAATATGATACCGTAGGCCGTAGCAAAATTAATACTCATTTATTATAAATAATGAATTTAACTAATTTTTTTTATTGGTAAACTAGTTTCCGAGCTTTTATATTAAGTGGAGAGTTAGTATAAACATTTGTGGATGCATAAATGAAAGCTCTTGTTACATATTGATTTCATAATTGGAAGGCAAGTTTTAGAATATTTAGTATTTTACATTGAAAATTTGATTAGTATTGGCTTTTTTTTTTTTGGGGGCCAATGATTATTTGGAAATTAGAAAAACCAAGCTCTTATTTTTTACTATTTCTATTTAACATAAGTCCCAAGTATGAAACTCTTTATGATATTTAGTTATTGTATCTCGAATCTTTTTTCACTAAACATTGAGTTTAACGACCTTATATTTGGATAGGAAGAAAATTAAAGAGGAAATAATAATATGAGGGATAACTTAAAAAAAATTATTATTATTATTTTGAAAAATTTTCCTCCGAGTACTCTTTTCTTTCCATTTTCTTCTTATTTTTCTCTTCATCCAAAAATTGGGTAAAATATGTATATAATAACTTGAAGACTTCCCCCTTGTCAAAATATTCTAAACAGAGCAATAATTAATTTGGTTAATAGAGTCAATAATTATGGGTCCTATAAGAATATGATCTATCTCTATTCAAAATCTTACAACGTTAGAATATCATCCAATAGCACATTAAAAACACTGGTAAAAAAAGATGTCATATTAAAATTAAAAACTTATTAATAGAACTATATTTCAACCCAATTGATTGTCATGGTAAAAAAGAAAAAAACCAGTTGATTTCCTAATTGTGTTTTTATGTTTGCAAAATGTCATGTTACTCTTAATTGGAATTGATAATTTAACCAATTTAGATAAAGCTTACCCTTTTTTCACCTTCCCCGTATTCCAAATTAAACATATTTTTCTTGGACCAGATGACTGCAACCCAAAACGGCAAAATTTCAAATCTACCAAATGGACAATTTAAGCCCTTTGGCCCACAATGCTAATAATAAATATTGATCCACTGGTAAAATATATTACCATAAAATTGAGTTTAAATCAACCCATGTTGGTAGGCGATCTCTACCTCTGACAGTGAAAATCTAGACTCAATTCATCTAAATTTTTTTGTATAAAGAAAAAAACATATCAGCCAAAATTAGCAACAGGGTCCAGTCTAAGTGAATGAATTAATTTCCGACAATCGGCGAATCAAAGTTAGAATGTCACAGCTAGTGCCTAAAGAGTGTGTGAATGCCTCCATCTTTTAACAACTATAAGATATTCGACGCCATCAGTTAATAAGGGCCTGTTTGGACTTCCTTCGGAATCAGTTGTGGAAAGTGATCACACTAAATGAGAATGGAGTGCATGCAGTGGTACCAGGAGATTACTCGAAGATAAATTGAAAGGGTTACATCATCTCTGGAGTCAGAGAATCAAAGAACTGTAACTCTCTGCTAAACCATCACTATTTATTTGACTAGTGAATTTATGTTTTTAAATGTTCAGAACCAAAACAACCCAATTCAACTGCTTCTTGCTTCTAACTGAAATCTAACCAAATGGTTTGATTTTCTGTGGGATAATGAAGCAAATAGAACTAATCGAGTATTGCATGTTATTTCTGTTGGATAAAGTTATAGGTCTGAGGCTTATGAGCTAAAAGCTGTTTCATATTAATTTTTGTAGAGTAATTGATCCTTAATCAAGATAAAGAGATTAGGACCACCAAGTATGGGTGGGCTGAAATAATTGTTTTAGTTCCACCGGTTGCTTCAGTTTGGTTTTCATCTTGTACGTACATGACAGGACTGAACTAATGGAAATCCCTCTTAGTTATGTGTACCTGACTACTACATGCCTCTGGTCTATATTAAGGATAGGAGGTAGTACTATTTTTCTGGTTACTGCAATGAGGGATATTGCAAACATAGCAGACATAGTGTCCACAGATGGACTGGATTTTTATGATAGTGAGTTGATGAGGTTAGGAACATCAATCACATGGCCTAATTTTGACACTAGCCCATTGATGCTATAACATGAGATAGATTTGAATTTCTAGCTAGTTTCAGCCAGCCATTATCATGTGGTAGTTTGAAGATGTAGAAGGTAGCAGGTAAACTCTTATATCCCTGAATGAAATATAGATTTGTTGACTTGATGATTTATAGGTAGAACCAGTTACCACCCACTTACTCTTAATAGGTTGGTTCCTCACTAGAATGGACATAATTGTGAGCAAGGGCATGCAATGGAAGAGAAGTTAAGAGATCAACAACAATAATCAAAATGTAACAAGCACAAATCCTTGGGAGAGCTACACTCCTGAAGCTAGCCATTGGAGTTGGAGAGTCCAAGGACTTATAAGACTCTTCTTTCAAGGTAACACTCTCAATGTGAGACTCATCACACAAAACCATATAGCCAACCTAGTTTTAGACAAAGTACCTATACTGCTTCATCATTGGAGTTTTGCTATGGAAGAAATAACATTAAATTTCTCTAAATAGAAACCTCTTGTGTCAATAGAATTGAAAACAAATTGGAGTCCAATTTTTAGAAAAAAGATGGGAAACAGCATAGCAATAGGATTAGGAATAGTAAGCTTTCACTCTTCAAAGTACATAATAAATCTTATTTCTAGGAGGATAACATTATCTACTCATTGATCTAAAAAAATCAAAGGACCAATTAAGGGAAAGAAGGAAACTCGTATTAGATTTTAGCAGGGGAGCTTTTCTTTCATCCTGTGTACTATATGCATCCTATTCAAGTTCCAATATTGTTGAGCAATAAATCATCAAAATGATGAGATCTCTTTCTTTTTGTACCCTTCTTCCTCTCCAATTCCATCTGTTGAACTAAGCTGTGACACTTTGAGCCATATATTGGGCAAACTCCGCACCGATGTGTTATGCTACATCTCTCAATATCAGTCACTAATCCAGTCTCAATATATCTTTCAACATAGAAAGAAAAGCCAAACTTAGAAGTGATTCCATCATCATCTTCTCTTCTGTTGTGAGTTCCCTTTGATGTGCGCACCAAAGGTTCATACCATAGCAAAATGTGATCCATTCTCAATTCATTGCTAAGATTGGACACTGAGTTTGTTGTGTTTTTCATCTCTCCATGTTCACAGCTGAACATCCCGTACAATACAAAGGATTCCTCATAGTCTAGGTCATACTGAGGAAGAAGGCAGCAATAAATAAAACCCAACAAATCGTCAGAAGAAGTAGCTGCAAGTTCAATAGTAATGGGAGACCCTGTTGTTTTAGAAGTGTATTTGAACCACTTTGGAATTGTGCTTCCTGGGTAACAAACTCTAGCACCACAGAAATTGTTGTGTATTGCTCTCATCAGTGAGAAATGAACAAACTCCGTGATGTCATGATTGGCTAATCCCAATTTGGCACAATTTTCAAATGAAAATAACAATCTTGCTCCTGCATAGTGTTCTAACATCTGAGTTGTTGATCTGAATTCAATAGCCTCCAAAGATATGCACTTGCTGACATCCAAATGAGTAATGGAAGGTGGAAGTTCTGGTAAGGACTTAAGCCACCTGCAATTTCTCAGAACAAGTTGTTTCAGTTTTGAGAGATTCTTGATGCTATTAGGCAAACTCATCACACTGCTTCCTTCTAGTGATAGAATCTTCAACAATGGCAGGGCACTGATGTTGTCAGGGATCTTAGAAACTACCAATGACTTCAAATATAATTCTTCTAAAGAATGTAAGCTATCAAACAAGATTCCTAGTTTCCTTATGTTACTTCCTTCTTTCATACCACCAAAGGAAAGTATTTTAAGTGATGCCAAGCAACACTCATTTATTTGAAAGCTTTTGAGCAACCCACCGATATGTAGCTCTTCAAGTTTATTGAACCCTCCACTAGGCAAGATCAATGTTTTGACTCTAGTGCATAGTAAGTTTAAACTTCTTATTTCTGATGATGACAACAAAAATTCCTCGAGACCATAGCAACCTCCCAACTCAAGATGCTTGAGAGATTTTGAATGATTCTTGCTGTGAAGACTCTTTAGTTGAGAGCAAAAACTTAGATCCAAAGAAACTAGTTTAGGGAGAGATAAGATAGAGGGATGAACACTGCACAAGTTTCGGCAATTTTTGAGGCTCACTATTTCAAGATTAGGTGCCCTTGAGAAATTAGGTAACTCCTCCAACACTTTGGAGCTGAGATTTAAGATCCTTAGATTCTTAAGATCCTGTGATAATTAAAAGAGAAAAATTACTGGAGATGCTAGTCCTCATAATTATTGAGTTATTTAGATTGGAAAACTGAACCATAAATTCACACACACGCACACAAAATTACCTGCACACCATCCCATAGTTTTTTAACTTCGCTATTTTCCAAATGGATTTCAACAAGTTTCTCCGGATAAAAACCCAAAGGCAGGGACTCCAAAGGATATTGGTTCCAATTAATGTACCTAAGTTTCTTAGAAGGTAACTTCAAATCCATAGGAATATACACTTCACAATTGATATGTAGTAGTCTTATATTTGTCATCATTTGGAAAGTGTCTGCCCTCAGGCACAACGGCTTTTCAAATTTGCCTCCATTCAATGCAATGGCTTCAATTTCATTAGTTCCCTAGCATGAAAAAAAATCACATAATATTAAAGAGTGGAGTTTAAAAATTTTTCAATAAAATAATGAATAGAAAAAGAAAGTTAATCTATCTCTCTTACCATGCTATTTTCAAGTACATCTTGAATTTCCTCAGCATCATTTAATCGGCTTCGATATCTAGGATGTTTTCTAGATTCTTCACGAACTATTTCTTTAGCCATTTCTTGTAGTAAATCATGAATCTCTATTATGTCATCTTTTGAAATAGTCATGAGGGATTTATCTACAAGATTTTGTATTCCACAATGTGCATAAAAACCACAAGCATCTAGTACCCTGGTAATATCGTCTTTTTTCTGTCCTTTGAAGAAGAATGCAATGTCTAAAAATATGCATTTCTCTATTTCATCCAATGCATCATAACTCACCCTCAACACAGTTTGAATTTCGACACTAGGATACTTTTGAAATTTTCTTAGAGCACTTTCCCATACATCAGCATCTCTAGAATTCAAATATGAACCCAAAACTTTTAATGCTAAGGGAAGGCCTCTAGCATATTTAACTGCTTGTTTTGATAACTGTTCATATCCCATTTTAGGATGGCCTTCCTTGAAAGCATGGAAGCAGAAAAGTTTAAGTGATGCTCCATTGTTTAGTTCTTTGACCTCATGCAACTCATGAACTCCTCCACTTTTAAGAACATGCCTATCTCTACTTGTTATGATGACTTTGCTGCTTGATCCGAAGCAACGATTTTCTCCTATTAGATATTGTAATTGGTTGGTTGCATCCACATCATCAAGCACCAAAAGAACTCTCTTACGTTGTAGTCTTCTTTTAATGAACAAGTTGGCCTCTCCTTTCATTGCGAGATTTTCTTCATTTAGTAGTATAGAAAGAATTTTCTCAAGTAAATATTTCAATCCATTAATCCTTGTTGATTCTTCTCTCACATTTTCCACAAAGTAAGAACTCTCAAATTGAGAAGAAAATTTGTCAAACACAGCACGGGCAAAAGTTGTTTTGCCTATGCCTCCCATTCCCCAAATTCCAAGGATTCGAACTTCTGATGACTCAATTTTCATGAATGATTCAACACTAACAAAATTTTCATCAAATCCAACTAGATGCTTTGGCTCGATTGGGACTTTTTCTTCCAACTTATCAAGGATATCTTTGACTATTTCATCAACAAGATTACATTCGTTTCTGGCATGTGTAAATAATGAGGGGAAAAAAGAAAAATTAGCAACAACACATGACAAAGATAAAAGATGTGAACTATAAAATGATATAAAAAAAGGTGGCTCAGTGCACAAGGTTCCTACTAAATAGGGTTTGGGGAAAGATAGATGTATCCTGCCTTACCCCTGAGAGGTTGTTTCTAGGAAAAATATAAAATGATATATTGAACAAAAAATTCAACTCACTGAAAATCTGATGAATAGTGATATCCAGATAGGTGAGCAATTTTAGTCAATGTTGATCTCCAAGTTTGTAGCTTTTCCATATTATCCTTGAACTTCTCTTCATGTTTGGCAAATGCATGTGCATAAGAACCTTTTTGATGCCTGACATGTGATGGATCTATGTTGTAGAAAACTGGCATCACAATTTGTTGGTTGGTTTCCTTGCATTCCATGATTTTGACAAGCTCTTCCAAGCACCACTTGGAAGAAGCATAGCCATTTGATAATATCACCAATGATATCATTGATCCTTCTATTGCTTCAAAAAGGGCAGGTACTATTTCTTCTCCTCTCTCCAGCCTCTCATCCACATAGACATCTATCTGCTTTTGATGCAACTCTTTCCTCAAGTGGCTTAGAAAACCAAATCTCACGTCTGAACCTCTAAAGCTGATGACAACATCATACTTTGTCGGAGGAACTTGGGAGGAGGAAGAAGAAGAACCCGCCATAAAATCTCGGTCTTCAGCTACTACAGAAAGAACCTAAAACTTAGTCAATCATACATGTATCATGTTTTGAATCTTTGTATTTGTCTACGCAATAGAAAATTAATTAAACAAACAGCTGGCAGAGGTAATTGGTAAGTTCTATGAATGGATGAAATCTTCAAAGCCAGTTTTGTTTTATTCCAAGCTAGGGAAAAAAATTCTTTATTGGCCCCCCCCCCACCCAACCAAAAAAAAAACATATTGGAGTTTTATTAGGCAATATTTTTATATGTAACTGGTTTAATTTGTTAGACTTGTAGTCTTTGGTTCAAAAAGGGAAGTGAAGGAATTTTAATAGAAAAAGAGAATGTGAGGGATTGTTTGTCGAAAAAGGTAGGTATTATGAAACATTGAAAGCCAAGTTTTCACATTGGTTTCATCACCATTTAGTCATTATTAAGGATACAAAATAGCTCATTTTCTGCAGTTCTTGGATTTGAAATTTGACAAAACCATTGCTGCTGAACAAAATGACTATGTCTACATTCTGTTTTTCAAAAACAGTGACTTGATTCAATCATCATTGAAATAAGATGGGCACATTCTTGTGCTCTAAGATATAAGAAATAGACTTTGTGATGCCCGATCTCCCCGATATTTGTGGGGAAAGAGCAAGTACTAAGCAACAAGCCTCATTTTAGTCCAATTAATGCTCTTTAGGAGAATTATTGATGGGAAAGTAGCACGTTTTGGGTTAGAAGAAGGAATAGTAAGAAGATGATAATATCTGGATGGATCAATGTCAAGCCTTCTCTGGAAAACAAAGAGCATTAGCAATATCTGAGTAGACAGTAATTAATGCAGTTTAATTTAAGCGAGGAAAATGGTTTCTGGGAAACTCCCTCATATAAATACGGGGAGTCTTTGCTAGAAAGCAAGTTGAATTATTCAAAATGGCAATTGGCTTTTCACCTCCATTACAACAAGATTAAGATTCTTTTGTTTTGGTGATGAATTAGCAGGGCTCGGGCTAGGGACCTCTAATGCGCCTCCTCTAATGTCCTTTGATATTTCTCAACTTCCTAAATGTTTTGTTCTTGTTTCTTGTTATCATTAGATTCCACCTAAAATGAGTGACATGTTGATATCTTATGTTATAAAATGGTCATGGTATTATAAATGGCATTAGAGAGAGGCACATTAGAGACTCCAAAGCTGTAAGGTTGGAACCATTTAATGTATAGATATTGCATCTTCAATACTCAAGACTCATAAGTCTTATCCATTTGTTGGTTATTATATTGATCACTGAGCCATGGTTCACATTTATCAGACGCAGGGATGGATATTTTCAAACATGGATTTGTTTGACCTTAATTTTTAAACATCATCATTCACATTCCAACCCGTCTAAGTTCTTTGAATACATGTGCAACCTGTAGCACAGATTCCTTCATTGCTAAAGTCAAACACCATTATTTGCTACTGCATCAGTTTACTCTTTAGATAGTATTCTACTCTCTCCCATCCTAAATATGTGACACACTTATCTAATTTAATTAAATTAAGGAAGTTATTTAAGTTAGTTAATATGACATGTATTTTCTAAAACACCATAGTCATTTTCCTTAATCCCTTTATTCCCTCTCTTCCTTGATTATTGTGGAGGGAACATCAATAGGGGCAAATTAGGAAAATATTGACAAATATGAAGATTATGTCTGAAATTTAAGACTAAGATCAACTTTCTAAATATGTCTTATATTAAGGACTGGAGGAGTAACTGTTAAGATATAACTATCATACATACTCCATTGGTCCTTAACGTAAGGTCCATTTTCCTAATTTGATTAGATTAACAGAGATAGTTAAGTTAGTTAATATAACATATATTTTCTAAAACACCCTAATCTTCTTCCTTAATTCTCTCTATCTCTCTTTTAATTGATTATTGTTGAGTGAGCATTAGTATAGGTAAATTAGGAAAAGACTGACAAATATAAGAAAAAAGTTTTATAGTTATGGTCAAGATCAACTCCGTAATTAGCTCATATATTAAGGATATGAGGGAGTATCTTATTTCAGAGACCCCAAGCTGATGAACGACTATTACTTGGAAAGATCCATCCCTTATGATCAGATATCCTCCTGTAACCCTGCTGTTACAGAAACTACATAGAAATTAATTTTTCTGAGGGAAAAAAAAAAAGGAACAGATATGAATATCTAGCAACTTACTTAATTATGACATAACCCAGCCAATAATTATTAAATAATTATCAATCATATATATTACATGTGGATTTTTTTTTTTTTTTTAATGTTGGCACCTGCAGACAGACAGGACCTTCTGGTTTAGAAAATTAATTAAATAAACAGCCGGCGTAGGTAATCGACAAGTTCTATGAATGGATGAAATCTTCAAAGCCAATTTTGTTTTATTGCAAGGAAAAAAAAATTATTTCTTGTTGTTTTCCCCCTATATTGGAGTTTTATTAGGCAGAATTTTTTATGTAACTGGTTTAATGTAGACGTTGCACTGAATAAGTAATAATCTACCAAAAAAAATAAGTAATAATCTACCAGCGTGTTTGTTTCAGCGTTTAACGAGGAAAACAGGCTTCAACAAAGCACAAACGGACTTGAACAGTAAAACTGCTAAATTAAGTTTTTGTTTCAACGATTGGATTTAAGGTGAAAAAGGTCATAAGTTGGAAAAAGTCATAAGCCTCAAAATGAAGCTTATTGAAGTTTATGTGCCTGTATGTGCATAAAAAAATATTGATAGGAGTATTTTTATATTTTTGGGGATCAATGAGGTACTCAAAATCACTTCTAATCACAAAAATTCTTTTATGAAAAATGTTCTAAATAATTTTCTCTTTCTTTAGATAGTAATCTTCTGCTAATTAGAGAATAATTTGGGATAAGAGTTTAAACAAGTTTTGAGTTTTGTTAATATATGACTGTAGAAACGTAAAGAATAATTAATAATTAATTTTAATCAGTTTAGATTTATTATTTAGTTATTTTATGATTTTATAATCAATTTTTTTATATAAACATGTCATAAATTAATTTCTATATAGTATTTTTACCCATTAAATTTAGTTTAAATAATTTATTTGTGGTAACACTATCGCCATTGGATGGTTTGGATCAATTTATCACCAAAAATGCTACTTTAACAAATGCAGATATCTTCCTAGGTCCCATTTGGCAATTAAGTTGCCAATGAGTTCTTTTTCCACAATTAGTCCTTCATTTTTCATTTTTCATAATTTTTTCAATTTTTCTCTCTTAATTAATACAAAATTCACTTATGAAAAAGTCAAATCAAATATCATTCATTTTTACATAAGTTACTTTAAGTTACTTATCTCATCGCTAATCCAAACACTCATTATTTTACCCAATCTAACTTTTTTTCAATCTTGAGATTCCATAAGTTTAAGTAAAAATAAGTTACTTATCAAATTGTCAAAACAAACACACCCTACATTGGCGAGAAAGGTAGGTACGAATATTATAAAACTTTGAAAGCCAGACTTAGTTTTTACCGTTTTTTCATCATCATTTAGTCATAACGGATGCAAAAAATAGCTCATTTTGTGTAGGTTTTGGATTTGAAATCTGACAAAACCAATGTTTCTTAACAAAATGATTATGTCGTACACTCTGTTTTTCAAAAACATATACTTCATTGAATCATCATCACAATAAGATGAACACATTCTTATGCTCTAAGATACAAGAAATAGACTTCATTAGGCTCTTCCCAATATTTGTAGGAATGAGGAAGGACCAAGCAACAAGGCTCATTTTAGTCCAATATATCACAGGAAATATCTTTGGGAAAGGAGCACGTTTTGGGTTGAAAGAAGCATTTCTGACATCACTCTTCTCATTCTCATAAGCACAATTGCAATTGTAACTGCTAAGAAAACCTACACATGACAAGTCAAAATGACAAAAAAAGAAAATCAATAATCAATAATGTCAAAGTAAACATAATAAAATTTAAAGCAAGTTGAACTATTTATTAGTATGCCTCATCTTAGACTGTGTTACGTACATGAGACTCATTTCTGATAAACAGTAGTTTAAGAAAATATGTCTGAGAACAAAGTCATATTGGTATATGCATTATCATCAATCCTATTCCATCCCTAACGTTGGCTTCCATTGCATCTTTAAGTCAAATTTTGCTTTGTTTCAGAATTTTAGATTCAAACAATTAAGTTCAACTACACACTACAGTTGATAGTGAGCAGAACCTAGCAGCGCAATATGAATCAGTGATAACTATATGATGTAACAAGCTTTAAACAGTGTCCTTACTCCCATATATAAACACACACACACTGTTATATATTCACGATTTCAAAAGATCAAAACTACAAAAACTAATGTCCCGTTTGGTATCATGGAAGAGATTTTGATGGAAGTGGAACTGGAAATAGAAGTGGAATTGAAAGAGGAAGTGGAGAAGGAAGTGAGTTCTAAAAGTCTGATTGGTATGCCCATGGAAGTGAGGTATAATTTTGAATAAATATGTATTTTTTTCACATAAAAAGACTAAAATGACCTTGCCATTTTTTTTTAAAAAACCCACCCAACAATAAACCACCACCACAAAGAATCACTTCCGATGACTTAAGCCACCAAACCAGATCTTGAATTCGAACTCAAATATTGGAATCAAAATTAATCAATCCATAGATCTGAAAATCGCAAAACATAGAAGCATCAAATCTGAATCAAACAAAGTGTCCTTGAAAATAAAAGGAAGAACATCCCTCTCCTATAATCGCATAACATCAAAAGCAACAAATGTATAATCGGATTTAAGAGAGAAAGTAGAATATCTATGCAAAATAGGAATGGGTCCACATGAACAAGTTGATTACAAATGAAATTAGGAACATGAACCTGGAAGAGCGAATCATAATCAAAATCAAAGGTGAAGGAGAATGGAAACGATAAGACTAAAGAATGGAAAAAGATCTAAAAATTGATTTGAAAAAAAAAAGAAAATCCCAAACAGATCTGGTTCGGCAGCTAGACGACGGCGTGGGGCAGGCTTGATGGCACGACGGCGACATGGACAGGTGCGACGGCTCAGGCGGCGTGCGATAAGTTCAATGGCAGAGTGCGACTGGTGCGATGGCGGCGTGTGATAGGTTCGACAGGGAATAGGTTCGACTGCTCGACAGCGGCGTGGGAAATGTGCGTCAGGCTCGATGGTGGTGTGGGGCAAGTGCAACAGGTTCGACTGCGTGGAGAAGACTATGCACAGTATGGAGGTGTCGAGAGGTTGAAGAAGCAATTGGGGCAAAGTTTGGAATTTGATAAAACATAAGAGGGTAAAATGGTCAACAAAATTCCACTTCCATGGAAGTGGAACCAATTCCTTGAGGGGGCTGATGGAAGTCCCTAGAGAAGTGACCTCAATCCTACCAAACACACAAACGTGGCCTAAGGGGCAGAAGCTAAAGAAATGGAATATGGAGGGGAAAGAAAGAGCAGCATTTACCTTCATTTTGAAATTAAAATTTGAGTAGCCGTGAAGAAGTAGGACTAGAATAGTTGAGTAATCTCCATCTCAAACACTGATGGTAAGTGCGCTTTAGCTGGAGTTTGAGTTTAGGGTGACACATCAAAGCCTTCATATCCTGCAATAAACAAAATAGCAACAACCAGCTTTATATATTCATCAACTTTGTAAGAAAACAGAATTTGGAGAGCAGGGGACTAAAGCATAAAAATTCACTTAATGCATTATCCCTTCAATTTTGGATTGCACATGCCCATGGATAGTGTTAACTCATAGAAATCAAGAGTATTCTAGTACATTTTCTTCTCTTTTCACTTATTTTTGGGTTCAAATTGTGCATATAAAGAGATTATAGAAGAAAATGTGATATGATAATATCAAAATCAAACTTTTGTCAAAATCATGAGTTAAATGCAATTAGTTTTGGTTAATTATGAAAGTTGAAGAGCTCATAAAGTCTTCCTCCTTGTAGGTGGAAGATGACAAGTTGCAAAAGCTCACAAAGATCATGGGAAGATGTGAAAGGAAGAGAAGAATGCAAAAGGAAGATGAAAAAGGACACTATGAAGGAGAAGCTTGAAATTGCTGTGGAAATGCTGTAGCCAAGGAAAATCAAAACTACCTCAAAAGATGGCCCTTCTGTCTACCTGTTGGCCGTGAAATCCGCTGTAGCCAATGTCATAGCGAAACCACCTGAAAAAGCCTTACTTCTGTCTGATGACAATTCGCTATGGCATTTGCGATAGCGAACTCACAACGAACACACAAAATTGATGCTGTGCGTTTTGAAAACTGAAGCAGAAAAACCAGTATAAAGGCATGGGCGAGGTCGAAAATCAGTAGCTCTGGACTCCTTGAACATCTTGGCTGCTAGGGTTTGCCATTTTGAAGAGCATGGAGCTTGAGATTGGGTTGAGAAAGGATTTGGAGCCTCAATTCTTGGGTTTTTCTTGTTTTTCTCTCCTTTTTCTTTATTTTGCTGATATGTATGATGATTGTGTGCTGAGATTTTGGCATGTATTGATCATGAGTAGCTAGAACTCCTAATTATGATTATTTTTACCCATTGTATGGATTGAAACTATTGGATTATCTTGTTTTTGTTGGTTAATGATTATATGTGCTGATTTTTCTCTATTCTTAATACTATCTTGTGTTTGATCACCACATGATTAGAGTTGTTCAATTGGAATATGCTTGAGAGAGTTATTTTAATTGTAGAACTTGAGAAAAATCATGCTAGACTTGAAGTTTAGGGATTAAATGGATATTTTGTTGTTAGAATAGAGATATATCTAACAACCTAGCATAGTCAAGAGAAGCTTGTTTTGGAAAGATGATTTTCATTAATTGTAAACAAGAGATTGAATATTTTTAATGAGGATTAAAAATCAATCTTGACTTGAGAGAGTTTGATTGATGATTTTAGAACCTTTGACTAGCATATAGACTCATTTAATCAACATAAGTGGATATTTGCATAGTTTTATGAAATACAATGGGGAAGAAGTAATCCTAAGTTAATATCTCTTGAAGTTAAATCAAATTTCCCAATTTTCACTGTTTTCCTTTGTTATTTTCATCAAACTTCTTTATTTAACTTGATTAATTTCAAATGATTCAATTCAACCTAATTAAGAACATAGTTAAATTAGTTAACTCGCTTTTGTCATAGTTCTCGTGGGAATGATCTTCACTTATCACTTTATTACTTGCGACCCGTACGCTTGCAGAAGCTAAACGGCGAACAGATAGAAAATAGTTGAAATAGTAATCAACAAAGGCTATTGAAATAGCCCCCTTTAGTCGCCTTGGGGTTATCAAGAATAAAACCAAATTAATCCAATACAGCCCATAATTCGAGTCGTTTCACTTTGAGAAGCCGATTATGAAACTAATTCTTAATAAACCAAGTAATTACAATGCAAATTTGATAAGCGTAAAACATGATTAATTGATTTTCAAAACTATGAATTAAATATAATTAATTTATATTTTTTTTGGAATAAAAGTGGAATGGAATGGAAATCGGTTTTGAAGAGTGTGATAAAGCCTCATAGAACAATGAATTTCCTCTATCATTTGCTTCAAAATATTTTTAGGAGTGTGCTAGTTTGACAAAAATGCTCAAAAGACCCTTTAAGCTAGCTTGAGTTAGGAGAATTAAATCTCTCACACCGGACAAGACTTAATCTCTCTCACCAAAAGTCAATACAAAACGCTAGCAATTACAATCAAAGTCCCTCAAAATATCAAACCTCAAACACCGTTGAGTCTAGTGCATTAATCAATGATTATTTCTAAACCTAGAAAATAATCACTTCTTAAAACACTATTAAAAATCACTTTGTATGTAATTTATAAATCACTAAGTTCTCTTAAATACCAAACCCCATCAACCGATGAGTTTAACATCAAAAGAGAGGAACCACTACTCTAGAGATGTTATTAATAAGAGAGAAACCACTACTTTAGATATGCTATTAATCACTTTTAGTGTGTGATTGTAAATTAATTGATGCAATTGGTTTCAAAGTAATTCAAAATCAACTGAATATCCAAACAATACCTTACAAGATAATAGAGAATCAAGAGAATTACAATGAAACATATATGTAACCACATAAATTGATAAGCACAAAATTCAACATCACCAATCCAAACCACAAATTGGTTCAAATAGTGATTAAACCAAATATATTAGTTTTAACTACAAATTACAATTCTTAAAATAAAGGAAATCATAAATATATAGTCAAGCTAATAAATTAAAACTAAAACTCCTCTTTATAGATTCAAGCATCAATATTCAATCCTTTATTCTAGGACAAGAGAAATTAGCCACTGCCAACCATCGTAACAGCCTTGCCACACAATTCTAAGATTCCAGACATACTGAACACCAATTAAAGGTACCAGTTAATATTGTTGGTGTTGAGTTCAATATGCACCAAGAGCAGAGGAGGCAAGGTCCGTGATGAATTCAGAACAAAGGAAGATGCTACAGTCTGTGAAGGTTGGAGGAAAGAAATCAGTGAAGGTCGCCGGTAGCTTGGGGGAAGTATGACAGTGGTGGTGGATGATGATGAGGGCGGAGATGGTAAAGTGTGGATGAAGCTCCGCGGTGCAATCTCTTGTCCCCTGGTTCCCAACCTTCGACTCTGAAATTCTGTGTTCACGATCTCCAGCTCTATTTCTTTAGCGGCTCTCCCGTTTTGGTGTTGCTTCGACTGTGTTCCTGGCTTTTCCGGTATGAGAACGTTGAGAACGTCGGCAAGTAGTTGATTTAAAGCTTTTAGTCACCTCAGGTTAAATCAAAATAAATTAAATTATGCAGTGAAGGGTATAACTTGGATCGTATTCTATTGAGGAGCCTTTTATTTAATTCCTAAACTAAACTAAGTGACAAAAATATTAAGATGAGTTTTAAATTGATTTTATTTTCTTTTTAATAATGAAAAATAACCTAGACTACTATTTTTTGGATTTTTGAGAAATTGTTGAGATAATTAATGAAATTGTGATTTAAACAAATTGATGATGAATGCTTCTTGGAAAAATGGAATATAGGTTATCCTTACTCAAATTGAATTGGGAGTTAAACCACTCACTAAGTCAAAAATCAAACCTTAGCAACTCGCTAAGTCTAATAATATTAATTAGTGATTATCCTTAGAACTCTAGCTAGATAATTACTTTTAAATACACTATTCAATACCATCCCACTTAGTGTGCAATTTAGGATTGGATTTATGCAACTTGTTTTTCTATACCATGAACACTCAACTGAGATATCCAAACAAGATTAAAGCAGTCATGGTACTCATTCAAATTATGAAAGAATGACACAACTACATTAAACCAAAAAGGGAATATATAAATTTAAAATCTCAAATCACACAATCCAATCTAAATCACAATTGTTCAATACAAACTAAGATAAACAACTCACAATCTCAGTAAATTAACCACATAATATAAAATCCTAACTCAGAAAATCCGTTACATAGTTAAATCAAAAGATTAAAACAAATAACTCCCCTAAATGTATCTCTGGAGCTCAAACCAATCTTCTATCCTCAAGAAGCAAGAAGGAATTTAGTCTCTCATAGAGTTTATCATAGACACAATTCTATTAGACCTCAAGAAACCCATGACAGATGAGATAATGGAAGGAGAAGAAGATGGAAGTGATTGTGGTTGAATGAGGTGTTGGTAAAGCTCAGTGGTGATGGCGTCTCTTCTCTCCCTCTCTCGCGTCTATGGCTGCATGTGTGTGTCTCGTCCGCGGCTGTCGATGATTTTCTTTTTCAAGGCTTTCAATCATTTTTTATTCACTTATTATTTTCCTTCAAATTGAAATCTCATTAGAATCCCTCCATTTGTGGCAGAATCCTTATGGGAATATATTCATATCAGATCTCCCATGAATCAGCTGCCAAAAGAATAAGTGCCAGTGGTATTTTGCGACATTTTGGACTAAAATGGAATTTTTTAATTGGAGGTATGTTCTGTAATTTCTCTGATCTTTCTACACTAAAAGTGGTGAAAGATGTAGATTTTTGGACCAAACTGGAGTTTTGAAATTTTGGGGTCATTTTCTGATAGCCAAATGAATCAGTTGCAAGGGTGATCTACCATTTTGGGACCCAAATGGAATTTTATAAATTAGGGGTTTTTATATAATTATTTCTGAGATTTTCCCTCCTGAAAGTGACAGCTAATATTATAGAAAAGTACCCTTTTCCATCCAAATTGCCTTGTAGCCACATGGATAACTTTATTTTCCCTTTCAATCCTTATAAATCGTTACTTTTTGGTCCTTCATATGCAACTTTCCAAAATGACCTACAATTCAAATCAATATCTTGTAATATCTTCATTCAAAATTTAAATTTTTAAAGAGCAATCATAATATTATAACAAATATATCCTTTTAAGATTTATTTTCACACACTCACCTTTAATTCAATTTAATCATAATAAATACTATTTAGCCTAAAAATTAATGATAAAATCCCTAAAGATGATATTAAATATTATGATAAAATCGGAATATATCAGTGGTGGAGGGTGAAGGAAAGACATCGTTGACAACAATGGTGGAAGAAAAGAGGGTCACCGGCGATGGAGATGCACAGTGATGGGAGTGTGAAGGACTGAACTGTCATTTTCTGCAAAAACGCTGTAGTTTCAATGGAATTAAACTGTCATTTTTCAAATTCATGGTACCAAGCTGTCATTTCTGAAATTCGATCCCCAAATTGCAATTTTCAGATTCAATCCAAGTTTCCAAGTATTTTTTCAATTGAAACAATTTAACCAACATCAAATATTCTGAGAAAAATCAATAATTAAGAGTAATTATAATTTTATTGACAGTTTTGCCCTTTGTACTCCTAATTTAATTCATTTACTCTTAATCTCAATTTATCTCAAGAAAGACATTTTATGCTCAATAACTATGACAAAATCCCTAATTAAAGTATAAAAATATATAACAAAAATAGGAATTTGTCAGCTATATGGAATGCAACAACCTAAAAACAAAGTACTAACTGTCACATATATGACTACACTTGGACATTCATGCGTATATCAACGAAATCCTTGTACGAGAGTCATGACGAAATCTTATATATACATATTACAAACTAAGTGCCTTATTCTTCAAGATTTTCCATTCATTGTATATGTAAAAGTAAAAGATCAATTCATGAATTTGTATATAATAGAAAAATGGATGCAATTATGCAACAAAGCCGAGCATATAATAAGTGAAAATAGCCAGAGGTACCTGTAAAGATTATCAGAGAAATATTGGCCTGCCTTGTTTTCTGGTTTTGAACACAGTTTTTTGTTTTATTTTAAAAAAAAAATGATTGGTAATTTATTTTTAGTTAGGTATTTTAAAAAAAAAATAAATATATTTTTTTTGGTCAAAATAGGAAATCTATTTTTAAAAAAATAAAAAACCAAAACAATTTTGAAATGTGTTGGTTTTTTGGTTTTTGCTATTTTTGGTTTAAGAAAGTTGGGAAACCCTTTCTTCTCTTCTTGACGGCTATTTCTCCATTTGAGAACTCGAGTTCTCATGGAAACTTCACCCTCAATTCTCGATGTGTTTATTTGCAAATGTAATTTTTTTTTTGAAACAATTATCCAAACAGATTTCCCCTAAAACTTTAAGAAACAATTTTATAAAACGGTTTTAAAAGGAAAAACATACAATTGAAAGCAGGAAGAAACAAGGCCATTATTTCTCTGAGGTCCTTTTGTTTCCTCATGGACCCATGTCATCAACACGTGCATCCCTCTTTCTCTTGCTATCCAACAAGAACTCGCTTTCTGAGGCATATACTGGGAACACTCCACATGCTTTGATGAAGACTTCAGAATCAATAAACTCAATATAATGATCTTCATATGTAGCACAGAATTCACATGTAATCCTCCCATGATAACTTGCTTTGGCATCACTTTTGCTAAAACTATAATACCATATAGCAACATTATCCGAACTGTAGTGGCCCCTAGGAAAATAACGAAGATATTGGGACTTGAATTTGAGGTTGTAAATGTTATCATCAGAGTAATTACACCAAATGTTCATGTCCACAGGGGAGGAAGGAAGAACACAACAAAACACCATGCCGATGAGCGATTGTTCATCATTACATGTAAATTCAACTACGTTTGAAGTAACTTCCATCTGTTTGTATCTCATCCAATTTGGAACTTTGCTTCCTGAGTAACAAACGCTATAAAAATAACAATTTTTAGCAGCTTTAATAATTGAGGCCTCAATTAATTTCTCAATAAATACAAGTGAAGGCTGATCCAACTTTTCACAATTTTTGAATTCCAACAAACATCCATGATCCAAGAATTCTTGTTGAAATGAGCAGGATATAGTCTCCAGCTGTGATGTACAGTCTGTGGCTTCTAACGTAGCAAGGGTGGGAGGAAGTCCAAGTATAGACTTAAGCATCCGACAACTACATATGTAAATCTCTCGTAGGTTTGAAAGATGCTGGACGCAATCTGGCAATATCTCAACACTTTCTCTTGTCAATAACAATGTTATTAATTTTGTTAAGGTGATAATATTCTCAGGAATTTCTGACAATTGGTTGCAGTGGTTTAAGTATAAGCATCTTAAACAACGCCATACAACAAATAGAATCTCTAGCTCCGTCTTGTGAATTACTTGATAGAAATAGTCAAGTCGAAACCTCTCAAGATTTATCAAGCAGCAGAGCTTATTTATTGGAAGACTCCTCAATCTTGAACCATTGATACAAAGATCTCTAAGTTCGGTAAACTGCCCAATTATTGGCAAAATGCAAAATTTCAATTTTGCTACTAAATAAATCTAATCTTTCCACTTTTTCTAATGACAAACAAAATTTCTTGAGGCTGCCACAGTTATCAACTCTAAGGTTAGAGAGAGATTTTAAATGTGCCTTGCTTTCAAGACTCTCTAATTTGGAGCAATATGATACATCCAAATTAACAAGTGTGTGAGATAAAATAGATGGATGAACGCTGCGCAGATTTTCACAAAAATCTAGGTATACAATCTCAAGCTCGCGTGCCATGGAGAAATCAGGCAATTTCATCAATTATTGGGATCCACTTAGATTTATTATCTCCAAATTTGGAAGATCCTATGAGAATGGAGTGATAAACATTACATTAAAGTTCATTGTAATTGGATTGAAGATAAATTAAATGAACTTAACTCAAGCATGTGTATAAATTACCTGTATTCCATCCCAAAGCCTTTTCATATTCTTGTATTCCATGTGAAGTTCAACAAGATTCTCTGGACAAAAGCCCAATGGTAGAGACTTTGAAGGATATACATCCTAATGAAAGTACCTTAAGTTATTAGGAAAAGAAAAAGAATCAAGATCATGAGGAAGCTTTATATGAGATGCCATGTGCCATCTATAACTGGAGTAGAATTTGATGATTCTTAACTTTTTCATTTTGGCAAAGATGTTAGCTCTCAATTGCACCTCTTTGATTTGAACTAAATCCACTGTAATACCTTGAATTTTCCTAGTGCCCTAACATGGAAACATAATTTCATTAAGGGTAAATCAGTATATTCCAGCAGGAGGTGTTGAAATCTCGATGAGGTTGTGTTCCTCATCCACGCATGAACCATGTCTGAGCTCTAAATATAAAAAGGGAAAACAAACAATGATGTTGGTTGTCATTTTCTTGTGTTTATTCTATCAATCATTAAGTTTTTGAAAATGGGATTTCACTATCCCTCTCTTAATTTGCCATTATGCTCTCCTACCTCATCACCATCTATCTCAGCCTTTTAAAAAAAATTGTTTATACTCCAATCTTTAAAACAACTGTGAATTAACATGGTAGAATGGTAAAACTCATATATATATATATAGAGGAATGGTGATTGGGTTGTGTGGAAATGTTGGCGTCAGCACCTCCCACTATACTAGTTGTTAGCGGTAGCACTTGGTGAAACACAATAAACAAATAGTTCGAGTCACGTCCAAGGACGATGTCCTTAGGAGATATTCTGCAACTCCCCTAGTAGATGAGGAAGAAGCACTCCCCAGGATAAAACAAACCCTTCCTACGGAAAGTAGGGTGACAAAACTGCAGAAAGATATCAGTGTAACTCAGAAGAAGGGAGAGATGAGAGGAGTTCGTGGACCTCCATGTTTACTAACTGTGCACCAAACATTGCCTTTTATAGGCAGAAACATGTGACCATTGGGGAGTTATAATGACCATTAATAATGATTTAATGACAATTAAAACGACAGTTACAAAACAAGTGTTAATGACAATTTAATGTAATAAAACCTTTTAAATGTCATTAAAACCGGTCAACTAAAATTCCAACGGTTATCTCCAACGGTCAGTTCAAAGACTCCTCTTATTAGCCTTTTTACTAACTCAAGCTCATATTTAATTGTATACTAGGGAATTCCCAATCTTAAGTTATATGAGACTTCTTACTTTGACACACTCACACACAATATTTACAAAAATCCCCCACATGTGTCAAAGGGAGCTTTTAGCCTCATTAGCTAAGTTACATATATGGATATAACCATTATATCTGGTGGTCCTTTGGACTATGAACTAGACCTAGACTAATAACACTTAGTACATAGAGATGTCAGTGGTCCTATGGACTATGAACCAGCACCTCTTAGGCGTATACTAGAGGCATTAAGAGTCAGATTATACCACCACATTTCCCGCTATTAACACATTTTTTCATGTTAAAACGGCTATGCGCGTGCCCTGGTATTTAACGAATGCTCTAGAGACTTTGTCATGATCTCATAGGAGCTACCCCACTCCTCATTCATATAGGTGATTTCATGAAATGTACTTGCAATGAGCACATCATCCCGTAGGATTATGAAATGATTAAGAGCTTTCGCTCAGCTTCACCAAAATGCATTTTAGCACTTTCTCTTGCCATATGAAGAGACTAGTCATTTATTTTAATGCTAACAGAACTAAAGAACGACTTGTTCTTACCCATTGAACCTCCTTCATGGGATCACCAATCACAGAGGTTGGGTTGCCATCACTGTTAATTTCGTATTGGCTTTAGTCCCATTGCCTTCGGCTAATTTAATTCTTCTCGGGGTTTGTTAACAAATCCATAGGTCAACTCTTTGACTTCACAAAATCGATTGAGATAACTCCACAATTTTAGGCTAGCTTATTCACATTATATCTCAAATGATTCTCACTTGCATCATTTTTCTTTCACAACGGCTATCGCTATGTAGCAATCATAACTCGTCAACATAAAGTGTGTTTCACACTCAAAATTTTGCTAAGAGGTTTTCAACAACTTAGCCCTCAATTGCAACTAACTTCAGAGTAATAAACTCTGACTTGCACAATATTTTAATTGTTCATACTAGTGGATTTTCTCAAATAAAACTGAAATTTAGTTAACATCCGTGTATCTTATACAACCGGAATCGACTGTATTTGATACCAACATTTATGGTACCCCTCAAATATTTTATTTCCACATATCTATATATATGCCTAATCTCCATATAGCATAAGCTATATCACAAGGATTAATGTCTATCAATTAATGCAACAAATTCTCAAAAAAATTGTGCATATCTAAATTGAGCTGTAAAACCACTTCAAACCATGTTAGAATCATAATTCACACACATTCTTAAACTAAAATAATTATATAGCCTCCAATTATGAAAATCTCACATTCATCTACTATAGATGAATGTTTAAATTTTCATATCACATAATGCTTGTTTCAAGCAAAATATTTGATAATCCACAAAATTTGCTCGCATTAGCAAATATAGCGAAGCCTCCAATCAATTAAATATTTGCAGCATACATCTTGTATTTATAGAATGAGGCAGTAATATATAATTTTGTAAGACATATTATAAGTGCCATTTACATTAAAAAATTCAATGTTCATAGTAGCCATGTATATTTATATCACTATAAATATATACTCGCAAATCATAAAATTTAAACACATTTATCTCTACACTAGATAAATGATTAAATTTTCACACCACACGAATAATTCACAAACTTGCTCTCTGCAGCAAAAAACAAAACCTCCATATAACTAATTTTAAACCACAACTTGGCTTTATCAAATGAGGCTAGAAACAATTTGCAACTTTAAAAGATTTATAAGGTATCCCCACATGTTAGACACCCCCACACTTTTAAATATCTCAAAAATATTTTCACATCTTATAAATAATAATTCTAATTTAATTAGAATCTCACTGTATATCACCTTTCATTCTAATTAAATTGGAATATTCCTCAAAGTTTGTCACTCTAATATCCAAAGTTTGTATATCCAAACTATCAAGCACCACATATGCATTGTACAGAAAATGGTTTACCCATATAATAAACAATCTTCAGAAAATGAGTTTATAAATGTGAGTATAAAATTTTATTCACACCTACACGTCAACCAATTAATAATGGTTTACACATCTTACCAATAATAATTCTAACTTAAATAGAATCTCACTATATAATATATAATCCCTTTCCATTCTAATTAAATTAGAATGTTCCCAGATATTGTCATTTGTTGATAAGCAAGATTGTATCTGGTAGTAACTCAACAAATCATATTTCCATTCAGCAGAATTTTTCCCCCAGAAAAATACCCTCCACATTCGGATCTAGCATGACATACATGTGAAGCAATATTGCAGATTTGGCACCACAGTACATATACATGTATAAATCCTTCCACAAAAATTTTAAATGGAAAACCATATAGCCTGTGCACAGCACGAATATTTGAGAAGTGCAACACAACAGGATTTGCAATACAATACCCATTATATTGTTTGGAAAACCGAATTCAAAGCCAAGTCAAAGTTGAATATGATTCACATACATATAATGCCACATGATAATCACAAGTTGATATATTTAAAAACTCATAAACCCCCAAGGACTATGCCGTTGACACATTATCAAGAAAGGTAATTTAGGGACAGAAAACACTGATAGGATAAAAATAGAGGGTTATCTATCATTAAAACAGAATTAAAGTGTCCTATAATGCCACATACATTACCATATTTATGTCACACGGCTGCCTCCATTACTTAAAAATAATTACTGGCATCATATTTATGTCATGATAAAAGTTACATTACCTTGGGTGTCTTCCTCCCATCAACGGCCAAAGTATTTAAATGGTAATATGTAACTCCCTAATTGTTAGACTCGAAAACCATCAAGATCAATTTAATGTATTCACAATCAAAAACCAATAAAGCCATACAAAAAACAGCTAACACAGAGGACAGCTTGGCAAAGTTTCCAATAAATCTCCAACGGTATGTAGTTAAATTCACCACACATATCAATGATAATAAGTAACCTTTTACCATTCTTCAACGGGAAAAAAAAAAACCAATAACAATAAAACTAATGACAATTGTTATTCAATCGAAATAAAGATTTTTATTATCAATTATTTTTAATTCTGCTGGTCAACTTCTCAAGATCCGACTAATAGGCACTAACAATTTGGAAATAGCATCAACCTCAATCATTTCTTTTCTGCAATTTTAATATCTAAAATTTATAAGGTATTTCAGACATGAATTGACATTCGAAATGCCCGCTAACAAGGAAATGTACAAAACGTTACTGTAAAACCATGCTTTAGTTCCTTGGAATTGTATCTCACATTATATTCTATGCCATGACATATTAGAAATACACAGTGAATAGTCCGAAGCCTCAAATGAATTTTCTCTTAAACACTTATTTGATTTTTTAAAAACCGCTTTTCTTGCAAAGCATACATTTAGAATATGAACTTTTAACTTTCTTGATTTATGATGAAATCGGGTTTCAGCGCAAATCTCAATGCATAGACAAGATTTCAATAATATGATAGAATCTGCAACGACCTATCAGATTATGATATTATGCGCCAATATTAAATAAATCAAAACATATCTATACTTATCTCATTCCCTGGATCAGCCAAGTGAATTTGAGAGGACCTCGTGATAATGTAGTTTGACCAACTTATCATGAAGCACTCACACAATATCAGCGGATAGTATCTTCTAAGATTGTTGGCGTCAGCATCTCCCACCATACTAGTTGTTAGAGGTAGCACTTGGTGAAACACAATAAACAAGTAGTTTGAGTCATATCCAAGGATGCTGTCTTTAGGAGATATTCTACGGCCCCCCTAGTAGATGAGGAAGAAGCACTCCCTAGGATAAAACAAACCCTTCCTGCAGAAAGTAGGGTGACAAAACTGCAGAAAGATATCAGTGTAGCTCAGAAGAAGGGAGAGAGGAGAGGAGTTCGTGGACCTCCATGTTTACTAACTGTGCACCAAACATTGCCTTTTGTAGGCAGAAACATGTGACCATTGGGGAGTTATAATGACCATTAACAATGGTTTAATGACAATTAAAACGACAGTTACAAAACAAGTGTTAATGACAATTTAATGTAATAAAACCTTTTAAATATCATTAAAACCGGTCAATTAAACTTCCAATGGTTATCTCCAATGGTCAGTTCAAAGATTCCTCTTATCAGCCTTTTTACTAACTCAAGCTCATATTTAATTGTATACTAGGGCGCTCCCAATCTTGAGTTATATGAGACTTCTTTCTTTGACACACTCACACACAATATTTACAACAATATTTACAACAGGAAATGATTCAATTATTCTTATTCAAAGTTAAGGCGGGTATGTGATCAATTTGAATTTTGTGTGAATGAATGAAATTACGTTAATAGAGTTACTATCAATCTGGTCTACCAATGTTTGAAATTGACTTAATGCTACTGTTGGATCAAGCGCACTGGCTACAACCAAGGCTAAAGTTATAGTTATTAGTCACGGCACAACTATATTTTCTTAAGCCTTCTCGAGGAATTGCACTAATCATCATTGTCAAAGTTGAAATGTTAAACCCATAGAATTACAAGAAGGATCTTGGTCAAACTATCTCCAATAGATACTACTCAATATTAAATAATAATACCTCTGGTCTTTAACATAAAATCTAGTTAGTAGTTCATAAGTACTTGAGGTAGTAAATGTATTGTGTGTGTGTGTGTGTGTATAGAGAGATTGTGCACACACATAGGGAGATCATAATTGTTTAATTAGGTAGTAATGTTTAATTTGTGTTTACTTTAAGTCTAAAAAGAGATTTATTAATGTAGGAATAATTAAGTTTGCGTGGTCAAATTTGCTCAAAGTTAGATTCTTTGGGTGTCATCACTTTTTGGAGGGCACATATCTGTTTTACTCATTAAGTCACGTTGTTACCCTAACTAACCTTTATGCATGTCTCCTCGCAAATTTGAAATAAATGTCATTATCATATCATACCTCTATGTGTGCGTGTGAGCACGAGACTTGGAAAATTTCACCCGCACATATGTACGCCCTGTATTTAACATCCATTGATCAAGGGTTAATTTTTTATGGACAAATTTTATCATCCATATATTATTTTAAATGATAATTTGGTAAACACGTGGACCACCTAATTTACCTTTTTTTTCCTATGTAACTATTTGGTTGGGTCATATTCGAGTATTGTTGGGCTCATTTGAGAGTAACAACTTCTTGAGATAGAAACTCCAAACATAAGTGGTAAAAAACCAATTTTTCCCCTTCAAAGTAAAAATACATTCTACTACTACCATCGCCTATTAAATTATTATAAATATTTTGTTGATAAACTTCATGAAAGTGCACGGAGGCATTGTATTTAAATTGTACCTAGCCGCCAACGGCAGCGCATACTCACCATGTTTGGATAAGATCATAGATTTAAGCCTGGTGTTGACATATTAGTGTGTGGGAGAGCTCAAAGTCTAGTGGCTGTTTACAATTAAATCTTGATACTCCATTCTCCATGCATGTATTTTGATTATCAACAGTTTTGAATTATAAAATATTGAAATAATAAATCAGATCAAACTTTAAATCTCAGCCAAAATAATGTGATATAGACTAAATTTCCCATGAAAGGTACACTTTCTACTAAAGAAGAATTTTTTTTTTTTTTTTTTTAGTTGAGAGAAAGTTTTCAACAGTAGGGGATTAGAATTATTTTAAATAAATACCAAAATGTTTGGTCACAAATCACTATCATGGAACATGATAGTCACCTTATATTATATTGTAAAATAATGTGATATTGGGATGTCGACCCTAAAATTTCATGACTTTTAAAGTGATTGTGGAGCCAAATTATACATGATCTTTTCCAAATCACGCTTGCCTTTTTCTATCCCAGCTATATATACACCATATAATAAATTAATAATTGTTATAAAATTATATATGATAAGAGAGAAGATTGATAGAATTTCTAGAGAGAAGTTAGAAAGAAGTCCTCATTCAGTTCATTTGAAATAATTGATTACAAGCCTTTATATAGAGTCAGGAATCTAACCCTGGTTACATGACCATGACTACTTTATATCTTTTTTATGTCCTTATCTTCTTTTGCTTTTGCTTTGTGTCAAGTCTTCTTTTCTTCTTTATGTCAAGTTGAATTGTAAGTTGGTCTAGATATGAGTCAATGGACATCCACATATTTAATATTCATAACACTCCCCCTTGGATGTCCATTATGAATGTGTCTCGTTAAAAACTTTAACTAGGAAAAACCCAGTGGGATAAAAGCCTAGCTAAAGAAAAGAGTACATCATTCATTGATACTCTGTTGAGTACTGCCTCATTAAAAACCTTTCTAGGAAAAATCAGTAGGACAAAACTTAGATAAGGTAAAAAGAGTACAGCATGTATCGACTCCCCCTCTTGACAACATCAATTGAGATCTTTGAATCTCCAAAGACCAATGTCATGAACAAGTCTTTCAAAGATTATACCTAGAAGTGACTTGGTGAATAAATCTGCTAGATTTTCACTTGAACTGATTTGTTGGATATCTATTTCACCATCCTTTTGAAGGTCACGAGTGAAGAAGAATTTTGGTGAAATATACTTCGTTCTATCGCCTTTGATATAGCCTTCTTTAAGTTGAGCGATACATGCAACATTATCCTCATATAGGATTGTTAGGATTATTTTTCCAGAAGATAAATAATAAGTTATACGTATATGATGTATCACTGACCTCAACCACACCATTCTCGACTTGCTTTATGTATTGCTAGAATTTCTGCATAGTTAGATGATGTGGCTGATATAGTTTGTTTCATAGATCGCCATGAAATAGCTGCACCTCCACATGTAAATAGATAGCATGTTTGTGATTTACCATTATGTGGATCAGACAAAAATTTAGCATCTGTATAACCAACCAGTTCATGGTTAGATACATTTGAGTAGTATAAACCCATGTCTATAGTACCTCTGATATAACGAAGAATGTACTTTATTCCATTCTAATGCCTTCGTGTTGGTGAAGAACTATATCTTGCTAATAAATTAATAGCAAATGATATATCAAGACGCGTGTGATTAGCAAGATATATTAGTGCTCCAATAGCACTAAGATATGGTAATTCTGGACCAAGTAGTTCTTCATCACCTTCTTTACTAATTTCTCAGGGTCGGAATGAGTTTTTATCCACCTTTAAAAACCTTACAAACTATTGGGGTACATAATGGATGGGATTTATCCATGTAAAATCGCTCTAAGACCTTCTTTGTATAAGTTTCTTGATATATAAAGATCCCTTTCTTGATGTACTCGATCTGTAATCCAAGACAGAATTTTGTTCTTCCCAAGTCCTTCATTTCAAATTCTTTCTTCAAACAATCAATTGTCTTTTGAAGCTCTTCAAGAGTTCCAATGATGTTGATATCATCAACATAAATGGCAATTATAGCAAACTCACTTTTAGATCTTTTCATAAAGATGCATGGGCATATCGGATCATTTTTGTATCATTCTTTCAACAGATATTCATTGAGATGATTATAACACATGCGCCCTGATTGCTTCAAGCAATACAGGGACTTATTTAGCTTAATTGAGTATTGTTCTCGAGAACTTGAATTGGATGCTTCTGGCATCTTAAGTCCTTCAGGGACTTTCATATAAATATCATTGTCAAGTGAGTCGTATAAATAGATAGTCACAACATCCATTAGATGTAAATCAAGTCCTGCATTTACTGCTAGACTAATTAAATAACAAAAAGTAGTTGCATCCACTACTGGTGAATACGTTTCTTTAAAATCAATGCAAGGTTTTTGTGTAAAGTATTGAGCCACAAGACGTGCCTTATATCTTGTCATTTTGCCATTTTCATTTCTCTTTCGTGCAAAACTCATTTGCATCCAACTGGTTTTACATCTTCAGATGTAAAGACTACAGGTCCAAATACTTTTCGTTTAGCCAATGATTTTAGTTCTGCATTAATGGCATCTTTCCATAGGGGCCAATCTTTTCTATGTTGTCTCTCACTAATGGATTTTAGCTCATGATCCTCATTATCATTCATTACATCATATGTTATATGATAAGCAAAGATGTCATCAACGTTGACTTCATTTCGATCCCATCAGATTCCATTCATAACATAATTTATTGAGATCTCATTATTTTCACATATGTCAGGTGCCTGAGTTTATTTTGAGACTATAACATTCTCTTTTGGAGATATCTCTACTGGAGATAATAACTCTTCAGGAGATGGCTCTTCTGGAGCTACTAATTTTTCTTCATTATCCTTGACTTGACCATCTATATTCTTTGCTCCTTTTCTTTTTTGAGGATTTTTATCTTTGGAACCGATGGGCCTGCCACGCTTCAGGCATGCTTTAGATTCATTCATAGCAGGTTGTCCTTCAGGGACATCAGTTTTGATAGGAGCATTAACAGTTGGGACATGTGACTTTGTCACTTTCTTTGGGTCAGTAAATGCTTCTGGCATTTGATTAGCTAAATTCTGTAAATGAATTATCTTTTGAACTTCTAGTTCACACTAATTTGTACGAGGATCAAAATGAGCCAATGATAATTCATTCCAACTAATTTCTTTACCCAGCTGTTTGTTTTCTTCCCCTAATGTTGGGAAAAGTGATTCATCAAAATAACAATCGGCAAATCGTACCATAAATAAATCTCCTATAGATGGTTCTAAACATTTTATAATTGATAGAGATTCATACCCAACACATATTCCCACCCTTCTCTGAGGACCCATTTTGGTGCGTTGTGACGGTGCTACAAGCACATATACTGCACACCCAAAAGTTCTTATATGGGAAATATTAGATTCCTGACTAAAAACCATTTGTAAGGGGAAAACCTTTAGGTAACTTGTTGGCCTAATGCGAATTAACATTGCTGCATGCAAAATGGCATGGCCCCAAGCAGAAATTGAGAGATTAGATTTCATAAGTAAAGGACTTGCAATTAGTTGCAACCTTTTAACCAATGATTCTAACTTCTCTCTAGAAATTCTATCAATTTTCTCTCTGAATTCTATCAATCTTCTCTCTTATCACATATACTTTTATAACACGTTATCAGCATGAAACTCTAAACAAAGGTATGATCTTCTTATAGTTTCTTTAATGATTACATACACCTTGTTTTATTTGATAGATCTGGGATAATCTGAGCCACTATATGGAATTAGAGAGATACTTTTACCGATTGTCATATAACATCTGGTTCCATGGCTTAGATTGGAAATTGTTATTGTTTTTATATCATTTATATATCATTTACAAGTATTTTTATATTATTATTTTATGGCTAGAAGCCATACACGTCTGATTCTTGAAATTATATGAACGAAAGTCATATTATTTTAATCTCTTATGATATGATATGGCCAGAAGTTATATCTCTTTGGTTTCCTATTATATGGCTAGAAGCTATGTATATTTTTCATCTTTTATCTTATCGTACGACCAGAAGTCATGTACAACTTTTATTTATCCTGAAGATAATAGTTTAATTTCTCATCTTGAGATTAAATGACCCGAAGCCATGAGATTAAATGGCCTGAAGCTATACAAGTTTTAATTTTCTTATCTTGCCTTATGAATTATTTATTTTCTTTATGAATTTACAGTTATTTTTGTTGAAGATATTATATTGCATGTTTACATTTTATGTTTTAATTATTTTCGTTTATTTCTTTAATTAGTTTGAACCATGGCAAACTTGAAATTGTGGCTCTTGATATTACTGGGAAAAATTATTTATCTTGGAAGTTGGATGTGGAAATTCACCTGAATGCTAAAAGTCTGGAAGACACGATTAAAGAAGGGAATAAGGCATCCAACCAAGATAAAGCCAAATCCATGATTTTTCTTCGCTACCATTTGCATGAGGATTTAAAAATTGAATATTTGACAATAATGTACCCATTTGTTCTTTAGAACAATTTGAAAGACAGGTATGATCAACAAAAGATGGTCATTCTTCCAAAAGCTCATTTTGACTGGATACATTTGCGCCTGCTAGATTTTAAATCTATAAGCGAATATAACTCAGCTATGTTCAGGATTACTTCTAAATTGAAATTATGTGGAGAAAATGTTATGGATGATGATATGTTAGAAAAGACATTCTCCACATTTCATGCATCCAATTTGCTCCTGCAACAGCAATATCATGAAAAAGGTTTCAAGAAATATGCTGAATTAATTTTTTGTTTCTTTATGGCTGAACAAAATAATGAGCTTTCATTAAAAAACCATGAATTCCATCCAACAGGCTCAACTCCATTCCCTAAAGTGAATGTAGTAACAAATGAATTTAATTGTGGCCGTGGCTGTGGAAGTGGATGGACATGGACGTGGATGTGGGCGTGGCTATAGCCGTGGCCATGGTCGATATCATGGTGGTTCAAATTCCTACCAGAAGTGGGAAAAGACTGATAAGAACCAAAAAGGGGAAAGTAGTAGGCATAATAAATATGGTGATAATCCATGTTGCATCGATAATATGGATTATCAGCATATTTATTATGCTTACTGCTTTCCCCTTTTTAGTTCTTATCAGTCTTTTCCCACTTCTGGTAGGAATTTGAACCACTATGATATTGACCACACTCATAGCTGTAGCCACGCCCACGTCCACATCCACGTCTACAGCCACGGCCACAATTAAATTCATTTGTTACTGCATTCACTTCAGGGAATGGAGTTGAGCCTGTTGGATGAGATTCATGGTTTTTTAATAAAAGCTCATTATTTTGTTAAGCCACAAGGAGATAAAAAATCAATTCAGCATATTTCTTGAAACCTTTTTCACAATATTGTTGCTGCAGGAGCAATTGGATGCATGAAATGTGGAGAATGTCTTTTCTAACATATCATCATCACTAACATTTTCTCCACATAATTTCAATTTAGAAGTAATCCTGAACATAGCTGAGTTATATTCGCTTACAGATTTAAAATCTTACAAGCGTAAATGTATCCAGTCAAAATGAGCTCTTGGAAGAATGACCATCTTTCTGTTGATCATACCTGTCTTTCAAATTGTTCCAAAGAACAAATGGGTCCATTACTGTCAAATATTCAATTTTTAAATCCTCATGCAAATGGTGGCGAAGAAAAATCATGGATTTGGCTGTCTTGGTTGGATGCCTTATTCCCTTCTTTAATCGTGTCTTCCAGACTTTTAACATTAAGGTGAATTTCCGCATCCAACTTCCAAGATAAATAATTTTTCCTAGTAATATCAAGAGCCACAATTTCAAGTTTTGCTAGGTTTGCCATGGTTCAAACTAATTAAAGAAATAAATGAAAATAATTAAAACATAAAATATAAACATGCAATATAATATCTTAAACAAAAATAACTGTAAATTCATAAAGACAATAAATAATTCATAAGGCAAGATAAAAAAAAAATTAAAACTTGTATGGCTTCGGGCCATTTAATCTCATGGCTTCAGGCCAATTAATCTCAAGATGAGAAATTAAACTATTATCTTCAAAATAAATAAAAGTTGTACATGACTTATAACCTTACAATAAGATAAAAGATGAAAAATATATATAGCTTCTAACTATATAATAGGAAATCAAAGAGATATGACTTCTAGCCATATCATATCATAAGAGATTAAAATAATATAACTTTCAATCATATAATTTCAAGAATCGGACATTATGGCTTCTGGCCTTAAAATAATAATATAAAAGAACTTGTAAATGATATATAAATGATATAAAAACAATAACGATTTCCAATTTTAGCCATGGAACCCGATATTATATGACAATCGGTAAAAGTATCTCTCTAATTCCATATAGTGGCTCAGATTATCCCAGATCTATCAAATAAAACAAGGTGTATGTAATCATTAAAGAAACTATAAGAAGATCATACCTTTGTTTAGAGTTTCTTGCTGATAACGTGTTATAAAAGTATATGTGATAAGAGAGAAGATTGATAGAATTCAGAGAGAAAATTGATAGAATTTCTAGAGAGAAGTTAGAGAGAAGTTCTCATTCAGTTCATTTGAAACAATTGATTACAAGCCTTTATATAGAGTCTGGAATCTAACTCTGGTTACATGACCATGGTTACATCTAACCCTGGTTACATGACCATGGTTACTTTATATCTTCTTTATGTCCTTATCTTCTTTTACTTTTGCTTTGTGTCAAGTCTTCTTTTCTTCTTTATATCAAGTTGAATTGTAAGTTGGTTTAGATATGAGTCAATGGACATCCACATATTTAATATTCATAACAATAATTAGTCATTTTTCACATTGAAGCGAAATAATATTACTGTTTATGCAACAACTAATTTATTTATTTTTAGATTCTTGAAATATACATACAGATACACAACACATATACAACTGCAATGTGTAACATTAAAGTAATGTGGCGTTTGAATTTTTTAGTAGACTGGCCGGTTGCTAGTCAATTCAGCGTGGAGACATGCATCTTCACCAAATTCATGAAATATATATACAAACATATATATATATATATATATATATATATATATATATATATATATATATATATATATATATATATATATATATATATATATATATATATATATATATAGAAAGTAGGAGGGAGAAAGAGGGATCTAATTTTCTTTACTAGCAAATTAATTAGTAGTTATCATGTTTAATTAATTAGATTTTTATTTTTATTGTGTTTAAGTTACAAGTAGCAAATTTTTTTCTATTGATGTTTTAAGTTTCACAGTAATAAAATAATAATTTGAGATTGATAGTAATATCCTTGTAGTTTTATTTAGTTATTTTTTAAACCAGGTTCTTATATTGGATTTTTGTATAATATTTTTTAATTTTGTTTTCTACCGGTTAACTGGAGTAAAAAAGCTTGACCGATTGTTAGAACTAGTGTAAAAAATCAACAATTATATATTTTATTTATGAAAATGTCACAGATCACACTTTTTATTTCGTTCTTGCACTAACTGGAGTAACAATTTCATTGTAGAAATACTATTTTACGACTACTATATGAGAGATGCATCAAGAATGAGGTGATCATATGATCACTCCCGGCCTGGTTACTTTTCTAATGAACTTGATGTTATTGGAAATTAATGTGACATGGTGATTCAAATTAAATTCAAATGAGCGTGGAATTTATGAAGTCAACTACAAAAGAATTAGGCCATTATTGATGAATTATGTTTAGCTAGGTAGTACAATTAGTTGTGGGGGAAATTAAAGTTTGATAGAAAAGCATGAAAAGCAACAATGAACAAAAAAAGGTAATTAAGAGACAATGATTGGACACCAATTAAGCTCAAAAGATATATACTAAGTCCCAGTTAAATCATCAATTAAGTAATTTCTACACTAATCAATTAGTGGTTCAAATTAAATATTATTCCAATCCCTTCAATCATGCAAACTATATATGTCTTAATTAATTTCAAAGCTCCATTATCTATTAAGATTTCCCCATTTGTTTCATTTCGTTTCTTTATCACAGCCATATGATCACATCACCCCAAAACGTTACTAATTTAATTTTAATTATGGTTCACTTCTTTATTCTCTTTGCATATATGGATAATTACTTGCTCTCTTTATATTAAACTTAAGTGACTAAAGCAGACATAAAGTTAAAAACTATCTCCATGTCTTAATACACACACACACTACACATATTGTTAGGTTAATATCATTATTACTTCTTGTAATTTGATTGAAGTTTTATTTTAATTCCATAATTTAAAATTGTAATTTTTAATCCTTATAATTTTTATAAAGATTTGGTTTAAAGTTAAGCACATTAAATTTTAGTTAGCATCATTAAATATAGGAACAAAAACTAAACTTATTGAAAATATATTAACCAAAACTAAAAACTCACCACTTAATTTTTAACATGCTGTGGTTTTAGTCTAATCATAAACTTAAGGACTTTAATTCAAATTAAGTTTTGATCCAAAAAAAAAATTCAAATCAAGTCATTATAAAATTATACTGAGTAAAACTAAAATTCAACCAAAAATTATAGGGAGAATTGCTGGTAAATACTTTTTTAGGAAATTAATTGCTGAATGCTATCATGAAATATTTGTTGCATACAATGGAAGATATTTTACATACAGCAGAAGATTGTTTGCATATTTATATGGAAGACTTTTTACACACATGAAAGATGATTTGCACAAAACGAAAGATTACTTATACATACAGAAGATCACTTATATGTTTAGTAACAATCAACAATTAATTTAGTCCAAATATATTTTTGTGAAATTCTCCCATGATTATCTTAATAATGTACTATTCTTTATTTAATTGTTTCTCGGCAGCATGGTACTATGGCGTGGACTAACATGAGGGAGAAAGGGAGTACAATCTTCCAAGGCAGGGATCACGAGAGG
Source organism: Inga laurina (assembly GCA_963855925.1). Classification (NCBI taxonomy): domain Eukaryota; kingdom Viridiplantae; phylum Streptophyta; class Magnoliopsida; order Fabales; family Fabaceae; genus Inga; species Inga laurina. The sequence continues at coordinate 60,944,175 of OY979705.1, forward strand.
AGCGAGCCAGGCAAGAAATAAAGTAGTGGACCCCACACGGATATCATTACAAATTATTGAGGTGGGTCCCTCTCCGTTGTCAAACGTGAATGTTGTTCACCGTCTTCTCTCTAGACCACGTCAACACCGTACAATGATCACACGTGTACGGCTCTTGAATGATTGCTCCCAGATTTTGTCACTTGAAAAGAGTAGTTTGGGAAATTTTAAATGTAAAAGTTAGATATACAGATATTTTGTTGTTAAATATATTATCTTAATTAATTTACTTTTATCATATAAATTTATTATTTATATTTTAAAAGTGTCTTTAATATTTATATATATTAAGAAGGTTTTATTCTTTTTTTTTTGGACAAAAAGAAGGTTTTATTCTGAAATAACTGCAATGTACTTGATGATCAATATGGTACCGTAGCAAAAGTAATACTCATGTATTATAAATAATAAATTTAACTAATTTTTTTATTGGTAAACTAGTTTCCGAGCTTTTATATTAAGTGGAGAGTTAGTATAAACATTTGTGGATGCATAAATGAAAGCTCTTGTTACATATTGATTTCATAATTGGAAGGCAAGTTTTAGAATATTTAGTATTTTACATTGAAAATTTGATTAGTATTGGCATTTTTTTTTTTGGGGCCAATGATTATTTGGAAATTAGAAAAACCAAGCTCTTATTTTTTTAATATTTCTATTTAACATAATTCCCAAGTATGGAGTCTTTATGATATTTAGTTATTGTATCTCAAATCTTTTTTTTACTAAACATTGAGTTTAACGACCTTATATTTAGATGGGAAGAACATTAAAGAGGAAATAATAATAGGAGGGATAACTTTAAAAAAATTATTATTATTATTATTTTGAAAAATTTTCCTCCGAGTACTCTCTTCTTTCCATTTTCTTCTTATTTTTCTCTTCATCCAAAAATAGAGTAAAATATGTATATAATAACTTGAAGACTTCCCCCCTTGTCAAAATATTCTGAACAGAGCAATATTTAATTGGGGGAATCACAATTAGGTCCCGTCCAAAGGAAAAATAAAAAAATAAAAAAATGATCCCGCTAACAACTTCAGGAGCCTGAATTAATAACCCAAGGAGCGAGCTTAACAACCCCAGGGGACCAATTTTTCATTTTTTCCCTTGATCGTCACCTAACTATAATTCTCCCTATTTAATTTGATTAATAGAGTCAATAAGTATGGGTCCTATAAGAATATGATCTATCTCTATTCAGAACCTTACAACGTTAGAATATCATCCAATAGCACATGAAAAACACTGGTAAAAAAAGATGTCATATTAAATTAAAAACTTATTAATAGAACTATATTTCAACCCAATTGATTGTCATGGTAAACAAAAAAACCAGTGGATTGCCTAATTGTGTTTTTCTGTTTGCAAAATGTCATGTTACCCTAAATTGGAATCGATAATTTAACCAATTCAGATAAAGCTCACCCTTTTTTAACCTTCCCTGTATTCCAAATTAAACATATTTTTCTTGGGCCAGATGACCGCAACCCAAAACGGCAAAATTTCAAATCTACCAAATGGACAATTTAAGCCCTTTGGCCCACAATGCTAATAATAAATATTGACCCACTGGTGAAATATAAAACCATAATATTGAGTTTAAATCAACCCATATTGCTGGGCGATCTCTACCACTGACATAGTGAAAATCTAAACTCAATTCATCTAAATTTTTTTTGTATAAAGAAAAAAAGATATCAACCAAAATTACCAACAGGGTCCAGTCTAAGTGAATGAATTAATTTCAGACAATGTGGTAAATCAAAGTTAGAATGTCTATTGACAACTATGCCTACAGTTAGTGGCTAAAGAGTGTGTGAATGCCTCCATCTTTTAACAACTATAAGATATTCAACGCCATCAATTAATAAGGGCCTGTTTGGATTTCCTTCGGAATCAGTTGTGGGAAGTGATGACACTAAATGAGAATGAGTGCTTGCAATGGTACCAGGAGATTACTCGAAGATAAATTGGAAGGGTTACATCATCTCTGGAGTCAGAGAATCAAAGAACTGTAATTCTCTGCTAAACCATCACTATTTATTTGTCTAGCGAATTTATATTTTTAAATGTTCAGAACCAAAACAAAATCAGTCACACCCAAGAACCCAATTCAATTGCTTCTTGCTTTTAATTGAAATCTAACCAAATGGTTTGATTTTCTGTGGGATAATGAAGCAAATAGAACAAACCGAGTATTGCATGTTATTTCTGTCGGATAAAGTTATAGGTCTGAGGCTTATGAGCTAAAAGCTGTTTCATATTAATTTTTGTAGAGTCATTGATCCTTAATCAAGATAAAGAGATTAGGACCACCAAGTATGGGTGGGCTGAAATAATTGTTTTAGTTCCACCGATTGCTTCAGTTTGGTTTTCATCCTACACATGATTGGACTGAACTAATGGAAATCCCTCGTAGTTATGTATTCCTGACTACTACATACCTCTTATCTATATTAAGGATCGGAGGTAGTACTATTTTTCAGGTTACTGCAATGAGGGATATCGCAAACATAGCAGATATAGTGTCCACAGAAGGACTGGATTCTTATGATAGAGAGTTGATGAGGTTAGGAACATCAATCACTTGGCCTAATTTTGACACTAGCCCATTGATGCTATAACATGAAATAGATTTGAATTTCTAGCTAGTTTCAGCCAACCATTATCATGTGGTAGTTTGAAGATGTAGAAGGTAGCAGGTAAACTCTGATATCCCTGAATGAAATATAGATTTGTTGACGTGATGATTTATAGGTAGAACCAGTTACCACCCACTTACTCTTAATAGGTTGGTTCCTCACTAGAATGGACATAATTGTGAGCAAGGGCATGAAATGGAAGAGAAGTTAAGAGATCAACAACAATAATCAAAATGTAACAAGCACAAATTCTTGGGAGAGCCACACTCCTGAAGCTAGCCATTGGAGTTGGAGAGTCAAAGGGCTTATAAGGCTCTTCTTTCAAGGTAACACTCTCAATGTGGGACTCATCACACAAAACCGTACAGCCAACCCAGTTTTAGACAAAGTACCTATACTGCTTCATCATTGGAGTTTTGCTATGGAAGAAATAACGTTAAATTTCTCTGAATAGAAACCTCTTGTGTCAATAGAATTGGAAACAAATTGGGGTCCAAAATTTTGAGAAAAAAGGATGGGAAATAGCATAGCAATAAGATTAGAAACAGTAAGCTTTCACTCTTCAAAGTACAGAATGAATCTTATTTCTAGGAGGATAACATTATCTACTCATTGATCTAATAAAATCAAAGGACCAATTAAGGGAAAGAAGGAAACCTGCATTAGATTTTAGCAGGGGAGCTTTTCTTTCATCCTGTGTAGTGTATGCATCCTATTCAAGTTCCAATATTGTTGGGAAATAAATCATCAAAATGATGAGATCTCTTTCTTTTTGTACCCTTCTTCCTCTCCAATTCCATTTGTTGAACTAAGTTGTGACACTCTGAGCCATATATTGGGCAAACTCCGCACCGATGTGTTATGCTACATCTCTCAGTATCAGTCACTAATCCAGTCTCAATATATTTTTCAAGATAGCAAGAAAAACCAAACTTAGAAGTGATTCCCTCATCATCTTCTCTCTCTGATGTGAGTCCCCTTTGATGTACGCACCCAAAGTTCATACCATAGCAAAATGTGACCCTTTCTCAATTCATTGCTTAGATTGGACACTGAGTTTGTTGTGTTTTTCATCTCTCCATCTTCACAGTTGAACATCCCGTACAATACTAAGGATTCTTCATAGACTATGTCATACCGAGGAAGAAGGCAGCAACAAATAAAACCCAACAAATCATCAGAAGAAGTAGCTGGAAGTTCAATAGTAATAGGAGACCCTATTGTTTTAGAAGTGTATCTGACCCACTTTAGAATTGTGCTTCCTGGGTAACAAACTCTAGCACCACAGAAATTGTTGTGTATTGCTCTTATCATTGAGAAATGAATAAACTCTGTGATTTCATGATTGGCTAATCCCATCTTCGCACAATTTTCAAATGAAATCAACAATCTTGCCTCTACTTAGTTTTCTAACATCTGAGTCATTGGGTTGAACTCATTGGTCTCCAAAGATATGCAGTTGCTGACATCTAGATGAGTAATGGAAGGTGGAAGTTCTGGTAAGGACCTAAGCCACCTGTAATTTCTCAAATTAAGTAGTTTCAGTTTTGAAAGATGCTTGATGCTATTATGCAAACTCATCACACTGCTTCCTTCTAGTGATAGAATCTTCAACAATGGCAGGGCACTGATGTTGTCAGGGATTGTAGAAACCACCAATGACTTCAAATATAATTCTTCTAAAGAATGTAAGCTATCAAGCAAGATTCCTAGTTTCCTTATGTTACTTCCTTCTTTCATACCACCAAAGGAAAGTATTTTAAGTGATGTCAAGCAACACTCTTTTATTTTAAAGCTTTTGAGCAACCCACCGATATGCAGCTCTTCAAGTTTATTGAACCCTCTACTAGGCAAGATCAATGTTTTGACTCTAGTACATAGTAAGTTTAAACTTCTTATTTCTGATGATGACAACAAAAATTCCTTGAGACCATAGCAACCTCCCAACTCAAGATGCTTGATAGATTTCGAATGATTCTTGCTATGAAGACTCTTTAGTTGAGAGCAAAAACTTAGATCCAAAGAAACTAGTTTAGGGAAAGATAAGATAGAGGGATGAACACTGCACAAGTTTCGGCAATTTTTGAGGCTCACTATTTCAAGATTAGGTGCCCTTGAGAAATCAGGTAACTCCTCCAACACTTTGGAGCTAAGATTTAAGATCCTTAGATTCTTAAGATCCTGTGATAGTTAAAAGAGAAATATTACTGGAGATGCTGGCCCTCATAATTATTGAGTTATGTAGATTGGAAAACTGAACCATAAATTCACACACACGCACACACGCACACAAAATTACCTGCACACCATCCCATAGTTTTTTAACTTCGCTATTTTCCAAATGGATTTCAACAAGTTTCTTCGGATAAAAACCCAAAGGCAGGGACTCCAAAGGATATTGGTTCCAATTAATGTACCTAAGTTTCTTAGAAGGTAACTTCAAATCTATAGGAATATACACTTCACAATTGATATGTAGTAGTCTTATATTTGTCATCATTTGGAAAGTATCTGCCCTCAAGCACAACGGCTTTTCAAATTTGCCTCCATTCAATGCAATGACTTCAATTTCGTTAGTTCCCTAGCATGAAAAAAATCACATAATATTAAAGAGTGGAGTTTAAAAATTTTTCAATAAAATAATGAATAGAAAAAGAAAGTTAATCTATCTCTCTTACCATGCTATTTTCTAGTACATCTTGAATTTCCTCACCATCATTTAATCGGCTTCGACATCTAGGATGTTTTCTAGATTCTTCACGAACTATTTCTTCAGCCATTTCTTGTAGTAAATCATGAATCTCTATTATGTTATCTTTTGAAATAGTCATGAGGGATTTATCTACAAGATTTTGTATTCCACAATGTGCATAAAAACCACAAGCATCTAGTACCCCGGTAATATCATCTTTTTTCTGTCCTTTGAAGAAGAATGAATTGTCTAAAAATATGCATTTCTCTATTTCATCTAATGTATCATAACTCATCACCCTCAACATAGTTTGAATTTCGACACTAGGATACTTTTGAAATTTTCTTAGAGCACTTTCCCATACATTAACATCTCTAGAATTCAAATATGAACCCAAAACTTTTAATGCTAAGGGAAGGCCTCTAGCATATTTAACTGCTTGTTTTGATAACTGTTCATATCCCATTCTAGGATGGCCTTCCTTGAAAGCATGCAAGCAGAAAAGTTTAAGTGATGCTCCATTGTTTAATTCTTTGACCTCATGCAACTCATGAACTCCTCCACTTTTAAGAACATGCCTATCTCTACTTGTTATGATGACTCTGCTGCTTGATCCCAAGCAAAGATTTTCTCCTATTAGATACTGTAATTGGTTGGTTGCATCCACATCATCAAGCACCAAAATAACTCTCTTACGTTGTAGTCTTCTTTTAGTGAACAAGTTGGCCTCTCCTTTCATTGCGAGATTTTCTTCACTTAGTAGTATAGAAAGAATTTTCTCAAGTAAATATTTCAATCCATTAATCCTTGTTGATTCTTCTCTCTCATTTTCCACAAAGTAAGAACTCTCAAATTGAGAAGAAAATTTGTCAAACACAGCACGGGCAAGAGTTGTTTTGCCTATACCTCTCATTCCCCAAATTCCAAGGATTCGAACTTCTGATGACTCAATTTTCATGAATGATTCAACACTAACAAAATTTTCATCAAATCCAACTACATGCTTTGGCTCGATTGGGACATTTTCTTCCAACTTATCAAGGATATCTTTGACTATTTCATCAACAAGATTACATTTGTTTATGACATGTGTAAATAATGAGGGGAAAAAAGAAAAATTAGCAACAACACATGACAAAGATAAAAGATGTGAACTATAAAATGATATAAAAAAAAAAGGTGGGTCAGTGCACAAGGTTCCTGCTAAATAGGATTTGGGGAAAGACAGATGTATCCTGCCTTAACCCCGAGAGGTTGTGTCTAGAAAAAATATAAAATAATATATTGAACAAAAAATTCAACTTATTGAAAATCTGATGAATAGGTATATCTAGATAAGTGAGCAATTTTAGTCAATGTTGATCTCCAAGTTTGTAGCTTTTCCATATTATCCTTGAACTTCTCTTCATGTTTGGCAAATGCATGTGCATAAGAACCTTTTTGATGCCTGACGTGTGATGGATCTATGCTGTAGAAAACTGGTATCACAATTTGTTGGTTGGTTTCCTTGCATTCCATGATTTTGACAAGCTCTTCCAAGCACCACTTGGAAGAAGCATAGTCTTTTGATAATATCACCAATGATATCATTTATCCTTCTATTGCTTCAAAAAGCGTAGGTACTATTTCTTCTCCTCTCTCCAGCCTCTCATCCACATAGACATCTATCTGCTTTTGATGCAACTCTTTCATCAAGTGGCTAAGAAAACCAAATCTCACGTCTGAACCTCTAAAGCTGATGAAAACATCATAATTTGTCGGAGGAACTTGGGAGGAGGAAGAAGAAGAACCCGCCATAAAATCTCGGTCTTCAGTGACTACAGAAAGAACCTAAAACTTAGTCAATCATACATGTATCATGTTTTGAATCTTTGTATTTGTGTACACAATTAGAAAATTAATTAAATAAACAGCCGGCAGAGGTAATTGGTAAGTTCTATGAATGGATGAAATCTTCAAAGCCAATTTTGTTTTATTCCTAGGGAAAAAAATTCTTTCTTGTTGCTCTTCCCACCGCCCCCCGAAAAAAAAGCATGTTGGAGTTTTATTAGGCAATATTTTTATATGTAACCGGTTTAATTTGTTAGACATTGCAGTGTTTGGTTCAAAAAGGGAAGTGAAGGAATTTTAATTGAAAAAGAGAATGTGAGGGATTGTTTGTCGAAAAAGGTAGGTATTATGAAACATTGAAAGCCAAGTTTTCCCATTGGTTTCATCACCATTTAGTCATTATTAAGGATACAAAATAGCTCATTTTCTGTAGTTCTTGGATTTTAAACTTGAGAAAACCATTGCTGCTTAACAAAATGACTATGTCTACATTCTGTTTCTCAAAAACAGTGACTTGATTCTGTTAGAAACATAGATTTGATTATATACTCTTACATGGTATTAGAGCCTAGGGCTCTTTGAAATTCTTTTGGCGCTGGTATCCTCCGCCTGTCAGGTTTTGTTTTTTTGTTTCTGTCAGTCTCTGTTTCTGTCTGATTCTGTTATGTTTCTGTTAGTGTCTGTTTTGAGTGAAAGAGCTTCGGTGGGTGGCGACCTTTGTGAACACACGTCCTCCCATCAGATCCGCCGTCGTCCAATCGGCCTATCCCCGGAGAATCGCTGCCATCCAAGCATTGCGTGAAGATCACGCGCTGCTACCATTCTCACCGGAGTTACATGCGCCGACTCGTGAGGGATATTTCCGGCGAGTCTTCTGCCGCCTTTTACGGCGTTAGGACCGACTCATTGCCGTCGTCCTATCCCTTGTTGTTTCAAGATGTGGGTCCACACCATTTGTCCTCCGGTTGGTGATTCTTCCTTTGTTACTATTTCCAACGTGTTCTTGCTGGTTTCTCTAGATGTTTTCTGCTTTGATTGGCTTAATTAGCATTGGAATCAGCCTTGGTTCTTTCCCTCAAGGATGTTATTACTCCACAACAGCTGGAGGGTTAAGGTGCTATGAGAATCCTAAGAGTAAGGTGAAGGCAGTACCAGCTGATGCTGAGGAAATATGGGGAGCACCCTTCAAGGTTGAAGCACCAGCGGTCCTGCAGCCAAAAAGTAGAAGTCTCGTGAATCGTCAAGTGGGTTACTGAATTATGAGGCGATATATTATTAGTAGATAGTGGAGGGTTTATGTGGTTGTTGTGACGCATGCATGTGGGACCCATGTAAATACTCTTCTATAACTTTAAGAGTGGGTCCGGTAGGCTGGAATGTGCTAGATGGGACAGGCTGTGGTCTTTCGCACCAAAGAAAAGGAGGTCAATTTTTCTTTTATGGGATGTTAGATTAAGATATCAACGATCTAGATTTAATATATTATAAAAATATAATAATAATATTATTATTATTATTAAGTCCAAATTTATATAATAATAATAATAATAATAATATTTTTATGATATATTAAATCTGAACCGTTGAGATCTTGATCCAATAGTAGAAAAAAAGACCTCTTTTTTTTAGGGCAAAAAAGAGAAACCAGATCCTGAGTTAGATAGCACTTATGGGATTCTTGCCGAGTATTTTTCTTTTGACTCTTATATTTGAGCACTATTGGTGTGGGTCCCATGTTTATTTGGAGGTGTTTCTGAAGCTCCTCTGCTCTTGTTTCCTTTTTGTGTGTTTTGTATTTTCCAAGTGTAGGTCCCTCTTTAAAAAAAAAAAACCAAACGGAGGTACTGTTTTCGACACTGTACTGTTCACTGGGGGACTGTTCATTCGGCATACTGTTCACTCACGGCTACTGTTCATCCGATAGTAGTATTCATCAGCACTATTCATTGACTGTCATCCAGCAGCACTGTTCATCATTTTGGCATATTTGTGGTAAATTTCTATTTTATCACCAATGCGATGTTTGCTGTTATGGTTAGAGGACTTTGAAGCCTTATTTAGGATATTTCATATTGTTGCTGCGGTTTATAATTTGCGTGGTTCTCCTATTCTTACTCAGAGAATTTGTTGTGGTTGCATCCTTCTGCTTGGCACCTTTATTGTTGTCTTGGTGTCATTTGTTTTGGTCCCTTGTGACCAATTGGGAGATCTTCTAACTAAGGCCTTAAACGGGACTCATATTGACTATCTTGGTAACAAGTTGGGCTTGATTAACATCTATGCTCCAACTTGAGGGGAAGTGTTAGAAACATAGATAGTCAATACGGTGACATGAGAATGTTGAAGAAGCAACACGGTGGCACAAGTTTGTTGGCTTCTGTTTCTCCACCTTACCGTTAATCACTCTTCCTTTATCTCTATTTTGGTGTATATATATGTCTTGTAATCCCCTCTTTTCAAATACATGAAATGAGTAAAAATGTGATTATATACTCTTACAGATTCAATCATCGTTGAAATAAGATGGACACATTCTTGTGCTCTAAGATACAAGAAATAGACTTGGTGATGCTCGATCTCCCCGATATTTGTGGGGAAAGAGCAAGTACTGAGCAACAAGCCTCATTTTAGTCCAATTAATTCTCTTTAGAAGAAATATTGATGGAAAAGAAGCACGTTTTGGGTTGGAAGAGGGAATAGGAAGAAGATGATCATTCCTGGATAGATCAATGTCAAGCCTTCTCTGGAAAGTTAAGAGCATTAGCAATATCTGAGTAGACAGTAATTAATGCAGTTTTAATTTAAGCACGGAACAAGGTTTCTGGGAAACTTCCTCTTATAAATACGGAGTCTTTGCTAGAAAGCAAGTTGAATTATTCAAAATGGCAATTGTCTTGTTACCTCCATTACAGCTAGATTAAGATTCTTTTGTTTTGGTTGATAAATTAGGGGGGCTGGGGCTAAGGGGCCTCTAACGTGCCTCCTCTAATGCCCTTGGAAATTTCTCAACTTCCTAAATATTTTGTTCTTGTTTCTTGTTATCATTAGATTTCACCTAAAATAAGTAACATTTTGTATCTTACGTTATAAAATGGTCGAGGCATTATAAATGACATTAGAGAGAGGCACATTAGAGGCTCCGAGCTGTAGGGTCGGAACCATTTAATTTATAGATATTGCATCTTCAATAATTAATACTCACAAGTCATATCCATTTGTTGGTTATGATATTGATCACTTGGCCATGGCTCACATTTATCAGACGTAGGAGTGGAGATTTTCAAACATGGATTTGATTTGACCTTAATTTTTAAACATCATCATTCACATTCCAACCCGTCTAAGTTCTTTGAATATATATGCCACCTGCAGCACAGATTCCTTCATTGCTCAAGTCAAACACCATTATTTGCTACCTGCATCAGTTTACTCTTTAGATAATATTCTACTCTCTCTTGTCCTAAATATAGGACACATTTATCTAATTTAATTTAATTAAGAAAGTTATTTAAATTAGTTAATATGACATGTATTTTCTAAAACACTCTAGTCGTTTTTTTTTTTTTTTTTTTTTTTTTGCATACAAAGGCAAGCGAAGCTTGATGACTCTAGTCGTTTTTTTTAATTCCCTTATTCCCTCTCTTCCTTGATTATTGTGGAGGGAGTATCAATAGGGGCAAATTAGGAAAATATTGATAAATATAAAGACTATGTTTGATGGTTAGGACTAAGATCAACTCTTTAAATATGTCTTATATTAAGGACTGGAGGAGTAACTTTTAAGATATAGCTGTCATACATACTCCCTTGGTTCTTAATTTAAGGCATATTTACCTAATATAATTAGATTAAGGAAGATGTAAAGTTAGTTAATATGACATATATTTTCTAAAACATCCTAATCATTTTCCTTAATTCTCTCTAACTATCTCTCACTTGATTATTGTTGAATGGGTATTAATATGGGTAAATTAAGAAAAGATTGACAAATATAGAAAATGGTTTTATATTTAGGGCACTGATAAACTCCACAGTTAGCTCCTATGTTAAGGACACCAGGGAGTATCTTATTTCAGAGACTCCAAGCTGATGAACGACTATTACTTGGAAAGATCCATCCCTCATGATCAGATATCCTCCTGTAACCCTGCTGTTACAGAAACTACATAGAAATTAATTTTTCTGATGGGAAAAAAAAGGAACAGATATGAACATCTAGCAACTCACTTAATAACTACATAACCGGGCCAATAATTATTAAATAATTATATATTACATGTGAATTTTTTTTTTTTAAATGTTGGCACCTGCAGACAGGACCTTCTGGTTTAGAAAATTAATTAAATAAACAGCCGGTGTAGGTAATTGGCAAGTTCTATGAATGGGTGAAATCTTCAAAGCCAATTTTGTTTTATTCCAAGGGGAAAAAAATTCTTTCTTGTTGTTTTCCCCCTATATTGGAGTTTTATCAGGCAGCCTTTTTTATGTAACTGGTTTAATTTGTTAGACGTTGCACTGAATAAGTAATCTACATTGGCGTGAAAGGTAGGTACGAGTACTATAAAACTTTGAAAGCCAGACTTAGTTTTTACCTTTGTTTCATCGCCATTTAGTCATTAAGGATGCAAAAAATAGCTCATTTTCTGTGGGTTTTGGATTTGAAATCTGAAAAAACCAATGTTTCTTAACAAAATGATTATGTCGTACACTATGTTTTTCAAAAACATACACTTCATTGAATCATCATCACAATAAGATGAACAAATTCTTGTGCTCTAAGATACAAGAAATAGTCTTCACTATATATGCTCTCCCAAATATTTGTAGGAAAGAGGAAGGACCAAGTAACAAGCCTTATTTTAGTGCAATATATGCTCTTCACAGGAAATATCTTTGGGAAAGGAGCAAGTTTTGGGTTGAAAGAAGCATTTCTGACATCATTCTTCTCATTCTCAGCAGCACAATTGCAATTGTACCTGCTAAGAAAACCTACACATGACAAGTCAAAATGAAAAAAAGAAAATCAATGCTTAATAATGCCAATGTACATAATAAGATTTAAAGCAAGTTGAACTATTTATTAGGATGCCTTATCTTAGACTGTGTTACGTACATGAGACTCATTGCTGATAAAGAGTAGTTTAAGAAAATATGTCTGAGAACATAGTCATCTTGGTATATGCATTATCATCAATCCTATTCCAACCCTAACTTTGGCTTCCATTGCATTCCTAATTCAAAATTTGCTTTGTTTCAGAATTTTCGATTCAAACAATTATATAAGTTCAACCACACACTACAGTTGATAGTGAGCAGAAGCCAGCAGCGCAATATGAATCAGTGATAACTATATGATGTAACAAGCTTTAAACAGTGTCCCTAGTCCCAAACACACACACACACACACGCACTCTTATATATTCACGATTTCAAAAGATCAAAACTACAATAAATAAGGGGCAGAAGCCAAAGAAATGAAATATGGAGGGGAAAGAAAGTGCAGCATTTACCTTCATTTTGAATTTAAAATTTGAGTAGCCGTGAAGGAGCAGGACTAGAATAGTTGAGTAATCTCTATCTCAGACATTGATGGCAAGTGCTTTTGCTGGAGTTTGAGTTTAGGTTGACACTTCAAAGCCTTAATAACCAAAATATCAATAAACAGCTTTAATATTCACCAACTTTGTAAGAAAACAGAATTTGGAGAGCAGAGGACTAAAGCATAAAACATCACTTCATATCCTGCAATAACCAAAATAGCAATAACCAGCTTTAATATTCACCAACTTTGTAAGAAAACAGAATTTGGAGTGCAGAGGACTAAAGCATAAAATATCACTTAATGCATTATCTCTTCAATTTTTGATTGCACATGCCCATGGATAGAAAATAGTTGAAACAGTCATCAGCAAAGGCTATAGAATGCAACAACCTAAAAACAAAGTACTTACTGTCACATATATGACTACACTTGGACATTCATGCGTATATCAATGAAATCCTTGCACGAGAGTCATGACGAAATCGATTATTCAAGCATATCAATAGACTTATATATATATATATATATATATATTACAAACTAAGTGCCTTATTCTTCAAGATTTTCCATTCATTGTATATGTAAGAGTAAAAGATCAATTCATGAATTTGTATATAATAGAAAAATGCATGCAATTATGCAACTAAGCTGAGCATATAATAAATGAAAATAGCCAGAGGTACCTGTAAAGATGATCAGAGAAATATTGGCCTGCTTTGTTTTCTGGTTTTGAACACAGCTTTTTGTTTTTTTTAAAAAAAATTGATTGGTAATTTATTTTTAGTTAAGTATTTTTTTAAAAAAATAAATCTATTTGTTTGGTCAATATACGAAATCTATTTTAAAAAATTAAAAAACCAAAACAATTTTGAAATGTTTTCTTTTTTTTCTTTTTTGCTATTTTTGGTCTAAGAAAGTTGGGAAGCCCTTTCTTCTCTTCTTAATGGTTATTTCTCCACTTGAGAACTCCAGTTCTCATGGAAACTTCAACCTCAATTCTCAGAATGTTTATTTTCAAATGTAATTTTTTTGGAACAATTATCCAAACAGAATTTCCCCCCCTAAAACTTGGTTTAAGAAACAATTTTATAGAACAGTTTTAAAAGGAAAAAATTGAAAACAGAAAGAAACAAGGCCATTATTTCTCCGAGGTCCTTTTGTATTGTTGTAAAATATAAGTGTTTGAGTGGGTGTGTCAAAGAAGCTAGTCCCACATTATTTGGGAGTAAGAGGTCACAAGCCTATATATATTACTATACTAACTTGGGCTTGTAAATAGGCCTAGAGGAGTGGTGGGCCCGCGCGCACACAACAACGGGCCACCGGAAGGCAAACGTAGCTGAAATCCGGCGATTTGCCCCCCTGCGCGTGAATAAATACGTGGTACTGGCACTTTTTGTGAAATATTTTTGCTCACCGGAAATATTATTTTTTAGATGATAAAAATAATATTTATTTCCGTGATTGAAAATTGCTGGGCCAGTTCTGTTGCATTGCTTATATCAAGAAGGGTCTGTTTAATCCTGGGGGGTGCCTCTCTCTCTCTGCCGGTGGTTGCGGAATAATTCTATAGGACAGTGTCTTCGGGCGCGACTCAGATCATCCTATCAGTACAACATAGTCTTCTCTCCTCTCCTCTCCTCTGTTCAGTATTTTCTGGCTGTCATTACCATTACCTTCCGCCAGTTCTGTTGCCTTGCTTATATCAAGAAGGGTCTGTTTAATCCTGGGGGTGCCGCTTCCTCCTTCCGCCAGTTCTATTGCCTTGTTTATATCAAGAAGGGTCTGTTTAATCCTGGGGGGTGCCGCTTCCTCTCTGCCGATGGTTGCAGAATAACTCTATAGGACAGTGTCCTCGGACGCGACTCAGATCATCTGTTTTAATCTTTATAGGTTGCTGTTCATCTGTTCGTCCAGTTGTTCATGATCGTCTACATGTGCATCCCTCTTTCTCTTGCTATCCAACATGAACTCACTCTCTAAGGCATATACTGGGCATACTTCACATGCTTTGATGAAGACTTCATAATCAATAAACTCAATATAATGATCCTCATATGTGGCACAGAATTCACATGTAATCCTCCCATGATAACTTGCTTTGGCATCACTTTGGCTAAAATTATAATACCATATAGCAACATTATCCGAACTGTAGTGGCTCTTAGGAAAATAACGAAGAAATTGGGACTTGAATTTGAGGTTGTTATCATCAGAATAATCACACCAAATGTTCATGTCCATAGGGGAGGAAGGAAGAACACAACAAAAAACCATGCCGATGAGTGATTGTTCATCATTACATGTAAATTCAACAACGTTTGAAGTAACTTCCATCTGTTTATATCTCATCCAATTTGGAACTCTGCTTCCTGAGTGACAAGCACCATTCAAATAACAATTTCAGCAGCTTTAATAATTGAGGCCTGGATTAATTTCTCAATAAAGACAAGTGAAGGCTCGTCCAACTTTTCACAATTTTTGAAGTCCAACAAACATCCATGATCCAAGAATTCTTGTTGAAATGAGCAGGATATAGTCTCCAGCTGTGATGTACAGTCTGGGGCTTCTAACGTAGCAAGGGTGGGAGGAAGTCCAAGTATAGACTTAAGCATCCGACAACTACACATGTGAATCTCTCGTAGGTTTGAAAGATGCTGGATGCAATCTGGCAATATCTCAGCACTTTCTCCTGTCAATAACAATGTTACTAATTTTGTTAAGGTGATAATATTCTCAGGAATTTCTGACAATTGGATACAGTGGTTTAAGTATAAGCATCTTAAACAACGCCATGCAGCAAATAGAACCTTTAGCTCCGTCTTGTGAATCACTTGATAGAAATCGTCAAGTCAAAACCTCTCAAAATTTATCAAGCAACGGAGCTCCTTTATTGGAAGACTCCTCAGTCTTGAACCATTGATGCAAAGATCTCTAAGTTCGGTAAACTGCCCAATTATTGGCAAATGCAAAATTTCAATTTTGCTACTAAATAAATCTAATCTTTCCACTTTTTCTAATGACAAACAAATTTTCTTGAGGTTGCCACAATTATCAACTCTAAGGTCAGAGAGAGATGTTAAGTGAGCCTCGCTTTCAAAACTCTCTAATTTGGAGCAATATGATACATCCAAATTAACAAGTGTGTGAGATAAAATAGATGGATGAACACTGCGCAGATTTTCACAAAAATCCAGGTATACAATCTCAAGCTCACGTGCCATAGAGAAATTAGGCAATTCCATCAATTGTTGGGATCCACTCATATTTATTATCTCTAAATTTGGAAGATCCTATGAGAATGGAGTGATAAACATTACATTAAAGTTCATTGTAATTGAATTGAAGATAAATTAAATGAACTTAACTCAAGCATATGTATAAATTACCTATATTCCATCCCAAAGCCTTTTCATGTTGTTGAATTCCATGTGAAGTTCAACAAGATTCTCTGGACAAAAGCCTAATGGTAGAGACTTTGAAGGATATACATCCCAATGAAAGTACCTTAAATTATTAGGAAAAGAAAAAGAATCAAGATCACGAGGAAGCTTTATATAAGATGCCATGTGCCATCCATAATTGGAATAGAATTTGATGATTCTTAACTTTTTCATTTTGGAGAAGGTGTTAGCCCTCAATCGCACCTCTTTGATTTGAACTACATCCTCTATAATACCTTGAATTTTCCTAGTGCCTTGACATGGAAACATAATCAAAATGAAATTAAAGCTATTAAAAATTGGGAGTTTAAAACAAAAAAAAAATTAAAAAGTTCATGTATCTTTCTCTTACCATATTATTTTTTAGTAGGTCAAAATTTTCTTTCGAGTCATTCAATTGACTACATTTTTCAGGATATTCGGGAGATTTCTCACGAACTATTTGCTCACCCATCTCTTGAATCAAATGATGCGTTTCTATAATGCTTTCATATGAAATTCTTATAAGAGTTTTAATGACAAGATTTTCAATTCCACTGACTGCTTCAAAATCGCAAGCCTCTAGTACGCTTGTAACCTTATCTTTTTGTTCTCCCACAAAAGCGAATGCAATGTCTAAAAATATTTGCTTGTCAACATAATCTAATCCATCATAACTTACCTTCAATATATTTTGAATGTCTTGTTTTGGATACTTTTGGAGTTGCCTAAGCTCACTTTCCCAATATGCGTTACTTCTATAGGTAAATTGACGACCCAAAACTTCTAAAGCTAAAGGAATGCCTTTAGCATAGGCAACTGTCCTTTTTGATAGCCCTTCATATCCTATCTTGGGATGATTTTGTTTGAAGGCATTCAAGCTAAAAAGTTCTAGCGATTCTTCAAAGTTCAGTTCCTTCACTTCATGTATGTATTCTTCATTGATCCCAACACTCCTAAGGACATGCTTGTCTCTACTAGTTATAATAACTCTACTGCCCCATCCTAAGCAAGTTTCTTTTACTACAACTAGATCTTTCAGTTGCATTGGGTTATCCGCATCATCAAGCACAATTAAGACTTTTTTCCTCAGCAGCCTTCCATTTGCAGCTTTCACATGAAGACTTCTTTTTGGTTTAATAGCTGAGAAAAAAGTTCTTGCATGTTTGATTTGGCTCTCACATTTTCTAAGAAGCAAGAGCTTTCAACTTGAAAAGAAAAATGGTCAAATTTTTCTTGAGCAAGGGTTGTTTTACCTATTCCTCCTGGACCCCAAATTCCTAGAAATTGAACTTGTTGTAGCTCAATTTTCATTAACGATCCAACCTTACCAAAATTATGATAAATCCCAACAAGGAGTTTAGAGTCTCTAGACTTCCTTGAGTACTAATCTGCCAATTTTTTCAAGATATTTTTGACTATTCCATCATTGAGTTCAGATTCATTCCTAGCCCATAAAAAGGAAAATTGCATATGATATAAAAAATAGATGTGTAGACACTACAAAAAAACCATATTTTAGTAGCGGTTAAATTGTAGCAGTAGTTACAAAAAACCGCTACAAATATTATGATTTGTTGCAGCTTTAAGGGAAACCGATACAAATTTGCAACAGTATGACTCCAGCTAAATGGCCTGCTAGTAAGCAATAGTACTTTGTAGTGGTTAGCTCAGAAAAACCACTATAAAATGTGGCGCTAGCTTGGCACCACATTTGTGGCGTTGTATTTGTAGCAGTTGAAAAGAGTAAAACAATAAAGAAGACAAAAAGTGGGAGGCTTGTAGCGATTCCCTCAATGGCTACAAAATGTGTCATGATTTGTAGCGGCTTTTGAGGCAAGAACCACTACAAAATATAAGGGTTGCATGTTTGTAGCGGTTTCTGACAACTGCTATAAAATGTCATGTTGATTGAGGTAAGGTTTCGTGCTTTGTAGCGGTTGATGTAGCGTTTTTGGGGAGAACCATTACAAATGTTGCAGCTATATAAACATCACCACCCCTCTTTTTATCGGTTTTGGCAAATTTCTATGGTGCGCGCACTTTGAGAAGGTTTTATCAAATCTGAGGTTCTACTCGAAGATCTAAGGAGTTGGCACTCAAGGTTAGTAAAGTTACTGATTTTATTTGGTTTTTGAGCTGAATATATTTGTTTATATTAATCTTATTGTTATTTAAATATATTTTTGTAATATTTATGAGTTTCTGAGCCTATTTTGCCATGTGAAATATGAATTTTTTTAAACATGTTTTTTTATTTTCTATTATGTTTTTTAGCCTATTTTTAATCTGTTGGTTATTATTATTATTATATATATTTATTTATAAATATTGGTTAGGTGTGACTGTAATTTAGTTTTAATTGCATAAGTGAGAGATTATAATCAATTATATTTGTATTTATTTTCATATTCCAAAAAGAAAATTGAATTAATGTGAAAAGTGAATAATTGTAGTTATAATGTCTTCTAAGAGAGACAAGGGTAAAGGGAAGGCTGTAGATGAGCATTCCCCTAGAGAACCTCTTCTGCAAGGGGCAGTAGTCGGGCTAGAGATCACCCCAGAGGTCAATAAGTCCCACAGCACCACAGCAGGTGGCTCATCTCCTCTCTTGTTCTTCTTCCCTTGTTGATAAAGAGCTAGGCTTATATGGTAAATTTTTTCCCTCAAATCTTTGATTTTATCATTTTATTTTATTTTTCTTCTTCATATAATTCTTGTACTAATTTTTTCCTTCTACAGAATTTGAAGGTTCCTTCCACTACATTTTCAACATTCCTTACATAAGCAAATATATCTTTCCATCTTCAACTTCAATTTCATAAAGTGAAGAACATGAATCATTTTCACCTACATGTTCTCAATATTAAACATACATAATATTCATACTTATCTAACTTAATTTAATCATTCTCCTCAAATAATAATTACTATCATTTAAATTGTTACTTAAATGAAAAACCATTCAAAATAATATTAAAAAAATATATTTAAAAAATTATTCACACAATTTTTTTAAAAAAAATCTATGCAACATTTAGTAGAGTTGGCAACCGCTACATCAACTGCTACAAAGTAAAAGTAAAATTCAAATTTAAATTTTTGGCGCAATAATTTGAAATTTCATTAACTATTAGTAGCGGTTGGAGAACCGCTACAAATGTTTGATGCCACATTATAAAATTTCTGAAATTAATTAGTAGTTGTTGGTGAATCACTACAAATGTTGTCGCCAAATTTTCAAAATTTATTTCCCACCACACCCAAAATTTGGGGGGGGGGGGAATGGACCCCACATTTGCCGTGGTTAGCCAACTGCTACAAAAAAAAATTTTAAAAGATATAATCCCCAAAATTTAAATGACAATTGTAGCAGTTTGCTGACCACTATAAAATGCTCCTACAATGTGTAATCTACAGTCTTGTAGTTGTTTGGACAAACCGCTACAACTATAATAGCTGTTGTTTTGACATGTGTAGAGGTTCCATAAAACCCCTATAAAATTGTTTGCAACAATGTGTTTTGTAACGGTTCGCTTAACTGCTACTATTGTCGTTTGTATACGTCATTTCAACCACTAAAATGAGCAAATTTTTTGTAGTGAGATATAATTTGATAACTTTATTACATTTTTTGGGAAAAACTAAGAACTTCATGAATGGCTGTTCAAAAAAAGAAAATTTTATGAGCTTATTGAAAATCTGATGAATAGTGATACCCAGATAAATTAGCAGCTTTTGTCAAAGTCGATCTATAGATTCGTAGCTTCTCCAGATCATCCATGGACTTCTCTACATGTTTAGCAAATGCTTCTGCATAAGTGCGTTTTTGATGCCTGACATTTGATGGATATATATTGTAAAATACTGGTATTACAAGTTGATTGGTTTCCTTGCATTCCATGATTTTGACAAGCTCTTCCAAATACCACTTTGAAGAAGCATAATTTTTTGAGAATATCACCAATGAAATCATTGATCCTTCTATTACTTCCATTAGTGCCGATGATATTTCTTCTCCTCTCTCCAGCCTCTCATCCACGGACACATTAATATGATTTTGGCGCAATCTTTTCATCAAATGGCTTAGAAAACCAAATCTGATGTCTGAACCTCTAAAAATGATAAAAACATCATACTTTTTCGGAGGAATTTGGGAGGAAGATGAAGGATCAGCCGCCATTGAGCTTTCCTGATAAACAATAAATACAACGTTATTATATTAATAAGTATTGTGAATTTAGAGGATGTTATTTGGACAATTTGGAGGATATTATGAAATAATAATTATTTGATTCACAATCTGCTTCTTTAAAGCATAAATATACTCTTGTTCAAAATATAAGACCCAAATAATTGTTTTTGAGTTATCAAGGAATTAGTTAAAACGAGTTAAAAATAATAAATATGCAAGATATCTACAAAAAAAAAAAATACCCTTATTTATTAAGGTAATAAGTGAGAGAGATTATAAATGGGAAAATTGTGAAAAAATCCCTCATTGGCAACTTATTTGCCAAATGGGACCTTCTCGTGCAGATTATTTTCTGTGTGTGCAAAATATCTTCCCTGATGTGCAGATGATCTTCCCTGCGTGCAAAATTCTTTCCTATACGTGTGTAAAATTCTTTCCCACATGTGCAAAAATCTTCCTTACATGTGCAGAAATCTTCTCTCTATGTGCATATATCTTTCCAGGTCCCATTTGGAAGTTGTTGTAATGATGGAAGACAAACCTCCGGACAAGTAAGTCCCCTGTGCCTTCTTTTTCTTGTATATATTTTTTATGATTATCTCTTCCTGGATTTGTTGTGGGGCGGGTGGTCGCACGTTCCCATGTGTGTTGAAAGATGTGGTCCAGAAATATGGCATCAATGTGATGTGTTTAGTGGAACCCAGGATTAGTGGAAGCAGAGCAGACAAGGTTGTTAGGAAATTGGGTTTCAATGACTGGCTGAGAATTGAAGCCACTGGGTATGCAGGGGGTATTTGGGTTTTATGGAACCATTGGGAGTTTCAAATCGATTATATTTCTTCAAACACTCAACTCCTCCACTGTAAAATATCTCACAAGAATAATCTCAACCCTATGTTAGTGACTTTTGTTTATGGGGATACTAGTATACTCCTCCACTGTAAAATATCTCACAAGAATAATCTCAACCCTATGTTAGTGACTTTTGTTTATGGGGATACTAGTATTCTAAAGAAGAGGAATCCATGGGAGTCGTTGCATGCTATTAAGCAAACGGTGACCACCCCTTGGCTGGTTTTAGGTGATTTCAATGCTTTCCTTAATCCTAGTAATAAAGAAGGTGGAGCGGTTCCTATTCACAGCTCAATGAAGGACTTTCAAAATTGTATTGACCGCTGTAATCTTATTGAGGTGCCAATTGTTAGGGACAAATTTACTTGGGAAAAAACCAGGGTAAAGGAAAGACTTGATTGGGTGTTTTGTAATTTCGATTGGGATATTCTTCCTCAAGTCAAGGTTTATCACAATCTCAGGTTCAAGTCTGACCATTGGGTGATTGTTGTTGTGGACAGAAATAATAATGCAGGCAGTAAAAGGGGAAGAAAGTTCCTTTACCAGGCAGCGTGGTGTATTGAAAATGGCTTTAGTGATGTGGTCAAAGTAGCATGGCAGGGGAAAAATTGGCTCCAAGGTCAAGAGAAGTTCACAAAAGATGCCTCGGTGTGGAACTCTAGAGTAGTGGGGAATGTTGCCAAAAAGAAAAGAGAGATCATCCGAAGGCTGGAAGGGATAAATCGTGCCAGGAGTAGAGAGGGTGGACCTAATGGACTTTTCAAGATTGAGAGGCAGCTCTGGGACCTATATCATAAAATCACTTTACAAGAGGAACTGATTTGGTTCCATAAATCAAAGTGTAAGTGGATTAGTGGTGGAGACAGAAATACAAAATTCTTTCATGCAAGTGTATCTGCGACAAGGAAAAGAGGCAAAATCGAGGCTCTGCAAGATGATAATGGAAATTGGGTGTTAGATGAGATGCTGTTAAGAGGCATGGCCCTCGACTATTTTCAGAATCTCTACTCAGCTGAGTATTTTTCTTCTCCATTTTCTCCTTGGCCGGCAAGATTCCCACCTCTCGATGATCTACAATTGGACCATCTACAAAGACTTGTATCATCCACTGAGATAAAAAACGTAGCCTTTGAGATGGGAGCTTTTAAAGCTCCAGGGTCGGATGGTTTGAATCCTCACTTCTTCCATACCCAGTGGAATCTTATTGGGCAAAAGATGTGTGACTTGGTGATCAAGATTTTTGAAAACCCGGAGGTTATCCAAGACATAAATCATACGAATATCACCCTAATTCCTAAGGTTGATCATCCTACTTCTTTGAAGGACTTCAGGCCTTCCTCTTTATGCAATGTGAGCTACAAATTTGTCAGCAAAGTAATTGCCAACCGCTTTAAAAGTGTCATGAGCCATTTGGTAGCAGAAAACCAATGTAGCTTTATCGCAGGAAGATAGGGTGTGGACAATATCATTATAGCCCAGGAGGCAATCCACTCTATGAGAAACAAGAGAGGTAATAAGGGATATATTACCGTGAAAGTTGATATTTAAAAGGCTTTTGATAAACTTGAATGGCGCTTTCTTGAATTCACTCTTAACAACTTAAGTTTGGGAGCTGACTTTGTTAAGCTGATTATGTCCTGTGTTTCATCCCCTTCCATGAGCATTATCTGGACTGGAATAGCCTCAGAACGATTCTGTCCTTCTAGAGGGGTAAGACAGGGTGATCCTCTGAGTCCGTATCTGTTCGTCCTATGTATGGAACTGCTAGGCCAACTAATCCACCAAGAAGTTGAAATGGGGAACTGGCATCCTCTAAAATTGAGCTCCTCTGGTCCTAATATATCCCATCTTTTCTTCGCAGACGACCTTGTCCTTTTAGGAGAGGCTTCAAACGAGCAGATGACGGAGATTCGCAATGTCATGGCTCTCTTTTGTTGAGTCTCTAGTCATAAGATTAATCTAAATAAATCTAAAATGTTCGTTTCTAGAAATGTCCATTTCAACAGGGCATATGAGTTGAGCCAGATTGTAGGGATTGGATTGATTGCTGACCTTAGGAAATATTTGGGCATTCCTCTCCTACACAAACGGATGGTTAAGAGGACTTTTGCTCCGTTACTCCAGAAGGTGAGATTGAAATTGACAAACTGGAAAGGAAAATACCTGAGTATGGCGGGCCGATCGATCCTCATCAAGTCTGTCCTATCGGCAATTCCTCAATACCAGATGCAATAATCTCTTGTTCTGAAAGGGGTGTTATCAAAAATTGAAAAGCTCTGTCGAGACTTCTTTTGGAACCAACACGATGAATCCAAGAAATTGCATCTGCTTTCATGGGGCGTTCTAAAACGAAGAAAGTGTGAAGGTGGATTGGGAATAAAAGACTTGCACTGTCAAAATAAAGCCTTTCTCATGAAGTTGTGCTGGCGTCTTATCAAAAAACCGGATGCCTTTTGGGTGAAATGTTTACGAGCTAAATACTTATGTGGATTTGCTGTAGATCCTCAAGTTCAGAGGTGGCGTAACCAGTCGGCTGTATGGTGTGGAATAGTGGCCATCTGGGATGAATTCAAAAGGGGCCTTGGCAAATGCCTGAGAAGTGGCCGAAATACGCTTGCTTGGCAGGAATGCTGGACTCCAGTGGATAAGCCTCTTAAATTCCTTATTGATAAAAACATGCACTTAGTTGATATGAATGCCAATGTACGCTCCTTTAGGACTCAATCAGGGCATTGGGATATAGCTAAATGGGAAACCTTCCTCCCTAATTAGGTGGTAGATAAAATAATGTTGATGCCTCCACCTTTGGGAATTGAAGATGATATTATATGTTGGCAGAATGCTCCTGATGGGAACTTTAGTGTAAAATCAGCATATGACACAATCTACCATTAGCACAACTATAGTCACCAACGTCACTGGCAGACTCTATGGCACTGGGGAATTCCTGAAAGAGTCAAACTCTTTTTGTGGAAAGTATTCCATGAAAGGCTTCCAACTATGAGATAAGAGCGAGACACAACCCGGGCGTCTTAAACACCTGTCCTTTTCAGTGTGATAGTGTTGAGAGCATTCTTCATATGTTGAGAGATTGTGAGCAAGCTCAGAGAGTGTGGTCAGCTTTAACTAACCCTCTATATTATAGTATGTTTTTCTCTGGTAATCTGCAGGATTGGCTCAATTGGAACCTACATCACTCACCAGGAAACAATAAGATGGCTAGATGGCCATGGCAAAATGTCTTCAGTACCACATGTTGGCTCCTATGGAAGAACAGCTATACCTAAGCTTTTGAAGGGTCATTAGACAGCCCGAAAGAGATAGTCCACAGATGTATATATCATCTCTCGGAAGGTATGGAGAACGGCAGGTTTCGGCATCAGATATTCCAAGTTCCAGAATGAGGAGTACTTCACTGGCAACCTCCTGATCCGGGCTTTCATCGTCTAGATGTCGACGGTTCAGTTGTTAGAGAAGGTCAGGCTGCTTGTGGAGGTGTTATCCGTGATCACCAAGGTAACTGGATACGTGGATTTCAACAGAAGTTAGGACATACTTTCTCAACTGCTGCTGAAATCCATGCAATCCGATGAGGCCTTCTACTATGTAAACAGATGGGGTTAAAGAAAATCAAGTTGTTCACTAACTCGTTACAGGCAATCCACCTGTTATCCACTCATTGTGATTCTGATCATCCTTTGTATGACGTTATCTTGGAAACCAGATCTCTTGTTTACATCGACTGGGAGGTAAATATTTCCCACACTTATAGGGAAAGTATTTGTTGTGCGGATTATCTTGTAGGAACGGCACACATGATTCCACATGATTACGAGGAATTAGGGATCTCCCCAATTGAATGTATTCATCTTTTTGCTTTGGACTGTGGTTTGTTATCACAAGAACAATCTGTAGGACCTAGCCTATAGATTTTTTCATCTACAAGCTTTGCTTGCCTTTGTAACAAAAAAAAAAAAAAGAAGAAGAAGAAGACTGAATTTTTAATACAATATAAGTTGGCTCTAAAATGAGACCACATTGAAGAGTATGATTTGAATCTCTCCTCCGGTGAAACTGTTGTATTGCTTGTCCGTGAAAACAAATCCAAGATTTACAATATTGCTTCATTCGTATTTGTGCAAGAAAGACCATCCTTGTTAATGGAGATTATGATCTGAACCTCCCAAAGCACTAATCAGTGAATTCTCATTTAAATAAAGATGATGATGAGCAGGATGGAAAAGTTAATGAGACAAAGGATAAAAACCGCTGAGTTTGAGTTTCTTTGATAACCTATTGTGGAAGTGATGGAGCCATTGTGAAGAGCCATATTCCTTTTTCTCCAGAGAACATCATGAGTAAAATTATAGAATGAAGTAGTTGCAGTGACCCATCTCGCTGCAAATTTAATAAACTCTTTAAGCCAAAGTTCGAAGCTTTGAAAGTCTCAAATAGGAGGTGTATTGATAACCCTTCAAACCAAATTTTCAAGAATATGGGCAAGAGATAAATATGTCCTCCAAAGTTTTGTGATTTTTTTTTTTTAATTTTGAAATATAAAATATTACATTTAATAATTAAAATTTAAGTGCGTTTTTTCAGTATTTTATTGTTGAATCAGCATTAAATTTTCCATGCAAGCATTTTCTGAGAGTCAATTGTTTTGACATTAAAGAATATGTTTGGATGGAGAGAAAAGTCAGAAGATAATAAGATAGGGGAATACTAGGAAAAAAAACTTCCCAAAATGATAAAAAAAATTTATTATTTTTGGGAGTTTTCCCTCATAGTATTCTTTTCACATAATTTTTTTTATCCAAATATAGGGTAAGGAACTGAAAATATACTTTAAAATTTTAAGGAAATAAAATGAAATTTCATATGACTTTAAAGGACGAAATGTATACTTTGCATTTATTTTCTCATTCATATTTATTCAGTGAATGAGAGTTTACATACATGACACCGAACACCCAAGATAATCTAAGTAGATCGGAAAAGTAAATCCTAAATAAAGAATTAAAGATAACGGAATATCTAATCTACTTAAATAAGTAAAGGATAAGTGATATAACATAATAAGCTAATCATACTTAAAATGACGGGGTGCATTCTTGGGCCTTGAAGTCCAATTTCCAACAGTACTTCTGAACCTGACTTTCATATTCATGAACCCATTTTTTCCTTGCTTAGAATTTCCATCTTTACCTATATATTATAAAAAAAAAAACACACACACACTCATAAGTGGAAAACTTATTTAATTCAATTTGTAACAGTTTTACATTATTTTCTTAATAATATTAACATTATATCCATTTGATGTCTTTGGTTAATTCCTCATCACAAGCTCATAAAACACTTTCAATTTCGCACTTATGACTCCCTAAATATACATTAAACAGATTTCAAATCTACTAAAAAATGGGGAGTCATCAGTCGTCTACCTCATCAAGCACAATAACAACCTTTTTCACTGCAACCTTTTGATTGTGACATTAACTCAGAGACTCCTTTGATTTAGTAGCTCGGAAAGAAATTCATGACGCAAATAGTTTGAAACCAACAGTTTTTTTATTTTTGATCTCACATTTTCCAAGAAGAAAGACCTTTCAAATTGAGAAGAAAAATGGCTAAATATTTCTTGAGCAAGCAAGGGTTATTTTACCTTTTTCTCTGGAACCCAATTCAATTTCTGGCTCCATTTTCATCCTTGATCCAACCTCAGCAAATTTTTTATAAATCACTTCAAGGAGATTAGAGAGTCTAGATTTCGTTGTGTTCTTATCTGCCAACTTTTTTACGATGCAGTTGACTAATTTGCCAATGAATTTAGATTCATTCCTTGAACATAAAAGGAAAAGAGGAATAATTAATTAGCTTGCATATGGTAGAAATAATAAATGTGCAGATATAATTGAATAACTTTATCACTTTCTGGAAAAATTAAGAAAACTTTATGTATATTGACTAAGTAAACTTACTGATTATCTGATAAATATGTGTACCCAGACAAGTTAGCAGTTTTAGTCAAAGCAGATCTCCAACTTTGAAGCTTCTCCATAGTATTCTCGTTTTTCTCTTCATGTTTGGCAAAAGCATCAGCATAAGTGCCTAATTGTTTCCTCGCATGTGATGGATCTATATTGTAAAATACTGGTATTACAGTTTGTTGATTGGTTTCTTTGCATTCCATGATTTTAACAAGCTCGTCCAAACACCACGTTGAAGAGGCATAGTTTTGTGAGAATATCACCAATGATATCTTTGATGCTTCTATCGCTTCTTTAAGGGCTGTTGATATTTCTATTCCTATGTCTATCCTCTCATCCATATACACATCAACATCATTTCGGTCCAATTCGTTTTGCAGATGGCTAAGAAACCCATGTCTGATGTCTGGACCTCTAAAGCTTATGAAAACTTCATATTTTTCCCGACTTCCATAGTAAGAGGAAAAAGCCAAAGCAGCCATTATCAACTGGGCAGAAACAAGATCAATAGGGTTTGAATTGTACGTTGATGTATAAATCTGAACATAAGCGACAAGAATTTCAACAGTAGGAACAGGCCTTATGTATGACGAGTGCAAACATAAACATTACATAAGGTGTTAATAATCCAGAACGTAACTAAATCATAAACAAGGAACAAGGAGGAAGAAGAAGATCATCATATATACCTGCTATAAAGCTTTTAAGTGGCTATCGATCAAACCTTTTCTGAATGATAATCAAACTAAGAGCAAAAGTGATGTTGTGATCTCTGTGGACAACAGCAATCCAATTTATATAAGTGAAGAAGAAGAAGGTTTCTGGTGGGTGACTTCGTCAAAAAATAAAGTAATTTGGTTAATTTAAAACGACAAATTTCTAATGCTGACTTTTCAAACGAACGTTTGTTGACTTGATGATATATTTTGTTTTTATTCCAAAGGCCAAACACGTCCAAGTTCTTGCTTATGCTAGTTTGATAGATTCTCAACTACTATTTCTTTATATTAATTCCGCGTATAGAATAATAATTTATCAGTCATCGTGCCAAACCATTGTAATCTTAAGTCTTACACTCTTACTTAAAATATGCGTGGAATAAAAGGTTATAGTATGATGAATCCGTATTTTATCATATTTTTTAATATTTTATTTAGGGGTTTTATCATATTATTTTGGCCAAACATGCATTTATTATGATTAATTAGGATTAAAAGTGATTGCATGAATTAGTTGATAAAAGGGGTAAAAATGTCATTGTTTTCATGATTATCCAAATACATAGTATTACAATAGTTTGAATTTCATTTCAGGGTATTTTGGTCAAGCAGACGAATTTTAGAAATTTCAGTTCAGTCCCCAAATTCCATAAATGACATTTTAGTATCCAAAGATATTGTCAATTTAGTACCTGAATTTCTGAAATGACAATTTAGTCCTGAAATCCGGAAATTAGCATTGGGCAACTGGAATCAGATTATTAAGGGCATCTTTTCTCATCATTCGCCAAGCCGATACACACGCACACTCGCCTCCATTTCCATTCGCTTCAACCACCTTCGGATTCTCCACCTCCACCGCCGATCATCACCATCTCCATTCCAAAATCAACGGCTTCCATTATTATTCTTCTCCATTTTATCCTCTTTATTGCTGCCATGGCCAAGCATTCTTCAAGCTTCGATGAAGCTGTTCGTGTGGTCATGAGTGGCTGATTCGCTAATCCTGGGTGATTGATGAAGCTAGCTGGAGTTCTTTGTGCTTCTAGGGAGTTTCTTTTACCTTATTTTCAGTTTCACTCTTTTATGACTATAGATTGTGACTTTTAAGACTCTTGAATTTCAATTTGTAATTGTATCTAAGTAGTGTTTTCGGTTGTTGCACATGATTCTGAGATTTGTATTAGATTTTGTATTCTGATGATGTGGTTGAATGATTGTTAGCCTAATTCTATCACTCATGTATTTGAAACTCTTATTTGGCCGGCTAGGTGTCTAGCAATTGTCAATTTAAGTAGAGAATGCCTTTTGTAAGATTTAATACATGTTAGGTGCCAACTAAAATGAATCTAATGAACTAAACGGTAAAACCGGTTGAACCGGTAACATCGGCCTAAAACCGGTTGGACCGGTTTTCATTTTTTTTTTCGCTATTTTTTAGGAGAAAATGGAAAATTGAAGAGAAAATGAAGAGAAAATTAAGTAAAGAAAGAATAAATCTAAAAAAAATGAAGAAGATAATGAAAAAAATTATTTAAAAGGATATAATAATTATAGGAAAGGAGATATCATTACATAAGTATAAGTATATAACTAATACTAATAGATTTTAAGTATTTTTTTCTAAAAATCTTCATTTTTATTTATAGAAGTTTAAAAATATATTAATATATATTGTCACTAATAAATTATAATATTTTAATATGGCTGGTTCAACTACTAGTTAGACCCCGATTGACCCATTAACCCTTGAACCTGTACCGTGACCGGCTCATTGCTCGGTCCGGTTTTTCGTTCCTTGGAATTGTTTGGAGAAGGCCTCTTCTCACAAGCCTAAGTACTTAACAAAGGAATTAAACTCAATTAAATTGGAATAAGGATAGCTAGTGGAATCACTCATCAAGGAAGCCCATCCTCCCATTCCCAAGAGCATTCATTATAGATTTCATATTTATCTTCATACTCCATTTCATTTCATAAAGAAAAGACCAAAAATAGTAGCTTAGAATTTAATTTTATTTCATCCAATTAGTTATATATAGTTAAAGCCAACCCCATGTTTTCTTACATTTTAGATACTTAGTTAACTTAGGTAGCTCAATAAAGGCTCCTCAAGAGAATGACTCGAGGGTTGTATTGTATTGTAATTCTTGGTTATAAATATTTTGTATTTGACCCTAAGACGCAAAGACACAGTCAAATTATAGTACAATAGGAAAAATATAGAAAAATTATGTTATAACATTGTTATTGACCCTATGTCCAGTTGTCTACATGCCCAGTAAATGTAAATTTCATAGTATTTTTTATTTAAAATAGAAGTACTTCCTAGCTCCTCCCCTATTATATAATCAAGTTACATTTTTTTTTTCTCATAGAGCTGATTTTTATACCACCATAATATTATTAAAATTTCATTTTAACTAATGCTCAAGTATTGAATGAAAGTTATGTTATTAAATATGTCTTAAATTAATAAAGTTTTTTTAAAAATTTACCCTTATTAAAATTCTCCCTCTTTATTACATCTACAAATCATTCTCACATCTTTCTCCTTTTTCTTTATTTACAATGAGAATTAAATAATGGTAAAATTAAAAAATAATAATTAATGACATAGTCAAACATAGTAGTATATAAGTTACACTTGAAATTTTAAACTTCTTTTTTATTTTTACCCCCATTAAATACATGCTTTATATTAATTGCCCACTCATTCTTTCTAACTTACTCTCTTCATAAATAAGGGGAAAAAACTATATGTCTTACACATTTATTATTCTAAATTAATACATTGATCTACATGATTTGGTTAGCTATAACTTTTTTTTTTTTTTTTTTTGCCAATGTGGTTAGCTGTAACTTAATTAGGAGTATATAGCTCAAATGACACCAAACACTTTCCTTAAGGCTTTTTTAAGCATGATCTTGTGAGTTCAAGCCAACCGTAAAGGTTATAATGGCTACTTTGAGGGTTTATGATTAACAAAATTAATTTAATAATTTTATATAAGTAGTAGGTGTTTTTTTAAGCATGATTTTGCGAGTTCAAACCAATGGTAAAAGTTGTAATGGCTACGTTGAGAGTTTATGATTAAAAAAAAATTGATACAATAATTTTATATAAGTAGTTGTGTCTTCTAAGTCGTTCACCTTCTTGTCAAGCCAATCACCTTCATGTTTTGGTCCCTAAGAATCTTGGACACGATGATGTATGTCATCCTCGAAATCTACGGAGAACACACATCATACCTTTTGTACCCTAGTTATATCCTTTCCATTAAAACTTTTTAATATCATCAACCAAGTCCAACTTCATATCCTACTCCTTTATATAAATTATTAACGAAAGAAGTAGAATCATATATAATCACTCAT
Organism: Inga laurina; assembly: GCA_963855925.1. Taxonomy (NCBI): domain Eukaryota; kingdom Viridiplantae; phylum Streptophyta; class Magnoliopsida; order Fabales; family Fabaceae; genus Inga; species Inga laurina. Next base: position 60,975,482 of record OY979705.1, read on the forward strand.
TATTTTACATGAACGGATATGCAAACATGTCAAAGACAAACTTATCTGAAAAAGTGACTTCACATGCTTGTGTATGTTCATAATTTGGATTGGCCTACCAAAGCCAATATAATATAATATATAAGTTAAACAAGTGAAATACATGATATATGGCATCTATATTAATTTCTTTTCATTCTGTACAAGGTTTGTCTTATAATTACTAAATGCCTATGAATGCAATTAGATTTATTTGAATTCATTAGCACTAGTCAGGAGCAGAGCGAAAATTCACATGAACCATTGAAAATTCAAATTAACCCTCTTGTTCAATAGAAATAATGGATATTTTCTCATTATGTTGGATGGAAAATCTTATTCATAGTGCTCATTAAAAATTCAAATTAACCCTCTTTTTCAGATTAATGTATGTTCTTTTTTCAAATTAATGTATGTTCTAAGAGTATATTACAATTATTATTTGACATTCTAACGATGACTTTCAGTTTGGCTGTCAAAAAATGGCATGCAACAAAAGGAAACAGTGAAAACAGTAATCAGCAAAGGCTATATAGAATGCAACAAGCTAAAAATAAAGTACTTACTGTCACATATAAGGGAAGAAGAAGGTTATACTGGGTAATTAACTTCGTTAAAAAAGCAAGTTGGCTAATTTAAAACGGCAATTTTAATGCTAATTTTAAAAAGGTTTGCTGATTTGATGAAATCACATTTTCCAAATACATGTAAGCTGCTTATGCAAGTTCGACAGGTTGTCAACTTTTTGTCTATATATGAATTCCGTGTATAGAATAATAACCTATTAGTCATCTTAAATATAAAAAATGTTGGGTGAAAAAGGAGACATACCAGGTGACTAAGTTCCTTAGAAAAACAATTTGACCTGGTTGAGTCAGAACGTAAAGACTGGTCTGGATATACTCAACCGGGTTTTATATTTGAGCTTGGGACCGTCAAACCCGAACACTAGACTGGACCAGGTTGGTCACTTCAAGTTGGCCGTCCACTAACAATTGAGCTATAAATGAGTCTCAAACAGATGGTCACATATCTACTTATATATTCTCATATGAAAAACAATCATTTTTGTTTTCTTTTATTGCAGGCTGATGTTGAGATTTGGTTTGAGGTAAAAGAGTTTGGGAAGGCTGAAGTATTTGAATGAATGGAAGGGCCCATAAAATTTTGGAAATTTAGACATGAAAATGAAGTATTTTTTTTGCAGGTCTTCCTTTAATAAAAATAATGATATGTTCACCAAGTTACTTTTAACGACAATATTTAGAAAGCTTATTCGTGATATCAAACTTCACAGATTCAAAAATATCAACTCACGTTGAGAGGGAGCTAATATATATGCACTATACTTTTTTTCCTTCATCTATGATTTTATTCCATTGAGTTTTCCTAGGAAGGTTTTTAATGAGGTAACACTAGATAGTATATAATGAATGTTATACTCTTTTTGTGTTAGGTTTTTGTCTCACTAAGTTTTTTTAATGAGACATATTCATATATAATGAATATCTAGGGGGTGTTATGAATATAATATTTGTCTGGATATTTATGTATCTTTATTATCTCCAGTATCCCATGTAATTATCTCTTATTATCAGCAAATCTGTAGATATTGATATAGTTTATTGATATTGTAAAGTGCCTATAAATATATTTATAGGGCATGTACTATGTCCTTGAGACACTATGAATAGTGACTAAGATTTATCCTCTCTTACTCTCATATTCTCTCTTTCCCTTATCATCTTTTCATTTTATTTATAACAATAGTTGATATTCGAAAATATCGTAGTACTCGTTTGGAATAGCTTATTTTTAGGCAATAAGTGCTTATAAATCGTAATTTACGGTATACAAGGTAAGTATGTGAGATGAGTTTTATCTCGACTTACGTAATAAGTGCTTATTGACCCCCAATAAGCAATACCAAACACACACTATAATCTCTTTATAACAGTCTTTTCATCATATCTCCCTTATGAACTAAACTAATTATAGCTTAATTTTGAAACATTTTGAAATTTTTTAACCTTTAACTAATTATAACTAATTTCCTTGATTTAAAAAAAAGTAATTAATAGGAACTTATATAAAGGATGAAAAAGAGTAAATATTAGGCAACTTGACCGTCATGTTGTAGTGGAAGGGGCTTTAGCCGTTTAAGCAAGCACGAGATCTGAGTTTGAGTCCATGTGAATTAAAAAAACGACTTTGGGAGAACTATTCACAATTGAACCTTATAATACTCAAATATGATCCAGTTAGATAACCATATATATATGGTTAACACCAGTGTTGGTCTTACAGTTTGATTAAGTTTTTATTTTAGTTCCTACATTTTCAAATCATTAGTTTTAGTTTGTATAATTTCATAAGCATTTGGTCTCAATTTAATGACTGGTCCTTGACTATATATTAATAGGTTTTGGTTTTGGTTTTTGTACTTAAAATCAGACCAAGTTGGGATATGGGGCTCCGAAGATCAAAGCTGAATGTGATGCTCTTCAGGTAGTGAATGCTCTCAACAATGGAGGTGCGTTGGAGGGATGCCCTGCACTTTCTATTCAATTCGAGGACCTTCTTCAACGAGCATGGCAGATCAAAGTGAAGCACATTTACAGAGAAGGAAAGGAAATCGTTGTGCAGACAAGTTAGCAGTCATGAGTAAAAATCAAATTATGGTTCACCCCACTAATGGAGGTTTTGATACTTTGCAGCAAGACTGTGATGGAGTAGAACTCGGCGTGGGACGCTTAGCCTATGGTTCTTTATTACGCAGACAAGTGGACGGAATTTGAACTTTTGTAGAGTAAGCAATGTAAGAATATATGTACAATGTCATTCAATACCCCAAAAATATGGACAAAGCACACACGTAAATACTTCTAACTTCAAAAAAGAATAGAATATGGAAATAAAATCCCCATCACATCGAAACCCAGAAAACCTCATCATATGCCCAAAAAATCAACTAAAAAAAGACCACAGTAAAAATGTCCATCGTTACTTGTAAGCTTTGACAAAATTAACCTAGGGAAATTTTTACTGCACCTCTTTTGTAGAAATTTAATATCATACACCTTTCAAATAATTCTGAAACTTTACTACAGATTAAACTGAAATTAAATTTTTTTGGTTGAAAAGACATTTATGCCATTGTTTTATACATGATCGAGATGGCCTTGTAAATTCCCACATGTGTTTTATAAATAGCATGTATTATTATGAATATGCTCATTGTCTTATACATGGCCGACATGATATTGTAATTTCATTTATTTATCTTATAAATAAGCATATTTGATTTATAAATTCCCAAACGTGCCTTGTAAATAGCATGTATTCTTGTGAATATGCCTATTGTCTTCTATATCTTGTAATTTAATTTATTTGTCTTGTAAATAAGTATATTTGACTTGTAAATTTTCATATTTTTCTTGTAAATAACATATATTCTTGTGAATATACTCATTGTGTTGTACATGGCCAAAAATGCCTCATAGTTTCACTTATTTTTCTTGTAATTAAGCATATTTGACTTGTAAATTTCAACATGTGTCTTGTAAATAATCATATTTAACCAGTAAACTAAGAACAAAATTATCTTTTCACCCATAAATTTTAATTTCAATTTAATCCTAAGGGTACGATGACATTTCAAAAAGTTTTAGAGATTATTTGATATTAAATTGCTACAGAGGGGTGCAGTGCATTTGTCCCATTATACTAATAACTTTCCACAGTATTTGCCCCCTGACTCTAGAATAGACCTTTCTATGTCTCCCATGTGCGACCCAGACCCTACTGCTACCTGCATCCAGGAGTCTCTTCACCTCGCTGACCCTTCCCAGGCCTGGCCGTGCCCCTTTTCTGCAGTAAAAACCATGAAAGCATTGATCATAACTTAAAATGTATAATAAAAAATTATAAATAATTGAAATATAAGAAGCATTTAGTGCCCCATTGTCTTCACCTTGATATCTTAAATATTACTAACTTCTATCTTTAATATAAGACCTAATTGAGGAGTACCGAGGTACTTTAGAAAACCTTAGAAAAGAAAGGTGTGCAGGTTGTATATATTAAGGTCATACAAGATATGTATGAGAGGGTAACAACTAGCGTGAGAACGTCGGGAGGTGAGATAATAAGATTTTCCTACAAGGATTGGTTTACATCATGCCTTTAGCCCTTATTTGCTTAACATGGTCTTAGACTTTCTAGCTAAGCTTGTACTCAAAGGAATCCCCAAATGCATGCAATTTGCGGATGATATTGTTCTTGTGGCTAAGTCTAGAGAAGAAATTAATTCTAAACTTGAGTTATGGAGAAAAACCTTAGAGTCGAAAGGCTTCCGACTGAATAGGAGTAAAACAGAATATATTCATTACACTTTTAATATTTGGAGGTCAAAATAGGAGATCAGGTTATTCCACAAATGAGAAACTTTAGATATTTGGGATGAATTTAAAAAAAAATGGTGAAATTGATAGCGATGTTAATTATAGAATTCAACCTGAATGGTTTAAATTGGGAAAAGTTACAAGAGTTATTTGTTATCAAAAAGTACTTTGACAAAATAAAAGAAAACTTTTATTGTGCTGCTATTCAACCAGGAAAGCGTTATGGTAGTGAATGTTGGGCTGAGAAGGGGTTTCATGAGCACAAAGTGGGGATATCAGAGATGAGGATGTTGAGATAGATGTGTGGTAATACAATGAAAGATAAGATTCTTAATGCAATTATACGAGGAAGGGTTGACATAACTCCTATTAAAGATAAAATGGTAGAAAATCATCTGAAGTGGTTTGGACACATGTAGAGGAGGCCATTGGATGTTCTAGTAAGGAGGGTATATCAAGTTGTTTGGAGCCAAGTTAAGATGGGCAGAGGAAGACTAAAGAGAATGTTCAATGAGGTTATTGAGTGAGATCTCTTAGTTAACAATTTATCCCGAGATTTGGCTTTTAATCAAACTCAATGATAGATGTTGTTTGATCCATGTAGCTGACTCCACCTAGTAGGATAAGGTTTTGTTTTGTTGTTGTTGATGATGATAATGATGATGCTTCCTCAACAGTAATCAAGTAAGAAAGTGATGGGGGGGAATTAAGAAAGATGATTATGATGTTTTAGAAAAAAACATGTCATATTAACTAACTTAACTAAATTCTTTAATCTAATTAAACTATGCAAATAAGTCTTACATTAAGGACGGGAGGGAGTAGTCTGGTCGGGGGAAAAAAAATCTTAAATGCAAGGCAGAATCCAGGATGTTTAGGTTCCGTTTATGAGATTCAAGATGATGCATGTCATCCTAGATACCATGAAACAACCTACGGAGATCACAAATCATGCCATTTTTTACCTTGTTAACCTCTGTAGACAAATAAGAAATAAGCAGTACCTTCTTCTGGTTTTTGCCTTCCTCTTCCTCTTTCAATTCATCATCATCTTCGTCTTTGTCTTCGTCATCTTCATCTTCTTCCATGTCCTCAAATGCATTATGTACTGCCTCCCCAGTAAACCATGACACAGCATGGGGAATAATTTTATCCCAAATATCAAAACCAAATTATGGTGCTCATGTGCAGTGGACCAAAGCAGGTGTTTATCATTTTCCCCATTAGACCCTTTGTGTTCAACTTTTTCTCATCTTCACCAAACGTTGGATGTTTGACATGAAAATGCAATATTCTTTGCAGGTCTTCCTTAAATAAAAATAATAATCTGATGTCTTATGGCACATTTGTGGATGTGGACCCCTCTCAAGAGAAGCTGTCACCGAGAAGCTTGGTAATGTTTCAATATACAGCATCCTTTTATATAAAACTAGATTATGAACTCATGTTTTGCGTAGAGTTTAAGGTTATGATTTATGAAGATAGCTTCATATATACTGATGCATGAGGATATATTTATCCCTTTGACAGATTAATCATTCTGTAGTGGAGAGTTTTGGGGAAGAAGGAAGAGCCTGCATCGCCGCAAGAGTTTATCTAACTTTGGCAATCAATGATGAAGCAAATCTCTAAGCTTTCAATAATGGATCTTTGGATGTGAAGTTAACAAAGTTGAGTGATTGGAGCATGAAGAATGCACATATTAATGGAAACCAAGTAAATTTCATTCCCTCTCTTCCTCGTGCCAAGTAAACTCCATCTTTTATAGAAGAGTATATTATAAAATTCTTTGACCCTATGTTATTGTTCCTTATTACACAGACAAGTTGACAGAATTCGAAAGTTTGTAGAATAAGCAGAGTAATGTGAGAATATATGTACAATGCCATATAATATAAGTTTTGACAGAAGTAAACTAGAACTTTCCACAGTATTTGCCCCACTGACACCACCTATCTATGCCTACCACGTGAGACCCAGACCCTGCAGCTGCTTGCAATCAGGAGGCTCTTCACCTCGCTGAACCTTCCCAGGCCTGGCCCTACCACTTTTCTGCAGTAAAAACCATGAAAGCATTGATCATGACTTAGATACAACATAAATGATTGAAAATATAAGAACCATTATTGACCTTGATATCTTAAATACTATGCAGTGTCCAGGATGTGCAGGTCCTCTATATGAGATTCAAGATGATGTATGTCGTACTAGATATACCAGATACTCCCTCAGGTCTTGATTGATCTATAAAGTGGGTCTTATATTAACAAATAGAGGTAGTATTAAAGTGTCATATGGGGACGCTATTTTCAGTGGCATCTATTAACTTTTAAAAACTAGGTAGATCACACATCATGCCATTTTTTTTCACCATTTTGACCTCTATAAAAGGTTAGTTATATCCTTTAATTTCCATTGAAACTTTCTCATGTCGTATCAATCATGATCTTAATTACCACAAGGTATACCTTGGTCTTGGTTATTCCACACTATAGCATTCAAGGTGTCAAATCATGTGAGATAACAGCATACCAAACACCTTCATAGACAAATAAGCAACAAGCAGTACCTTTTCCTGGTTTTTGCCTTCCTGCTCCTTGTCTCCATCTGCTTCCTCTTTATCGCGGTCATCGTGGTCGTCATCTTCATTGTCATCTTTATCTTCGTCATCAATCATCTTCATCAACTTCCATACCCTCAAATTCATTATGTACTGCCACCCCACTGAACCATGACACACACAGCATGGGGAATATGTTTATCCCGAATTGTAGAACTGCATATTACACCAAGGTAAATTGCAACTCAAGACAAGTAAATAATTCAACTGCGCTCTTAACTGAAATCTAACCAAATGGTTTGGTTTTCTGCTGCATAATGAAGCAAATAGAACCAATCGAGTATGAATATATATAGCATGGTACTAGACTATGTAACAATCACTTAGGCTAATTTTGAGTCAAGCCCATTGATGCTACAACACGAGGTTGGTCAAGGACACAAGACACACACCTAAGCACCACTAGGAACATAACCCTATAGAAAAGGATGAGACTTGTTAAGAATCATTACAATTTCTGACATTTTAATGCTGATATGGCTTCTTGGTAAATAACGATTGTAAATCTCCATATGGTCATTTTGTTCTATCCCATCTATGCTAATTAGTTTCTAAATTTGAGCAAATTTTATATTTTGTATGCAGCTTGGTATGGGGAATGTCTCATTCAACAAAAACATTAGTAGAACAACAATATATATATATGGCTTAAAGGTGTATCAATCACTTTTATTCTCTTTTACAATATCACTTTTTTCTGTAGTTTTTGGATTTAAAATCTAACAAAACCAATGGTGCTTAACGAAACGAGTACGCCGCACGTTCTAATCTTAAAAATGGGTAAGAATTATATGATGTAACAAGCTTATAACAATGTTCTCACTCCCATATATAATCACGATTTTCATAGATATTGATAATGCAATAAATAAGGAAATGAGAAAGGGAGGGCGAATAAAGTGCAGCATTTACCTTCAATTTATTGGAGTGGCCGTGAAGGACAAGGACTATAATAGTTAATAATCTTCATTTCAATGGAAAATGTCAAATTTCAAGCCAACATAGAGAGAGAATACAAGCATCAAAAGCCAAAATTTCAATTTGTAGGTAACTGTAAACTTCAGCATTGGGGCCACTTCAGCATTTGGGTTCTCCCTTGGGCCACTGGAATTGTTTGTAACAGTACCATTCTCCAGCTTTAATTCCATTTCTTCAACTATCTCCTCTTGTAAGTTTGATGCATATATTGGCCAAATTCCGCACCCTTTTATCAACTGATCATATTCCTTTGGACAACAACGCAAGAGAACTCCAGAGAAGAATTCACATGCATACTTCTGATGAGAGGTGCCCTCATTAAATCGCCTTCTTTGGGTTTCGTTTAACATGCATTCCATTGGATCATACCATGCAAAAACATGATCTGTACTCAATTTAAAGAGGAAAGGGAATTGTGTGTCATCCTTGTAATTGGTCACTTCATCTTCAAAGTGGAATTTTCTGCAAATTAATGGTTTGCCATGGCTGAAGTCTAATGAAGAAAGGATACAACAACAAGCAAAACCCAACAAATGGTGAGAAGAAGGTGGTGCAAGCTCAATAGTAATGGGTCTCTCTGCTATTTGAGAATATATGAAGCCCTTTGGAATTGTGCTTCCTGAGTAACATACTTTAACCTCACAAGAGTTGTTGTTATATATTGCTCGCATCACTTTGAAATCAATGGTCTCTAATGATGTGCATTCGTCCACATAAAAATGAGTGATGGAAGGTGCGAGTTCTGGTATTGACCTAAGCTGTTTGCGCTCACCCAAATCAATTTGTTTCAGCTTTGAAAGATGTTTGATGGTATTAGGCAAACTCTTCAAGCTGCATCCTCGTAATGTTAGTCTCTTCAACAATGACAATGCACTGATATTTTCAGGGATCTCATAAACGACACAATCTTCCAAATGCAATTCTTCTAAAGAATGCCAGGCATCAAATAGAAGGAGCAATTTTGATTCATCAATTCCTTCTATAAACTCAAAAAGAGAGGATATTTTAAGAGAAGTCAAGCAACATAGCACATTTATTTGAAAGCTCTTTAGAGGCGCACCAAGATATAACTCTTCAAGTTTATTGAACCGTCCAACTGGAAAGTTCAATGCTTTGATACCAAGATGATGTCAATCTAAACTTGTCATTTCTTCTGATGACAACACTGTAGTCAGTCAGTGTGAGATGCTTTAGAGGTTTCAAATGGTTCTCCCTGTGAAGATTCTTTTGTTTGTGGCAGCAACTTAGATCGAAAGAAACCAAATTAGGGAGAGATAACATAGATGGGTGAATACAACACAAATTTACACAATATTCAAGGTTCACTATTTCAAGATTTTGTGCCTTGGAAAAATCAGGTTTACTTATGCAAAAGTTGAGATTTATTATCTTCAAATTTATAAGATCCTGTGACAATTAAAAGAGAAAAGTTAATAAAAAAAAAAGCCCTCACTAATTCAATTAAACATGCATTAATAATAGTTATCTGCGCACCGTCCCATAGTTTTGCTTCTTGTCTGGTAGGCATATGGATTTCAACAAGCTCTTTTCTCCAAAAACCCAATGGTAGAGACTCCAAAGGATAACTATCCCAATGAAAATACCTCATTTCTTTAGAAAGTGGATCCAGCCCATCAGGAAGATGTACAGTATGAATAGCTCGAGAATGAGATATGATCTTCATTAGGTGAGGTTTGATCATGAGAAATCTTAAATTACTCATTTTTTGGAAAGTGTCAGCTCTCAAGTATAAGTCCTTTTCAAGCTCATTTGGGTTCAATGTAATGCCTTTAATTTCATCAGTTCTCTAACGTAACAAAACTCAAATAATGTTAAACAAGTGAAGTTTCAAAATTTTTCAATGAAATAATGAATGAAAACGGAAGTTAATGCATGCTTCTCTTACCTTTGTATTGTTCAATACATCTTGAATTTCCTTTGAATCATTTAATTGACTTTGTTTTTCAGGATTCCTCACAAACAATTTCTTTTGCCATTTCTTGTAGCAGATGATGAAGTTCAAGAATTTATACTCCATTGACTCTTGAAATACTAATGACAGATTTATCTAGAAGGATATATATTCCTCAAACAGGGAAGTCACCACAAGCATCCAGCACCCTAATCATTTTATCTGTTCTTTCTCCCCTGCAAAAGAATGCAATGTCTAAAAATATAATCTTTTCTGTTAGTTTAAGCCCATCATAACTCACCCTTAATACAGTTTGAATTTCCACATTGGGATACTTTCTCAATTTTTTAAGGGCACTTTCCCACACCTTTGTACTTCTAGAGTTCAAATATGAACCCAAAACTTTTAATGCTAAAGGAAGGCCTCCTGCATATTCAATTGCCTGCATTGAGAGCATTTTGTATCCCTGTTTAGGACGGCCTTGCTTGAAAGCACACTGACAAAAAAAGTTGAAGTGATTCTTGCATGTTTAATTTTTTCACCTCATGTAACATGAACTCCTTTACTATCAAGCACGTGCTTGTCTCTAGTTGTTATGATGACTTTGCTACCTAGCCCCAATAAAAGATTTTCTTCACTAAGATCAAGTAATTGCGAGGTGTCTACATCATCAAGCACTAGAAGAACTCTTATTTGACGTAGCCTCCTTTGAGTGTTGTCTCTTCCTTTATTTGTGAGATTTTCGTCGTTTAGTAGTATAGACAGAATTTTTTCAGGTGAACAAGTCAATCCAATCTTTTTCAATTCGTCTCTTACATTTGATGCAAAGTAAGAACTATCAAATTGGCAGGAAAATTTATCAAATATTGCACGAGCTAAAGTTGTTTTACCTATCCCTTCCTTACCCCCAATGTCCAATAACTCCAACTTTGTCTTGTGAGTCAACTTTCATAAACGATTCAATGGTAGCCAAAATTTTCTCGAATCCAATCAAGTGCTTTGGCTCAACTGTGTCTTTATCTTCCAACTTTTTTGATACATCTTTTATTATTGCATCAATGAGATTAGATTCTTTGCTGGCAATGGCATATTAAAAGGAGGAAGTTATTCTTTGAAAAAATTAACACAGTCGTTAAAATAATACATGGATAGCTATAATTATTTTAAAATTCTACATGGAAAAGGAAAACAATTGATAAATTATGACAAGATATATTGAATAAACAGAAAGAGAAGAAAACTTACAGAAAATTTGAAGAATGAAAACCAGATAAGTTTGCAGTTTCTTTCAAGATAGATTTCCAAATTTTCAACTTCTTTGTGTCATCTTTGAAATTTTGTTCATGTTGAGCAAATGCCTTTTTATAAGACCCTTCTTGTTGGTGCCTGACGTGTGATGGATCTATATTATAGAAAACTGGAATTGCAATTTGATTATTGACTCGCTTGCATTCCATGATTTTCACTAGCTCTTCTAAGCACCACCTTGAAGAAGCGTAGTCTTTTGAGAATATCACCAACGCAATTATTGATCTTTCTATTGCTTCCAGGAGTGCAGTTGATATTTCATCTCCCCTCTCTAACCTCTCATCCACATACACATCTATCCCATCTTGTTGTAACTGCTTTGTCAAATGGCTAAGAAATCCATCTCTAACATTCGAACCTCTAAAACTTATAAAAACGTCGTACTTTTCCAGACCAACTCGAGAAGAAGGAGCAAAAGCTGCCATTACTAGGCATATATAAAAAAGGCCTATCAGGTAATAAATTTGAACGCTAACGTCATCACACTCAAGTTTTCAATAATAATATTTTTAGCCAAAAAAAAAAAGTTTATAATAATAGCATTATGATAAACATAATAACACTGTTCAAATATCATGTGTTTACTCTCATGTGAATTCAATTTGTATCTATAGCATGGCCAGCATGGATATAAGGCCAGTTTGATAAGAAAAACCTATATAATAAAATAGGAAACTTTTTTGAATATCTGGCAAAAAAAAAATTAAAAAATTATGAATAGGTTCCAGATAAGGGACTCATTTATAAATAAGACTCGCGCAAATTTGCTGACAAATGGTGAAGTCCTAAAATTCTTAAGTGACATTTTTTAGACATGTAAATGAATAAATAACCCTTTACTCAAATTTTACATATGGACTCACAAGTTAACTTTCTAGATTTACAATTTAAACCACTTATATTTACAAGTGAATGTACATAATTTTTGCACTACTTATTCAAATTTCATAATATGGATTCAAGTCAATTTTTCAAGATTTACAAATCAACATCTTTGATTTGTAAGTAAACCCATTGGATTAGTTAAGGAGCAATTTGATCTTTCGCACTTGTAAAACATACACTCCGGGAACTTGGAACTTTTCACCGTATTTTAGTAACTTCATGAGATTTATTTATAAGCAAGTCTTGTTGGAGTTTTAACTTGCAAGTGGGTGTGCCAAATGGAATAAGACCCATATTGTTTGGGAAAGAGAGAATACAAGTGTATATATTATACCTTGTGAATATGGGTTAGTAAATGGGCTAACAGGAAGAGTGGGCTCACATGCACAATAATGGACTACCAGGAGGCAAACGTAGTGGAAATCCGGTTGTACTGACCAATATTTTAAAAGCCGGATCAAACATTGAGCCAAAAAAATTAACGAGTTATGATTCAAAAGGGTAAAATTAAAGCTAAAATCTAATAAGAAAAAAAATAAACAATGAGGAAATATTAAAGATATGACAAGTGAGTTTGGCAAGTTTTTTTTCCTCTTTTACGTCATAGCCTTGTAGGCTTAGCATGGTACAGTGCTCTACAACTTCCCTAGGTTTAACTTTTGTACATTGGGTAATGGATAGAGCAATTTTTTTTTACCATTATTTCAAATTAACCCACTTTTTTTCTTCAACAAAAAAGTTAACGAATTATGATTCAAATTTCAAACGGATAAAATTAAAGCTAAAATCAAATAAGAAAAAAAAAACCAATGAGGAAATATTAAAGATATGACAAGTGAGTTTGGCAAGTTTTTTTTTCTCTTTTACGTCATAGCCTTATAGGCTTAGCATGGTACAGTGCTTTACATCTTCCCTAGGTTTAACTTTTGTACATTGAGTAATGGATAGAGCAATTTTTTTTTTTACCATTATTTCAAATTAACCCACTTTTTTTCTTCGAAATAATCAGCTTTTGCCTATCACTCTACAACCATCTCTCTCACACCACTCAACTCTTTAGACTCGGCTTCTCTCCTATACCCTTTACATCCGTTGCCCTCCTTTGCCCAAGTTTTGCAAGTTTTTTTTCCTCTTTTACGTCATAGCCTTATAGGCTTAGCATGGTATAGTGCTCTATATCTTCCCTAGGTTTAACTTTTGTACATTGGGTAATGGATAGAGCAATTTTTTTTACCATTATTTTAAATTAACCCGCTTTTTTTCTTCGAAAATATCAGCTTCTGCCTTATCACTCTACAACCATCTCTCTCACACCACTCAACTCTTTGGACTTGGCTTCTCTCCTATACCCTTTGCATCCGTTGCCCTCCTTTGCTATGAAACTGTGCGGTTTTGGCGCAAAAACCTGAAGCAGAAACCTTTTTTGTTTTGAAAAACAGTATTCAACATCCTAAAGTATTTTTTTAGTACTAGTCAATTTCTTAAAATATTTTTTCAAGTTTTTAAAATAATTTTTCAATATTATCCATTATCCTAAAGTATTTTTTTAGTGCCAGTCAATACTCTGAAGTGTTTTTTTTTTTAAACAGTATTCAATATCATAAAGTATTTTTTCAGTATCAGTCAATTTCTTAAAATATTTTTTCAAGTTCTTAAAATAGTTTTTCAATATTATCCAATATATTGAAGTATTTTTTTAGTGCCAAGTAGTACTCTGAAGTTTTTTTTTTTTTTTTTGAAAAACAGTATTTAACATCTTGAAGTATTTCTTTGTAGTAATATTTTAGGGTGGTAAGTGGATCAAAAAAAATTTTTGTGCATCCAACATCATAAAATATTGCACCAAAAATAGTTCAGAGTACTGGCTGATACTAAAAAAATACTTTATGATAATGGATAATATTGAAAATTTATTTTAAAAACTTGAAAAAATATTTTAGAGAACTGACTAGTACTGCAAAAAAATACTTCAATATGTTGAATACTGTTTTTCAAAAAAAAAAAAAAAAGGTTTCTGCTTCAGGGTTTTGCACTAAAACGGCGTAGTTTCATGTCAAAGGAGGGCAGTGGACACAAAAGGGTATAGGAGAGAAGCCGGGTCCCAACTCTTTTCTTCGAATAAAATAGCAGTTATTGCTTTCTCTCTCTTCGAAGTTTTTGTTTCATTTTTTGACAAATCTAGCCATGCCGATCCTCAAGCCTTGCCATTCTTCTTGTTAGTGAGTATTTGAAGCATTTTTCTTTAAAATGTTATTGTTATGAAAACGAAAAAGTTATGGGACTACTGAGATTTTTTGTCTTTTATCTTCTTTCTTCTTCCCCCTCTTCGTTTTCATTGATTGGAAAGTTGACATGGATATCATCTGAGAGCCTTCCAGTTTTCTAAACTTGGTACCGGATTTCGGTCTAAAGGCAGCTATTCTCCTGCTCAAAGCGGCTTGATCTAGAAAGTGGCTTTGTGGCTCCATTTGAACCGTTTGCACCTCCGGCCATCTAGTTTTAACAATATTGGTAATGACCCAAGAATTATTTGAGAATTTTTAAAGTGAACAATAATGTTTTACTTGATGAAATAAGTTAATAATAAGAAAAAAGAAACATAAAAGAATAAGAAACAAAGGATATGGTTGAAAGAAGTAGCAGTCATGATAATATAATATAATTAGATTTACATATTTCATATCTATATTTACAATTTTGGATTGATTGCAAAAGAGAAATAAGGTATATATAATTTAAGGGTACATATATATTTATAGATAAACATAAGTTCAGTTAAAAAAATGAAGGAAAATCAGAAATAATAAAATATTAATTAATTATTATTATTTGGTTTGATATTTATTATTTAATATTATTATATCTTAGGATTAGTCATGGATATTATGTCCCATAACAATAGTTTTCTTTTCACATTATATCAATCTTAGAAGTATAAATATGAGATATTATGATTTGATTTGACTCGACTCTATTTTAGGGTTAGAATAGTTCCCCTATTTGTAATCTCTTTTATTCAATGACTAAAAAAATTCAAAAACCCTTATTTTCTCAATACTCTCAAGCATTCAAATTACCAAATATCTCATTCTTATACTTAAAATTAGTGAAGCCTTACCTATTGTTCCTCAACGGGTTTCAAATTTTGTAAATGCCAAAGGAGCAATTTATTTATACCATTCAAAATTTCCATGACGCCCTTCTTTCAAATATTAAAAAGAAGTTAAAAATGAATAAATAAAAGAAGCCAATCAGATTTTTTCCATCACTTCCTTATATGCCTTTTCGGTCAAGCAAAGAGCAAGGAGAGGGAAGAAATTTCTAGAAGCCTAGCGTGATCCATCGTTCTTGAAGATGGTTATCGTTCTTTTCTTTCCCTACCGTCATTGTGCACGACAGTGAATTCTTCCTCGGTTGCTCCGTTCATATCGCTTTCCTCTCTAGTTTCTTAAGCTCTTCTTCCCTATTCCCTCGGTTTACAACCTCTTCTTGCCCTGCAAAAAGGTGTTGCTGCTGCTGCGCGTGTTTGGGGTCGCCTCTTTTCTTCCTTTGCTGTTTTGTCTTGTAACTGGCAAGAAGGATCCATTTTCTTCATTTTCTTCTCTTCCCCATGGTTGAGTGTTCAAAACAGGGCAGGATTTTGTTATGGATTAGCTGAATCATTGAGCGGGAAAAGAGCTTCTATTGGGAGGTTTTTTTTTTTTTTTTCATATATAGCAATTCTTTCTCTTTCCTGATTGTGTCTTGATGAAGGTTTGAAAAATATAATTTGATTTTTCAAGTTTGATTTCATTCTCTTTCCATGCTAAATCATGTTAGTAACTTTAAGGTTTATATTTTGGTTAATGAATCTAAAGGAGTATTGACCCATATGAGGCTTTGTTGATGAATGAAACGATTTTGATGATGACTTAAAAAAAATTGTGAAGCTTGTTCTATGAATTGGTTTCCTATAAGGTGTTTGTCACAATGTTTGATAGAATGTTTGTAACAATAGCTAAACAGTTCCTTCCTTCTTGATTTTTCATTGTTGCCATGTCTCTCTGTACGACTCATTATTGCGGGGGGGTATGTTTGAAGATTCTTCTCTTTCTTTAAAATACTCCCTCCGATCCTAATTATAAGATAAAGTTAATTTTTTTGAAGAAATTAAGGAAATCAATTAAATTACTTTAGGGTATTTTTATTTTTATTTTTTTCTCCAAACTAATTAATTTAACTAATAAACTAATATATAATCTAAAGATACTAAAAATATAAATACTTTAAAGTAATTTAATTGGCTTTCTTAATTTCTTCAAAAAAGACAACTCTGTCTAATAATTAGGACCGGAGGGAGTAAGTTTTTTTTTTTTTTTTTTTGTGCCAAGTTTCTTTAAAATAAGTTGCTGTCGTGTGTGGGTATGTATTGAGTCTATATGGTTTTTTTAGTGTTGTTCATTTGTTACAAGATGAAAAATGCATGCTTAAGTTCTGGCTTTTTGATATTAAACTGATTGTTAGTAAAGAATGAGTTTGGGAAGCATAGTAAATTTATAGACATATGATATTAGGAAATTTTGGATAGAGATTTGAAGAATGGGAAGCTGATAATATTGTTACAATATTATTGCACACAAGGTGTTTGATGCAATGTTTAGGAGAAGGATTTGATTGGAATGCTATTGGAATTGCTAGTCAGTTAAGGCTTGCATTATAAGAAGAATAAAATTTAATTGAATGTTAGTTTATTTTGATTTTAAGTTGGACTTTGTTAAGAGACTTAATTTAATAGACCTTGGATGTTTGGGAGTATTAATGCTTTTGTTTTGGGCAAATAGGAAAGTAAGGGGTGAACCAGTCAGAAGCTGATGACTATGAAATAGTGATATAATTGGGAGTATAACAGGTGAGTGAATAGCGTCCCAATTAATTCATGAATAAGTTTTTCTTTTATCTCAATATATGATTTTAAATAGATTCACAAATATTTTAATATAATTCTTCTTCTAATCTTAATAATTGTGTCATTTGAAGTATTTCAGTTATTCTAGTTTGTTTTTGAAAGGAAGTTAAATTTAATGATATTCCTTGTATCTTAATTATAATATTTGAATCTATGACCTAGTTAGTAAATTATTCGATCAATGTGTTTTATGCATGGATATGGTGAAAGGATTTTCCAAATGGAAAATATGATAGATTACGTTGAAGAATAAAGAATGTTTATGTATAGTTTTGAGATATTTATTTTGAAACTTTCATGTTGGGATCTTCTATTACAAAATATTCTTTACGAGCTTTCATTGTTGATGAAGAACCTTTCTGTTTGTTAATGGTAAACTGATCCCATGCATGCTTGAAACGTTTTGAGAGGGTTGAATACAGAACACTAGTTACTAACAGCAATATTGTTAGTCCTTGGTGCTTCATGTTTAAAATCGAGCTCACTTGACATTCGTGGGTAGAATGCTCATGCTTGATATTCGTGTGATTCATTCTCACATTTGTTATTTATGGGTTTTGTACCTGCGCTTGTTTTCGTGGCTTCGTGCTGCACTTGGTTACTTACCCTTGTGGACAATGTGTTCACACTTGTTTTCGTGGCTTCGTACTATGCTTGGTTACTTACCCTTGTGGACCGTGTGTCCACGCTTGTCATCTGTTCTGTTGAAGTCCTATGATAAATTCGATTTGAGATTATGTTTTAAAACTGGTTTTGTTAAACAAATTGTTTTATAATGTATCATGTTTTATTTGCTTAATGATGTTCTTATATATATATATATATATATAGTTTCATTTATTACTATGATTGTATATTCCATAAGTTGTGATTTATTATCATGTCTTTGTTATTCAAAGTCAAATATGTTAAATTATTTCCTTAATCATTTAATTAATATCTATAAATGGGATGTTATTCACCGGAAAATACTGTGGTCCCAGATATTGTAGTTGAACCCGTACTCTTGCTTATCGTTGAGGGGTTTTTATGCTGAGTTGGAGTTGAAGTGTAGTGTTGAAAGATCCTCATCTCAATGTAAAGCTCAAACTTATGTATTACTATTCGTAAATCTTCTTCTAGGTGCTCTATGTAAACTATAGTTAGAATCCTCGCCTTCGTCATATATGTTGTATATTTGTTAGTATGGAGCATTGATCCTTTTGTGGGATTGTTGTTGAATACGCTATTGTAGCACTTTTGGAAGGTCCCAATTGTAGAGGAGGTTCTACCAAAACTTCTATAGGCGGCCAGTGACTCTTGTTAATGTAAAATGTATAACACTTCCTATTTTATATTGTAAGTATATCAATAGATATATATAAAAAATTTTATACATAAGCAAGGCTAAAGGGGATCTGGGTTTTCTCATATTCTGAACTGATCGCACTTCAATTTTTGGGGTGTGACACCGGCGATCCCTCTGATGAGTTAAAATGGATTGGACACCTTTCATCATATATTTTTTTTGGAAAATCTAAAATTAATTTTGTCAAAATGGTATTTGAATTTGAAATCTCAGCATTTCGGTTACAACGGCATTAACCAGATTTTATTCAACCGGCCATCATGAATGTTGCAAGCCATTATATCCAGATTCCAAAACTGATCAACAAAATATGTTTATGCCCTTCAATGTTCAGAAACCACTGGTTTAATTGTGTTAATTTTCATTGATTTTTATGCTCTTCCTCTGTTCTCTCTGCCTTCTAGTTGCTTTGCATTTTACTGTTCTGTTCACCCTGTATCTGCAAGAAGGGTCTGTTTTATCCTATGGAGTGTTGTTTCCAGTTAGCAAGTGATTGCAGAATAGCTCTTAAGGACAATATCCTTAGACGTGACTCGGATTACACAGTGTGCTTGCAGGAGTTCGACAATAGTTCTGTATTTGGAATATATATTCATAATTTTTCCTATATAAAAAAAAAAGATTGGCGATGTTTGCTCCCATGTTTTGAACTCTGAAGTTTGATCCTTTGTTTCTAAGTCCAAATGCTTATACTAGAGAAAAGGAATAGACTAAAAGACGGAATTTGATTTTGTAATTGAAAGATTAACTCTTACACCTTGATTTTAAATAAAGTGTGAAAAATAGTACAAATTAACAATAATAACACCACCCTTTTATGGGGAAAAATATAAGATCATAATAATTGTTGTAAAATTTTCTTTGAAAACAAAAGACACGGCATGTTTCTTGATTACTTTGAGTTGATTCTATATAAACTATCTAAATACTATGATTTATTGGCTTGTAATTTATAAAATATGGCAAAATCAATCTCTTACTTGGGTTACATGAAAGTAAATTGTTTTAAACGCTTAACGATCATTCCCATTAATTGAAGTTGGTGTATATGGCAGAACGAAAATTCAGAATATATAGTTAAGATTCACTATCTTACAGAAATTTTATTTAAGCTTTAATATATCACCAAAAAATTGAAACAAGTGGAAATGAAAGATGGTGTGAAACTAACAGATCAAGAACACAATCATCACCCAAGAAAATCAATGTCCCAATATATCATTATCGTTGCATTTGGGGGGGGGGTGTCTAAGGCAAATTAATGCACAGTATTCACAATCATGAACTTTGCAGCTGATTCATTAACTCTGTTATATAGGAAAAAATGTGTGAAATCCTTTCAAATAATATAAAATTTTAGAAACAGACCACCATCAGTGAATTCATTAGGAAAATGGCTTTTTCTGACAAGCATGTGATGAATAGTTCAAACATATAGACATTTTAATTACCTAAAGAACGAGGAAGAAGATCAACATACCTGGATCGATCAAGCCTTTTCTGGTAAACTAAGAGCAATGGTGATATCTGAGCAGAGAACAATGCAGTTTTAAGTGAAGAAGAAGGTTTCTGGGAAACTTCCTTATCAATACGGGGAATCTTCGTTACAAAACAAGTTGAATATTCAAAAGCGCATGTTTCCTCTCTTTGACAATTATCATGATTCAAAATGAAAATAAAAATAAAAATAAAATAAATCTTTGACTTTTTGCCTTAATTGTTTTATTGGTTCAAAACGTATCTTCTCGAACAATGAGGCTGTAATAGGCATCGTGTTAACTGTTGGGCCATAGGATTTCACTATTAAGTGAAGGCTCAAAATTTTAATTGTTCAGTTTTATTTTGTGTAATTTTGATCAGTGAAAAATGTGGGAAAAGCTCTGTTTGATGTCATCTTAGATACTAGATCACTCGTTTACAGGGACTGGGACTTGGTGATCACTCATGCCCACAGAGAGACTATCCGATGCGCTGACTATCTAGCGAGAAAAGCTCAGTTGAGTAATCAGGAGTTTTTTGTGATAGACACATGCCCGATGGAATGCAACCAGCTTTTTGTGATGGAATGTGGTGGAATACCACAAGAAAATCCGGTGACGTAGACTTTATAGCTTTCTTGTAATTCTTCAAGCTTTGCTTGCCTTTGTACGCAAAAAAAAAAAAAAAAAAAAAAAAAAAAGAAAAAGAAAAATGTGGGAAAAGAAAATAAAGGAGAAAAAAAGATAGAAGCTGAGTGTGTTTTGCTTTACGCAGGTGTAAATGGTTATCAAGGAGCCCTTAAGACATGACTTATCCTTAGGTCATGGCCTCGAGTCCTTGGGGAGGCATATCCTTCCTATGTTGTTGGATAAATCCCCAAACACCTGTGTGAAGAGGAGACAATACCTAGCCTTCCTGTGTGGGGGGTCCAGACCGCTCTCCTGTGTGAGTGAGCCGTCCATTATATAAAAAGGTGCCTTTTTACAGACAGCTCCCTCACAACCAAACCCTCCACACAGGAAGGCTAGGTATTGTCCCCTCCTCCACACCACATAGGTGTTTGGGGATTTATCCAACCACACAATATGTCTCCTCAACGACTTGAGGTCCGAACCCTCCACACAAGAAGGCTAGGTATTGTCCCCTCCTCCACACCACATAGGTGTTTGGGGATTTATCCAACCACACAATATGCCTCCTCAAGGACTTGAGGTCATGACTTGAGGGTAAATCATGACTTAAGAGCTCTTTGGTAACCACTTGTACCGTGGAGTGTTTGAAAAAAAAAAAAAGGAGTTCTTTTTTGCTATGATTTGGAAATGATTTTTTGTTAGATCTGGCAGAAATTTGTTGTGGGTGTTTCAGACACTGATCTTGATTCCGGACGGTCTGATAAGTCATTGAAGTCCTCAGCCTAGCTCAGAATTTTTGTGAATAGCAGTTCATGATTACTATAGTCCGGTCTAAGCGATCTTGATCAAGCAAGTTAAACGATTAGATAGCCATTTGTGGTCCATCAAGCTGAAATTTTGTGAATCATTTGAAACACCCAAGCCTTGAATATAAATGGTGAGGTTATCAATTGGATCTTCCTATCTTCCTCAGATTTGGCTTGAACGTTAGATAGCAATATAGGGGTCTTCGTTAGAAAGCAAGTTAAAAATTCAAAACTCAAAAAAGAAAATAACAATAAAAATCAAATAAATCTTTGATTTGTTGACTTGATTGTTTTATAGCGTGAAAATTTATCTTCTCGACCATCAAGGATGTGTTGACTTAACCAGAAGTTTTGGGTTCATACTGTGGGTACATAGGCATGTTAAATATTTGTTAGGAGAGCCTTGTCATCTTTGCGTGGCTCTTTCCAACTTGACCTAAATTAGTTAACGTTTAATGTGGGCCACTTGATACCTAGTGGTTTAATTAAAAGAAAAAAATGATGTATTCAAAGGCATTTAAGTTTGTTGTGATGCATGTAGTTTTGGAGGATTCTCTCCTATCCATGGATTATTCGAAAAAATAAAGCTAAGCTTAATTTCAGTTCCTTTGTTGTAAATCTCCAACAAGATGCTAATTCAATCCATATTTATCCTTTTCTTTTCATGGGATTATATTTAGTTATTGTTGATAACTAAAGTAATCTCCCACAACTTTTAGCAACCAAGAAATTCGTTTAAAAAATAATTTTCACTTAAATCAAGTCAATAAACAAATCAATATAGGTTAGATTAGTGATATAATAAATATATTAAAACAATTCTATGGAAGTATAATGGCATTCAGCACTAGCCTGATTGGCTTTCCTTGATCGCTATGTATATATAAATAAATAACTTTTTTCTCTTGCTTTTGGATTTGAAAATATAGCTCATTTTCCCTCTTGCTTATGGATTTGAAATTTGACGAAAACCAATGTTCCTTGACAAAATGACTAGCTATGTCGTACATTCTGTTTTTCATTCCATTGAATTTAAATACAAGTATTCATATTGAACATCGTTTGTTTGGCTTGGTGTGTGTTACTTTTTTGGCGGAATCTTGCGGGGAAGAACTAATGATGAAGACCTGTGTTTGAGTGATGAGATAAGTACGTCCGTACAAAGCTTACAGAGAGTGAGTATTAGGTAGTAGGCATCATTGTTAGTGTCGTAGTTTCTTGCCCCCTTGTGTGTGCGTATTTCCCATGAAGTTTGTGTTCCTTTTATATTAGTGAATTCAGGGTTTGAGAAAGGTACTTAGGTATTAAAAAACTTTGAAAACCAGACTTAGTTTATCACTTTGGCTTCTTCATCATCATTTAGTCATTAAGGATACAAAATAGATCCTCTAATTTGCTCACATGTGGCAGTGACAGATAACTTGAGTGATTTTGCATACTACCCATTCCATATTCTGGAAGAGGAAGTGTAAGTTCAAAAAAATCAGACACAAAGATAAACTGATACGAATCTGGAGATGAAGAGATATACAAACAGAATACGACCTTGTGTAGGTTTTAACCATCATATCCCTGCTTCTCCATAAAATGGTACAGAGTGAGTGTTGAAGATAGGGCTGTGAAGTAGAAGCAAAATTGAGATGTTTGGTGCAGCCGCTCGCCACCTTCACGCACAAAAACCAACATCATGATGATGATGATGTGACCTTAACATCTAATACACTAAACGATATATATATCAGCAACAAAACTACAATGACATGAACCTGTTCTACTGCACTACACTTATGCTCTCACCAATCTTTGTTCTAAGGTATTTTTGATACCCTCCACTTTAAATTTTCCACATGATGCTATATTGCAGTTATGAAAGCTAACTCCTGTTAGTAGCAAAAGAAAACGAAGAAATTTTTCCCCGCCAACAAAAAAGCAAAGAAAATGAAAATTTTGAACCGCAGCAGCTGTCAGTTTTCACTGCTGGAGATAAACTATTAACTGCTCAACTTGTACAAATATAGTCACTTCAAAATTTGAGGTAGACCATCAACAACCAACAGATAAATGTCTATATATAGTTGACATGCTTGCATGTCTATATAAGCATATTTGGCTCAGTATATTTAAGATTTTTGTTTTACACCTAATAGGTTTTTGCTAAGCAAAGTAACACTCTACACATAAACTAGTTAAGTGAAAATATGCATATAACTTCGCTAATTTTCACATTTAAAGCATGATGAAGCCGAGTTTATTTTCATTGTTGATTGTGTTTTATTATTCTCTATTTATGTTCCTACACTGAGTGGTATCCATGAAGTCTAGTTGCTTTTATTAGCTGACTATTTTCTGCTTGTATCACGGAATTTAACATGTTATCATTGTGGGACTTTCTCTTGCATGAAGAAGTAGAAGATGGAGAAGGCAGTTGCTAGTTTCCACGATTTTCCTGAATACTACACACATTCATTGAAGCGAATGGATGTGTTAATTATGAGTAAGGGCGTGACATGAAGCATAGAAAAATCAGAAACATAACAAAAACCAGTATAAATATTAGAAAGCCAACTAAAAACTCAATACTTACTGCAATCTTTTAAGAGAGAATGTCTCCTGAAGAACTTTGTTGATGGGAGTTGTCTTGGGCCATCAGTATCCCCAATTCTCTTTGCTTTCCCCTTGAATTCGATCTATTGGCGAAACTTGTCATAATCTGAGGCACATGCCTTGATAAAAGAAATCACATATGTCAAAATGTAACCATTCTATTTCTATTAAGGATATTAATTATAAGGGCGGACACTAATGACATGAGTTACAAGGGTGATCAAACCTGTGACTTTCCACTTATTGTGGAGTATTTATATCACTAAGCCGCAAGGTCATTGGTGTAATAGTACCCTTCTAAAGCTCCAATTCCATTTGTTGAATCTCTTGTAATTCTGATGCATATATTGGCCATATTCCGCACCCTTTTAAGAACTGGTCAAATTCGAGCAAACAAGAATGATCATCTGGATCTCCGATGTAGAATTCACATGCAAACTTAGAAGTGGGGCTCTTATCATATCGTCTTCTTTAAGTTCCCTTTAGTATGCTTTCCACTGGATTATACCATACAAAAACAATATCTGTTTCCAAATACCCTGGGCGAAGCAATTCCTTTTCATCCTTGTAATAGATCTCTTCATCTTCAAAGTGGAATTTGCTGCCAATTAATGAAATGATAGGGCTACCAACAAATGGAAAAACAATACAGCAACTAACAAAACCCAACAAATGGTCAGAAGAAGGTGGTGCAAGCTCTATAGTGATGGAACGCTCCCCCATCTGAGAATATCTGAAGCCCTTTGGAATTATGCTTCCTGAGCAACAAACTCTAACCTCACAAGAGTTGTTGTAATATAATATTGCTGGCATCAGTTTGAAACCTGTAGTCTTCAATGAAGTGCAACCTTCAATATATAATCGAGTAATGGAAGGTGGAAGTTTTGGTAATGAAATAAGTTTGGAGCAATGACCCAAATCAATTTCTTTCAGCTCTGAAAGATGCTTGATGCTTATAGGCAGTTTCATCATGCTGCAACCACGTAGTGATAGAATCTTCAACAATGACAAGCCACTGATATTATTAGGAATCTCAGAAACCACACAGTTTATCAAATGCAATTCTTCTAAACAACGCCAGGTATGAAACAGAATGACTAACATTGATTTGTCGATTCTTTCTCTAAACTTAGAAAGATAGAATATTTTAAGAGAGGTAAAGCAACTCAGCTCATTTATTTGAAAGCTCTTGAGAGGCGAACCAAGATATAGCTCTTCAAGTTTATTGGACTGTCCAATTGGCAACTCCAATGTTCTTATACGAGTTTGAACTAAATCTAATCTTCTCACTTCTACTAATGGCTCCTTGAGACAAAAGCAGCCAGACAGTTTAGTGCTCGCCCTCACATTCAAAGAAACAAGTTTAGGAAGATAAAAGATAGATGGATGAATACTGCATAAATTTACACAGCATTTGAGGTCCAGTATTTCAAGATTTTTTGCCATGGAGAAATCAGGCAACTCCTTTAACTCTTTAGAACAGCTTAGATCTATTATCTTTAGATTCATAAGATCCTGTTACAATTAAAGGAGAAAAGTTATTTAAAATGCCCTCATAATTCAATTCGACTAAATAATGAAACATGCATTAATTAATATATTGTTACCTGCACACCATCCCACAGTTTTACAATTTTGCCAAAAGGCATATGGATTTCAACAAGTTTCTTCGGACTAAAACCCAGTGGCAAGGATTTCAAAGGATAAGCACTCCAACTGAAGTACCTTAGCTCATTAGAAAGTGACTTCAGACCATCATGAAAATGCACGATATTATTGCTTTCGAAAAGAGATCCCATGATCTTCATTTGGAGAGGTTTAATCTTGAGAAATCTTAAATTACTCATTTTTCTGAAAGCGTCAGCTCTCAACAATAATAAGTTGTTTCCAAACTCCTTTGGGTTCAATGTATTGCCTTGAATTGCATCAGTTCCCTAACAATTAAAAAATTCAAATAATATTAAACAAGTAGAGTTTAAAAACTCTTCAATGAAATAAATGTATAAAAAAGAAGTTCTTAATTACCTTGTTATTTTTCAATACATCTTGAATTTCCTTTGCATCATTTAATCGACTCCGTGTTTCAAGATACTCTCTAGATTCCTCACGGACTATATTTTCAGCCATTTCTTGTAGTAGATCATGAATTTCTATTCTGTTGTCTCTTGAAATGATTATGAGAGCTTTATCTATAAGGCTTACAATTCCACAATCCACGTAAAAGTCATCACAAGCATCTAGCACCCTTATAACATCTTTTTTCTCTCCCCTAAAGAAGAATGCAATGTCTAAGAATACCTGCTTTTCTGGTATATTAAGTCCATCATAACTCACCATCAATACATTTTGAATTTCTATGCTGGGATACTTTCTTAATCTTTTGAGGGCACTATCCCATGTTTTTGTATCTCTAGAGTTCAAATATGAACCTAAAACTTTTAATGCTAAAGGAAGACCTCTTGCATGCTGAATCGCTTGTGTAGATAACTTTTCATACCCCATTTTGGGCAAGGTTTGCTTGAAAGCATGCAGGCAAAAAAGTTGAAGTGATTCTTCCTTGCTTAGTTCTTTCACCTCATGTACTACATGAGCTCTCCTACTAGCAAGAACATGTCTGTCTCTAGTTGTTATGATGACTTTGCTTCTTAATCCCAATGAAAGATGTTCTTCTAGAAGATATTGTAATTGGCTAGAGGTATCTACATCATCAAGCACTAGAAGAACTCTCATTCGCCGTAGCCTCCTTTGAAAGTTGGGTCTTCTTTTCATTGTGAGATTTTTATCGTTTAGAAGTACAGAGAGAATTTTTTTCATGTAAACAAGTCAACCCAATCTTTTTTGATTCCTCTCTAACATTTGATACAAAGCAAGAACTATCAAATTGGTGGGAAAATTTGTCAAATATGGCATGAGCTAAGGTTGTTTTACCTATCCCTCCCTTACCCCAAATTCCAAGAACTGCAACTTCCTGTGAGTCAACTTTCATAAATGATTCAATAATAGCCAAGTTTTCCTCAAATCCAATCAGGCTCTTTAGCTCAATTGTGTCTTTATCTTCCAACTTTTTTAATACATCTGTGATTATTCCATCAATAAGATCAGATTCATTGCTGGCAATGGCATGTCAAAAGGAGGAAATTATTTTTTTAAAAAAAATAATTACACAGTTGTTAAAAATAACATGCTTAGTTTCGACCCAAAAAAAAAAAAAGAACATGCTTAGATATAATTATCTTAAAAATTTTATGTGGAAAAGGAAAGCATATACTACCTCTTGTCCTTTTTATAAGCTATAATTAACTAGCCAAATCACATAAAATGAGTTGTTGGTTAAAATTAGTTAAAATCAATAAATTCGTAAGAGATGTAATTTTTTTTTCAAAATATACCCCTATTTATGAAGATAATGAGTGTGAGAAAGAATAAGTGGGGAAATATATGAGAGAGAATGAAAAAGAAAAAGAGATAAGAGAGACATGTAATTAATTGAGGGTAAAAATGAAAAAAAAAAAAAACAAGTAGATTAAATTTTTAGACAAAGCCAAATTGTTCTTATATATAGGACCAACTCTATGTGAGACAACATCGCTTATAAATAAGACCGGACGAATAGTAATTGATATACTTTCAAAAGATATATTGAATAAACCAAAAGAGAAGAAAACTGACAGGAAATTTGAAGAATGATAATCAGATAAGTCTGCAGTTTCTTTCAAGACAGATTTCCAAACTTGCAACTTCATTAAGTCAACTTTGAACTTTAGTTCATGCTGAGCAAATGCATTTGCATAAGATCCTTCTTGATGCCTGACGAGTGATGGGTCTACATTATAGAAAATTGGAATTACAATTTGATTATTGAGTCGGTTGCATTCCATGATTTTCGCTAGCTCTTCTAAGCACCACCTTGAAGAAGCGTAATCTTTTGAGAATATCACCAATGCAATTATTGATCTTTCTATTGCTTCCAGGAGCGCAGTTGATATTTCATCTCCCCTCTCTAGCCTCTCATCCACATACACATCTATCCACTCTTGTTGTAACTGCTTTGTCAAATGGCTAAGAAATCCATCTCTAATGTCTGAACCTCTAAAACTGATAAAAATATCATATTTTTCCCGACGAACTTGAGAAGGAGCAAAAGTAGCCATTACTGGACATAAACAAAAACTACATGGTGCTAATTATTCTTAATAAACTAGGATGTTAATCTATCCACTCAAGTTTCGATTATATAATAACACTATAATAAACATATAACTTTTCCAATACTATATGTTCACTCCCAGGGTAGCTTGGACATATCAGGCTGGCTTGATACGTAGAACATGATAAAATAGGAAAAATTTTGAATAAGTCTCAAATAAGACTCAGTTACGAATAAGTCTCACAAATTTTCTAAATTACATTGAAGTTCTAATATCCTTAGCTTGAGTGCATTTTTCACTCGCGCAAATGATTAAATTACTTGTTCAAATCTCACATATGGATTTACGACTAAAGCCTAAATTTACAAGTGAACCACATCTATAGTTTTTGTGCTAAATTTTCAAATTTCACGTATGGATTTATAAGCCCACTCTCTATTTACAAATCAACATTTTGATTTACAAGTCAACCCCAGTTAGATTACTCAAGAGGCGATTTGGTTTTTTCACATAAAAAAGAAAAAAAAATACTCCCCAATCCTTAATATAAGACGTATTTGGGGAGTTGATGTTGGTCCTAAATATAAGACATAATTTTCCCATTTGTCAATCTTTTCCTAATTTACTCTTATTGATGCTCACTCAATGATAATTAAGGAGGAAAAGGAATAAGAGAATTAAGAAATATTGTGATTAAGGGTGTTTTAGAGAATACATGTAATATTAACTAATTTAACTAACTTTATAAATCTAATCAAATTAGGTAAGTATGTCTTGTATTAAGGACTGGAGTAACACTAAAAAAACTTGGGACTTTGTTATATTTTAGCAAATTGATCACGAGATTTATTTATAAACAAATCCAGTATTTGAAACATATTCGTAATTTTCCAAAGAAATAGTTGAGGAAATGAGCCACCAAAAACCTTTGTCAACGCCAGAACAGGAAATAAATTAAATAAAAGAAACGCAGACAAGCTATCCTCTAACAACAATAGTTGAGAATCTCATAAGTGTAAATACTATAACAGAAAATTAGTCGGGAAATCTTTATACTTTACCAAATTCTGAATTGGGTCCTTGTAGTTTTTTTTTATTATTATTGTTGAATTCTTATCATCATATTCCTCATGATCACCGAAGCAAGGGAATTAAAGTGCTTTAATTCTTTGCCCAAAAAAAAGAAAAAATAGAGCATTCCCATATTAATTGAAGTTGATCTACCTAGTATATAGAATGGAAACTCAGAATATATGATTAAGATTCACTATCTCACAGACAATTCGATTTATATAAAACTTTAGAAACAGACCACCATCATTGAACTCATCAGGAACATGGCTTCTGGGAAACTTCCTTGTCCATAGAGGGTGTCTTCGTTAAAACGTAGAAAGCAAGTTTAATGATTGCTCTGGCGGCGTTGATGATCTGGAAACTTTCACTCTATTAAGAACGAGAGGTAGAATTAAATAGTTTATTGATGCTTTTTTTTTTTTTTTACGATTTGGGAAAATGGAAGATGCTTTCACACCCATCACAATGTTTTGGCAAAAATCTTTATGTTCCTCTTGGGCAATGAGTATTTTAGTAGGATTCATTATTGTTTTGGCCAAGAATATGCTTCATAATATAATTATATATCTCAATTTTAAATTAAATCACTTTCCCTGTTTCACACCAACTATCAAAAAACAAAAAAAAAAAAAAACAAAATGCTTTTCATATTGAATAGTTTATTAATTGTATCTCACATTTACATTGACAAATGAAAAAAAAAAAACTTCATTATGAAATGAAACAAAACCAAAGTTAGTTGAGAAAACGCGGATGATGGTTGTTTCTGTTTTTATAAAAATAAGAGACTCTATTCAATCATCATACAATAAGGAATACATTTCACTGCTATAAGAAAATTGCATGACCTGCTCGGCTCATACATGAATTTAGAAGCTCATTTCTCAAAATAACATCGTTTTACGAGATGAGCTCATAAGTTCATAGGCGGAGCCCGAGATACAACAAACAGATGTGATGATTGTCTCACCAATATATGTTTGTGGTGAGAAAGGAAAAAACAAAGATTTCACCATATGCGTAAATGAAAAACCATGGAGATGATTTAACCTCATGGATTCTCTTGCAACACCTCGATAGCTAAAATAATCCAAAGCTTTCACTTGAGGAATAAGTGGAAAGAACGAAGGTGATGGGGTCAAACCAATTATTCTATACACACGTATCGACTCATCTTTTTGTATCAAGTTCAAAACTTGGCCTACCCCCAACAACTTATCCGATTCATTTCTCAGAGAATCGATCAAATCACCTAAAAATGCAATCATAGAACCCAGAATTTCCGAGGAGGTGAAATGCTACAATGGCCGGTGGCGGAGGTTGAAAAGCTACGTGGAAATTAGTCAACTTGTCTGCCAAAGTACTTAAAGGAGGTGAAATGCTTCAACTTAATAATGTCACAGCATCACAGGTAATTGACCCAGCAGGCTTGGCCTTGCCACTTTTCTGCAGTAAAAACCATAAAAGCATTGATCATAACTTATATATATATATATATAGATACATGCGATGACTCCCTATTTTTAATAGAATTTGAGATATATTTTGACATATTTAAAGAGTCATCAATTCTAAAATAAAAGGATTTATTGAATATTTTGATAATATATCAATTTGGTGCATGATTTGGAGGATTTTGTTTTAAATGTTAGTATAACTTAAATTTAAGATAGAAATAATTTAATATCGGATAATAATAATTTAGTGTTTTGAAATTAAAAAAAATGATGAATTTTTTTTTTTAATTATTTTATGGTATGGTCTTAGCTTTTATTTTAATGTTCTTCTCTTAATTTTATAACACTGGGTGGCGTGATTTTTTTGATTAGAAGCTGCCAAGCAATTTGAATTTTCTGATCTAAAGAGGAGACAATGTGTGGCACAAGTGTGAGAGGGACTTGAGCACATACAAAACGACACCGTTGGTATAAAATGAAGGGTGAGATCTAATTGGATAGGAGGGAGCCACGGGATTGAATTGAAAGAGAGAAAAAAAAAAAAAAAAAAAAAAAGAAGAAGAAGAAGAAGAAGAAGAAGCAGCCGTACAATGATTTATGATCTGGAGTGGACCATGGCCTTCCGAGAGCGGCGGGATTAACTAGTCATCATCGCAGGGTAAAAATCAGAGAGCAGAGGGTGAGCAAGGGGGGTGAGAGAAGAGATCTTCAGTCGTCTTCTTCTTCATCGAAGGTGACTGCAGTGAGGACGAAAGGAGCTCCGGTGTGCCGTCGCTATCCTCTGATTCTTTCCATCTTCTTCGCCGTCGGACTGTAAGAGAAATCCAGCGAGTAACAACAGCAAAGAACCAGAGGGAGTCGGAGAAGAGGAGATTTGGAGACCACATCGGCCTTCGTCCTCTCAACTCCATCGACTCACCTCTGCCGTCGGTGTTGGAGACCTGATAGAGAGGCTGCGAGCTCAAAGGCGAGAAGAAAAGGACGACTGAATCAGGACGGAGCTAAGAGAGCTGCGCCGGTGAGAGTTTGACGGTGAGCTCTCTTGGGAGGATCACCGATTATCCTCGAGCTGGACAGAGTGAGAGGCGGCTGGGGTCAAAACTTGGAGGTACCACCGCCGTTGCTCTTCGTCTTGCAAGTTCGACTGCCAACAGTGGAGAGGAAGGCGTGTGCACAATGACTTACTCTGTTTCTTTTGTCTTCATGAATTTGAGCCTGAACTTTGATTTTGCTGTGAGGAACATTATTAACGGAATTTTCCTAATTTTTGGAGGAATTATCTTAGTGTTATTTTTATTTGCTTAATCTATTCTATTTTTGTCTACTTATGCTTGATCACCACTATAAAATTAGGTAATTTGGATAAATTGGGTAATTTGTTTTAGTTTTGGGAGAGACACTTTAATTGGACTATATGATTAAATAACGTGAAATTAGAATTTATTTTAATTTGTCAATAGAATAGAAATATACCTATTAGACCCATATAATCTTATTAAAGTGAATTTGAATATTTATTACCTTTTGAGTAAATTAATAAGGAATAACAATTTTAATTTGAGAGAGAGGTATAAGTAATTGAAATATACTTATATTTATTTAAATTCTAGATTAACAAATTAACATTAAGTGCTTTTAGTTGGGTAATTACATACTCGAAGGGCTTGTTTGGTATGAGGGGACGAGAGGGAAAGTGGGCGGAAGGAAAATTTTTTTGAGTTGAATTTAAAAAAATTAGAGAAGTGGGGTTAAAAATTTTTAATTAATTTTTCTTACTCTTTTATCTTTCATATTCTCTTTATTAAAATTTTATTACCCCACTTCTTCACTATTTTAAAATTCAAATCATAAAAATTTTCCCTCCCCTCCAAATCCCTCACACCAAACAGGGCCTAAGACTTAAAGAAGGGATTAGTCACTCTATGTTGTTTTTCTCCCTTGAAATCTCAAAAATATTAAATTAGAATTTTTGCTCTTGTTTAAATTGATTTTCAATATCTTTATTTAATTTGTTCAACTTGAATGAAAATGAAAAATTTAATGCCTAATCACTCATTTGATTGAATTTCTATGGGACGACCTTGATTTGCTATTATATTATTTCCAATTTTTCATAGCCCATACACTTATGGTGCTTACTTAAAATTTTAGTAGCATCAATATATATATATATATAACATAAATATGATTGAAATATAAGAAGCATTAATATTATACCTTGATATCTTAAATACTTGTCGGATAGAAAAAAACATCTTAAATAACTAGGCATTGTCCAGGATGTTAATTAATTAGGTTCCGGGGTTCCGGTATATGAGATTCAAGATAATGTATGTTCTCCTAATTAAATACTAAAGTGTCTTGTGAGGAAACTATTTTCAGTGGTATCTCATACCGTTAAACGACCTAAGTAGATCACACATTATGCCGTTAATCTCTATATATGTAAAACACTAGTTATATTTCCTTTCTAATGTTGTGTTGGTTGAACCTTGCACCACAAATGCACAAGTTGTGTCATGTAATAAAATGATAAGTAGGGTATTGTTCCCACAATGATTTGGTTCCAAAATCTTGTCAAATATCGATTATCACAATTTTGTCTAATTTAAGTGAGACAAATATTGAGAGTTAAGAGAAACAAACTACTTGTAAAATTACCCAAAAAAAAAATACTAAAAACAAGTGATTTATAGATATCAAGAATATAATAAGATTAGGATTATTTATCTTCATGTATTTGTAAAGAAGGGTGAGATCTAATTGGATAGGAGGGAGCCACGGGATTGGGAAAAAAAAAAAAAAAAAAAGAGCAGCCGTACAATGATTTATGATCTGGAGTGGACCATGGCCTTCCGAGAGCGGCGGGATTAATTAGTCATCATCGCAGGGGAAAAATCAGAGAGCAGAGGGTGAGCAAGGGGGGTGAGAGAAGAGATCTTCAGTCGTCTTCTTCTTCATCGAAGGTGACCGCAGTGAGGACGAAAGGAGCTCCGGTGTGCCGTCGCTATCCTCTGATTCTTTCCATCTTCTTCGCCGTCGGACTGTAAGAGAAATCCAGCGAGTAACAACAGCAAAGAACCAGAGGGAGTCGGAGAAGAGGAGAGTTGGAGACCACATCGGCCTTCGTCCTCTCAACTCCATCGACTCACCTCTGCCGTCGGTGTTGGAGACCTGATAGAGAGGCTGCGAGCTCAAAGGCGAGAAGAACAGGACGACTGAATCAGGACGGAGCTAAGAGAGCTGCGCCGGTGAGAGTTTGACGGTGAGCTCTCTTGGGAGGATCAGCGATTATCCTCGAGCTGGACAGAGTGAGAGGCCGCTGTGGTCAAAACTTGGAGGTACCACCGCCGTTGCTCTTCGTCTTCTTGCAAGTTCGACTGCCAACAGTGGAGAGGAAGGCGTGTGCACAATGATTTACTCTGTTTCTTTTGTCTTCATGAATTTGAGCCTGAACTTTGATTTTGCTGTGAGGAACATTATTAACGGAATTTTCCTAATTTTTAGAGGAATTATCTTAGTATTATTTTTATTTGCTTAATCTATTCTGTTTTTGTCATGGTTATTAAACCCGGACCGGACCGGCCGATCCGGCCCGGGAAACGGCGAACCGACCGGTAAACTGGTCCTGTCCCTGGTCCGGTCCGGATTGGTATTTTAAAAAAAAATTTATTTTTCCTTTAGAATTTCATATTATAAGTCTAAAATTTTCAATTTCTGTCCGGTTTAGCTCTGGTTTGGTCCCAGTTTGACCCACTGACCCTTAACTCAGTACCCCGACTGGTTCAATGCCCGGTCCGAATTTTAATACCTTGGTTTTTGTCTTCTTATGCTTGATCACCACTATAAAATTAGGTAATTTGGATAAATTGGGTAATTTGTTTTAGTCTTGGGAGAGAGACTTTAATTGGACTATATGATTAAATAACGTGAAATTAGAATTTATTCTAATTTGTCAATAGAATCGAAATATACCTATTAGACCCATATAATCCTATTAAAGTGAATTTGAACATTTATTATCTTTTGAGTAAATTAATAAGGAATAACAATTTTAATTTGAGAGAGAGGTATAAGTAATTGAAAGATACTTATATTCATTTAAATTCTAGATTAGCAAATTAACATTAAGTGCTTTTAGTTGAGTAATTACATACTCAAAGGGCTTGTTTGGTATGAGGGGACGAGTGGGAAAGTGGGCGGAAGGAAAATTTTTTTGAGTTGAATTTAAAAAAAATTAGAGAAGTGGGGTTAAAAATTTTTAATTAATTTTTCTTACTCTTTTATCTTTCATATTCTCTTTATTAAAATTTTATTACCCCACTTCTTCACTATTTTAAAATTCAAATCATAAAAATTTTCCCTCCCCTCCAAATCCCTCACACCAAACAGGGTCTAAGACTTGAAGAAGGGATTAGTGACTCTATGTTGTTTTTCTCCCTTAAAATCTCAAAAATATTAAATTAGATTTTTTGCTCTTGTTTAAATTGATTTTCAATATCTTTATTTAATTTGTTCAACTTGAATGAAAATGAAAAATTTAATGCCTAATCACTCAATTGATTGAATCTCTATGGGACGGACTTGATTTGCTATTATATTATTTTCAATTTTTCATAGCCCATACACTTATGGTGCTTACTTAAAATTTTAGGAGCATCAATATATATATATATAACATAAATATGATTGAAATATAAGAAGCATTAATATTATACCTTGATATCTTAAATACTTGTCGGATAGAAAAAAAACATCTTAAATAACTAGGCATTGTCCAGGATGTTAATTAATTAGGTTCCGGGGTTCCGGTATATGAGATTCAAGATAATGTATGTTCTCCTAATTAAATACTAAAGTGTCTTGTGAGGAATCTATTTTCAGTGGTATCTCATACCGTTAAACGACCTAAGTAGATCACACATTGTGCGGTTAATCTCTATATATGTAAAACACTAGTTATATTTCCTTTCTAATGTTGTGTTGGTTGCAACACAAGTGCACGAGCTGTGTCATATAATAAAATGATAAGTAGGGTATTGTTCCCATAATGATTTGGTTCCAAAATCTTGTCAAATATCGATTATAACAATTTTGTCTAATTTAAGTGAAACAAATATTGAGAGTTAAGAGAAACAAACTACTTGTAAAATTACCCCCAAAAAAAAATACTAAAAACAAGTGATTTATAGATTTCAAGAATATAATAAGATTAGAATTATTTATCCCCGTGTATTTCTAAAGTACTCACTCAAATACCCTAATATTTAACGAAGAAAAGAACGAGATACCTGTAAAGACGATCATAGAAATTTTATTTCTCTGCTGTGCTTTTGTTTCCTCAGGTATACAGTATCATAAACATGTGCAACCCTCTTTCTTTTTTTATCCAATACGAACTCCCTCTCTGAGGCGTACACTCGGCTTACTCCACATTCTTTGATAAGCAAATCTCTGTGCTATCAATAATGAATCTGTGGAGGTGAATATAACCAAGTTGAGTGCTTGAAGCATGAAGAAAGCACATATTAATGGAAACTAAGTAAATTTCATTCCCTCTCTTCCTCATGCCAAGTAAATTTCATCTTTTACTGAAGAGTATATTATAAAATTGTCGTTGACCATATGTTATTTTTCCTCATTACACAGACAAGTTGACAGAATTTGAAATTTTGTAGAATAAGCAGAGTAATGTGAGAATATATGTACAATGTGGTAGAATATAAGTTTTGACAGAAAGTAAACTAGAACTTTCCACAGTATTTGCTCCATTGACACTACACCTATCTATGCCTGCCACGTTCGACCCAGACCCTACTGCTGCTCATTCAGAAAGAAGCTTCAACTACACACTAGTGTTGATAGTGAGCAGATTCTAGCAGCTTAATAAGAATGATTAAGAACTATATGATGTAACAAGCTTTAAACAATGTCCTTACTCCCATATATATATATATATTCATGATTTCATAGATTAAAAATACATTAAATAAGGGGCTGAAGGCAAAGAAATGAAATATGAAGGCAGAAGAAAGTGCAGCATTTACCTTCAATATGAAATTAAATTATCTCATTTAAACAAGTGATATACGTATATAAGGAATCTATATTTCCTTTGGTTTTAGATGTTATTCTGTACACGGTTTAATTTGTCTATAATTCCAAAATGTGCATGAATGCATTTCAGAATTATTTGAATTCATCAACACTAGTCAGGAGCAGAGCAGAAGTTCACATGAATAAAAGAAATTGACTATCTATATATGAAGAAAACCAAAATACTTGTTGTTACATGGGTAACTATATATCCAGAATGATATGACTCAAGTTCTTTGAAAACAAATCTGCACATGGCAACAAACTAAAAGACAATCAGAGTCCATTTTAAAAAGAAAATGATAGTAATGGAATCACATATATCAAAATGTAACCATCTATAATAAAGTTGAGCTTATAATTAGCTGAAAAATCAAGAGGTACCATACATCTGACTCTCCATAAACCTCAATTGGTGGGAGCTTTGTTCACTGAGCTACTTTTGTTTCTTCATTCATACAATGTCATCAAAATGTGCATCCCTCTTTCTTTTGCTCTCTGAGGCATATATTGGGCACACTCCACATGCTTTGATGGAGACTTCAGATTCGATAGACTCAATATTGTCAACCTCATCCGTAGCAGAGAACTCACATGCAATCCTCCCATGATAACTTGCTCGAGCATCACTTTGGGTAAACCTTTTAAACCATATAAAAAAATGATCCATATCGTAGCCACCCGAAGAATAATTCTCATTAGGATATTGGGACTTGAATTTGAGGTTGTTATCATCAGAATAATTACAGCAAATGGTCATGGCCATTGGGTTGGAAGGAAGAACACAGCAAAACATTATGCCGATGAGTGATTGTTCACGATTACATGTAAATTCAACAGTATTTGAAGCCACTGATGCCATCTGTTTATGTATCATCCAATTTGGAACTCTGCTTCCTGGGTAACAATAACCACGATACTCCCAACCCTTTTCCACAGCTGAAACAATTGAGCTCTGAATTAATTTCTCACCAAAGATAAGTGAAGGCTTATCCAACTTTACACAATTTTTGAAGTGTAACTCATATATACGATCCAAGAATTCATTTTGAAATTGCGACGGCCAGACTATAGTCTCCAGTGATGTACAATTTATGACTTGTAACCCGTTGAGGGTGAGAGGAAGTCCAAGTATAGACCTAAGCTTCCTACAATTACCTAAGCCAATATATCTTAGGTTTGGAACATGCTGCATGAAAGCTGGCAATATTTCCACACCAGATCCTGCAAAGGATAATGATTCTAATTCTGTTAAGGTACTGATATTCTCAGGAATTTCTGACAATTTGCTACACATTTCTAAGAATAACCATCTTATACGATGCCATGCAGCGAATAGGATCTCTAGCTCTGTTTTGTGAATCACTTGATGGAAATCCCCAAACCGAAACCTCTCAAGATTTGTGAAGCAACGAAGCTCATTTATTGGAAGGCTCCTTAGTCTTGGACCATTGAGGTAAAGATCTCTAAGTTGTGTAAGTTGGCCAAATGTTGGCAGATGCAGTATTTCAATTTTACTACTAAGTAAGTCTAATCGCACCACTTTTTCTAGTGACGACAAACAAAATTTCTTGAGACTGGCACAGTTATCAACTCTAAGGTCAGAGAGAGATTTTAAGCATGCCTCACTTTCAAGGCTCTCCAAATTTGAACAATATGATACATCCAAATTAACAAGTGTGTGAGATAAAATAGATGGATGAACACTACGCAGATTTTCACAAAAATCCAAGTATACTGTCTCAAGCTTGCGTGTCCTAGAGAAATCAGGCAACTCCATCAATTGTTGGGATCCACTCAGATTTATTATCTTTAAATTTGGAAGATCCTATGAGAATGAAACAATAGACATTACATTAAAGGCTCTCGTAATTTAATTAGATTGAAGATAAATAAAATGTACTTAAGCATATGCATAAAGTATACCTGTACTCCATCCCAAAGCTTTTCCATATTGTTGTATTCCATGTGAAATTCAACAAGGTTCTCTGGACAAAAGCCTAATGGTAAACTTTTTGAAGGATATACATCCCAATGAAAGTATCTTAAGTTATTAGGAAAAGACCCAAAATCACGAGGAAGCTTTATACGAGATCCCATGTGCCATTCATAATTGGCATAGAATTTGATGATTCTTAACTTTCTCATTTTTGTGAAGGTGTCAGCCCTCAATTGCACCTCTTTAATTTGAGCCACATCCATTGTGATACCTTCAATTTCCTCAGTTCCCTGAAATGAAAACATAATCAAAATGGCATTAAAACTACTAAAAATAGGTTGAAAACATGAAATGAAAATTTAATGTCTCTATCTTTTACCATATTATTGTTAAATACATCAAAAATTTCTTTGGAGTCATTCAATCGACTGCGCTTTTCAGGATGTTTGGGAGATTCCTCTCGAACTATTTGCTCGCCCATCTCTCGTATCAAATCATGCATTTTTAGAATGCCTTGATCTAAAATTTTTATGAGAGCTTTATTGACAAGATTTTCAATTCCACTCATCGCCTCGAAATTGCAAGCCTCTAGAACACTTGTAACCTTATCTTTTTGTTCTCCCACAAAAAAAAACGCTATGTCTAAAAATATTTGCTTGTCATCATCACAATCTAATCCATCATAACTAACCTTCAACATATTTTGAATGTCTTGTTTTGGAGACTTTTGGAGTTTCCTAAACTCACTTTCACAATATTCGATGCTTCTAGAAGAAAAATGGCAACCCAAAACTTCTAAAGCTAAAGGAATTCCTTTAGCATAGGCAACGATCCTTTTGGATAGCTCTTCATATCCTATCTTGGGATGATTCTGTTTGAAGGCATTTAAGCTGAAAAGTTTGAGTGATTCTTCAAAGTTTAGTTCCTCTACTTCATGTATATATTCTTCATCAATCTCCACACTAAGAACATGCTTGTCTCTGCTTGTTATAATAACTCTGCTACCCCATCCCAAGCAAGTTTCTCCAACAATAGCTAGTAGATCTTTTAGTTGCTTTGGGTCGTCCACATCATCAAGCACAATTATGACTTTCTTCCTTTGCAGCCTTCCAATTGCAGCATTTTCATGGAGAATTCTTTGGTTTAATAGCTTAGAAAGAAGTTCTTGACGCAAAGATTTGAAACCAATATTTTTTATTTTTGCTCTCACATTTTCTAAAAAGCAAGAGCTTTCAAATTGCGAAGAAACATGATCAAATATTTCTTGAGCAAGGGTTGTTTTACCGATTCCTCCTGGACCCCAAATTCCAAGAACTCGAACTTGTTGTGGCTCAATTTTCATTAATGATATAACTTTAGATAAATTATGATAAATGCCAACAAGTAGTTTAGAGTCTCCAGGCGTCCTTGGATACTTATCTGCCAATCTTTTCAAGATGTTGTTCACTATTTCATCAATGAGTTCAGGTTCATTTCTAGCACATCAAAAGAAAAAAGAATAATTTATAAGCCTGCATAGGATAGAAATAATAAATGCGCAGATATAATTTGGTAACCTTATTACTATTTTGGAAAAACTAAGAAAACTTTATAAGACATTATAAAATGATATGCTCCCTCCGGTCTTTAATATAGGACCTATTTAAGAAGTTAATCTTAATCCTAAATATATACAATATCTATTTTTCACGTGTCAATTTTTTCCTACTTTATCCATATTGGTGCTCCCGCAATAATAATCAAAGAGGAGAAAAATCGATGAAATTAAGGAAGATGACTACAGTGTTTTAGAAAATACATATAATATTAACTAATTCAACTAACTTCCTTAATCTAATAAAAATAAAATTAGGTATATAGGTCTTATATGAAAAAAAAAAAAAAGAGTATTAACTCAGAAAACTTACTGAAAATCTGATAAATAAGTATAGCCAGATAAGTTAGCAGTTTTTGTCAAAGTAGATCTCCAAAGTTGTAGCTTCCCTGTATAATCCTTCGACCGCTCTTCATGTTTGGCAAATGCATCTGCATAAGAACCTCTTTGATGTCTAACATCTGATGGATCTATGTGGTAGAAAACTGGTATTACAATCTGTCGATCGGTTTCCTTGCATTCCATGATTTTGACAAGCTCTTCCAAACACCACTTTGAAGAAGCGTAGCCTTGTGAGAATATCACCAATGATATTGTTGATGCTTCTATTGCTTCCATGAGTGCTGGTGATATTTCTTCTCCTCTCTCCAGCATCTCGTCCACATACACATCAATATGATTTTTGCGCAACCCTCTCGTCAAGTGGCTAAGAAAAGCAGATCTGATGTCTGAACCTCTAAAACTTATAAAAACATCATAGTTTTCCCGACGTACTAGGGAATAGGAAGAAGCAGAAGCAGCCATTAACTGGGCAGAAACATGATCAATAGGGTTATATGTTGACGTAAATGATGAAAAGTGGAAACATAAACATTATATAAAGTGCTAATCCAGAGCACACAAGGAACGAGGAAGAAGATCATCATACCTGCACAAAGCTTATAAGTGGCGATCGATGGAACCTTTTCTGAAGATGATGTGATCTGTGTGGACAACAGCAATATAATCCAATTTATAAGTAAAGAAGAAGGTTTCTTCTGTTGGGTGACTTCGTTAGACAAATTAGTTGGCTAATTCAAGACGACCATTCTAATGCAAATTTTCCAAGCAAAGGTTTGCTTATATATTTTTTCCGAACGCATCTATGTTGCTGATGCAAATGGATTCTCAGCTATTAATTTCCTACACATCCTATTTGAACCGGTTAGATTATTTTTTTAAGAACTAAATTATAATTAGTAAAATTTATAACTAATATCAAAAGATGATCTAGCCTCTTTATAATAGGTTTTCCATATCTCCCCAATAAATTACACTAATCAAAGGGTAATTTTATAAAGTAACAAATGTTTTAAATTTGGCAACAACAAAATTTTTTTTAACATTTAACTATTAAAACTAATTTTCTTAACATTTCTTAACGTGTAACTAGAAAGTAACTAATAAGGTAAAAAGGAAGTTTTTATCACACCAGTATAAGACCATCAATGTTATATGATAGTAAATGCTGCGCTTTAAGGAGACATGATAAACATAAAGTGGGGTAGCTAAAATCATGATGCTGAGATGGATTTGTGGTTATACAAGTAGAAAAGATAAAATTCGTAATGATTATATCTTCAAATGAATTGGAGTGGCATCTATTGAAAATAAAATGGTAGAAAATTGTTTGAGGTGGTTTGGACACGTTCAAAGAAGGTCATTGGCCATTGGGTGTAGTGGTGAAGATGGTTGATCAAGCAATATGGAGTTCTCTAAAAAGATATAGGGGAAGATCGAAGGGAACACTCAATATGGTTATAGAGCGGGATCTTTTGGTAACAATTCAAAGATCTGGTATTCAAATAGAGTACAATGGCGTTATGCAATTCATGTAGCCGACCTCACTTAGTAGAATGACGCTTTGTTGTTGTTGTATGATACTAAAACTCAAACAAGTAATTTACAACCGTAGAAAAAATTAAACTTATGATGCCCTGGAATATTACAAAAAGTATATTTCAAATAGTAATAAGATTAAGGGGGGAAAATATAGTAGTAGAATTAAAAAATAAATACTAAATTAGACAACAATTATACAATCTGAAAATGCTAATATAACCGGAGAAGAAACAAACAGAATCAACAGGCCTTACAAAAAAAAAAAAAAAAAAAGATCAACAGGGTTTTAGTTGAAGATAATTAT
Source organism: Inga laurina (assembly GCA_963855925.1). Classification (NCBI taxonomy): domain Eukaryota; kingdom Viridiplantae; phylum Streptophyta; class Magnoliopsida; order Fabales; family Fabaceae; genus Inga; species Inga laurina. Next base: position 61,017,913 of record OY979705.1, read on the forward strand.
AAATCTGGACAGAAACAAGCCATCAGTCACTTGATGGAATTCAGTAGAAACTGGGCTTATGTTGAAGTAAATGAATAATGAAAACATAAACATTATATATAAAGTGTTAATCCAATCCAGTACACACAAGGAACGAGAGTAACATGATCATCGTACCTGCACAAAGCTTAGGTAGCAGCTATGGATCCAACCTTTTATGCATATAGGAAAACTAAGATCGAGCAGCAATCTAATTTATAGGGGAAGAAGAAGGTTATTACTGGGAAACTTCAATTCCTTAGAAAAAGCAAGTTAATTAATTGCTTATACAAAAGTTTGGCAGATTGTGGTCTATATGGATTGCGCGTATAATAATCTATTAGTCCACATAAATATCAGGAATGTGGTCCCCTACCATTTCCTTCAATCGCTCTTGGATATTTTTGGGAAAATATATATAACTCTTTCTCCATAAACTTTTTAAATTTATATATTCCTTTGAACGTTTTCTATTTCATGTTCATCAATTACTCCTTCAGTTTCATAATATAAGACATATTTATTTAATTTGATTAGATTAAAGAAATTAATTAAGTTATAATATGGTATGTATTCTTTAAAGGACCTTAGTCAATTTTTCTTAAGTCCCTCTTTATTTCTTCTTATTGATTATCGGTGAGGGAGCATCAATGGATTAAATTAGGAAAAGATTGATAAATATGAAAACTATGTCTTATATGTAAGACCAAGATCAACTCCTTAAAATATGTCTTATATTAAGAACCGGGTGGATCTCTATAATTGTAATTTCGCTAAGCCTGACCTAAGTTCAACGGTTAGTTTCATATTCTCGTTTAATATATACACAATAAAAATTTACTTAAAAAATATTACTCTTTTTACTGAAAGATATGCTATAATATTGCATCAGGACCAAAGAGATAAATGGGAGTATAACGATGGGGTCTTGAGATCAGTTTATCTGGATTGTTTAGATTTGATTTTTTTTTTAAAAAAAATTATTTTGTTACATAAAGAATCTAAATTAAAAAGAATTCCTTAACAATTTTTTTAAAAAAAATTGATTTTTTATTTAAAAATCATTATTTAAAATATTAAATCTATCAAGTGGACGCACTGAAATTGGGTCCCGGAGTTTATAATCTATTTTGTCAGTCAAATCTGTGGGGCCACTCAATATCAGATGACTTGATAATTGGACGCCATTGGATTTTGCAATCGTCCCATCTGAGCCGTTGGATGCTAATTCCCATAGCTTTTTCATATTACTGTATTCCATGTGAACTCCAACAAGGTTGGACAAAATCCTGTTGGTAACCCCGAAGGATATACATTCCAATGAAAGTGTTATTAGGAAAAGACTCAAGATCACGAGAAATCTTTATATAAGATGTAAAGTGCCATCCATAATTAGAATATAATTTGATAATTTTTAATTTTCTTATTTTAGTAAATGTGTTAGCCCTCAATCACACCTTTTTAATTTAATCCACATCCACTGTGATACCATCAATTTTTTTTATTACCCTGACATGAAAACAAAATCAAGATTTTATCAAAGACGTTAAAAATTAGTTGAAAACATAAATGAAAAGTCTATCTTTCTCTTATCATATTATTTTCTTTCAACTGAATGCTTAAACATCGCAAGCCTCTAGCGCACTCGTAACCTTATTTTTTGTTTTCTTACAGAAAAGAATACAATATCTAAAAATATTTGTTGCTCTAGTCTAATCTATCATAACTTGCCTTCAACATATTTTGAAGGCATTTAAACTAAAAAGTCTGAGCGAATATTCAAAGTTAATGGGTAACTTCCTTAGAAAAAGTAAGTTAATTAATTGCTTACCCAAAAGTTTTTGAATGATTGTGGTCTATATGAATTGCGTGCATAGAATAATAATATATCAGTCAACATATATAAATATCAGAAATGTAGTGTGGAAAGGAAGGTCATGGCCCCTACCATTGTCTTATCTCTATCTGCCATTGGATAATTTGGGAAAATATCATGTTACAAGTCTTCACTATGCTTTTCTCCAAGAAAAAAGTCTTCACTATGTTTTTTTTTGTGGTGATACACAAGTCTTCACTATGTTAGAAAAGCAAGTTGAACCGGTGGACTTCGAACGTGAAGACTGATCCGAATATACCCTTATATTTGAGCTCGGGACCGGTCTAGTGTCTAACCCGGATTGACCCGAACGTAAAAACAATCGCCCTTTTTTTTTTTTTGGCTGATGTGAGATTTGGTTTGAAGTAAAAGAGTGTGGGAAAGGCTGAATTATTAGAATGAATGGAAGGACCCCCAGATTCTGTGATCTTCCTGAGCAAAATTCTGATAAATTCCAACAACAAGGAGTTTAGAGTCTCTAGGCTTCCTAGGATTATCGATCTAGAATCGCAGCCCACTGACAATGCAGCTATAAATGAGTTTCAAAATAGATGAAGCCTCTCGTTTTTCTCATTTTCCTTTTCTTCTTAGAATTGCATCTCTATTCTTAAATAGAAAATGAAGGGTCAGATTTAATATTTTATAACACTATTATTATAATATTTTATAAATTTATTTTTCTATTTTTTTCTATATCGCGCGCATTTATAAATGTGAAAGTTAAATTTTATATATTTATATTTATAATAATCATTTTATAAAATATGATATATGAACTATCCATTTTTTCAATGGTAGTTGAATGGAGTGGATGGCTTCTCTCCTTTCATAATATCTCCCATCCTTTACCTCAAAATGACACTGTTTTGGGGTAGAATATCAATTGTGACTCTTTTTTTTTTAAAAAAAAAAAAAAGTAAAGAGCATCATGTAGCTTAAATTATTTTTTTGATAATACCCAGTATCCTAAAGTAATTTTTAATTTCTCAGCACCCTAAAACAGATCAATAAATGCTTACTGAACCTAACTGTCGTGAGTAGACTTGAAATTGTGATTATGATTGGGTTTGACCTTTAAAGTTGATTATTTGGTTATGATTGAAGGTTTATGGTAACATGGTGCGGTTGCTATTTCAACTAGAAAAGAAAGATCTTACTTAGCTGTAAATTTGCATGAGATACTTATTTTTATTATTGAAGATATGTGAATTTTGTTTTGACTTAAGAATTAGTTAGTTTCGCCTTATTTTGCTAGAGACGATGCTTTGATGCTTAAATTTTGTCTGAACAGTATTTTGTTTGATTTTTGAAGTTAAGGAAAAGAATATTCTGTTGCCATAAGATCTTTTAGCATAATGGAGAATGGGTGGCTGTAATTGTGTGATGTTTTAGACTTCAGAGAGAGAGAGAGAGAGAGAGAGAGAGAGAGAGAGAGAGAAATCATAGCAAAGATATGTGTTTCTTAATAATTTTGGATATAAAAAATTTATATGAGAATTTGACTTTTGTCAGGAGCTTGAGGCAATTGTCATGGTACTAGTTTTCAACATTAGTTTTGCAATAAGACTTGTACACTGTATATTGTAAAAAAAAAAATCAATTAAGGTATCAATTATATTTCACCGAAAGATTTATGTTAGTTTGTTACATTTATAAGCTCCTTTAGTTGTGGCATAAGGGAAAAAATAATAAACTAATAAATTTTTTTGGCAGGAAGGATTTCTTTATTTAAGAATTTGGGGTGAAGAGCCTTGCATTTAAAATCTACATTAGACACTCATTTGTTTAGGTTTAATTTTTATTTAAAGGCTTATTTTAAATTTTAATTTCAAATTTTATTTCGAATGGGTGTGCGGTTTTGTTAAGTGTGATACATATTATTAAACTCTATATAAACTAAATAAATAAATAACATACAAAAGAAAATGGAAATGTTTAGTTATGAAAAATTACTAATGTTGTAGGAAGAAGAAATAGAGAAATATGCTTGATTGAAGGTATTTCCATTTTACTCAGTAAGTTATATTCAACCACCTACCTACGTTGGAAAATGAATTTTAGTATTCTGGTGTTGTTTGAAAATAGTAGTGAATGATTCCGTGATATGATAAATGATGGTGATAAGTTAGCTTCAATTTACCGTTCTGATATCATTTTGTTTTGAGTCCGATGAGTGGTAATGCTGTTGCATATTATCTTTAAATTGGGAGGACCGAATTTTTGTAAGGGGAGCAAGGTAGCATTCCAAAAAAAAAATTGGAATTTAAAATAACAATAATAATAATAAAATTAAGTAAATAATTTATTGACTTATTGAGTCAATTATAGAAAATGCATAATAGGAATACAAGTTAATAAGGTAGTTTACTTCATATCTATATTTACTCAGCCATTTCACCTCCTATTCCCTGACCTTATTTCAGTTTCCGCCCTTTCCTGCCCCTCACACCCACCAATGTCAATTCTTTTTTTCCAGTCTATTTAAACATAACATTATTCAACCTTCAACTTTCAACCTCTCTTGCCACCTGCATTCTATGTTACTTCATCATTTTCGACCATGTTTGAACACACTTTGCTATCTGCAATTCATGATGCTTCTGACATATAGACAATTGTTGTTAGAGTGTTACGAAAATGGAATGTCTATCAGAAAACATATCCACATGAACTCTTTTGTGTTGCTATGTTGTTGGTTGATGCTGAGGTATGTCACCTTCATCATTACGCCTCGTCTTCTTTTCCCCTCTTACCTGTTTGCTCCCACTTTTTTTATTTATTTTTCTCCTTCTATGTCCTTTAATGCAGGGAACAACCATTCAAGCAAGTTCCATCATCAAGTCCATGCATTCCACATTTTGTGCTTCCATTAAAGAAGCCCAAACTTATGAAATTGCTAACTTTATTGTCTCATGTTGGTTTGTATTTGTCCAAACCAATTTTCACACATGGACAATTATATGTAGCACTGTTTAAAGTTAAATGTATTGATGGTTTGAAGATTATTATAGGAGTCAATGATTCTAGTACAACTAACACTACGAAGAATGTTGTCTTCCAAGAGCGAAGTATTTCAAAATGTTGATTCTTAGCTATCAATTTGTGTGGTGACAAATGAGAACAATGTAGTTGACCTTTATATATAAAGCACAATCACTTATAAGTGCGGTTACTTATTTCACAATACTTGCATATGTATTCATCGTATGACAAAACAAGCAACAATAAACATATAATGTGTATGGCATTGTAGGAACGATTTGGCTCAATTCACTCTTCCCATGCAACACACAATTACTACATGTTATACTTATGTAACCATTGTCATTTTATGTGTAGTTTAATGCTTTAAATGTACTATTGTAATAACCAATATTATTCAAGATGATGTAACTGTCATTATTTAAACACGAAATATATTAGTCTAACTGATTAAGTGAAAAATGGAAAGATAATTTATCAGTATGTAAAGCTCTCGGTGCAATGCACGGGTTGCTCCTGCTCGTGTCATCAAAATGTGCATCCCTCTTTCTTTTGCTCTCTGAGGCATATATTGGGCATACTCCACATGCTTTGATGGAGACTTCAGATTCGATAGACTCAACATTGTCAACCCCATCTGTAGGAGAGAACTCACATGCAATCCTCCCATGATAACTAACTCGAGCATCACCTTGGGTAAACTTTTGATACCATATACAAACATGATCCATATCGTAGCCATCATGAGGATAAAGCCAATTAGGACATAGGGACTCGAATTTGCGGTTGTTATCATCAGAATAATTACAGCAAATGGTCTTGAACATTGGGTTGGAAGGAAGAACACAACAAAACACTATGCCGATGAGTGATTGTTCATCATTACATGTAAATTCAACAGTATTTGAAGCCACTGATGCCATCTGTTTATGTATAATCCAATTTGGAACTCTGCTTCCTGGGTAACAAGTAGTATAATAACAACCGTTTCCCACAGCTGAAATAATTGACCTCTGAATTAGTTTCTCACCAAAGATAAGTGAAGACTTATCCAACTTTGCACAATTTTTGAAGTCCAAAAAATATATACGATCCAAATATTCAAGTTGAAATCGTGACGGCCAGAATATAGTCTCCAGTTATGTACAATCTGTGGCTTGTAACCTGTCAACGGTAAGAGGAAGTCCAAGTATAGACCTAAGCTTCCTACAATTACTTAAGTCAATATTAGTTAGGCTTGGAATATGATGCATGGAAGCTGGCAATATTTCCACACCAGATCCTGCAAATGATAATGTTTTTAATTCTGTTAAGGTACTGATATTCTCAGGAATTTCTGACAATTTGCTACACCTTTCTAAGAATAACCATTTTATATAATGCCATGCAGTGAATAGGATCTCTAGCTCTGTTTTGTGAATCACTTGATGGAAATCCTCAACTCGAAACCTCTCAAGATTTGTGAAGCAACGAAGCTCATTTATTGGAAGGCTCCTTAGTCTTGAACCTTTGATGCAAAGATCTCTAAGTTGTGTAAGCTGGCCAAATGTTGGCAGATGCAATATTTCAACTTCACTATTAAATAAGTCTAATCGCTCCACTTTTTCTAGTGACAAACAAAATTTCTTGAGGCTGGCACAGTTATAAACTCTAAGGTCAGAGAGAGATTTTAATGTTTGTGCATATTAGTTAGCATGACATATTAAGTGATTGCTTGGAGTTGTTTATTGCATATTATATATATATATATGCATTTAATATTTTTAAATTTAATTATTACATCATCGGTCCGACCGTTTCAACCAGTTAAATCATGATCTGGTGACCTTTCCAACTCAATGTCTGGTCCGGCTTTTAAAACATTGATCTAATCTATCATAACTTACCTCAACATATTTTAAAGGCATTTAAACTAAAAATTTTGAGCGAATATTCAAAGTTAATGGCTATATTCCTTACAAAAAGTAAGTTAGTTAATTGTTTACCCAAAAGTTTGAATGATTGTGGTCTATATGAATTGCGTACATAGAATAATAATACATTAGTCAACATATATAAATATCAGAAATGTAGTGTGGAAAGGGAGGTCATGGCCCCTACCATTGTCTTATCTCTATCTGCCATTGGATAATTTGGGAAAATATCATGTTACAAGTCTTCACTATTGTCCAAGAAAAAAGTCTTCACTATGTTTTTTTTTTTTTTTTTTGTGGTGATACACAAGTCTTCACTATAATAGAAAAGCAAGTTGAACCGGTAGACTTCGAACGTGAAGACTGATCCGAATATACCCGATCTGGTTTTATATTTGAGCTCGGGACCGTCTAAGTGTGTAACCCGGATTGACCCGAACGTAAAAACAATCGCCCTTTTTTTTTTGGCTGATGTGAGATTTGGTTTGAAGTGAAAGAGTATGGGAAAGGCTGAATTATTTGAATGAATGGAAGGACCCCCAGATTCTGTGATCTTCCTGAGCAAAATTCTGATAAATTCCAACAACAAGGAGTTTAGAGTCTCTAGGCTTCCTAGGATTATCGATCTAGAATCGCAGCCCACTGACTGACAATGCAGCTATAAATGAGTTTCAAAATAGATGAAGCCTCTCGTTTTTCTCATTTTCCTTTTCTTCTTAGAATTGCATCTCTATTCTTAAATAGAAAACGAAGGGTCAGATTTAATATTTTTTGACACTATTATTATAATATTTTATAAATTTATTTTTTCTATTTTTTTCTATATCGCGCGCATTTATAAATGGGCAAGTTAAATTTTATATATTTATATTTATAATAATCATTTTATAAAATGTTATATATGAACTATCCATTTTTTCAATGGTAGTTGAATGGAGTGGATGGCTGGCGTGGTGACATCGACTAAAACAGATCGAGGGCAATGAATAAATAGATCAAGCTTCTCTCCTTTCATAATATCTCCCATCCTTTACCTCAAAACTATACTGTTTTGGGGTAGAATATCGATGGTGACTCTTTTTTTTAAAAAAAAAAAAGTAAAGAGCATCTTGTAGCTTAAATTATTTTTTTTGATAATACCCAGTATCCTAAAGTAATTTTTAATTTCTCAGCACCCTAAAACAAATCAATGAATGCTTACTAAACCTAACTGTCGTGAGTAGACTTGAAATTGTGATTATGAATGGTTTTGACCTTTAAAGTTGATTATTTGGTTATGATTGAAGGTTTATGGTAACATGGTGCGGTTGCTATTTCAACTAGAAAAGAAAAGATCTTACTTAGCCGTAAATTTGCATGAGATACTTATTTTTATTATTGAAGATATGTGAATTTTGTTTTGACTTAAGAATTAGTTAGTTTCGCCTTATTTTGCTAGAGATGATGCTTTGATGCTCCATCGTATATAACATTTGTTTATGGCTCAGTGAGTGAAGATGAGAGGAAACTATGTTGGCATGAAATTGTGAGAATTGCAACTGGTATAAGTCAATCTTGGCTTTGTGTTGGTGACTTTAATGACATTGCAGCTCAAGAAGAGAAAAGCGGAGGCAATCCGAGAGCCTGGAGGAAAATTGTAAATTTTCAAGCCTTTATTGATGATTGCTTGTGGATGGATTTGAGCTTTAATGGCTTTAGCTTCACTTGGTGTAATAAACGTGAAGGCTATGACACTATATGTGAACGCCTAGATCGAGCACTTGGTAATGTCCTTCTCAGAGAAGACTTTCCTCAGTTGCAGGTGTTTCATATTGACCCGATGGGTTCTGACCACCACTTACTGTTAGTGGACTGCTGCTATAAATCACCTTGTCGCTCAAACAAATTCAGATTTGAAGCTATTTGGACTAGACATCCAGATTACTCTAGAGTTATTACTAGAGGATGGCTCCACTCCACGGTAAATACTGAATCTCCTCTTGAGACTTTTCTCTCAAAACTTTTTTCATGCAGGAAGGAGCTAATTAATTGGAGCAAAAAAGAATACCCAAACAATAAGAGTTTGATCAACACACTTAAAGCCAAGTTGGCTACTCTATCTCAGGGAGATATTAATCAGGATACAATTAGGAGGTGTGCTGAGCTTGCAGCGGCTATTGAGAAGGCCTATAATCTAGAGGAGCAATACTGGTGCCAGCGGTCTCGAGTGGATTGGTTGAAATCTGGGGATAAAAATTCGAGATTCTTTCATCTTTCAACCATAAAGCGTAGAAATTACAATAATATTCTTCGACTCAAAGATGACTCTAGGGTATGGCTGGCCGATAGGGAGGAAATATTTCAGAACATAACTCAGTACTTTCAGCAACTTTTTTCATCTATGGGGCAGAGATCCTTTGAAGAGGTGCTGGGTTATGTGGACAATAGAGTCACAGAGCCGATGAACCAAAGCTTACTAGTGCCGGTGACCCATGAAGAAATTAAGGCTGCAACTTTTGATCTAGGGAGCACAAAAGCCCCTGGACCTGATGGTTTCTTCGGGAAATTCTACCAATCAGCCTGGTCAGAGATTGGTGACACAGTCTGCACAATGGTGATCGATTTCTTTGCTGGGAACTCTTCTCTACATGCTATAAATGGTACGAATATTACTCTAATACCAAAGTTGTCTAAACCGGAACATGTCTCTCATTTTCGTCGAATTGGCTTATGTAATTTTTCATACAAAATAATCTCTAAGATTATAGCCAATCGGATGAGGCTGTTGCTTGATAATTGCATTTCTCATAATCAAAGTGCTTTTGTCCCTGGACGTCTTATACATGATAATATAATTATTGCACATGAGGTATACCATTATCTCTGTAGAAAACAGCTTGGAAAGAAATATGAATTTGCCCTGAAAATGGATATGAGTAAGGCTTATGATAGGATTGAATGGGATTTCCTTGAATTGATTCTGTTGAAATTTGGATTTTGTGAGACTTGGGTCAGATTGGTGATGAATTGTGTTACATCTGTTAAAATGAATATCTGTGTCTCAGGGGAAAGTGTTGGATCAGTTATCCCAAGACGTGGACTCCGGCAAGGCGACCCTCTTTCACCTTACTTGTTCATCTTGACAGCAGAGGTTTTATCTATGATGATTAATAAATGTTTGCAAGACCGTGAACTTAAGGGTATCAAACTCAGTAACTCTTGCCCAGAACTATCACATAGTTTCTTCGCTGATGATGCATTGTTCTTCATGAATGCCAATTAGGGGAATTGTAGGATGCTCTCAAAAATCCCAGATATCTATTGTAATGCATCGGGCCAGGTAGCCAACCTTGATAAGTCCAGTATCTTCTTCTCCAAAAATACACCAGAAGATGTGAAGCTTCGAGTGGGCCAGATCTTGGGCATCCAAGCAACTGATGATCCTGGAAGATATTTTGGTATTCCAAGCATTTGGGGGAAAACAAAACATCAGGCCCTATCTTACATCCGAGAGAGGGTGCGCAAAAAGGTGGAGGGATGGTGTGCTTCAACTCTATCTTTTGCAGGAAGGGAGGTTATGATCAAATCTATTATTAATGCTATTCCTATCTACCCTATGCATTGTTTCAAGTTCCCCCTGAAGACTTGTAAGGAACTTAATAGCATTGTAGCTAACTTTTGGTGGAGTGGAAATGCGGGCAATGGCAAAACTCATTGGAGAGCTTGGGATAAAATGACAACTTCAAAGCAAAATGGGGGTATGGGTTTCAAGGATTTTGGGGTAATGAATGATGCTTTACTAGCTAAAACTGCTTGGTGTCTTTTGAAGAAACCTAATGAATTATGGGCTATAGTTCTAAAAAGTATTTACTTTCCCAGTGGTGAGTTTGTGGATACAAAAAAGGGGTATAAGGCGTCTTGGTGTTGGTCGAGTATCATAGAGGGCCGAGATATGCTACTTAAAGATTTACTCTGGGACATTGGAGATGGCACATCTATCAGAATTTGGGGTGACCTATGGATCCCAAATATATCTCCCCCTGAGAAACCTTTGGACTGCCATGAGTACATTGTAAAGCATGGTTGAGTTTGTGACCTTATATCTGATGGTCGTTGGCAATTAGATCAAGTTCGTGAGTATCTTCCTGAAAATGTTATCACTGCCATTACTAATATTCCTATACCTACAAATGGGTTAAGGGATAAGTTAGTATGGATCCCAGCAATTAATGGAGAATATACAGTGAAACTTGGCTACAAAAATGAGACCAGCACAACCATCGGCCAAAATTTTCTTCCAGGAACATCGAGCATTATCTCTGCTCAAGTTTGGAAATTCATCTGGAAAATCAAAGTCATCCCCCGGGTTCAACATTTCATATGGAGGATCCTTTCCAAATCTGTTGCAACAAATGAGGCACTATTGAAGCGGAAACGAGCTCCTAATCCAATATGTCCAATTTGTATGATGGCTCCTGAATCAATTGAACACTTGTTTTTTCATTGTCCATGGACTAGATGTGTGTGGTTTGGGTGCAGTCTGGGAGTGAAGCCCGATGAGCCACAGGTATGGAACTTTGATAACTGGTGGATAAATATCACTGATGAAAAATCAAATTTGGATGATTTTGAAATTGCGTTATTATGCTGGATACTTTGGTATATTTCGAAACAACGCAATGATATGGTTTTTAATCATTTGAGCCCGAACCCACTAGCTATAATAGAAGCTTCACATAGATCTAATTTGGAATTCTTTGCCGCACTAGAAGGGGATACTAGAGTTCAAACACAGATGCCTAGATCACATAACATTGTACATGTCTGGCAAGCACCCCCAGATGGCTTTCTTAAAATAAACTCTGATGGCTCTTTCTAGACAATGCCAGAACGAGCGGCAATGGGAATAATTTGTAGGGATAAAGCTGGACACTATATATGGGGTTTTGTAGACAAAATCAAGTCCATTTCGGCATTTATGACAGAGGCTTTGGCATTGAAACGAGCACTGTTGTTAGCTATTGATCTAGGCCATGACAAGGTTATTTTTGAGATTGATTGTCAATCTTTGCATAATTGTGTGCTATCTCAACTACCGGATCTCTATGATTGGCGAAGAAGAAGTATAATCCAAGACATTATTAGTCTACTCTCATCCAAAGTTGGGTTCTCCTTGACATTCACCCCTCGCTTAGGTAATGTTGCAGCTGATTACTTAGCAGTTGAAGCTTGGAAGGGTGTGTGCCCCATGGGGTGGGTTGAAGAACCACCACTCCCTTTGTTATCCATTTTAACTTTGGATGTGGAGCAGGCCAGACATGCCTCAGAGAATGCTTTTGCCCAAGAGTAGAATCAGGATTGCTGGGATTTTGTTATTTATTGTTGTTCTTTATTCTCTGCAATTGTTTGATTTATACCGCTTTGTTATGTTAATCCTAAAACATTATTTCATCCTGGTCTTTCAATAGAAATTCCTTTTGATAAAAAAAAAATAATTTTGGATATAAAGAATTTATATGAGAATTTGACTTTTGTCAGGAGCTTGAGGCAATTGTCATGGTACTAGTTTTCAACATTAGTTTTGCAATAAGACTTGTACACTGTATATTGTTACAAAAAAAAATCAATTAAGGTATCAATTATATTTCACCGAAAGACTTATGTTAGTTTGTTACATTTATAAGCTCCTTTAGTTGTGGCATAAGGGAAAAAAATAATAAACTAATAAATTGTTTTGGCAGGAAGGATTTCTTTATTTAAGAATTTGGGGTGAAGAGCCTTGCATTTAAAATCAACATTAGAAACTCATTTGTTTAGGTTTAATTTTTATTTAAAGGCTTATTTTAAATTTTAATTTCAAATTTTATTTCAACTGGGTGCGTGGTTTTGTTAAGTGTGATACATATTATTAAACTCTATATAAACTAAATAAATAAATAACATACAAAAGAAAATGGAAATGCTTAGTTATGAAAAATTAGTAATGTTGTAGAAAGAAGAAATAGAGAAATATGCTTGATTGAAGGTATTTCTCAGTAAGTTATATTCAACCACCTCTGTTGGAAAATGAATTTTAGTATTCTGGTGTTGTTTGAAAATAGTAGTGAATGCTTCCGTGATATGATAAATGATGGTGATAAGTTAGATTTAATTTACCGTTATGAACTTATGATATCATTTTGTTTTGAGTCCGGTGAGTGATAATGCTGTTGCATATTATCTTTAAATTGGGAGGACTGAATTTTTGTAAGGGGAGCAAGGTAGCATTCCAAAAAAAAAATTTGGAATTTAAAATAATAATAATAATAAAATTAAGTAAATAATTTATTGACTTATTGAGTCAATTATAGAAAATGAATAATAGGAATACAAGTTAATAAGGTAGTTTACTTCATATCTATATTTAGAGTTGTAAGTTAATTGACATTAAAAGGGCATTTTGGAACTATCAGAGAATAATTCTTATACTTGTAACAGTCTTTAAATTTGAAATATAGATGGGAAAATTGTCCATAAAGATCCCATTAAAAATTTATTTATCAAATGGGACCTGAAAACATTTAAAGGAAGATTTTTTACATACGGAAAAGATTGTTTGCATATAAGGGAAGATATTTTGTACTAGGAAATATTGTTTGAATACAAGAAAATATCATATAGGAAAAACAAATTGAACATAAGAAAGATTATTTACATATAAGAGAAGATCTTTTGTACACGGGAAAGGTTGTTTGAATATAAGGTCCCATTTAACAAATAAATTTTTAATGAAGTACCTATAGACAATTTTTTCAGAATTATCTTTTTTAATTATTTAATTGTAGTTTGGTCATAAAAGTGAATGAATGTCTAGGGCAATTCGTGTTTGTTATCTATCTTTGGGCCCTGAGTTGAATCTTCTCTGAGCCGAAGGGCCGATGTGATTTTGTTTTAACATTGTGAATAACCCAAAATGCTCATATTGATCATGTAGCTTAAAATATGTCATATGGGTTTTTAGTCTTTTCCCAAACAAACACTGAGCTTTCAATTTTATTTACCCGTCAATGTCATAGCAACAAGTGGAGAGGAGAAAAAAATTTCAAGACTTGGCTCAAGCAGTCTCAATCTTCTTCTCCGTTCAACATTGTGTGTGTGTGTGTGAGTAATGCATCATCCTCCTTGCTGGTCCGTTCGTCATCTCCCTCAACCAATCTTCTTCTTCGTCCCCTGTTTTTGGGAGTCGACATGTGTTGGGTGTGGGTGCAGAGCTTCGGTTCTTCTCTTTCCTTTTTCTGGGGCATCGATTGTGTGTGTGGTAAGGGCGAAATTTATCTTCCTTGATGCTGGTTCAATTTTCTGGTTCTTCGAGCAATTTCCTCCCTCTTCGTTTTTCTCCCTGCATTGGTGTGTGTAGTTTGGGTTAAACTGTATTCCCCTTCCTCTGTTTCAGCAGCTTTGTGTGAGAATAGATGAGAAGATTGAGTTCAAAACAAGTTGAAAATCAAGGCATAAGGAGCTCACTTTAGGTGGGTAACCTCACTTTAATGGCTTTAGCTGTTGTAAGAGGGAGAAGATGGATTTAGATTTTAGACTATGCTTTTCTTGAATTTCTAAATTGGTAAGAGTGAAATTTTGGAATTGTAATATGCATGGGTGTGTACATATATTGATGCTTGGGAGTGTATTGTTGGTAGATTAATTATGAATTGAGATGCTGTTTTGTGTGATAGTCTTAAATGCATACGAAGTGTTTGGTAAAATGTTCCAAAGGAAAAAGACTCATTTAGGCATGTGTCATTGTGGTATTTTGAATAGTGGAGAATATCTAGATCCTATTTTGGATTCATTATGTTTTAAATCTTGCCGAAAGGAAAAATTTAGAAATTTTATAATTTCATGAGTATGCTAAAAGTTTGGTTATATGGTGGTTTGTTGAATGATTAACCGTGATGTTTGTGTTATGACTTAGTGTGTTTCTATGCATGTAAGGTGTTTGCTAAAATGCATAAGAGAAAATTCGGTTGGATTACATTGTTTAACTTTTTTGTTGAAGTTTGAAGAGGCATATATGGTTGCTGATATTAAGTTTGATAGTTAAGAATGATAAAATTAAATTGTTATTCGAACTTGTGGCTATATACTAGCTACAAAAGGGTTTAAAGCTCAAGTTTTTTTCCCTTTATTATAAATTGTTACATAATGAGGGTTGAGTTGGTGTATTAAGTTGTCGCTGAGATTATTTGCTGGGTGGTGTAAGAAACAATTGTTATTAACAATGAAGTTGATAATGAAATCAATGGTTGAACTGAAAATTTTTCTTATAATTTGAGAACTATGTTTGCTTGCTATTTTGTTAGTCTTGGGAATGTATGTAGTGTGTATCTTGAAATGCTTGAGGGTGATGCTTGGATGTTAACTATGATAGTTAATGGGTAGTTACGAGTTTGAGTAGTAAACAGATTTATATTAAATGGAATTTTGTAAGTTTTTAGAGTTTAAGGAAAAGAAAATGACAATTGCATTACTTTGGGTATTAGGAGATTAAAGAGTGAAAATCTGTGTGGAAACAGCTAGGTACGAGCAAGACATATTTGGGAGCGCAACAGATGAGTGAATAGAGTTCCATTATAATTTCTTTTTATAAATGATGTTTTCACTACTTACCATACTTTCATGTTAATTACCAGCTTTACAAGTATGATTTTGTCACTGAAAGCTTATCGAATGTTTCATGCTCTTATTGATATTGAAATGAGTATAGATTGATGATTTTTATTTGTTGTTATTTATTCTTCTATTGCTTCATAGTATAATTCAAGATTATGTACAAAAATGCCAAGGAGACTTTTGATTTTCTCACAAATTTTCATGTTAAGATAGTCTTGTGTTTTGGAATGTTTGTACACAAGTTTTATTATTTGGGAACAGTTTTTGTCGACAGATTAAATTTGAAGGAAAGTTTTGAAATATTGTTTGTGAACTATCATGTTGGGGTATACTATTATATCGTATTTGATACGAGCTATCATGATATTGAAAGACGAACTTTTCATTGCTGATAAATTGGCCCCTGAGCATGCTTTAAAATAGTTTTGAGAGAACTGAATATAGAACGCTTTTTACTAACAACAGTACTGTTAGTCCTTGGCGCGCCATGGTTGATCTTAAGCTTGCTTGATATTCGTGGGCTTTGTTCTCAAGCTTGTTATTTGCGGGCCTTGTACCTGCGCTTGTTTTGCAGCCTCGTACTGCGATTGCTTCATGTCCTTGTGCCGCGTTTGATTGATTACTTACCCTCGTGGACTGTGTCCATGCCTGTTTTCATGACCTTGAGCTACACTTGGTTAGTTATCCTTGTGGACTGTGTGTCCACATTTGTTACTGATTCTGTTTAAGTCCTCATTTATAATGGGTTTTCCATATTAGTTGGTACTTAGTTTCATCAATGAATTATTTGTTTCCATAGTTTTTTCTTATTGATAACCTTTTATATCGTTTCATCAACGTTTATGATTTTAGAATTTGAAGTTGAATATAACTGTCATCTCGTCATTATGGACTTTTTCTTGCATAATTTATCCCTCCAATATTTTATTTATTTCTACTAATGGGACATTATTGACCGAAAAATTATTTTGGTCTCAGATAGAACTCTTGACCTTGCACCTCCGGCTGAACAGTGAAGACTCTCATTGTTGATCAAAGCTTGCAGAGATATTTTGAAAGAGCAGCTAATTGCTGTAAATATAAGTTTACATTTATGTATTTATTTATATAGTTTAGATGTTCCATGTAATCTATAGGTAGGGTGTCCAACCCCTTTAACATTTTGATATTTGTCAGAGTGATAAAGGCATAGTTCCATAGGCATACAAAAATAGCACAAATATACTGATATTGTGTACTTGTTTATAATACAGGAATTCCCGTAGGGTTTAAAAGTATATACAAATTGTCCTAAAAAATTAACCAACACTAGGATAACCAACGTAGGCTCTTAATCTTTACCGGGACCCTCAATCGCCAGTGTTGACATTTTTGCCCTTCAAACCACTACCCTCATCTAGCTATATCGATGTTTTTCTCCCCTATGAACCAAGTAAAGAATGGCGTGGACACTATATTTTTTCCAACCCTCTTTGACCTAAAGGGGCACTTTATTCTATTTGGTTGGATAAAATTCATATTCTTATCTTTACTTGCTTCATAGGCGAGAATATCACTCTTTTTAGCTATGAAACAAGTAAAGAAGGGCAATTGTATATACTCTACTTTGTCCAGGCCCAACTCAAAAAATGATTAAAAAAAAACGAAAAAAAGAAAATTCCTCCTTAATCCTGACACATCTAAATTAATAAGCAAATGATATTGATGGTGATTCGATTGGAATTGAAATTTGAAAAATGATAATCATCAATGGTGTTTGTCTTGAATTTGGGGTTTGTAGTAAATAACAACAAATTTCAAAATAACTCATCTCATTGATGTCATTTGATTTTCAAATTAGAAAATTTAGTGTGAAGTCATTGTGGAGCAAAAATAATAGAAATACAAAAAATACAAAAAATAGCTCTCATTGTTAGGTTTAAATTAGGAAATTGTTTGTAGGAAAAATATAAAATAAATAAATAATCAAAAATAAAAAAAAAAATATCTCTTACTTATGTTGATAGATTTAAATTAGAAAATTACTTGTGGGAAAAAAATAAAAAATCTCTTATTGATGGTGATTAGGTCAAGTTAGGAAGTTTTATAAATAGAAAATATAAAAAAAATAAAAATAAAATAAAATAAAATAAAATCTCCCATTGACGGTGATTGGGTTAAATTAGGTAGTTTTATTAATATAAAACACAAAAAAAAAATTTAAAAAAATTAAAATTTTAAAAAAAAGGAGCATTTATGAAGAAAACCTTACCTTGAGACTATAAATAAGGAAGTAAGGGTTGAAGCAAGACACACAAAAAATTAGGAGAGCAAATACACAAAAAAATGGGGAGAGTAAAGACACAAGAAAATATGTAGAGAAAAGAGGTAAGGGATGATTAGATATGTCTAAAAATAAGAGTGAATTATTGATTGTATTCATTTTTTTGTCTTCTTCTTCTTCATACCTAAGGAAAACCTATGCTCTTATGGTTGTTGTCACATATATGATGCTTCATCACTAATGGCTAAAGGAAGGAATCCAATATGATGAGGATTAATTCATTTCTTATTATTTTTCATTTTCTTTCTCTCTTCTATTTTCCTTTTCTTATCATTTTTTACAAACCCAAGGAAAGCCTATACTCTTGTGGTGCTTATC
Source organism: Inga laurina (assembly GCA_963855925.1). Lineage (NCBI taxonomy): Eukaryota > Viridiplantae > Streptophyta > Magnoliopsida > Fabales > Fabaceae > Inga > Inga laurina. Next base: position 61,035,971 of record OY979705.1, read on the forward strand.
AAATATGCAAGCTTAAGCATCAATGGCTAGAGGGTGAATCCAATATAAAATTTTGATTAATTTATTTTCTTATTATTCTTCATTTTCTCTCTCTTCTATTTTTATTATTTTGTTTTTGTGCCCAAGGAAAATTTATGCTCTTGTGATTGTTGTCACCTTTGTGAGCCACAACACTAATTGCTAGAGGGTGCAATCTAATACGATTTGGATTATTTTATCTTTCTTTTCCTTTCCTTTTCTCCTTATATCTTTCCTCTCTATTCTTTTTTATCTTTTCGTTATTTTTTCTATTTAATCTTTTTAGTCTCATGCAGTGTTCTGGAAACCGGACCGGACCGGCCGATCCGGCCCAGTAACAGGCGCACCGGCCGGTTGGCCGGTCCGGTTTCCAATTTTTTTTTTTTAAAAATTAATATTTTCTTTAGAATTTCATACCAATAAGCCTAAAATCTTCAATTTCTCACCGGTTTGGTCCCGGTTTAGCTCTGGTTTGGCCCCGGTCTGACCCACTGACCCTTAACCCAGTACCCCGACCGGTTCAGTACCCGGTCCAGGTTTTAATACCTTGGTCTCATGTGATTGAACCACTCATCCCTCTCTCTCTTTTTTATTTCTTTCACTCCACCACCCCCCAACAATATTTATGTTGCTCTCTTCTTGTTGATATTGCGAGGATATGCTCAATGATATTTTTGTGTTACTTGGACCATGAAGAATGTACACATCTTTAATTGATTGACTTAACATGTGATGGTTTGCTTCCACTACTTATTTTCACTATTTGGATATATATTACCTATTTGTTATTTTCATATCTCCTTCTAACATAAGTTTTATTTATGAAAAGGAAAAGGGAAAAAAAATTCTTGTGACCCATTTTTGTAAATGAAAATAATAAAGAAGAAAACTTCTCTTTTATCAAAATAAATGAAATTGATTTTAAAAAGGATTTTTTTCATGTGAGGTTTTCAGAGCCTCCTCAAGTAAAAATCGATTATTCTTTTGTGTGAGATTATGGGAATTTCCTCAAGAAGTTTAGTCCCAGAGTCTTCCAGAAACCTTTCTTTTATTCAATAAAAATAGAAGAGTTGTTTTCATAAAGTAAAAAAACACCAAACAAATAAGAAAAATTATTTCCTCAGATAAATTAAAGGAATTTTTTTCTTAAAAAACACCAACAAAGTGACTTACATTTCTACCTGGAACTATGTGGGTTTGATCTCTCTAAAGGGTACGTTGGCTCTAAATCCTTTTCCTAGGTCAAGTCTGATTTTGTAAATAAATATATTTTTTCTTATTATTTTTGTAAATAAATGTTCTTTTATCTTTAGTTTGCATTTTATTTATTTTTGTAAATATTTTTTTACTTGGGTAATTATAATAAAACTAAAAGCCATATTCATTTTTAAATAATTGGCTTAGGGTAACCGTTCTCATGAACGGGTGCTATGGGCTACTAACATCTTGCTCATATACAATTGACTCCCGAACTTTATCTAGTTTTCATTTTTCAAAAGAAGTTTCCAAAATTATCCTTTTTCAAAATTTTGGTAGCGGTTTCATATTTTCCAGATTTTGGGCACTACAGTTTTGTATATCTTGTAATTTCATTTATTTGACTTATAAATCTTCACATTTGTCTTGTAAACAGCCTGTGTTATTATAAATATGCTTCTTGTTTTATACATAGTTGAAAAGGTCTTGTAGTTTCACTTTTTTTCTTGTAAAGCATATTTGACTTTTAAATTCCATCCTTGTCTTATACATAGCTGGAAAACTATGAAACTGAACTGTGTGGAGTTATATTATGTAGAAAATGTTGAAACTATGATAAATAACTCACAAACTGTGATTAGAGATAGTAATAACCGATTACTTGTAACTCTAATTTTATAGGAATTGGAAAGAGCCCAAGCCAGATCGAAATCAGGACTCGTTTTGCATGCAAAAAGGGGTGTTTAATGTAGTAACTTTCTTTTTCATATATTATGTGATTGTTTAAATGCTTTGTTTATGCTATCTTATGTGATAAGTATGATGAACACTCTTTTGCCCATTAGGGCAATTGAGCGAGGAGGCACATGTTCCTGGTTGTGAGTAAGAACCCAACCGAGGTATTTACGGATAGTGGGGAAGTACCCCGACTCATGTGCACATGCCATGTTGTTTGTGTTTAAGGATAGTGGGGAAGTAGCCCTGACTCATGTACACATGCCATATTATTTGTGTTGTTATTATGGTGCATTACACGGTGTACATCATATTTGTTTATTGCATTTTATATGACTGGTTGTATGTTACTGCTAGGATTCGTTTGAATCTCACTATTTCTCAAAATTTAAAAATATTCCGGCAAAGGATAGTGGCTCGAAGGGGAAAAGCATCAATACCGGCGATTGAGGAAAATTGGTGCAGTTTAAGATTGGATCGTTGGTTATCTTCTGTTTAGCTAAGTTTTGATAATGCTGTATAGATTTTTCAAACCCTATGGAATATTTTGTGATGTAATGCAAACACTTAATATCGATATCGTTATGCTATTTCTATATGCCTGCTGAACTGTTGCATTTTTACTCTGACAAATATCAAAATATTAAGGGGTTTGACAACTAACCTCATTGGCTTTCCTTGATCGCTGTGTATATATAAATACATAACTTTTTTCTCTTGCTTTTGGATTTGAAAATAGCTCATTTTCCCTCTAGCTTTTGCATTTGAAATTTGACAAAAACCAACGTTCCTTAACAAAATGACTAGCTATGTCGTACATTCTTTTTCAAAAACAGCGATTTCATTGAATTTAAATACAAGTATTCATATTGAACATTGTTTGTTTGGTTTGGTGTGTTACTTTTTTGGCGGAATCTTTCGGGGAAGAACTAATGATGAAGACCTGTGTTTGAGTGATGAGATAAGCACGTACGTACAAAGCTTACAGAGCATGAGTATTAGGTAGTAGTCATTGTTAGTGTTGTAGTTTCTTGCCCCCTTGTGTGTGCATATATCCCATGAAGTTTGTGTTCCTTTTATATTAGTGAAGCCAGGGTTTGAGAAAGGTACTTAGGTATTAAAAAACTTCGAAAACCAGACTTAGTTTTTCACTTTGACTTCTTCATCATCATTTAGTCATTAAGGATACAAAATAGATCCTCTAATTTGCTCAGATGTGGCAGTGACAGATAACTTGAGAGTGATTTTGCATACTAACCCATTCCATATTCTGGAAGAGGAAGTGTAAGTTCAAAAAAATCAGACACAGAAAGATAAACTGATACGAATCTGGAGATGAAGAGATATACAAACAGAACAAGCTCCTTGTGTAGGTTTTAACCATCATATCCCTGCTTCTCCATAAAATGGTACAGAGTGAGTGTTGAAGACACAGCTGTCAAGTAGAAGCCAAATTGAGGTGTTTAGTGCAGCCGCTCGCCACCTTCATGCACAAAAACCAACATGATGATGATGTGACCTTAACATCTAATACACTAAACGACATATATATCAGCAACAAAACTACAATGACATGAACTTGTTCTACTGCACTACACTTATGTCCTGTTTGGTATGGTGGAATTGAAGGCATGGAAATGGAATTGGAATTGAATTCCATGAGTAGTGCATGTTTGGTACAAAGAAATGCTCATGGAATTTAATTCCACATGGAAGCCAAATGGGGTCAATTCCATCAAACTCAATTCCACCCAAATAGCTAAGATTTACAATTCCATGTCTTCAATTCCAACCTTGCCCTTTCTATGATGTGACCCAGGTTCAGGAACCCGGACTGGACCGGCCGGTCCGGCCCGGAAACCGGCGAACCGGTCCGGTCCGGGTTCCAATTTTTTTTAAATTTTTTTTTTATATTTTTCTTTTAGAATTTCATACTATAAGCCTAAAATTTTCAAAGGAGAGGGATTTTTTATTTTTCAATTATAAAGGCATTTTGGTCTTTTCACATATAAATTAGGACTCATTTCCATAACATACCAAATATTTGAAAAAATTAAAATGGTGCAGGTTTTCGGGAGGAGAAGGTTTTGGGCTTCTCTGAATGATGGTTTTTTGGGGGAAAAAATTGAAGGACATTTTGGTCTTTTCACCTAAAAATTATATCTCATTTCTATGACATACCAAACATACTTTTACACCTCATTTCCATTTCCATATCCATATCCATTTCCATTTCCATCAAGATTAATTCATCGTACCAAACAGGCCCTTATGCTCTCACGAATCTTTGTTTTGAGGTATTTTTTATACCCTCCACTTTCAATTTTCCATATGATGCTATATTGCAGTTATGAAAGCTAACTCCTGTTAGTAGCAAAAGAAAACGAAGAAATTTTTCCCCGCCAACAAAAAAGCAAAGAAAATGAAAATTTTGAACCGCATCAGCTCTCAGTTTTTCACTGTATAAACTATTAACTGCTCAACTAGTATAAATATAGTCACTTCAAAATTTGAGGTAGACCACCAACAACCAACAGATATATGTCTATATATGCATATTTGGCTCAGTATATTTAAGATTTTTGTTTTACACCTAATAGGTTTTTGCTAAGCAAAGTAACACTCTACACATAAACTAGTTAAGTGAAAATATGCATTTAACTTCGCTAATTTTCACATTTAAAGCATAATGAAACAGAGTTTATTTTCATTGTTGATTTTGTTTTATTATTCTCTATTTATGTTCCTGCACTGAGTGGTATATATCCATGAAGTCTAGTTGCTTTTAAGAGCTGACTATTTTTTGCTTGTATCAGGGAATTTAACATGTTATCATTACCGGACTTTCTCTTGCATGAAGAAGTAGAAGATGTAGAAGCTAGTAGCTAGTTTCCACGATTTGCCTGAATACTACACACATCTATTGAAGCGAATGGATAGGTTAATTATGAGTAAGGGCGTGCAATGAAGCATAGCAAAGTCAGAAACATAACAAAAACCAGCATAAAATATTAAAAAGCCAACTAAAAACTCAATACTTATTGCAATCTTTTAAGAGAGAATGTGTCATGAAGAACTCTGCTGATGGGAGTTGTTTTGGGCCATCAGTATCCCCAATCCTCTTTGCTTTCCCCTTGAATTTATCTGTTGGCGAAACTTGTCATAATCTGAGGCACATGCCTTGATAAAAGAGATCACACATGTCAAAATGTAACCATTCTATTTCTATTAAGGATATTAATTATAAGGGTGGACACTAATGACATGGGTTACAAAGGTGATCAAACCTGTGACTTCCCACTTATTGCAGAGTAGTTATATCACTAAGCTGTAAGGTCATTGGTGTAATAGTACCCTTTTAAAGCTCCAATTCCATTTGTTGAATCTCTTGTAATTCTTATTCATATATTGGCCATATTCCGCACCCTTTTAAGAACTAGTCGTATTCGAGCAAACGAGAATGATCATCTGGATCTCCCAATGTAGAATTCACATGTAAACTTAGAAGTGGGGCTCTCATCATATCATCTTCTTTGAGTTCCCTTTAATATGCTTTCCATTGGATTATACCATACAAAAACAATATCTGTTTCCAAATACCCTGGGCGAAGCAATTCCTTTTCATCCTTGTAATAGATCTCTTCATCTTCCAAGTGAAATTTTCTGCCAATTAATGAAATGAAATGGCTTCTAATAAATGGAAAAACAATACAGCAACTAACAAACCCAACAAATGGTCAGAAGAAGGTGGTGCAAGCTCTATAGTGATGGAACACTCCCCCATGTGAGAATATCTGAAGCCCTTTAGAATTATGCTTCCTGAGCAACAAACTCTAACCTCAGAAGAGTTGTTGTAATATAATATTGCTGGCATTAGTTTGAAACCTGCAGTCTTCAATGAAGTGCAACCTTCAATATATAATCGAGTAATGGAAGGTGGAAGTTCTTGTAATGAAATAAGTCTGGAGCAATGACCTAAATCAATTTCTTTCATCTCTGAAAGATTCTTGATGCTTACAGGCAATTTCATCACGCTGCATCCACGTAGTGATAGAATCTTCAACAATGACAGGCCGCTGATATTATTAGGTATCTCAGAAACCACACAGTTTATCAAATGCAATTCTTCTAAACAACGCCAGGCATGAAACAGAATGACTAACATTGATTTGTCAATTCCTTCTCTAAACTTAGAAAGATAGAATATTTTAAGGGTGTGTTTGGTTTGAGGGGAGGGGGTGGGAGGAGAGGGAGGGGAGGGTATGTCACCTTGTTTGGTTTGTTAGAAGGGAGGGAGGGGAGAAGATCCTTTATTTGGTTTAAGAGAAGAGGGAAAGGGAGGTAATAATTAATTGACCATTTTACCCTTGTATATTATTTTATACTTTTATAGTTATATATTGTTTAAATTAATTTATACTTGGATTTAAATTAAATTATTACATTAATATTGTAATATATGTATAAAAATGATATTTATGATATTTTTATCAATAGCTAATATAATAAATATTTTTAAAATATTAAATTAACAAAATTTTTCTTTTATAAATATTTTAAAAAAATTAAATTAACAGATTTTTTCTTTCCCGTTTTTTTAATGATTCATATAAAAATGATATTTTTATCAATAGCTAATATAATAAATATTTTAAAAATATTAAATTAACAAAATTTTTCTTCCACAGTTAACGGAGGAGAAGCCAAGTAATGAATTGAAGGATTTTTATTTTAGTAGGGGGTATTATTGGAATATCACAAAATGATTTTCTCTTCCCTCCAAAAACAAAAAATTTGGAGCACCCCAAAAGTAATGGAGGGAAGGGAATTAAACCCAAATTTTTTGCTTCCCTCCCCCATCAAAATTCAAACCAAATGATGAACTAAGGATGCCTGCCATCCCCTCCCACCCCCTCCCCTCAAACCAAACACAGCCTAAGAGAGGTAAAGCAACTTAGCTCACTTATTTGAAAGCTCTTTAGAGGCGAACCAAGATATAGCTCTTCAAGTTTATTGGACTGTCCAATTGGCAACTCCAATGTTCTTATACCAGTTTGAACTAAATCTAATCTTCTCACTTCTACTAATGGCTCCTTGAGACTAAAGCAGCCGGACAGCATGGAATGCTTTAGTTTAGTGCTCGCCCTTAGATTCAAAGAAACAAGTTTAGGAAGATAAAAGATAGATGGATGGACATTGCATAAATTTGCACACCATTTGAGGTCCAGTATTTCAAGATTTTTTGCCATGGAGAAATCGGGCAACTCCTTTAACTCTTTAGAATAGCTTAGATCTATTATCTTTAGATTCATAAGATCCTGTTACAATTAAAGGAGAAATGTTATTTAAAAATGCCCTCATAATTCAATTAGACTAAATAATAAAACATGCATTAATTAATATATTGTTACCTGCACACCATCCCACATGTTTACAATTTTGCTAAAAGGCATATGGATTTCAACAAGTTTCTTTGGACTAAAACCCAATGGGAAGGATTTCAAAGGATAACCACTCTAGCTGAAGTACCTTAGCTCATTAGAAAGTGACTCCAGACCATCATGAAAATGCACAATATTATTGCTTTCGAAAAGAGATCCGATGATCTTCATTTGGAGAGGTTCAATCTTGAGAAATCTTAAATTACTCATTTTTTGGAAAGCGTCAGCTCTCAACAATAATAAGTTGTTTCCAAACTCCTTTGGGTTCAATGTAATGCCTTGAATTGCATCAGTTCCCTAACAATTAAAAAATTCAAATAATATTAAACAAGTGGAGTTTAAAATTTCTTCAATGAAATTAATGTATAAAAAAGAAGTTCTTAATTACCTTGTTATTTTTCAGTACATCTTGAATTTCCTTGGCATCATTTAATCGACTCCGTGTTTCAGGATACTCTCTAGATTCCCAACGGACTATATTTTCAGCCATTTCTTATAATAAATCATGAATTTCTATTCTATTGTCTCTTGAAATGGTTATGAGAGCTTTATCTATAAGACTTGCTATTCCACAATTCGCATAAAAGTCATCACAAGCATCTAGCACCCTTATAATATCTTCTTTTTTCTCTCCCTAAAGAAGAATGCAGTGTCTAAGAATATCCGCTTTTCTGTTATATTAAGTCCATCATAACTCACCATCAATACATTTTGAATTTCCATGCTGGGATACTTTCTTAATCTTTTGAGGGCACTATCCCATGTTTTTGTATCTCTAGAGTTCAAATATGAACCTAAAACTTTTAATGCTAAAGGAAGACCTCTTGCATGCTGAATCGCTTGTGTAGATAACTTTTCATACCCCATTTTGGGAAAGGTTTGCTTGAAAGCATGCAGGCAAAAAAGTTGAAGTGATTCTTCATGTTTAATTTTTTCACCTCATGTACTACATGTAGGGGTGTTCGGGATCGGGATGGGATTGGAAAATGTCATTCCCGATCCCGAGAAGAGTTTAGGAATGATTTTCATCCCCGATCCTGATCCCAAAAATCGGGAAATTTCAGGATCGGGAATTTCCCGATCCCGAATTTGCTTCTTCTTCTTTTTTTAAAAAAATATCTATATTGAATTTTTTATTGTGTTTTCTTTAGTCTAATATAAATATATAATTTATCTAATATCATATTGTACCAAATAAGTCTAATATAAATATATAATTAGTTCAATACATGCTTAAAGTTGCTGATTCAGCTGTAAAAAGAACAAAGACAAGAACAAAAAAATTAGAATTATTTAATAAATAATAAATGAAATTAACTAACTAAACTAAAAGAATAGATATTACCTTAAGGGTGTTAGGGATTTTCACATTTTATTTTACATTTAGGCTTATTTTTTTAAATATTTTTAAAAAATATACATGTGTATATATATATTTTCGGGATCGGGAAGTCCCATTCCCGATCCCGATCCCGAAATTTTCTGGAAGGGATTTTCCTGTCCCGATTTGCTCGGGATCGAGATAGGAAGGTCGGGACAGGAAATTGTTGAACACCCCTAACTGCATGAGCTCTCCTACTAGCAAGAACATGCCTGTCTCTAGTTGTTATGATGACTTTGCTTCTTAATCCCAATGAAAGATGTTCTTCTAGAAGATATTGTAATTGGCTAGAGGTATCTACATCATCAAACATTAGAAGAACTCTCATTCGTCGTAGCCTCCTTTGAAAGTTGGGTCTTCTTTTCATTGTGAGATTTTTATCGTTTAGGAGTACAGAGAGAATATTTTTAAGTAAACAAGTCAACCCAATCTTTTTTTATTCCTCTCTTACATTTGATACAAAGCAAGAACTATCAAATTGGTGGGAAAATTTGTCAAATATGGCATAAGCTAAGGTTGTTTTACCTATCCCTCCCTTACCCCAAATTCCAAGAACTTCAACTTCCTGTGAGTCAACTTTCATAAATGATTCAATAATAGCCAAGTTTTGATAATCAAAGATGTATCTTTACCTTTCAACTTTTTCAATACATCTTTGATTATTCCATCAATAAGATCAGATTCTTTGCTGGCAATGGCATGTCAAAAGGAGGAAATTATTTTTTTTAAAAAAATAATTACACAGTTGTCAAAAATAACATGCTTAGTTTCGACCCAAGAAAAAAGAACATTCTTAGATATAATTATCTTAAAATTTTTATGTTGAAAAGGAAAACATATACTACCTCTTGTCCTTTTTATAAGTTATAATTAACTAGCCAAATCACATAAAACGAGTTGTTGGTTAAAATTAATTAAAATCAATAGATTTGTAAGAGATATAATTTTTTTTTTCAAAATATACCCCTATTTATGAAGATAATGAGTGTGAGAAAGAATAAGTGGGGAAATATATGAGAAAGAATGAATAAGAAAAAGAGATAAGAGAGACATGTAACTAATTAAGGGTAAAAAAAAAAAGTAGATTCAATTTTTAGACAAAGCCAAATTGTTCTTATATATAGGACCAACTCTATGTGAGACATATCAGGCTGGCTTGATACGTATAATATGATAAAAAACGAAAAATTTTGAATAAGTCTCAAATAAGACTCAGATACAAATAAGTCTCACAAATTTTCTAAATTACATTGAAGTTCTAATATCCTTAGCTTGAGTGCATTTTTCACTCGCGCAAATGATTAAATAACTTGTTCAAATCTCACATATGGATTTACGACTAAAGCCTAAATTTACAAGTGAACCACATATATAGTTTTTGTGCTAAATTTTCAAATTTCACGTATGGATTTATAAGGTCACTCTCTATTTACAAATCAACATTTTGATTTACAAGTCAACCCCCAGTTAGATTACTCAAGAGGCCATTTGGTCTTTTCACATTAAAAAGAAAAAAAAAAAATACTCCTCAGTCCTTAATATAAGATATATTTGGGGAGTTGATATTTAGAGCCGGGAAATTGGGCCGGCTTGTTTAGTCCCGAACTCTTCAAAGGCTGGGCTTATGATTTAGAGGCTAAAAAAAGAAGCGGGCATGAGGCTGGCCCTTTTAAGCCCGTTTAATATTTTTTAAAAAATAAATTAATAAACATAATATCATTATATCAAATTATCAATATGAGAGACACCTAAGTATCTGATAGAGTATTAATAACAAACAAACACTTATTAATTGGTTTGATTTATTTTATTTTTTAGAATGGTTTATTCATTTAAACTTTAAAAAAATGCTAATTTGGACATTAGATGATTATTTTAACTAAAAATTTATGAGTTTTAAAAATGATGTATCTCAATTTAAAGCAAAATAATAAATAAATTGTAAAACTTGAAAAAAAAATTGAATTAAAATGAGTTTAAGCCCGTTTAGACCCGAGTCAGTGAAGGGTCAACCTTGTAGGGTCGCAGGCTTCAAAAATATGGGACTTTTTAGGAAGCGGGCCTAAACGGGCCGGCTCGTTTAGACTCGAGCCCTTGAAGGGCCGGCTTGTATTCCCGGCTCTATTGATATTAATCCTAAATATAAGATATAATTTTCACATTTGTCAATCTTTTCATAATTTGCCCCTATTGATACTCACTCAACGATAATTAAGGAGGATAAAGAATAAGATAATTAAGAAATATTATGACTAAGTGTAATATTAACTAATTTAACTAACTTTCTAAATCTAATCAAATTATATAAGTATGTCTTATATTAAGGACCGGAGTAACACTCAAAAAACGTGGGACTTTGTTGTATTTTAGCAAATTGATCATGAGATTTATTTATAAACAAATCCAGTATTTGGAACATATTCGTAATTTTCCAAAGAAATAGTTGAGGAAATGAGCCACCAAAAACCTTTGTCAACGCCAGAACAGGAAATAAATTAAATGAAATAAACGCAGACAAGCTATCCTCTAACAACAATGGTTGAGAATCTCATAAGTGTAAATACTATAACAGAAAATTAGTCGGGCAATCTTTATACTTTACCAAATTCTGAATTGGGTCCTTGTAGTAGTTTTTTTTTTTTAATTATTATTGTTGAATTCTTATCAGCATATTCCTCATGATCACCGAAGCAAGGGAATTAAAGTGTTTTAATTCTTTGCCCAAAAAAATAAAAAATAGAGCATTCCCATATTAATTGAAGTTGATCTACCTAGTATATAGAATGGAAACTCAGAATATATGATTAAGATTCACTATCTCTCACAAAATTCAATTTATATAAAACTTTAGAAACAGACCACCATCATTGGACTCATCAGGAACATGGCTTTTTCTGACATGTTTGGGACGAAGGAAGAAGATGATCATACCTGGATCGATCGATCGAACACGTCTGGCAAACAAATAGCAATAGTGGTAATGTCTGTGTGGCCTACAGCAATCTAATTTATAAGTGAAGAACAAGGTTTCTCGGAAACTTTCTTATCCATATCGGGGGCGTCTTCGTTAGGGGTCTGTATTCCGTGACGAGCAACAAATTTCTCATCATTGTAATAAGATTTCAATTGTTTAAATTTTAATTTGAATGATCCAAATTTAAAATTTTTAATTTGTAATTTTTTAAATAATAAATTTATTTTTCTTATCTTTATTTTTAATTTTGCATATAATAAAATAAAAATTTATTTAAAATATAAAAATTAAATTAAATATGAACCATTTAAAATTAATCTAATGATAAAGATAGATGATGAGTACACTTTTACTCATAAAAGTGATGAGCATAAAATGTGCTCCCCATCACGTTCATCCTCTCCATTTATTCCTCAAGTGATGAAAGCTTTGAATTATTTTAAGCTATCGAGGTGACGCCGTTTCTTATAGTAAATTCATTGATGAGCCGAGCAGGTAATGCAATTTTCTCATAACAGTAAAATGTATTCATTATTGTATGATGATTGAATAAAGTCTCTTATTTTTATAAAAACAGAACCAACCACCATCTCCCATTTTCTCAACTAACATTGGTTTTGTCCCATTTCATAATGAAGTTTATTTTTCATTTGTCAATGTGAATGTGAGATATAATTAACAAACTATTCAATATAAAAGAACATTTTTTTTTTTTTGGATAGGAGGTGTGAAACAGGGAAATTGATTTAATTTAAAATTGAGATATATAATTATATTAAGAAGCGTATTCTCGGCCAGAACAATAATGAATCCTACTAAAATATTGCCAAAGAGGAACATAATGATTTTTGGCAAAACATTGTGATGGGTGTGAAAGCATCTTCCATTTTCCCAAATCGTCAAAAAAAAAAAAAACATCAATGAACTATTTTATACTAGCTCTCGTCCTTAATAGACTGAAAGTTTCCAGATCAGCAAGGCCGGCCACAGCAATCAACAAGTCAACGATTTATTTGATTTTTATTTTCTTTTTTTTTAGAGCAAATGACAACTGGAGGAAACGCGCAGAAGCCAACTTGCCATTTTAAATCATTAAACTTGCTTTCTACATTCGAACGAAGGGATTCAATTTGCCTGGGATGAGCAGGAAAATCTGAACCGTGCAAATCGATTTGGATGGTCCAGATTTTGTTTTTTTTTTTTTGTTTTAATTTTTTTTAAAAAAATTATTTTAATAGATACAAAATCTAAAATAAAGATAATCTCTTAACTAACATTTTCTTAAAAAATAATTTTTTTATTGAAAAATCACTAATTTTAAAAATATAAAATCTAGATCATTCAGATTTAGATCTGGATGGTTCAGATTTAGATAAGCGTCCCCTGCTTATTTGTTGACTAAGAACGTAAACGGGTTCCACACCTCAAGGTGATGGGATCAAACCAGTTGTTCTATATACATGAATCAAACTTTTTAATATATATATATATAAAAGTTTTTTCCCCATTATACCCTTTGTGTTCAACTTTTTTATCTCTTATCACCAAACTTTGCAAGTCTGACATGAAAATGCAACATTCTTTGCAGGTCTTCCTTAAATGAAAATAATCATCTGACCTCTTATGGCACATTTGTGGATGTGAACCCCTCTCAAGAGAAGCTGTCACTGAGAAACTTGGTAATGTTTCAATATACAACATCCTTTTTATATAAAACTAGATTATGAACCAATGTTATACGTAGAGTTTAACGTTATGATTTATAAACATAGCTTCATATATATATATACACACACACATATATATAATGACGCATGAGGATATATATATATACACTTTTGCAGATTGATCACTCTGTGGTGGAGAGTTTTTGGAGAGAAGGAAGCGGTTGCGTCACAGCAAGAGTTTATCCAACTTTGGCAATCAATGATGAAGCCAATCTCTGTGCCCTTCAATAATGAATCCGCAGAGGTGAATATAACAAAGTTGAGTGCTTGGAGCATGAAGAAAGCACATATTAATGGAAACCAAGTAAATTTCATTCCCTCTCTTCCTCATGCCAAGTAAATTTCATCTTTTATTGAAGAGTATATTATAAAATTGTCGTGGACCCTATGTTATTGTTTCTCATTACACAGACAAGTTGACAGAATTTGAAATTTTGTAGAATAAGCAGGGTGATGTGGGAATATATGTACAGTGTGGTATAATATAAGTTTTGACTGAGAGTAAACTAGAACTTTCCACAGTATTTGCTCCACTGACACTACACCTACCTATGCCTGCAACGTTCGACCCAGACCCTACTGCTGCTTGCATTCAGAAATAAGCTTCAACTACACACTAGTGTTGATAGTGAGCAGATTCTAGCAGCTTAATAAGAATGATTAAGAACTATATGATGTAACAAGCTTTAAACAATGTCCTTACTCCCATATATATATATATATATATATATATATATATTCATGATTTCATATTAAAAATACATTAAGGGGCTGAAGGCAAAAAAATGAAACATGAAGGGAGAAGAGAGTGCAGCATTTACCTTCAATATGAAATTAAATTTTCTCAATTAAACAAGTGATATAACTATCTATGGAATCTATATTTCTTTTTGTTTTAAATGTTATTCTGTGCACGGTTTGTCTATAATTCCAAAATGTGCATGAATGCATTTCAGAATTATTTGAAGTCATCAACACTAGCCAGGAGCAGAGCAGAAGTTCACATGGATAAAAGAAATTGACTATCTATATATGAAGAAAACCAAAATACTTGCTATTACATGGGTAACTATATATCCAGAATGATATGACACAAGTTCTTTGAAAACAAATCTGCATATGACAACAAACTAAAAGACAATCAAAGTCCATTTTAAAAAGAAAATGATAGCAATGGAATCACGTGTATCAAAATGTAACCATATATAATAAAGTTGAGCTTATAATTAGTTGAAAACTTGTGAGGTACCATTCATCTGACCCTCCATAAACCTCAAGTGATGGAAGCTTTGTGCACTGAGCTACTTTTGTTTCTTCATGCATACAGTTTCATCAAAATGTTCATCCCTCTTTCTTTTGCTCTTTGAGGCATATATTGGGCACACTCCACATGCTTTGATGGAGACTTCAGATTCGATAGACTCAATATTGCCAACCCCATCCGTAGCAGAGAACTCACATGCAATCCTCCCATGATAACTTGCTCGAGCATCACTTTGGGTAAACTTTTGATACCAGATACAAACATGATCCATATCGTAGCCACCCGGAGGATAACTATCATTAAGATATTGGGACTTGAATTTGAGGTTGTTATCATCAGAATAATTACAGCAAATGGTCACCATTGGGTTGGAAGGAAGAACACAGCAAAACACTATGCCGATGAGTGATTGTTCACCATTACATGTAAATTCAACAGTATTTGAAGCCACTGATGCCATCTGTTTATGTATCATCCAATTTGGAACTCTGCTTCCTGGGTAACAAGCAGTATAATCACATCCCTTTTCCACAGCTGAAATAATTGATCTCTGAATTAATTTCTCACCAAAGATAAGTGAAGGCTTATCCAACTTTACACAATTTTTGAAGTGTAACACATATATATGATCCAAGAATTCATTTTGAAATTGCGACGGCCAGACTATAGTCTCCAGTAATGTACAATTTGTGACTTCTAACCAGTCAAGGGTGAGAGGAAGTCCAAGTATAGATCTAAGCTTCCTACAATAACCTAAGAAAATATTTCTTAGGTTTGGAACTTGCTGCATGGAAGCTGGCAATATTTCCACACCACATCCTGCTAATGATAATAATGTTAAATCTGTTAAGGTACTGATATTCTCAGGAATTTCTGACAATTTTCTACAATTTGCTAATAATAAACATCTTATACGATGCCATGCAGCGAATAGGATCTCTAGCTCTGTTTTGTGAATCACTTGATGGAAATCCTCAAGTCGAAACCTCTCAAGATTTGTGAAGCAACGAAGCTCATTTATTGGAAGGCTCCTTAGTCTTGAACCCTCGAGGCAAAGTTCTCTAAGTTGTGTAAGCTGACCAAATGTTGGCAGATGCAATATTTCAACTTTACTACTAAATAAGTCTAATCGCACCACTTTTTCTAGTGACAAACAAAATTTCTTGAGGCTGGCACAGTTATCAACTCTAAGGTCAGAGAGAGATTTTAAGCGTGCCTCACTTTCAAGGCTCTCCAAATTTGAACAATATGATACATCCAAATCAACAAGTGTGTGAGATAAAATAGATGGATGAACACTACGCAGATTTTCACAAAAATCCAAGTATACTGTCTCAAGCTTGCGTGTCCTAGAGAAATCAGGCAACTCCATCAATTGTTGGGATCCGCTCAGATTTATTATCTTTAAATTTGGAAGATCCTATGAGAATGAAAAGATAGACATTACATTAAAGGTTCTCATAATTTAATTAGATTGAAGATAAATAAAATGTACTTAAGTATATGCATAAAGTATACCTGTACTCCATTCCAAAGCTTTTCCATATTGTTGTGTTCCATGTGAAGTTCAACAAGGTTCTCTGGACAAAAGCCTAATGGTAAACTTTTTGAAGGATATACATCCCAATGAAAGTATCTTAAGTTATTAGGAAAAGACTCAAAATCACGAGGAAGCTTTATACGAGATTCCATGTGCCATCCATAATTGGCATAGAATTTGATGATTCTTAACTTTCTCATTTTTGTGAAGGTGTCAGCCCCCAATTGCACCTCTTTAATCTGAGCCACATCCATTGTGATACCTTCAATGTCCTCATTTCCCTGAAATGAAAACAAAATCAAAATGGCATTAAAACTACTAAAAACATGTTGAAAACATGAAATGAAAATTTAATGTCTCTATCTTTTACCATATTATTGTTAAATACATCAAAAATTTCTTTGGAGTCATTCAATCGACTGCGTTTTTTAGGATGTTTGGGAGATTCCTCACGAACTATTTGCTCGCCCATCTCTTGTATCAAATCATGCATTTCTAGAATGCCTTGATCTGAAATTTTTATGAGAGCTTTATTTACAAGATTTTCAATTCCACTCATCGCCTCAAAATTGCAAGCCTCTAGAACACTTGTAACCTTATCTTTTTGTTCTCCCACAAAAAAAAAAAAACGCTATGTCTAAAAATATTTGCTTGTCATCATCACAATCTAATCCATCATAACTAACCTTCAACATATTTTGAATGTCTTGTTTTGGAGACTTTTGGAGTTTCCTAAACTCACTTTCCCAATATTTGATGCTTCTAGAAGAAAAATGGCAACCCAAAACTTCTAAAGCTAAAGGAATGCCTTTAGCATAGGCAACGATCCTTTTGGATAGCTCTTCATATCCTAGCTTGGGATGATTCTGTTTGAAGGCATTTAAGCTGAAAAGTTTGAGTGATTGTTCAAAGTTTAGTTCCTCTACTTCATGTATATATCCTTCATCGATCTCCGCACTAAGAACATGCTTGTCTCTACTTGTTATAATAACTCTGCTACCCCATCCCAAGCAAGTTTCTCCAACAATAGCTAGTAGATCTTTTAGTTGCTTTGGGTCGTCCACATCATCAAGCACAATTATGACTTTCTTCCTTTGCAGCCTTCTGATTGCAGCATTTTCATGGAGACTTCTTTGGTTTAATAGCTCAGAAAGAAGTTCTTGATGCAAAGATTTGAAACCAATATTTTTTAATTTTGCTCTCACATTTTCTAAAAAGCAAGAGCTTTCAAATTGAGAAGAAACATGATCAAATATTTCTTGAGCAAGGGTTGTTTTACCGATTCCTCCTGGGCCCCAAATTCCAAGAACTCGAACTTGTTGTGGCTCAATTTTCATTAATGATGTAACTTTAGAAAAATTCTGATAAATGCCAACAAGTAGTTTAGAGTCTCCAGGCGTCCTTGGATACTTATCTGCCAATTTTTTCAAGATGTTGTTCACTATTTCATCAATGAGTTCAGATTCATTTCTAGCACATCAAAAGAAA
Organism: Inga laurina; assembly: GCA_963855925.1. Taxonomy (NCBI): domain Eukaryota; kingdom Viridiplantae; phylum Streptophyta; class Magnoliopsida; order Fabales; family Fabaceae; genus Inga; species Inga laurina. The sequence continues at coordinate 61,053,736 of OY979705.1, forward strand.
AAAGAATAATTTATAAGCCTGCATAGGATAGAAATAATAAATGTGCAGATATAATTTGTAACTTTATAAGACATTATAAAATGATATGCTCCTTCCTGTCTTCAATATAGGACATATTTAAGGAGTTGATCTTAGTCCTAAATATATATAAGATCTATTTTTCACGTGTTAATTTTTTCCTAATTTATCCATATTGGTGCCTCCGCAATAATAATCAAAGAGGAGAAAAATCGATAGAATTAAGGAAGATGACTTGGATGTTTTAGAAAATACATATAATATTAACTAATTTAATTAACTTCCTTAATCTAATAAAAATAAAATTAGGTATATAGGTTTTATATTAAAAAAAAAAGGGAGTATTAACTCAGAAAACTTACTGAAAATCCGATAAATAAGGATAGCCAGATAAGTTAGCAGTTTTAGTCAAAGTAGATCTCCAAAGTTGTAGCTTCTCCATATAATCCTTCGACTGCTCTTCATGTTTGGCAAATGCATCTGCATAAGAACCTCTTTGATGCCTGACATCTGATGGATCTATGTTGTAGAAAACTGGTATTACAATCTGTCGATTGGTTTCCTTGCATTCCATGATTTTGACAAGCTCTTCCAAACACCACTTTGAAGAAGCGTAGCCTTGTGAGAATATCACCAATGATATTGTTGATGCTTCTATTGCTTCCATGAGTGCTGGTGATATTTCTTCTCCTCTCTCCAGCCTCACGTCCACATACACATCAATATGATTTTGGCGCAACCCTTTCGTCAAGTGGCTAAGAAAACCAGATCTGATGTCTGAACCTCTAAAACTTATAAAAACATCATATTGTTCCCGACGTACTAGGGAATACGAAGAAGCAGAAGCAGCCATTAACTGGGCAGAAACGTGATCAATAGGGTTTTAAGTTTTGCTATGTAAATCTGGACATAAACAAGCATTTCAATAGGAACAGGGCTCATATGTTGTCGCAAATGATGAACTGTGGAAACATAAACATTATATAAAGAGCTAATCCAGAGCACACAAGGAACGAGGAAGAAGTTCATCATACCTGCACAGAACTTATAAGTGGCGATCGATGGAACCTTTTCTGAAGATGATGTGATCTGTGTGGACAACAGCAATATAATCCAATTTATAAGTAAAGAAGAAGGTTTCTTCTGATGGGTGACTTCGTTAGACAAATTAGTTGGCTAATTCAAGACCGCAATTCTAATGCAAATTTTCCAAGCAAAGGTTTGCTTATATATTTTTTCCGAACGCATCTATGTTGCTGATGCAAATGGATTCTCAGCTTTTAATTTCCTACACATCCTATTTGAACCGGTTAGATTATTTTTTAAGAACTAAATTATAATTAGTAAAATTTATAACTAATATCAAAAGATGATCTAGCCTCTTTATAATAGGTTTTCCATATCTCCCCAATAAATTACACTAATCAAAGGGTAATTTTATAAAGTAACAAAATTTTTTAATTTGGCAACAAAAAAAAATTCTTAACATTTAACTATTAAAACTAATTTTCTTAACATTTCTTAACATGTCACTAGAAAGTAACTAATAAGGTAAAAGGGAAATTTTTATCACACTATTATAAGACCATCAATGCTATATGATAGTGAATGTTGGCCTTTAAAGAGACATGATAAACATAAAGTGGGATAGCCAAAATAAGGATACTGAGATGGATTTGTGGTTATACAAGTAGAAAAGATAAAATTCGTAATGATCATATCTTCAAATGAGTTGGAGTGGCATCTATTGAGAAGAAAATGGTAGAAAATTGTTTGAGGTGGTTTGGACACGTTCAAAAAAGGTCATTGGCCATTGGGTGCACTGGTGAGGATAGTTGATCAAGCAATATGAAGTTCTCTAAAAAGAGATAGGGGAAGATCGAAGCGTACACTCAATGTGGTTATAGTGTGGGATCTTTTAGTTAATAACAATTCAAAGATCTGGTATTCAAATAGAGTACAATGACGTTGTGCAATTCATGTAGCCAACCCCACTTAGTAGAATAAGGCTTTGTTGTTGTTGTATGATACTAAAACTCAAACAAATAATTTACAACCGTAGAAAAAATTTAACTTATGATGCCCTGGAATGTTACAAAAAGTATATTTCAAATAGTAATAAGATTAAGGGGGAAAATATAGTAGTAAAATTAAAAAATAAATACTAAATTAGACAAAAATTATACAATCTGAAAATGCTAATATAACCGGGGAAGAGACAAAACAGAATCAACAGGGCTTACAAAAAAAAAAAAGGATCAACAGGGTTTTAGTTGAATATAATTATAAATCTGGACAGAAACAAGCCATCAGTCACTTGATGGAATTCAGTAGAAACTGGGCTTATGTAAAACATAAACATTATATATAAAGTGTTAATACAATCCAGTACACACAAGGAACGAGAGTAACATGATCATCGTACCTGCACAAAGCTTAGGTAGCAGCTATGGATCCAACCTTTTATGCATATATGTAAACTAAGATCGAGCAGCAATCTAATTTATAGGGGAAGAAGAAGGTTATTACTGGGAA